>CP068008.1:0-1200000 GCA_015708445.2 Clitopilus hobsonii
CCGTTGTTGTGTTGAGAGGATTGCATTGCACAGTGTCTTTCGAAACCCTAAACCCTAAACCCTAAACCCTAAACCCTAAACCCTAAACCCTAAACCCTAAACCCTAAACCCTAAACCCTAAACCCTAAACCCTAAACCCTAAACCCTAAACCCTAAACCCTAGTCAGTAAATGTCAGACTCGTTCGAGTAGATTGAGAGACTGATGCCGACCGTCCTGCTGTCCGCAGCTTATGTCCGTTTCCGAGTGTCAAGAGTGCAGCGAGCTTAGTTGGTGTAGCGGGGTCTGGGATAGACATTTGGAGTATGTGAGACACGGAAGAGTGATGTGGACGATCACTTTAACGGGACACAAATGGAAACTTATTATAATGGCGCTTGGGCCATGTACTTAGGGCAGGTACACGCTACGTGCTATAAGAGATGTCTTGGTCTACCGCCTTAGGTTTCCCTTACACCACCATGAGTACAACCAAGCAAATCGAGAGATGGGTTTGGAGGCCAGAGGCCATCGCCAGGTGCTTTAATCGTGAGGTCCTCACTCTCCACGTCAACGTTCGAGGTATGGCGAGAAACCGCTCACGGTAACCGTCGAACTGATCCAAGCCAGGCAAATTCTACCTGCTGGGAACAATTCCTTGTATTCGGGTGCACGTTTGTGGATTTGTGGTGGGCATAATAGTCTATGAAGCGGCTATATGCTATCTCGGTTTGCTCTATTCACTTCTATTGCAATTTCTATAACTGATGGAACCACAGTCGACGATGGGACTGCCGTCCTCCGATGTTTCAGGCCTTCCAATAGCAGAGGTATCAACGTTAAGATAGGATCTCTGGTTGCAATCACCGGCTTTCCAAGGCAGCGGGATCAAGGCATGATCCTGGTTATTCCTCCCCGATACGGGAAGCTTCGTAAGTCGCCCGCCTTGGCTATGATAACCTTGACCTGATCCAGTTCACAGAGGTATGCCATCACAATGCGGAGGCCAGGCACCGCACGGCAGTGAAGAGACTTTATGCTTACTACTACACCCAAGAAGAACAGTTTATCCTTCCGACGGCTGTCGCCCCTCGAGGCACGCAGATAAGGCACCCTTACACATATTCTGTCTCTGCGTTTACGCCGAATCTCTTCACAAAATTCTTATATCATGCTCTATGTCACCTGCAGTCTCCGTTGGCCGAGCCTTGGGTCACCGTTCGCTCTTTGCGAAGAATTCCGACACTTGCCTATGTCGGTTATATGGTCGTCAGGGCGGAGCAGTACCGAAATGGACGAAAGCAAGATGGCCAACAAGAAAAACGAGTCAATAGCCTTTTCACGAGCTCTTTACTCGACCTGCAGCTTGTGCGATGTATAATCTACTCCGAAGATCCTACTGCCACACTTGTGAACACCGATAAGTGCAAGATCCCCGGATTCGACAGTCGTCTCTCGTCGTTCTTTGAGGTGGACCCAGATGCACAGCGACGTCGCCCGTCTGAGAGAGAAACACGGTATCTTCTCGCGGAGCCTCAAATTCTGGCCTCCTGCTTGGAGGAGGTTATCAGAAAATTGAATGGGCTTCAGAGGAAGCTCCAGGTCCGAGGGCTTCTCGCGGAAGGTGCCACGACACGAGCCATCTCAAAGCACCTTGCCACGGAACTCAGGTACAAGCACCTACGACCTCAACATATCGTTGAAACGCTAGCCTGGCTGAAGAAGCAGAGTAGGGTAAAGTGCATCAACAATGGGACCTGGCAATGGGGGTTGGTGGAGTAGATTGTCCTAGCGATACAAGGCAGATTGTATAATAACGCCCAATCGGATACCCCAATACATGGAATCTCATACAAACGTTGCAGACTGACTGAGAACTGAGAACTACATTGTAGGTGTCGAGTACCATTTGTTTGGAGGATCGTCGTCTCTACGAGTACACCTTTGACTAGATCTGATCAGGGGGACGTTGTGGTCGGCAAGCTGGCCTTACTCTGCAGCGATTCTTTGGCAAGACTTACGTTGAATGCTGACCCTCGTGCCACTTTGACCGTGTTTTCCTTGAAGGTCAGATGATGGGTGAATTTTGTAACAGGGGGTGATATTCGTGAATTAAGCGTTTGCACAACGGATAGTAGCTATCTAGCTAAACTTTTTTGATTGAGACCTTCCTCCATGTACCGGGCCGATCTGAGCCAAGCTCGTTCCATCTCTTGACAGCCGCTTCAACATTTCCGGAATCTTCCAGTATCTCTAGCTCCCCAAGCCCAATTCCAACCATGTCAAGCAAGTGCGATACGCTTCGGACATCAGACACCGTAACCTTTTTGATGCCTACGAAATCCTTGGGTTCTGGGTCCTGATTTGGATCGAGCCTGATGATAAGGTGGCTAGGGTAGGGACGACTCCCAGCGCTGTTTGTAGGAGGAAGGAGGTATTCGAGCGGATACAAGGGGTGGAGTTCCAGTGTACAAGGTTTGAACATATCCATGAACCTCCTATACTCGTCGGAATGGTCTTCGTAGCATACCGGCAAAGCGGAGAGCGTGAGAGTATTCAACGCTGGAAATGTGTAGGTGCTGTTGGGGCTATTGGCTATTGTCAGTCAGTCGGAAACTGTCCGCAACTGTGGGACATACCGGGGATATGTGAGGCATGAGAGATGGAGGTGCTGCAGTGCGGGGCATCGCAAGAGAATGCTTTGCAGATCGTCCATGCTGGGAGGATCTTCGGGTTCCTCCTCCCTTACCCCTCCGGTGATGAACAGCTCTTGCAGCACGGGGAGTTGGATATTCTCCGATTCGGTGGAGCACGCGAAATCAAATCGAATCCGTAAGAGGGTAAGCGTGTGAGCATGCAGTGAGACGACACTGGCAAGCCAGCTCTCCTGGTGGTTCTCGAAATAGCAGGGTCCCGGGTGTGTCTTGGCGATGTCGAGGCTCCGTACTGGATATGAGTGCTGGTCCAGAAGAAACAGCGCAGCGAAAGTAGCGTCATCAGGATCGGAATAGTCGGCTTGTAAGTCGCAGAAGTGGGTTCCAATTGTTTTCAGGAAAAATTCATGGTGTGCAATTCTTCGAAACATCTTGCTAACGGCACCAAATCTGGCAGCACGATGGACTCGGTCTTGTCCAGCCGTGGGTAGGGTAAGGGCGATGGAAATGATCTGGGCCCATATTTCGTCTGGAAGTTCCGGCATTGGCAGAGGTGAGGTTGAGGTGAGGGATATACGGATGACCCGCCCATCCCCAGGTTCAACACCTGGATAGATCTGGGTCGAATATAAGCCCAGTGTGATTGATCCCTGAGGAGGAGTGTCATGTTCGAGCTGGACATGCGGTTTAGTCTCAGCGCCGGAAGAAATGCAGGTGATCTGGATTCGGGGGTTGGTGGCGGCGTCGGAGGAGCTTAGATCGCAGGATTGTCCGATTGCCTTGGAGCTTGGGGTTTAGCATCTGGAGTGACTATATGCGCTGGACTCACAAGACGCCTGCTCAGTGACATGTAGACATGGACTGAAAATTTGATTTTCGTGCCTTTGGGAAAGAGACGTCTATCGGCGGTCATTCCTAGAAGGATGCCTTCCGAAGAGCTTGGTCCCAAGTCGCTTACGATAATGGAGAAAGACATGGTGGTAGGTGGAAGGGTCTGGTGGGAGCCTCTGCTGTCGACAATGGCATGCCATCACGGATCAAATTTGATCAGTGCAGAGCACCGGTTGGCTAGGTAGACGTTTTGAACAGTGGTCGTGGATTGTACTTTCGATAGACACTATGTAGTCGGAAGAGGACTGATATGGTGCTCAGCATCGTCCTCTTGGCCTCAGTAACTCGCCAAAGGAATGCTTGTCAAGATAAATTACATGCTTCTAGCGAGTTACAAGTCAAATCGGGTGTCTAATCCGCCTTCAAACAGCTTTTTCTTTGCTTCTCTAAGCAAAACAAGTATTTCAGAGAGCGTTGGCGACGCATGCGGCTCCATCCGTGGGACCTCTCCACATCCTGCCACGGCACATCGTGGATGTGGGCTTGGGCTCAAATCCGAGTAGCACATAGTGCAGATGTGGTGGCCACAGTGGAGTCTGTCGTGACTTCGTTAGGATGGCAAGGCAAGTGGGGATCTCGGACATACGTTAGGTATGGATTATTCTCACTGCCAATACCATAGCAGGATGGGCAGCGGACAATGTTTTTCAGGGTTATGTAGAGCTATAAGGCTAGGGCCAACTAAGCTCGGCGTTGGTTTTGAGTGAACGACTCACGTATTGCAAGACTCGCGTCTGCCTACGGCGTTGCTCGTGCGAGTGGAGCAGTTGCTGAGGCAAAATTTATTGAGTATGAGAGGATTGCCTGGGTTATGTCGCTCACATCGCCTAGGTTTTGTATTTCTTGGTCACAGGAGGTGTCTTGAGCAGCCATGGAGGGACTGGAGGTAGGAAAGCATGCCTTAAATGGTCTACCAGCACGGATGGTTGATCAGAGAAGCTTTTTTTGCTGACGTGTTGACGTGCTTCCGTTGGGATTTCGTCGATCGGTTCCTACGTTAGGAAGTTCGTGTGCTATAGAAGCAATAAATTTGCAAGGTGGTAGACTGGCGTGCGCCTTGCTAAGCTGACGTGTGAGATCATGTACTGGCACTGGATATTCTCCCATGGTGATGTTCTTTCGGTGTATAAGCCATTCAGGTGCTGTTCCGTCCGAGCCATCATGCATCGAGGACAATGGCTCACATCTTGGTTTGCACCCTCATGGTGAACCGACCAATAGAGCCTAATGTGGGTTTGGTACCCCTGGTTACAGTAGTTGATTCGGTACCGTCCTCTGTTGGCGGCTTTTCCCCGTTTGGCCTGTTGAACTTACACATTCTTAGTCTCAATTCCCCTTGACAGCGCGGGTTCATGTTACAACGAATTCATTGGTGGTGTAGAATTCCACGTGCTAAACTTCTAATCTTGTGCAATGCAGCTGACGACTGAGCTGCTCCTAGGCGGCGTCGGGAACCCCATCAACAAATTCCAATGATCATGTGATGGTGGGAAATAGCGGTCGCGTAAGGCAGGAGCTTCCCACACGTCCTAAAGCTGCTTGGGGGGTAGATGACTTGTCAAAGTGAAGGGTGCAATGTATTCTCCAGTTCACGTGTAAGTATTTATACAATTTTGTGCGAGTTATTTTGACTGTGATCTCGGAGACTTACAAGAACCTACATGAGTGCCTTTGCATTGTTACCAGGATCTCATAGAGATTCTCAAAGAGGACCATCCAGCCCATAAGTCGAACACCCAGCCTCTCCGGTCACTCCTGGTTCAAGTACCAACGGAATATTTGCCTGTGGCCCTTTTTATACCAAGTCGCTTCATCTCCAGGTCTTTTCTTTGCTGGAAGGACTGCGAAATGTTCGTAGATTGCCAAAACGGGTACGTGAGAAGATCGCGCGTGACTGCGATTGACCGACGCTACCATAGCAGATGACATTCCATGTACTGCACCGGTCAATAGTTCACAAGTGTTATTTCGTTCTGGTTTCTCCTTAGTATTTGCAATGACCTATACTTTCTTTCATCTTCTCAGCGAGCCGACAAGATATTTTACCTGGCTCGCTGTTGTAAAGTAGTTAGTTTGTATTAATACTAAACGTCGATTGTTGCACGGCACCGCTTTCAAATGCCTGCTAGACAGTGGGCTCGGACTGGCCTGATAGTGAAATGGTGTGCTACAATCGACTTCGGCAAGAGGTTTGTACGGCGTCAGGATTCTCCGACAGATTTGGCAGCGTCTCACAGGTTTGTAGTAAATGAAGTGCCTATATCATCTTGGTTCGCTTGTTAGGACGAATAGGCAATCTACCGGTGCAAAGCACCGGTTTCGATCAGGGGTGCTCCAGCCTCATGTTGTTACAAATACAGGCGTTGTGTACATGCGACTGAACATCCTAAGCGGGGTGGTTACATTAATGGACAGTGGATTCAGTTGGAAGGTGTATGCGCTGTCTATGTGTATATGAGCAAACCGAGGACGTCTACATCACGCTGAGTGATGGTTGCGTGTAAACACAGATGGCATGCGTGCCAGAGCCACTTACCAACATATACATTCCTTTCTCACTAGGAACAGTTATATTCGCAGGGTGAACTATGCTCTGGGGGGTTGGTTGGTTTATGTTACTATTTAAACCATTATTCTAGGAGATATGCGGCCACATGATGGGTTTCGTTGATTTGTGTACGGTACACAGCTACGGGATCTGTACTAATTTCTCTGCGAAGGGACTTTGCTCTAAGGTATGTATCAGATGCAACGGTAGAAGGACACCCATTGGCAAGATTTACATACCTGGTCATGAATTCCGGCGAGAACACGGCCGAGCGAGTGAGAGCATTGGTCCGATGAACGGCCACCCCCAGGACGAGTCGAGTGTGGGTCGAGTGTGGATACACTACGCGCCACTCGTGGGTGAGGAGAGCTAGACTGTAGGAGTTGGCTTTTGCCCTGGATGCGTCTCGTTCAGGGAGGCGAAGCGAAATGAGTGAGTTTGAAGGGATTGAAGAGATTGAAGAGATTTGCACGTACAAAAGGGGAAGCCGAGACCATCTCGACCAAAAAAGGGAAGAGAGATGAGACAGATTGATGAGAAAGTGGCGATGCGGGGACCTAGATCGAGTGTGACGTCACAGGCACCGACATTTCCGCGCGCCTGTGGCGGACGCGTACGCGCCCCGCCAAAACCAGGCGCGCCAGCGCCCTGGCTGGAGGGCGCGTGACGTCACACTGCATTCTCGCAGGCGCGTCCTACGGACGCGCCTGCAAGAATACGTGTAGGGACCTCCGATCATGGCAGGAAGACCTTTCCCTCGGCAGTACCGAGTGCCTTTGATGGCAAGGATGATACAGGAACAAGTACGGTTACGGGCCGTTAAGATCAAGAGAAGGCCGATCAATCCTTACTTAGTGTCGTTAAACTTAGAACACTTATCTCTCATGGTTACCCGGAAAAGCCTACCGGTCCGACGTGTGAATTCGTCGGGGGTAGAAGGACCGCGGTAGTATAGCGCTACCCTAAACCCTAAACCGTGAGTGCGGATATCTTAATCGAATACCGCTAGCTTACTCGTTCATCAAGCTAAACCCTAAACCTAAACCAAACCCTAACAGCTAAACAGGGTAACAGCCGCTCATCTGACCTCGGTAACTCCGAGTTCTATTCCAAGGTACGCGTGACACCGTGTACAGGCTAACTTGGTCTTGGGTTTGACAGGTATTGATGTACTCCGACGTCGGATTGGAAACGGCAAGATGCTAACTTGTCCCGATGTCAGGATCAGATTGATGAAGATTGTAGGGGTAGACTCGGGTTTCCCGTCTCTATTCCGTCTTTCGGAGTCTCGGCGATCTTTAGTCATTCATGCTTAGCTTCGGCGGCCGCTGTTTACTAATTATTGTCTTGGCGCTGACTGATGGTATACTTGGCATAAGAGCCGAGTAGCCTGTCGACCAATCATAGTAATCACATGCTGATCTGAGTAAGTAAAAATAGATTTTTGTTCTCACACGGACCTAGGAGCCCGTGTGTACAGGTAAATCACATGCAAGAACATACGGACCTGAAGAGAGTATAAATACTCGAAAGTCCGGACCGTTGTTTTCCAACAACGGACTCGTCCAGTTCTTTCCAGTCAACAAGCCTTTTCAGCTTGCTCGCTCGCCAACTTCGCTCCTCAACTACGCTCGCTTCGCTCGCTTCGTTTCGTCGCTCGTCGGCTCGCTCGCAGATTCTTCGGAATGCCCGGCGGAAAACCAAGCGACTCCACTGACCATCCAGGAACAAATCTATGAACGAATTTCGAATGTGAGTATGGTAAACGAAACCTCCGCCACCTACGAGTACGAAGGTCGCGGAACGTTTGTCAGGTCCGTGGACGATCTTCATGGACACTTCAAAATCGACGCAACCTTGCGTATCGTAGGTGGCGGAACGTTACGAAGAAATGCTCACCTCGATGAGACTTGGAGCAAGAGGGACGAACGTCTCCACTAATCCACGAAAGGATTTCGGCGTGAAGACAGGTAATCGCATGAAGCCTTTGGGGAGACCGGGATCGAACAGAATCTTGATCTTCATCTCGAGTTGTTCCTTGACGACGAGGAACATCTTTCGTTCCTTTTTGCCGAGACTTTTGATGACGTCTTGATGAGCCTGTTCCTGAGAATCGAGAGCGTCGCAGAGAGTTGCATACAGCTTAGCACCATAGTTTTCCATTCCACGGACATACGCCGGACTGGAAGTTCCGTAGGAGAAATCGAGTTCGGCCCACATGGCTGAGTGCATTATGTCGAGCTGATTGATGACCACATCTGAAAGAAGTTTGACGAGGTCATGATCACGTTTGGCTTTATAGAATTGATCGAGAGCGGTCGTTCGCTTCGACTCCAACTCGACCTCCTCCTCGGGAGTACGCTTCTTTTTCTTCAAGAGGGCCAGTAGACTGGCAGAATTTGAGGTGATATCTTCAGGGTTCAAGAGACGAGGGAGGATTTGTGCGCTACGACCCCCAATGTGTGCGATGAACTGAATGAATTCGTCAGAGCGAACATGGTTACGCGTCAAGTACCACTCACATCGCCAGTGTGTCCATCCAGCGCACGCGTGAGAGGAGCTAAGCCTACAATTTGCCCCTCCGTAGCAAACGGGTCAGCGTTGTGCGCTATTGCCCACAGGACGTCGTCGTTGGCCTTCTTATGCAGGATTGGTGCTAGCTTCGTGTCCTTGGATTGATAGTTGGGATTGTCTTTACGTGAGGAAAAGAATTGTTTCAGTAGAACGGTCGTCTTCTCGGTATCGGTCTCCGTGTACATGGGATCCGGGCGATTTCGTGAGAGCTCGAACAGGGTCTCCTCCGATAATTTCGCTATTAAATAACGTTGAGAGTTGGTTGAAAGTATGTATGTCAAAACTTACTGCGGTCTAACACGACGACACCCCACCACCCCACCATCTCGAGATCACTTTCAATTTGTCGCTTCGTTTCTTGCGCCCTGATAAGCTCGGCAGCGATAGCGTCAGCGTCGTCTCCCTGGCAGGCTTGGAGTTCTTCAATCTCCTTATTGATCGAATCCTGCTGAAGGACAAGATCGTCATGCCACAACTTCGTCGACTCCCGTCGATGCGCCCCTCCGACTGTCTGAAGAGTGTACCTCTTCGGATCCCCAACCAGGCGAAAGACGGGCCAGTCCTGCTTCTGGGTACTCCTGTTGACGGCATCTGGATGAAATTTGTTCGGATCGACGATCGCGTAGACCATCGTGTGGTCGGCATAAGGATTGAGGCCAATCTCCTTGTAAGATTCAACGAGATCGGTCGCCCTTCCAAGAACAACGTCGCGAGTATTGTGCTTGTTTTCCCATGTGATGTGTTTGTCGAGGAAGTTGATTCGGTTCCAGGAGATAATGGCCTCGCGCTTTTCTCTCTCCGCCTTGTTGAACACAGAGAGCTTCTCAGCTTTCTTCGCTGCCGCTGCAATCTGCGCCTCCGACTGATGCACCACCCTTGCTCCCTTGTCTTGGGTTGGGTCGTCCTCCCCACCATCGCCCTCAGCATTCTCCTCGTCTTCTTCCCCCGAATCCTTTTCCTCTCCCTTGTCCCCTTTACCCTTCTTCTTCTCTGCTTTCTTCCTCCCCTTACCCTTTCCTCCCGAAGTCTCGCCTTCTAAAAGAATTCGGTCAGCGCGGCAGGTGGTGATGTGATAACCGATTACCTCCATCGGCCGTGGTATCCTTCTCCGTCCCTTTATCCTTCGGCTTCGGCTTCGGCTTCGGCTGGGTTTTTTTCTTGGTGCTTTTTCCCGCTTCTGGAGAAGCTACAAAATCGTGAGTTGAGAACACGGTCAAAGTAACAAAGATACGCACCGTCTGGTTCTGAAAGTCGTATGATCGATCCAATCGGTCAGCGATCGGAGACTACATACCTGCCATTTCCACGTCTGGCGTAGATAGTGTGTATTAGATAGAGGTTTTGAATAATTTTGATAGACGGATGTTCACCTTTGGTCTTGGACTTGGGAGCCATCGTGAGGGTTTGCGCGAAACGAACACCGGAATTACCCGGGCGTGATATGTCACGCTTCATTAACGGCAACGCGTCACATTCAACGAGCTAGCCCTCTCCAGGCGGCACATGTACTGAATATAGGCAGTGTTTCTAATCTACAGGTCAATTTGTACCCGCCACCTTACTCTCCACAGGTTGCGGCAGGTGTCTGACTTTCAGGCGGATACTCAAGCGGGATCCATAAGTGTCGCGAGATGAGCATAGATATTCGAACTCCGACGTATTACCGACGCGCGTCCGCGACCTTTGGGTGTCAGGGTTGCGGACGGTTTGGAGGGAACGTCTGTTCGTTTTTCTTATGTCCCCCGCGACCTTTGGGCATGAAGGTTGCGGCTTCTTTTGTAACGGTGCATGTACGATTGGGCATAAATGGGTTTCGTGAAGAATTGTCGTATAGCAATACAGGAAATCAGATACACATGATGTACTATAATGGACATTGCTTTTGTCAGATCAACTGGGCGCATCTCAGAACCTCCCCCTCCATGTAAGCGATCACAATGGCCAGGAGTATACGCCATCGTTCGTCCGTTTCTTCGGCCAACCACGATTCCAGCTCGTTCAATTGACGGATCTTAGCAGAAAGGTCGTTGATTCTTTCCAAACGCATTGCCTGTGCGGCTCGCACTCGATGATGCCCCCCGAGCGTCAATGTCGGTCTGCCTTTACATGGTCACCATCAGCATATCGATACGATTACAGTAAACGTATGTAGATTTTCGACGTACTCGACATCTTGATGAAGATCTTTACTTCTAAAAACGGGTCCGTTAAGTCTCTAAGTTATTGGTTCTGACTTCAAACTACTTACGTGGACTGGACGATATTGAGCGATCGTAGTAGTAGTACCTGAAGAGGTCGATGTTTCGATATCACTTTACATATACCGATAGCGAGCGATTCCTTATCGATCTTGAGATCACGCATCGCTTTCGGTCTTATTCGCCGAAACATCCGCCACATTGGCTCTAGTAGGTCGCGGAAGTTTCTACATGGACTCTGGTGTCCGCGACCTTTGAGGTTGTAGGTTGCGGCCGTGGTACGTTCAACGGGCCATCATATTCGTTTCTACATAGTACATCGGGTTATGCGTACATACGTGGAAAAAAACGGGTCATGGCCACGATTTTTCGTGAAAAATAGGGCCCTTACCTACCTATATACCCTGTCAGACTCAGCTTTAAGTACTATAGTATAGTAAAAGCGGGGTAGGTGGGCGTGAAAGGGAGACTCAGTCGCTTGGGTGAATGTTTGCGCTCAACAGCCGAGAGGGGTGCTGGTGGTATCTCAACGTGAAGGGATTAGGGTCTGGATTGGCGAACGTAGGTCTCCTCGGTGGGAGACTGGCGAGAAGTCTCCTAAGTTGTTTCGGCTGTGGCCGTGTAGGCAGGTGCAGGTGCAGTTTTAGCATCCGATGGCCGAAGGTGAGGGGTTGGAGAACGGTCTGGTGACGACGGAAACGCTGTTCCTCTGCACTAGCTGACCTGTGTTCTTACTCAGCCGGGAGCTTGGTGTCGGATGTCACAACGACGGGACCAAGATCCTTCGTTACCAAGGCCGAGTTGAATATCCAGCACCTTCCTGAACTCGCGACAACCTTCGTTGACCCCAGGCTTCTCAATGGGAGAAACAGACTCCTGCTCCAAGTCGCATCAGAACCCTTGCTCGGCGACGACATCATTCTTCATAACGTAGAGGAAGTCACCATCCTCCACTTGGGATAGGTCATGCCAGTGGGTGATGACGATGGTGGTCATGTTCCAGCGCCAGGTCTTGATGACCGCAAACACGAGTAGGCATGGAGTGGCGTCCAGAGCGGAAGTAGCTTCGTCTATGAAGGATCTAGATCAGAAGACGTACTAAGACCGCTAAAGGAGATAACATACGAAGGACGAGCACAGGAGGATTCCTGAGCTTGGCTCCCGCGATAGCTAGCCTCTGGCGTTGTCCACCACTCAGAGCGACACCAACTCCACCGAGGACGGTATCGTATCCGCTAGGAGGGTCACAAATGAAATTGTGAAGCAGAGCAGCTCTACATGCATCTTCCACCTCCCTATCCCAACTCCTTCAAGTCCCAACCGAATGTTATCAGCGAAGATAGCACCTTCGAGAATAACGTTACTCCACCCCTGTCCAACTCCGTAGACGGTTTCTTCCAGACAGATGTGACGGACGTCAGGGCCGCACATACGCATGAAGAGGGCGGCAATGATTGCTGGGAAGGAATAGCGAAACGTCCTTGAGTGTTGGCTCGGGAAGTATAGGGTATGTGAACGTGATGTTGTGGAGGGAGACCTCGCCGTGAGAGCGCTGAGGCTTGATCTTGCGGAGGGAATGTCGTCTGGAACCGAATTTGTTGGTACCATTGGGGATGAGGGCGACAGTGGCGAAAGCCTTCCTATGAGAGGGAGACTCGTGAACGAGGGTCATGAGAGGCGCCATAGAGAACCTGGTGTTGGCGAGAGCAATGAGTTGGGGGATGGGCATTCAAAGGTTGTTGGTAGCGATGAGGCAGGCCCAGAAAATCGCCATCATGTCTTCAGCGTTGGTCTTGCCACCCGTGACCAACTTAGAGCCGAAGCAGAAATCCTGCGCGAATATCGCCATGGAGGTGAACGGGGAGAGGCTGGTAAAGCCCCAGACTGCGTTGAATCGAGCAGCCATGGTTTTGAGGCCGTGAAAGGTACGAGAGATGTTGGCGTGTTTGCGTCGTTGAAGGCTTGGAAGGTAGAGTGGCATCAACGACCTTGTCTAGTAAACGGGCGGCTGTCACGGTGCCAGCACGCTCGCCAGCAAGAAGAGGTAATACCATCTTCAGGAGATGGTCTGGACAATTATGAGGATGGGGCCGTCATAAGGATGACAAGGGTGAGAGACGAGGATCAGATGAAGGCGAGAGCGCAGACAAGGAAGGGGGTATTGCTCCAGATATCCTGCTGAGAGAGGGGCGGTTCAAATATCCTCGGTTTCCCTGCAAGCGTCTTTAGCTTCTAGCATATTCCGATAAAGTTCGAACGTACAGAACGAGCGTGAACATCGTCCCACCAGCACCAAGTAGTCCATCCAAATTATCCCGTCCTCCCATCTTGATATCATAGAGGGTAAGGCCCTTCAAGGAAGCAGTTTCATGTACATTCTATCGTAGTGTTGTGGCACGAAAGTCGGTGATATATTGTTTGTTGAGATTTCAATGACTCCTGGCGAGCTCGAGCTTGACGGTGAGTCTAGATGACCGAGATGTTGCATGTGCTGAAGCTCTTGGTAGTCGGATATACCAGGCGCTGGAGAGCCGGCCAATCTGCTCGTCCTCGCCGTCAGGTAAGACGAATTGTTGATTCTGAGCAGTGAGCTCTGTGCAATTTCGGTTACGGTTGAAGTTGTTCTGGAGCGAGCGTTTGTTGATAATTGTTTACTGAGGTCGGCAATGCGGCGATTTCCGGTGTGGCTCGATACAAAACTTCATACTACCAAATGGTACAGGGAAGGAAGAGGGAACGGAGGAAAGTAACGGCGTGGGGGTGGATGGAGGGTTCTAAAGGTTAGGCCAGATGTGGCAGTCGCGTCTCGTAGTCTTTAGTCATTGGTCATTATTGTTTGGCTATCAACGCCTCAGGAATTCCGAGCCAACTTAGGGATGCAGGTGTCATATCAGTGCCTCATTCCTCCGTCAAAGACCGACGACATACGTAATAGATCGATAAGGTATAGAGTATGTTAAAGTCGAGCTTTTCTCGCCTGATACTGAACGCCATACGCCGAATACACTCACTTGATTTTGTCTCGCTTCCTTAAATCCACAAGGATCCGCGAAGTCTGCAAAGGATTTTCTGGTGAGATAAACCAGTACCAAAAGAGGCTTGTAAACGAATCATTGGATACCTTTCCTCCGACAGATTTTTCATGGCCAATGTCAACCTAGACTCAAATCAAATCAACGCTCAAGGAAGCGTGATTCTGACTACGACGAACAATACGACAAACATTCACAGTAAGATCGTCTAGCCGCGGCTTCTGATATATTGACGAAGTAGCTCGGTAGGTCCTCCCTCCACCCCCAACCAGGTTATCATAGATCCACGCCGAGTACGTTCTACGCGATTGACTTTCAATCTCCACGCTGATGCCACTCGTATTTTAGCTTCTAAAAGCGTGTCGAGATCACAACGCCCACTACGCGAAGGAAGTCCTAGAGTATATGAAACTCGAAGATATCAACTACGCAGACGAGGACGACCATGATAATACTGCCCTTCATCTAGCGACCATCGTCCATTGTACCGAGATAGTCGAGATTCTGCTCACTCGTCAGCTCATCGACGTCAATGCCCGCAATACATCTGGCGACACAGCTCTTATGATCGCTTCAGAGAAGGGCTTCGATGATATCGTCGCCTCGCTGCTCCATAAGCCCGGTCTCGATCTCAACGTACAGAGACCATGGACTAGAGGTTCCGACACTGCTCTAATTCTCGCCTCCTCGGTTGGACACACAGAAGTTGTACGGCTGTTACTGGATCATGGCGGCGTTGATCCTAACAAGCAGAACGTCCATGGTGTTACAGCTCTTTTGCGCGCCTCAGCCAGAGGTCACACTGAGGTTGTACGGCTATTACTCGGCTACAGCGATGTCAATCCAAATATATCGGACAAGGGCAACGAGACTGCTCTCGACGTCGCGTTAGTCTACAAACGCGAGGAGATCGTTCAGTTACTACGCGAGAGAGGGGCTGTAAAAGGTGGTAGTTGTTGCATATCTTAGTGTCAGACGACATAACTCTAAGCTCGCGCAATTCAGTCGGTAAAGACGCCCCTTCAAATATAATGAGCCAATCCGACGTCGAATTCAAGCATAATACAGGGGTGCTTGTTATAGTAATACATGGTGCTTTTTCAGTGCGAACCCCAAACCCCTAAAGCCAGGTAGCCCATCGGCTCTCCCTCCCTTCCAAGAGGTCGGCAATCTGACGCGCAACGATACGACCTGCTTGCTCGCTGGGATGGAGTTCATCGTACCTAACAATAATCCGGTCAGCGTCATGTCTTTGGTGCTGCAAGGGATCTCACCATAAGTAACTATCTCGATCCGACCCCTGCACCAACGTGCATGCCGAAACTGACCCGTTTAGCTCGTACACGCATTCGCTCACTGCCCCCGTTACGTTCAACGGTGCCGTTCCATTCAGATATCGGCTAGGGCGATCATACATGTCCGTAAAAAGGGAGTGTGAGTCGAAATACGCTAAGTTCGTTGTGTCAGGTACATTATAAGGGAGATACGTGAAAGTCTGCTTACCGATATGTGCCTGAGGCAACGATTGAGCCAACTGTCCGAGAAGCAATTTTGTGAATTGATTCCCAGAGAGCACCATCTCCCGCATGAATAGATTCCATTCCGTCGAGTTTCGCGTGGAAGACCAATATCTGTTCGGGTATGAAACGGGCGAATAGAGTATGGTCTTCTCCAACGGAATCATCTAGACGTTCATTAGCGATATGAATCTTCGTAGTCCGTAGTGCTTACATTTTGAAAGATAAAGTTTCGTGCTCCGCTCAGATATAGCGTCTGTATGAGATTAACTGCACAAGAGGCCACAGCGGGGAGACTGGCATTGTTTCCTCCAGTGAGTAGTGAGTTACGTCCAAGATCGTTCGTCCCAATCCAGACCGAATACAGAGCATCTTTAGAAGGAAACGCAGTGGATCCATTCTTTGAATCGTTCAAGTACAGAGGAATCTGACTTTCCAGGACCGAAGGAAATGGTCTGAATGTCAGGCTGTTGGAACACGTTGCCCCAGACTTCGCGTAGGGATACAAGGTTGTGTTACTGTAGGAAGCCGCATAGACTGGCCACGCCACACCCCCATCGGCGGGTACCCCTACATCCGTGTAGCTATCGCCAAAGGTCACCAGAGACTTGAATTTCGGACGGTCAAAAGACCGTCCAGTCACGAGTGACACGAGTGAAAAGGTAAGAACGGCGAGTGAATGATGGCGAAGCATTTTCTGTACATTGCAGAACTTCCATTGCTTGCCTTTTTATTTCTTGTTCTTGGATTCGGCGGCCCGGGCGTTCTCGTTTCTAGAAGCCGAAAGGATTGGTGATGGATGAAGAGAGGAAGGATACGACGGTTTGGATTATTTTTGGCATTGATCAGGTGACAGGCCGGATCGCCTTTCGGATGCACTCGGGCCGAGAACAAGGGGCTCCCCGAACAAAGGAAGAAAGCGTCGAACTACAATCCCAAGGAACATCCTTCTCAAAATCTACCGCTCTCGGTTGGCCAGCAGACTCGAGCTCTCTGAGATGCTAATTTATACTCTTAGTGTGTCTAGTCCTTTCAAATTGTCTGTCCCCTCCCGTGCTTTCTCCTATAGCAGTCAATTCGGCCGATATCCATTAGGGGGTATCTCTTAGACATTCGATATCCCGATCGAGGAAAGGACTCGGTCAATTCTCTTTTTCCGTACGCTTTCACTTCTACCGTCAACTATGCCTTTCGAGAAACTGAAGAGGGGGGAATTGAGGTCCATGAGCGTCAATCTCGACCAATGGTCCGACCGCGAGGTGGAAGATGCATGTTCTGATGGAGATGGGGAACGGTACCTTCAAATTACGAGCGCCGCGAATAGAGATACCGAGAAGCAGAAGCAATGGGGCGACAAATTTGCACATGTGGTGCGATTCCTAGTTGCGACTCCTGTGTTATTTAACTAAGCGATTTCTTAAGCCATGTTTAAGATGCGAGAAACAGCCAGAGCAGTGTCAGCGAGTTCCCGGCCGCACTGGATGCACAACATGTAAAGAATCTCGCCAGAAGTGCTCTCGTACAAAGAGATACGAGGCACAGCAAGCAGCAAAATATCTGGATATTTCGCCAGCGAAAAGCTGGGCAAGGTATCAAAAATGGGGCGTTGGGCCGCGTAGATCCAAGACTAGGGACACAGAGAGGAATGACGATAGTGACAGCGACTATGAAGAATCTCGCAGACAGAAAAGGAAAAGGACGGGGAGCAACTCAGTAACCATCAATGCCCAGAAATCGATCAAGAAGCCTCCGTTCAACCAACCCCAAGGTATTTCGGAAAAACATGCTGAGAGTCCCCAATTCGCCACTCGCACGGGGCCGATGTTCGGTGGCTCGGGAGATGTCAGCTCAAGATCTAAGGCTGCGAATGGGACGATTGTGCACTCGCCCAGTCAAAACGAGAAGGCACCATTGAACCTCGTAAGTTTCTTCTTGTATGTGTTGGAAGTTGTGCTCAGCGAAATCGCTAGAATAAGGCTTCGGCTTCATGGCGCACCCCTTTCCGGTCAAGCCCCATTAGCAGCTCTCATTCTCCAAGCTCAAGTCAGAGAGCAGAGACATCGACCCCTGCATTACCGAGACGTACCGAACTAGAAGGTCAGCGTCTAGCAGCTGCGAGAAATCGTATTTCAGCGCTGGAAGAAAAGGTGAAAACCCTTCAGAGGATAAATGATAGCGAACGTGCTGGCAAATTGGAATCCGAAGCCAAGTTTGGAGGCAAGTCATGTGTTATGATCCAATGTATCATTTGAAATAACGCTCTCGCAGCACTCAGAGAATCCACTGAGAAATTCGTGCACCAGATTTCTTCAATTGAAACGATATTAGCTTCGGACAAGAACACCGTAGCTGGTAGCCTTCAACATAGAATTCAACAGAAGCTACGTACAGAATTGCTGGACTTTGTTCGAAGAAAAGAAGAGTTGAAATCATCGGGGGACTAGGTCACGGCATGCGCAGTATATATGTCGCTCTACCCTCAAATACATTTGCACGATTACTCAAAACATACGATACAAGTTTGCTTCTTAGAGATACAGAGTTCAGCGTCGTGTCTCAATATCAGGGCACCCATGCACGATACAAGAAACAAATCGTATACATATTTTAACATGGATACAATCTAGACGATGTCTAGTTCTCAGCATGGCTTCGCCACTCCATTTCCAAGACAAACATTGGAAATCGTCCACATGGCTCGACCACCAGAAGCGTCTTTACCGTTGATATCAGAGTGAAATGCGAGGTTGACATATTGATCCAAGACGTTGATTGCAGTCGCCCCACCAGGTCCTGCGGTTCCGAACGTACCACTGATACCATGCGGTGTAAGTGACAGGTGAATATGAATGATTTGTCAACCTACCTCGTCAGGAAAGGAGCGTTCGGTGCCTGAACCTTTGTGAATGGGCCAGTAGCACTTTTACCGACGGCATAAGATATGTCGTAGTAAAGACTGTTATAGTTATTCGACGAGAAGAATAGATAATACCCTAAGAAAAGAAGATCAAGAATGAGTTATTCGGCATCGAGAATCCACTTACACCCATCCCAGTAAATCATTGAAGGGGCTTCAACGAGGCCTCCATCAACGGGATCGTTAGTGATCAGCTGGGTGGGAGATCCCAGTAAATCGTAGCCATTAGCCCCGACATGCTGAATCATGATGGGTGTACTCTTTCCGATAGAGTTACCATCGACTTTCCAGAGAAGGTATAGGGCACCTCCTGGAGCTTGAAATCCAGAAGGATCGATAGCACCTCCTGCAGCAAGGTCACAGATATGAGGTGAGCTCTTCGCCGTGAATGGGCCATCAGGAGAACTGGCAGTGGCAATGCCAATACAGTGATCGTTGGTGGGTCCGCCGATGCGATGTCCAGTGACTAAGAGGAGGGTGAATTTGAGGAAGCTGGGTAGAACACGAATACTCACAATACATGACGTAGTTGCCAGCGCCAATCTGCCTGACATCAGGCGCCCAGACGCCACTAGCCGAAGTCATAAGCGTTTTTGAATAGACATATCAGTACTCTACTCACCCGTCCGCCCAAGGAATGCTAGCAAGAACGTTCTTCGGGGTAGACCACGTCTTGAAATCAGCGGATTTCGACATAGGGACGAGTCCAGAACCGCTTGAGGTGGAGTATGCATACCAAGTGCCACCAGAGTCTCGCATGATTCCTGGATCGGGGAAGTCCTTGTTGATTACAGCGCCATTGCTCACTGTACGCTTGACAGGCGACGAGAGAACCGCTAATGCGCCAAGGATTGGGATGAGAAGAGTGGCCAACATGTTAGAGGGTACTCAGCATCTCTCGATGTGGTCTCGGCTACTTTTAAAGCACGGCCTCGATTGAATCCGACCCTCCTCCACAAGGCTGCGCTTCCGATGGAGCGTCAGGTGGCGATACCAACCTGGGGCGCACTAGTGTGATTGACGACGACCGCGTGGAGAACGGAGAGTATCGAGCGTATGGATGCTCCATAGCGATGGCTCTGTTTCAAGTCACCAACGTGATCAATGATTGGGATCAAACAGTTTCCGAGGGAGGTGTAAATTTATCACATTCGTCGTGCAAAAGAGCGTCATAGGATAATCGTAGTAAGAGGAGTTCTCCAATTTGTTATAGATGTTAGGTCTCCCACCCGCCTTCGCGGATATGTAACAAGTAGGTGCCTGGTCATGGGGCAATCCACGCTGTCTTGACGTTATCAATCAGAATGTACTCGCCCATTCCTTCACGTCAAAGGTTGAATTAGCCGCTTCTTGCATCCATGCGTATTCCTGGAAGCGACAATTGAGCATAGATAGTACACATAGTAGGATATATTCTTACCAGAAGTATCGCAGGAGTCCCTCGTTCATCTGGCTCTTTCTTTAAACACATCGCAACGAATTCTTCCTCCTCGTTCCTGAACTTCCTCGAACTTCCAGGTTGATTGAGAGTAGGTGCCGGCTCTCTAACGATGTGGTGCATCAGTTCAATGATACTCATCGTCGTCAGATCACCGTGAAGGCTGACACCCTTCGATCTTCTCCTGGACCGCCTGTGAGATGCTCGCCTAGCAGTCTTATCCGACGCAGCTGACTTGGCCGTTGATGTTGACGTTGAGGAGGATCCTGACATTGGAGGACTCAACATCGAAGCGGCACTGAGAAGCGAGGTATCTCGTTGTGTCGTGGTCTTGTGACCTCCGATGCCCGGATAGTCCTCGAGGTCGGAGAAATTATCGTCGTCATCGTCAGAATCTTCATCATTGGCAAATGGGAATTGACCTCTAGCGAGTTCAATCAGAGTGATACCAAGCGACCATACGTCGGATTTGACGGAATATTCGGCACCCTGTATACGTTCGGGCTAGAGTGACGGATCAGCACCAAGATCATCAGCGGAAGGAAAGGCACTTACGCTCATGTAGACGGATGTACCGACGAAGGTGTTGGCGATTGAGTTAATCAGTTCGCCTGAGACGCCGAAATCACAGAGCTTGATTTGGCCTTCTGAGTTGCATAAGATATTGGACGGTTTGATGTCTATAATCCTACGATCAGCTGGATATGCAGTACAGAGGGTGCTCGAACGGTACCTCGGTGAATGATTCGATGTACGTCGTAAAGGTACATCAACCCGTTTAGAACACTCCATGCCAGAACGCCGACGACTTCGATATCAATGGGCCCAATTTTCTTGTATATCCCATCGAAGCTCCCCTTATCCGCGAACTCCATGCAGATGCAGATATTGGGGTCGGCTAGGAAAGCCCCATATGAGGAAACGATAAACGGCGACTTGCAGTCGGCCATTATCTGTAGCTCGCGAAGAATTTGCTTCCGTATTTGAGGTTTCGCGTCAATGAGAACGATCTAGAGGCATCCATGAGCTCGAAGGCGAGAGTTAAAACCAGAGGAAGAAACACACCTTTTTCGCCATTATCACACCAGACGGTACATGCTCGACCTTCACCACGCTCCCACCATTCCCCTGTCCCAGCTCCGCCAACTGCTTGAGGTCCACGTTCTTCAGCTCCCCAATCTCAACACCCTTCAATTGAGCGTCACTGCTCTCTTTTCGGATCAGATCCATCTTCGCCAGCTGGGTGGTAATGCTAGCTTGGATAGCGCTCCGCCTATTTGAAGCAGAGGAGGCTGCTGTATTGAGCCCTGCAGCCGAGTCGATCGGTGACATGAATTGCGGAATGGGTGGACCGACGCCCTCGGTACCAAGTGGTGGTGGACGACGTCGAGGACCTGCAGGACCCATAGGCGCTGCAATGGGTGCTAAACGTGTCGGTGCTGGGCCTAACGTTTGACCTTGAGGTATTGTTGCCAGAGGTGCTGGTCCAGCACCGCCGGCTTCCAGTGGTGTCCCATCAGAATCGACCGCAACGTCAGGAAGCTGGAGTGACTTGAAGTTGCGTTTGGTTCTCAGAGACATGGGAATCTTCGTGACGTCGTTTCAGAGGAATGGAAGCTCGATTTGAGAAGTTCAAACCAGGAGGGGAAGAGGTTGGAGGAATGAACGAGGTCGGGTAGCGTTAGACGCGTATTGGAATATGAACAAGGTCGTGAGGCTGACTGGTATAGCTTCCGGAGAGTTCGGGATATGAAACTTGATGATCTTGAGGATTTACTGCGACGCCTCGACGAGTGTATTGGGAACTTGAGACGAAACTTGGATGGTCGTTGGTGATGATCGGATGGGTGAATTGGCGATGATGGTATCTCCTTGTCAAGTCAGCAATGGGCAGCAAGAGAGAGGTCTGGACGGTACTCACTATGCTTGGGTATACGCCCTTTGTTCGCAGCCTGTCCTCACGCGACCTTGACGAAGCGGACCGTGGAGGATAATGGTCGCGAGGTGCAGAGACGGTGTCCATAGCCGAGAGAAAACAGAACAAAACGAAAACAGGCGTTTGCCGAATGGGCTTAGCCTTGATTAGCTCATGATGGTTAGGCAATGGGCTAACTGTGGATCTATGGACACACGTCGTTTAGAGGTCTGAGGAGTCAGCTGTAATCAAAAGTTTGACGACGAGGAAATGCATCCGCAGCCGCAAGAAAAGTGGCAGCGCAGGCAGATATCGCTGTAGACAGCGCCTCAACATCGCTGGGTGCCAAACTGGATACCGTTGATGCTTCTCGTGCTTGCCTGAGGGTGATATCGAGCAGGCGGCTCCTATCATCCCATGACAAGACCCAGAAACTTACACCCCAAGCGTACTGACAAATTGCGAGCAATGCTGCCATGTACAATGACTTTGAGGTGATGGACCAGATATAAAAAGCCTCTTCCATGTCCCAATTAGACGCGTTGTTCGGTTTTTGCCGAACACTCAAAGACAAAACAAAACGTCAGTGACGCGACTGCTGTGTTCCTTGCACGAGACCCTTCCAGTATCTGGGACGATATGCCCATTACCAAGGTAAGGGTTGAAACTAAAAAAAGAATCAAAATTCTGATGCGTTCGACTAGATAAAGACGAAGTCGAGTTCCTCTCGCGGAAGCCGCCCTGCAAAGCGCGTCACGAGGGCTTCCCATAGGTCTCGTAAGGAGCCGACGGAGGCAAATGGTGTCGTTTTCCCACCTCTTCCAACCGAGCTCCATCTCGAAATCCTCAACCAGCTGAGAGACAGCGTTCGAGATCTAATGGAAGTGTCCCTTGCATGCAAGGTATTCTCGGACCATGCCCGTCGCATTCTCTTCTCCCTCCCAAAGAATGAACTCGCGCTCAGTAGTGCTAGTCCGGCCTTTGCCCGACAGTATCAACTGAGGGTCATCCTCCTCACACACGGGAATACATTGGCTCCCTACGTTCAGGATGTCGTTCTCCATCGCCCCGACCCAGATAGTCGTCACTACCTTCTCACTCTTGCAAGGGGTTTGTCAGGAGTGAAAAAGGTCCGTCTGTGCAACATCAACTGGTCTTCCATACACCCCTCAGTCATCTTCGACCTTCTCGACGTGCTGACGCAGAAGCATATCTCGCTTTCTCTTGACTACGTCACCTTCAAAACCGGACGCGACCTAGTCCGGCTTTGGTCTTCTATCCCAAAGCTGGGATCTTGTACCTTCAAAGACGTCGACTTCTCCGACACAACTAAGGAGGAAGCTTGGAGTCAGCTGACAGAACGCTGTGGGACAGACCCAAAGTTTCTCTCCGCCATGGACGCCCTATACATCCAGGAGATCGGATTCATGTCCTCGGCCAAGCTCGCTGGGAAATTGGTATGCCACCTAGGATCCAAGCTTAGGCATCTCATGATAGGATATGTCGTTATTGATGGCGACACTAGGTTCTTAGATGAAAGTAAGTTTTAGTCATCAATCCCCTCAACTCTCTTTCTGATAGGATCGATTTAGACCTACCGTTCTCTCTGGATAAAAACGATCGCCTTCGTACCCTTCACCTAAGGTGTCACTACGCACCGAATCGGCCAATCATCCTCGATCGACTTCGAAACTTACTAAACACAATCACTTCGCGCGATATTTACCAGCTTCGGCTGACCTTCGTCACTTGGTGGATTGGCGATTATTCCCCTTTTCACGGTTTCGATTGGGCTCTAATCGAGCAAATGGTCCTGGACAACATATACTTGGCGTCCTCCGTCTGCGTCGTACTCGAGCTCGATAGCTGTGGAAAATTGGAGGACAAAGAGAAAGATTCATTGGTGGAGAACATTCGACGTAGCTCTCCCGCCCTCGCAGGAGTAGGGAGGTTAGGCGTTTCGTTGATAAATTTTAGCTACCGATGCCAAAATGTTCTAAATAACTGATCCGAATATGCACTTACTCAAATATATAGCTCATTCGACTCGAAAAGCATGGTGTATTGCGATTAGAATGACATACGTCGACATTGGGCCTGCTGGCCAAATGAACAAGCCACAGTACTACGAAGATAGCTTGTGGTAATCAGTAGCTCCTACCAAACATTGCCCATCCTTTCGCCTTCCTTTCGCATGCCATACATTGCGTAGCCTCACCAATCGCTGCCCATCTAGACTGATCAAACGGAATTGCCAGTGACTTGGCACCAGACGACGGGGCTCGTTCATCCTGTACTACCGAAGCTGATCTATAAACGTTCATTAGTCTTCGAGGTTATCCTGATGAGGATGTTCACTCACAACGCAGCGATTTTCTGCTTGATGTTATCTTCACATTCCGAAACCTCACACCACGGAATTACCGCAACGCATTTGGCATTGATGGTAGATACGAAGGCGTCCCAAGAAGTCACTTCCTTGAGACAAGCTTCATAGGCATTCCGTGCTCGGGTCAGCATATCTCTCTGGATGTCTTCCAGGAGATATGTAACGGAATGAATGAGGGAGTGATCCGTGGATAGAGCCGACTTTACCCCTGTATCCCTTCGAACGCTAATAGTCTGGTTCTTCGTCATGTCTAGCGGGCCCAGTTCCAGGCGTAGCGGTACGCCCTTTGAGTATCACAGTTAGGTAGATAACACGAAGGGAATTTGAGAATTGTACCTTCTGTTCCCAGTCGCTAAACTTCCAACCCGGCGTATATCCCTCCCGTAGATCGGCTTTAGCTCTGATTCCACCTGCCAGGCGAAGTCGAGCAGCCAGAGCCTCACACGCTTCTTCAATCTCCGCCACTTTCTCCTTGGTAGTCTTGGCCGCTATACCACACGGGACGATGATTACTTGAAGGGTCGCCACTTTCGGCGGGAGAACCAGACCTCGGTCGTCGCCATGGGTCATTACCATCAGGCCTAGGGTGCGTGTAGATAGTCCCCACGAGTTCTGCCAGACGTACGCTTTCTGGCCAGCATTCTTCGGATTTTCTACAAAGATGTTGAACATCTCCGGTCTAGAGAAGTTCTGGCCAAGGGAATGGGATGTCGCAGCCTGTATGCCGCGTCCTGATGACGGGATGAAACCCTCAATCGTAGTCGTATATCGGCCACCTGCAAACTTCTCTTTCTCGGATTTGACTCCCGGTATCACAGAAACGGCCAGCAAATCTTCGTAAACTTGGCGATAGAGGTCCAGAATTTGCATCACTTCGGTATCTGCTTCTGCTTGAGTGAGGTATGCGGTGTGACCCTCTTGCCAGAGAAACTCTCTCGTGCGAATGAACGGTTCTGGATGAGATTGTCAATACTTCGTAGAAAAAACTTGGGCGAGAATCATACGCGGGTGTTTGAACTCCCATCGAACGACGCTGTTCCATTGATTAAGTTTCAGGGGGAGGTCGCGATGACTCTTGATCCATTTAGAGTAGTCTAATTGAAGTTAGTTAGTAATAAGATACACATAACACTGGTGCTTACACGGGTACATTCCCGTCTCTGAAGTCGGTCGGATTGCTATCGGCTCCTCAAGGTCACTATTACCGGCTTTTGTGACCCATGCGACCTCAGCGGAGAATCCTTCGATATGTTCCTTCTCTAATTCCAGTACCTTGGCCGGAATGAAGAGGGGAAAATATGCATTCTCTACGCCCAGGAGCTTGATTTTGGCATCAAACCACCCTAGCTGGAGTCAAAATGAGCCGCGGCGAAGAAATTGTAGACGTACTTTGAATTTCTTCCCAGATGCCAAACGCCCACGGACGAAGGACGTAGCATCCGCTAACGTCATAATAGTCCAGCATTCCTGCCTTGAGAAGAACCTATGGGTGCATCAGTTATCGAGTTTTCATGATGAGTATTCACTAACGTCAGTATACCAGGCAGAGAAGTCTTCGTCTTTCTTGGCGCTTATGGCGACTTGTACATTCTTAGTTGTCTTATTGCTTTGTGAAGACATGGCGATTGTTGGAGAGGTTGCGATGTCCTGTTTGATAATCGATAACGATATCGAAAAATCTCGAATATCGGGGAAGTGAATGAATTATGGCGTGAGGAGAATGTGAGTTTCCTTTTAAGCCTTTCATGAATCGTTCCAGTGACTCAACCATTATCTCACCAAACGAGTCAGAGTGTCGTCTGAATTGAGAGAGAACCAATGTACCTTAGGGCAGTCCTTCCGATCTCAAAGGGAGCACAGCGATGGGTGGCCTCTTAGCCTTTTGATCTCTCCGACTAGTCCGGCAATTCGGAATTTAGCAGGAACCGCTCAAATCCATATCCCAATCACGTCGCATAGTTCCGGTAATGATCCACCAGGTCAGAGCATTAAGCCTCGTCCAGGATAGACTTCGGGAATAGGCATAGATATTGTGGAAAAGCCATGGTGGCACGATGCTGGCTACTCGATCGTGCCAAAAAGTTGTGGGTGAAGCGGTGAAGAGCAAGTCAAGCCTCTGAAGTAACCACGTGGGCACCGTCGACAATTCAGGTTGGTTATGATGTCATAACATGAACACAATCCAACTAACCTGACTGAAAACCTAGGTCATCGTTGGCAACGCGCGATGAATTCCGACTATCATCTCCACCAAGGTACCACACGCATGCCCTAGGTTCTTCGCCAGAGGCTAGGCTGAAAGACGTGGTCTATTCATGCGGTGGCGGGGAATTTGACTATAGAAATACACACGATCACGGCTTGGTGAGTACATCTAAGCAGCCCTATCTACGAATACCCGCGGTCGAATTGACCATCCTTACAGTCATGTAAGCTTCAAAGACTAGCCTAATCTGGAGGCTCTGAGATGGACACGGACGCACTTGACTTAACTCCACGACCCTCCCCTGCCCTCGCCCTTCAACTTCTCCTCGTCTGAAATTGCAATGGATACCTTGCCGGAGGATATTCATTACGTCGTCTTGGATCAACTTAGCAACGATCCTACCCAGATCTTGGAATTCACGTTGGTTTGTAGATCCTGGATGTCTTATTGCCGAAACCTGTATGGCACTATCTATCCCTTCCGAATTCTTGTCTCGATGTCCCAGCAACCAAATCGCGCATTAGATGCACTGCTACCCCCAGCTTCTTTTATCCGCAACTATGTTCGCCATCTTCGAATAGTTGGTCCCGAGGTCACGCCAACCTGCTCGAAAAGTCGAGTTCGACCACCCCTTTACGAGCTATACGTTAATCTGGCCCACGAGCTCCTTCAGCTCCATGGTCTCATCCTCCCTCTTCGTACGTTAGGATTTGATCACGTTAATTGGAGCAACTGGCCAAGGTCGATGTACACGGAATTGGTTCAGGTGCTTGCGACCTCCTGCACGCGACTGATCACTTTAGACTTCTCCCATTCAAAGTTCAATGGGCCTACCATTCCCCTATCATTCCAACTTTACTTTCCATTCATACGGTCTCTCTACCTCAGAGATTGCGTGATGACACATGAGCTCCCTCTAATATCGGCCCAATCTCTCCATACATCTTACAGCCCCAATCTAACATCACTTGTGTTAGAAGGAGACCTCGATTTTACTCTTCTCATGCTACGCGGTTTGTTAACTTGTCCTTCGTTCACAACGCATTTGACCATCTGTGCCTCCTGGGACGAGGATGCCTCACAAGCTCTCCAAGACTTTCTCAAGCATCTTGGCCCTGTCCTTCGTTTCCTGAAGGTTGGTCTCCTGCGTGGATCGGATGGTGAGTGCACACACAGAGTTCGGCGTAACACCAGGGCTTATACCGGACGAGTAGATGATTTCCCCATCAGTCTGGAACATAACACCGAATTGGTGACTCTTTACCTTGGCCTATCCGGCCCAGAGATCGTCGGTCAACCTTATCCTTGGTTGATTCGTATGATCGAGTCTCTCGCGTCCCCATCATTCATGAAGCTATTCCTGGATTTCACACAGGTCTCGAGCGCCAATACTCTGGAAAGCGTGTTCAAACGAATGGTAGACTGGTCGTCTTTGGAGAGAGTCTTGATCGAACGACATTCCATGCGGCATCTACCTCTAGTCCATCTCTTGCTCCCAAGTTCCCCACATCTGGAGATATCAAAGTGGGTTGAAAGCCTACTTTCGACGATCCACCGCGAAGGAAAGTTAGTAGTTTTACAGGAGAACTGAGGGAGCAGTCGAGTATCAAGTTGACCTCTTTCTTTCACTTTTTGAGTCTGTATTCGGGGCTTAAAGTTCGTCATTGAAGGCGAACTTATGGAGGCACGATCCTAGATTGGCCAGCTCCGTAGTTCGGACTCGTAAAGCATGTGTCATCGATTGCTAGTAGAATAAGATACTCTCAGGTTGCTATCTCCGCCCCCGGAGTCCGAGTGTCTGATGATGAATCTGCGACGTCAGTGGTAAGCTACCTGGATCTCAGACTTTTTCGTTTCGCTAGCATATATTTGAAGGCGAGCAAATGGACTCCTTCGAACATCATGAACTTCAATCAGCTACCCACGGAAGTACGATACCGTATTCTCTACGAGCTCCATCTTGACGAACTCAACGCGATCAAGACCAAATCACCAGCAACGTTATTACGTTGTGGTACCGTTTGCAAATCTTGGCTTGCCATTTCCCGATGGATTGCCCTTTCTAGCCTTCAAGTGCTAGTAGCATTGCCTGAAGAGGCTCGATACTACAGGCATGCTCTCCCTCAACACAGATCAAAGCTCGAAGAGCAAATCTTGTCTCCCTATCTCCAGGATGCGACCTTCAAAGGTCCTCATCCAGCTACAAAACGCATTTGTCTCGCTCGCTACAGATCAGCGTACCGACAATTCGATCTCCTCGTACGGACTTCCACTAGTGTCCTCACAGGCCTGAGGAGGATATCGTTTCACCAGGTGGATTTTACGCGGCTAGCTTTGAAGACGATAGCAAACCTAGGCGACAAGTTTGTGCATAATGTCACCCAACTCAACCTCGTTGACGTCACTTTCCGCGACGTTTCCGGGATCGCAAACCTACTGTCACAGTTCAGGCATCTTCGCAAGCTCAGCCTTGAGCGACTCACCTTCAAGCGGAGCTTTCCAACCCCAAATCACATTCCAAGTTTCCCCCAACACCTCGACAGCTTGTCCATCCAACTCGTACCAGAGGTGGTTGTATGGCTACTACGTTCGCTGAAGAATCAGTGGCGTATCCAGGACTTGAAAGTGGCTAATGTCCACACGGAGGCTGAGTTCCACCTGCTGTCACATATCGTTCAGAATTCTGGACCGAAGTTGCGGACGTTGTGTGTGGATATTCCTTACCTTGCGAAGTACAGGCCGGGTAAGCCAGGATCATCCAGTCGAGTTATTCCATACTGACGAGAATACATCAGACATAGACGAGAGTTGCATTCCGATGCTATGCCTAGCAGCGAATACGAGCTTGACATCCTTGACAATCCGAGGGCTACCATCAGCACCAAGCGTAGGGCCCACTGTGTCAGCCCTTGAGCGGATGCTTCGTTACATCGACTCACCACTTCAGTCGCTTACCCTCGGTTTCGTCATCGACCAGACTTCCGAAGACCAGTACCGTGTCGAGTTCGAAGAGTGGAGTAAACTCGACTCCTCGCTCCTGCAACGGAATCGGACGGGATTAGCGTCGGTCAATATAACGCTTTTAGTCCGGCAGTATCGTTTATTGCCGCGCGGAGTATATGGTCCGTTCAATCCTCTCCTGAGCGCTTTGTTGCCAGGAATCGAAAAGGAAGGGCTTTTGAAGGTGGAGGCGTCAACTTATCGGTGTTAGCAGTCACTGACTTGGTTGAAGGGCATTTACAGCGCAAGAGTGACCACTTCCAATGTATAGTCTGTAGAGAATGGACCCGAGATAATACAGAGATTTTCAATGGTTTTTTCCTGCGTGTTCGTTTAGAGGAGGGCATCCCGTCTGATAGGACTCGTGCATTGCATTGCCATGTGGATGGAAGCGGATGCGAAAAAGCGATTATGTAAAGGAGCGATCGTATTTGCTCATGTTGTGATTCGGGCTCTTCGCCTTCTGCATCCCCTTTCCGACCCAATTCTTGAATGCCCAGAATGACGCGTCGACCTTTCCTCAACGACACACTACAGACCCCGGCCCTCTCCAAGTCCCAAGATTGCTCTGATTTCGAACAAACATAACAGAGAAAATATGGCTCAAGACAGCTTAACGCTCCCGATGGTGACCATCGACCCGACGTTCGCAACTGTCATTCATGAGGTCCAGTCTGGGGAACTGCCTTCCGAAAAGTTCTGGATCTCCTGCTATAAAACCTCGCAAAATTCTGAACACGCGAAGATACGGGTGGAATTAGATGAGCAGGACAGAGATCGCGTTAATTTTACTCCGGAAGACGCCGATGTGAAGTTTACTAGTAATGATAGCCACACGGTATGTGCCAATCACCAAAATCTTCTCTGCTTTTGCTTAGCCGCCAAAGCGCAGGAACATTATGCTTCAAGTGATACTCTAAACATCCCTCCCACGAGAGTAGTCCCGCCTGACCAACTTTATCCGGATTCTGAGCGATCCAACCCTCGAGGGGTAGGTCATCATCACCGCCAATTTTATCTATCTGACCAATATTATAAAGCCTCAAAGGATCACTGCATTCGCCGTTTCGCCAGACACCTCAAAGCTTGCGACAGGCTTCTTGGATGGTTCCGTATTCATCTACCCCATCTCTCCATCATCCCGTCCAGTCACAACATCTCGAACCCCACCAACGCCAGAAAGCATTACCTACCCTGCTAATGCCGTGCTCACTTCTCGAGCGCACAAAAGCACCATCACCTCTCTTCGATTCTTTCCTTCGAACAGGGTGCTACTCACAGCCTCGGCCGACTTCTGCCTGAACATCATCCCCGCTGACCTACCGGATCCTGTTTCGGCGCCATCCTCGTCTCAGCCCCAACGGGTATCTCCTGCACGAACGCTGAAAGGGCATACTCGGTCCATAACGTCGGTGGCCATCCTTGGCGTAGGAAAGACTCTGCTGTCATCCTCACTTGACGGTACTCTTAGGCTTTGGGACGTCCCTTCAGGAACATCGACAGCGACTCTCCCAGCTTCATCTGCGATTCTTAGCGTCGCGCTGGCGGAAGTACGACCGATATCAGCAGATGGTGATGAACAAATGACGTCTGGTGACAAGCCAATCGAAGAAGGGAAGGTCGCATTCTGTGGTCTCCAGAATGGGAACTTCGAAGTCTTTGACCTTGGTATCAAAAGGTCAATCTTCCGATCGTCAACCACCTCATCTGGAGGGATCTCTTCCATCGCCTACCTTCCATCCTCTCATATCCTCGCCACCGGATCCAGCAAGGGTATCGTAGCCTTATGGGATGTTCGTTCCCTCACTCAGCCTCTTTCCTCATCACCAGAAAGGATAGTGGAGGTCATCACCAGTTGGAAACGGAACGATGCTGGAATTGAGAGTCTCTCGTTCTTCGAACCTGAGCCTTCCAACGCGTCGGGTGTAGGCTCCCAGCTAGCCATTGGAAGTGCTGATGGTCTTCCGTACATTGCTGCTATTGATCCATCTGAAGGCGTCTTGGTCAAGGCCGAGCTTGCGGGAGGAGACTGCGACCCAGTTCGAAGCATTGCTACCGTCCCCACTGACGGCTCTGGGAGGCGCGAGGTGTGGTCGGCAGGAGACGATGCAGTAGTAAGACGATATATTATCTCATGATATCCAAAGACTCCAGTGTACTAAATTGTATAGTATCGTAAAGTTGACGATGTACCTCCAGCGACGTGAAAAAACTTCTCAGACTTTCAGGTTGATTCCAGCAGCCTTCATGAGATCCTCAACGTCGACATCTATCACAAGGCATTAGTCCAAGAGCTGTTATAATCGTCCAAGTTGACTCACGATCTTCTGTATGCCTCATTCTATTCGCAAATTCGCATTTCAACCCAGGCCCGAATATGAAGTCGCCTCCATTCTGCTTGACATCACCGGTCTTTCCTCCCAGACTCAACATGGGATGAATCATATATTTGAATGAGGCCGAAATGACTCTGCCGAGGAACGTACACCCTTTGGTGTACTTTCTTGGTTCTTCACCTGCGGGTCTACGGGTGAACAGGTACAGTAGCCCAAAGATGTCGTACAGCTTGCGACTGGGGTCAGCGTAAATGTCGTATGGGAGTGTTGTCGTCTCTGCTCATAATGCATTAGGCTATCTCGGTCACTTTGGACGAGAACTTATTCAATCACTCACCCTTATAGAGTTTAATAGCCTGCCAGTCCCCGCATCCGATGACCACTAATTTGACACCAGACTGCTCGAGAACATGGGGTGGTATTTCAGCCAAGTTCATCACGTATGCTTGACAGGCTCCACAGAAGAAATGCCGAATAAAAACGACGATAGTCTTTTGATTCTCGATGAGAGACCCGAAGACTACCTTCTCCCCTTTCTCATCGAAGACGGTGGCGGTAGAGGCTTTGAGCAGAGTTGCACCGTCGGGGAGGCGTTGATGTGTAGGTGGCGTATCGGAAAGGATCATTGGTGAGCTGAGTGTAGTTGGACAAGGGATGGTCGATCACAACCTCCTGAACGCTCTATATACTTCACCCTGTTTGATAGGTATCGAGGAACAAGGTGAGTATGCATGAAATTGCGATGCCTCCCTAGCGTTCTTCAAGAGGCTATCATGAGTACCCTCACCGTTACCTCGCTTTCGGAAGTGCTTTGAACATCCGTCTCCTCTTCGTTCTCTGATTGGCTCACCAACCGTAGAGCCGAAATTGACGTTATCAGGATTGTAGGCACGCCAGGTACCGAAGGCTACCTTGCTTGAAAGGGACGACTATCATCTCAGAAAACATTGATGCCTATCAATTCCGCAGCCAAAGTGTGAGAGTCACCACGACATTGACGCTGACGACAGCTTCCGTTCATCGAGGCTGGCTATCCTCCGTTACAATTCACTCATGTTAATTTAAAATAAAAGGCCAAAACCTTATTAAACAAATATACGCTCATACACCTATAACTGTACAATGTGGTCTCCGGAAGTTGTCCGCCTGTGAAGTCAAACGTCTACCCCAGCGGCTTTCATAAGGTCTTCAACCTCAACATCTGGAGACCAAGTCCATCAGAAAACAATTATAGTACATATAGAAAGTGGTGATTTCTACTCACGGTCTTCTGTATTGCGCATCCTACTAGCAAACTCGCATGTATTTCCCGGTCCAAAGATAAATTCTCCTCCATTCTGCCGAACGTCGCCACTCTTTCCTGTGAAACTAAGCATCGGGTGCATCAGAAAGTTAAGAGTGCTGGAGGTGATGCGCTTGAGAACGGATTCGCCCTTTAGATATTTGGGCGGGGCCTGGTTTGAGGGAGTTGAGGTGAAAGAAGACGTCATGTTGAGGATGTGGTAGAGACTGCGACTGGGGTCGGCGTAAATCTGGTAAGGGAATGATGTATTTTCTAGATGGAGGATACATTCAGCATTAGAAGAAACACGCTGGAACTTGAACTACCAACCTTTGTAGGAATCAATGGGTTCCCAATCCCCACATCCAATTACGGCGAGTTTCACGCCCGCCTTTTCGAGAGCCTCGGGTTTAACTCCAGCAAGCTCCGAAACATAAGCTTGACAGTTGCCACAGAAGAAATGTCGGATGAATACGACGACTGTCTTTTGGTTCTCGAACAGTGTACCGAAGACCATCTTTTCACCCTTGTGGTTGAACACGCTCGCTTGTGATGCTTCTACAATTGTTGCCTCGTCAGGAAGAGTTTGGTGTTCGGCTTTGGTCGAAATTTCGTCTGCTTTGTTGGCAGGGGAAGAAGTAGCTGGTACGTCTGGTAAACTAGCCATTTCGTTGAAGTTGAGTGTTACAATTCGCGGGAGCAAATGGACAGAATTTGTGGCCCAAACCCTTTCATGTGATATCATCGAAAACAATGGATCGCCCTCGGGGACATCGGTCAATGATCAGGAAGTGACGACATGATTTGTGCGTGTCTCTTCCCAAAGCCATTGGTCAACCATCGGCCGAAGTGGGTCGGAGTGGCGATGAACTTGAACGCTGGTTGGACGTTCAATCCGATGAGCCTCTTTTCTTTGTCGTCCTATATTCACCGGCGCCGCTCTGATAGGCCAGAGACCTCTCCCCCTCTACCGAACGAAGTGTTTGTGGCACCATCGACACCGAAGGTGCCTGTAGAGATCCTGGAAATCATTACGCGGTATGGAGAGGAGGAACAGCTTCGCACATTCAGTCTGGTCTGCCAACCCATGAACAGGATATGTCGTCCACGCACATTTGGGGAAATTGTTCTCATAGGGGATCCAAAGCGGCTGAATGGACTGTTTGAACTGCTGGAAAATCCTCATAACACCATCGCATCTGCTATCCGATCTCTGCGTCTCGAATCCTTTTCTGGAATCCTACATCACATCAAGCGCCGGACGAATGGTGGAGTGCTTGGAAGTCGACTGGTAAACATTCATCATCTGACCATCAAGTTCCTTCGGCTTCACGAACTTCCAACTTCAATCGTAGATTTTGTTGCGGCGCTTCCTGTCCGACACGTCGAATTTCACTGGATAGAATTCTACGTTGGGACGCTTCTTCTTCACCAATGGAGGATGTTACCGAAGCACCTTGAGACTCTGACGCTTTCTCAAAATCTGTTCTGTCGCGTCGCTGAAGGGTCGTATGACTACTCACGCGTGACAGAAGTCTTTCAGCGACCGCTCAGGTTTGAGTACCTTGATTGTACATCTATCGCGGGGATGCATTCCGTATGGAGCCCACTCTTATCTCGACAAGAGGGCCTGCCTGTAACCGTGAAGAAATTGGGAGTCTCAACTTTGGACGGAGACACCGTCAAACGAGTCACTTTCATTGAGCAGTTCGTGCAGTATATTGGCCCACAGGTGGAACAGATTTTCATACCGAACTACGCGTTCCAATCAGGAGGTATGATAACACAGAATCGCATAACCTTCGCGTACTTTTACTGATATCCCAGAAGGATACCGCGATCATTCTACTTGGTCCAGATTGACCGGTCTGAAGCAGATTCATATCGGCCGTCTCAGCGCCTCTGTCGAAGACCGACGTATTGTGGACGACATAATGCGGGTTATTGAGGGTTTTCCTACTCAACAAGTACAGGTGATATCATTCATGCTTCACGGGCGTCACCCTCTTCGGCGTTCCTCTCCCTCTGAACCCTTCGACTCGGCGCCTTGGGTTGAACTACTCAGGCGAATCACGGAAGCAATTTCGTCTCTACATCTCGTGAAGCTCAACTGCGTGGGTAGGAAGTCGGACAGTGCGACCGAGACTCTACTACGCCAGTTATCTGAAGAGATCGTGCAAGGCGTGAAGGGCATTGTCAGCGTCCCTATTGACATTACCTTCCGGACTCCAGCAAGAACTGTAAGCTCTTTTACCTAACATTCATTGACTCAACCCAGTGATCGATACTCAATATCTGTACTTTCCAGATACCCCATTCCAACTATGATTTCATGGAACCCTGGTGGATGTATGTATGAGGATTTTGCGCTCAACTTGTGGCGATCACAGCACCGGTAAAAGGACAGAGTATATTTGTTAGCGAGTCAGTATTACTATATCTATAAGATTCTTTGACTCTTGTACCTTATCTGAGATAGACATACACCATGGAAGCGTCCACTCTATACGAAGTTCTATTGTGCCCGATATAGATGCTTAATTAGTGAGTCACAGAGGAAGCTATATGTAATTGGACGAGTTTCAATGTTTCTATGCGTCCTCGGATCGTATGTGACAAAAACGCAGGGGAAAGAGAAATGACCGTTGGCAGCCCGGGGGAACACCCAAACGAGTAGCGTCTAGAGCGCTCACAGCAATGAAAATTGCACCGGTCTTTCCTTTTTCATTTGCCCTCTTTACCTTGACTGTTACCTTCGTGGTTTGGGCAACATCATGTTCAGTCAGCGTGAGGCTATAAAGCCGCAGTCAAGTCACAAACGGTATCGTCGTATTTCATCCCCAGTCCAAATTTTTGTTCGTTGCCAGAATGCTTTGGCTACAAAGGTCAAACAGAACGATACCAGTCCTAGTACGAGTCATATCATTCCCCGAATAGTTTAACTGCGAGCCATGGAATCGCAATCATCCAAGGTTTGAGAATTAATACCGAAACGCAGGTGCTGATTATTACTGGGACGATCACGTAGAACGTGACTATAGAGTTGAAATCAGAAGTTTGACCATACGTCGAGCATCGTGAAGCTCACCAGAGAGTGGCGTAGATGCTCGCTCCCAGAAATTTTTAAACAGGCTTTTGGAAGTTCTTTGGAGATATCTGCCCAATTTCGTAGCGACAAATGGTCTCCACAAGATGTAGACCTAACAGCATCGTGGAGAGGTTAGGTCGAGGTTTCGAGAGTTCAGGGATCGCTCGACTTACCAACCGAGAGATGCCGCGGAATAATAACCAAATAAACCATCCAAAACCATAGAAGAACGAAGGAACCAAGAGTCCAACTGGTATACTACACACGATGGCCATGACAAAGCGTGATATGTCTGTCAGTGCTATGAGCAACTTTGGTATTAATACACCAAATACACCGTAGGAGATCCATACGAGGAGCATACTAGTGCATGCCGTGAATGGCAGGAACAACTGCAGCGCAATCGCTAGAGAAAATGATCGAAGATATAAATTATGTCTTTAGCCGTGGGCAACAAAGGGCTACTTACTCATGCAGACCGTGGATAGCACCCAATACCCGAGTTCAACGGAATAGTCACGATGGAAGAGCCATTCGCATACGGGGGGTTCTATGTCTGCATACAAGCCAATCCAATAAAGGCTAAGAGGAGTTCATCAGAAACCGTGTAGCATGCATTCGTGCGTATGAAAGGCTTACATGGTCGCAGCAATGGTACCCACCGCGAGGTCTAACCATGTCGCTGTCACATTCCCTCCATTTCTCAGAGCTTGTTGAGTCTTGATAGTCCCAAGGACGACAGTAATGATAGTGTTTACGAGGCGATATAATGTAATCTGGATTAGCAGGGGAGGCCGTTCGCTGGCTGTCTCTCTACGTCGTTGGCCAGCGCGACGACTAAAAACAAATGAGTTAGCTACGCGAGCGGTAGCAGGTTCCTTTGAAGAGCTCACTTTTTGCGAAGTAGAGGATATGAACTATCATCGTGAGCCCTCTCAGCATCGGGTAGGCCCGACTCCAGGTCCTCTTCGTCACCTGAAGTCTCTGATGAGATTTCAGAAACTCGACGAGACATCACCATCCTGTCAGTGTCAGGTAGAGAGGGTCGCCGGAGAGATTCCAGCGCCGACGCTCGAGGTCGCGTTGGTGGTTATGGGAAAAGCTGAGATGTTCCTGTTCATGCTTTCGTCGCAGAGGCCTGTAAGCAGTGCTAGTTCCTGGGATCCCTGACGCCTGACCCTATGCGGAGGTTAGCGGTGGAAGGTGTAACGTGAACCGTACATGAGCGCTGCTGTGGCCGGTGGAGACTTCGACAACGGTTGACCACTTTAGAGCAAAGAATAAGTGATCTTGGGATTCTAGCCAACAGTCCACATGGGAGTTTGAAATGCCAAGTGAGGGAAGGTACTAATTGCCATTGCAATTACCTCGACCTTCCAACGATTACATGACACTCAGTACCTCGATTTCAATTTGGACCGAAACTGAAGTCTTTTTGTCAACCAAAGGTCATCCAGACCCGGATTCTCCTCATGAAATGGTTATTGCCAACACGAACTACGAGTTATGGTATAGAGCAAAGTCAGGCTGGAATGCCTTAAATTCTACGAGAAGTCTGGGCCAAACAACATGCGTCCTAACGAGACGATTGGTATCATCCAGAAAGTGAAGATCGTCACAGAGGCGCAAACACCGATCGTGAGCGGTATCGAGAAGTAGAAGGTGACTGAAATGATATTATTAACACAGTGGCCAGGCGCAGATAATAGAAAACTCACTAGAGATGAAGGTATTCGCTCGCCGCCAATAATCCTTGAAGAATTGCTTGAAGGTTCGCGCCATATACTTTCCTGGCCGTGTAAGGGAGGCTGGTCGCCATACGAGCTTGACCTTAAAGTATCATAGAGAGATCAGATCACGTTTAAGGGACAGAAAATGAACAGACTTACGAGGTACCACATCGCTCGGATACATAGCCAGATAACCCGGGCCCAAAGATACAAGAATGTAGGCCATAGCAGCGCAATCAAGGCGCACATGACACCCACTCCGTAGGACGTTGATGCAGACGTCAACTGAACGGACATGTCTGACGTGAATATCGCCTGGAGGGACCAAGCGACAATCATCAGGACGCAAGCAGCCAATGGAAGAACCAGCTGCAGCGCCACATCTGGTAACGAAGATGACTGAGTACTAAATCCGACGTTGGGAGCAAATTTGAGCGTACTCACTCAAGAAAATAACAGCCAAGACCCAGGACCCGAGCTCGATGGAGTAGTCAATATGAAAGAGCCATGAGCAGACAGGCGGTTCAATATCAGCGTATAAGCCGACCCAGTATAGGCTATGAGAGGTTTGAGTGACAGAAAATGTACATTCCGGCGAAGGACTTACATAGTTGCGGCAATGGTCCCCACTGCCAGGTCTAACCAGGTCGCAGTAACATTCCCTCCGTTCGCCAGAGCTTGCTGTGTCTTCATAGCCCCGAGGACGACAGCCGTTGTGGTGTTGAACAGGCGATACAACGTGATCTTGACAAGGAGTGGAGGTCGTTTCTGGAATGGGTGGTTCTGTGGTTGACCTCCATGACCGCTGGAACGAATAAGCCTGGTCAGCTTGTGAGCGCATCCAACGAATTGAGTAAGATTTCCTACCTTCCGTGAGTTAAAGGGTGCAGAACGTCATTATTCGCCCACCCAGCTTCGACCTTCCCGTACTCTAGATCTTCGTCTGAAATTCCCGAGGGTGTTCCATGATTTCGACGCGGTAGCGACATCCTGCCAGCCCGGCGAGATGTGCTTGGGAAGAACTACCAGAAGATATGTGGAGCCCTTGACGAGGCGACGATTTGTTAAAGGTGGTTAAGGGGAAAGCGAAGGATGTTGCTTTTCATAGCAAATGTCTGCGACCAGTGCTGGTTCCTGGGGAGTTTGTCGCCCGAAACCTGATTCGGTAGTCAGCGGATGAGGAGGATGCTCGATACCATTGTACATACATAGCTGTGGCTCATATCCACACAACATATGAAGGGTGCTGCATCCACAAATAGCGAACGTGGAAGGGAGCGATGCAGAATGGAAGGCTCATGGTAGTGGTTGAGAGAACGAGCCGCAGAGCCTAAACGTTAAACCTACACTCGCTGTATTACGTAATGAAGTTCCTCAGATTCGTAACGTAGTCGGTTTGTAATATACTCAATACTCGCAAACCTTGCCAGAAACCGCCGGATTCGGGCTATTACCAGCACGAGCTCTAAGAGCTCTTCAAGTTATATGTCAGGTAAAATAACCTGACTACGCCTTCTAAAAAATTCGCCCGATCCACGGATACAAGTCCCGCCTTCCCTGTTGAAGGAGGGAAGGCCTATCTTCGACCTGACTCCAACCTTAGAACAACCATAATTATCGCTAGCCACCCATATTATCTAAGAGAATACAGCAAAGCAAAAAAAGACTTCATAGTTCATAGATCAAATCCAACCTGTCTCGCTAACAGTAATTTTACCCAATGAATGAAGCTCCGGTGTGTCCTTATACATCATTCGTTGAAACTCCTCCATCAGATCACCCTCCATGTAATTAACACAAACCGAAACGGTTGGCATCTGAGAACGTCCAAATTTCTCTATAAGTACATGTTCAAACATGTCAAAGTTCCGTGGGGCTATCTGTTCGATAACACGATCTTCTTCTTCTTCGAGCGCGAAACACAGAGTGATTTCCTTGAGACATGTGTTTACCTTCGCCAACGTCGCAACTACGTCGTGCGGAATCTCTATATATCCGGCAGGCCCAGAATCATAAAATCTAAGCTCTAAACATGTGAGAGCCCGATTTTGATCGAACGACAAAACGATTGGATTTTCTGAAACAGATTAGGCACTATCAGAGAAGGAAGCAAATCACACATACCTGGATTACAAGGCCACAATCCTTCGATCATGACCTCTTTTAAACGCTCGCCCGATGAGTAAAGTAGAGGCTGGATCCAGCAAACAGACTCCTCGCTAGCGTAATAAAGCGAGAGCTGTTCGAGCTGTGGCTTAAGCTCCGAAAAGCGAGTGATCACGTCATGGTCCGCGACTGATCTCCCGAGCACCAACTCCCGAACGGTAGTAAGAGAACGTCCTTCAGCCACTGCGGTTCCTGGACATTCCAGAGAAATAGAGTCGATATCAAGGAACAATGTCCCTGGTTTCTGGACAGAGATCATGGCGAGTAGCACATTTATATCGGGAAAGGTGCAGTTGAATAGCTCCAGTTCTTCGAGATGGTACAGTTCGAGCAGAGCGTCTCGACCTGCATTTTGGAGACGGCTCCACGCCACATTGTGTAACGAGAGTTTGCGGAGTCGCCGTAGTTTGGGAAGCACCTTGGAGAATAAGGTGTTAAATCCGTCCTCTTCGCTCTCGTTACACTTGGAGCTAGCCCAGACCGTGAGACTATTAATTAAAGAGTTGATCGTGGATTTCTCGCTGAGTAGTTTGGGTAGTTTCGAATACTTGGGCGATCCATACGCGACACCGAATTCGGGGGATTGTGCCAGCCGAGCTGTGAGCTCGCGGGACTCTAGGAATTGCCTGAAAGCAAGACGACAGTTCAAAAGGTCCTTTATGCTGGGAACCTCAGCCGCAATTCGATCAATGATTTCTTGGGGCTGAGGTTCCATCGCTGGAGATAGAAGTGCGGATGCGGGACCTCTGAAGCCGTAGGTTTTGTGAGAAAGGCGAAACTAGATGGTGTACAATGAGTGTGAGCCTATGCTGGGTTTGAGACAATACCAAGGGGGGAATTAAGAGCATGTCTTGTGCTCCCCGTCCAGCGTCCTTATCAAAAAAAAAAAAATTGACGACTAAGAATTTTCAAGGCTCGGAGATACAAAGCGCCGACATTCAGATGGCAATCATGCGGATCAGTATCGCCGCATATATACATCACGACAGCTTCTCAGCCGGATTCGGATAGTTTCGGTTTCTGTCGTTCCCGGTCCGCAATAGGCAACAACTTGAACCCAGAGAACTCGCAGTCGCCAAGTGTTTCGACAGGCGAGAAGATGAACATTACCCCCTTCCCATTAGAGTCTTTAGAAGGATCAGTACATCCCTATGAAGACCCTACCTCCTATGGCGTTCAAAATGGCGTTGCAATCGGACGTCCTCGCCCAATGGCCATTGCCCCTGTTCCTGACCTTGAGCAAGGTATTGTGCCCCAAGCCCCATTCTTCGAATATTACCTGTGAAAATATACCCGACAGGATCGTATCAAAGTGTCTCAGCACAGGATAATGCAGGATCCTCTACGAGAATCACAGTGCCCATTAGTCGCGTGAAGCTAACAGGCTACAGGTTTATCACCATGATTGTCCTGCTGAGCATCGGATCGAGCAAGGCTGTGGAATCCTTAAAAAATAATAACGTAGCGTTGACTTGGCTAGAATGGGTTGGAGGAGGCGTTTTCGCTGCAGGGTGGGTACAGGCATCTCCGGCTTCCATTGGCTAATATCTCTACACCAGTTGGTATTATGTCGGATTGTACGAAACTGTAGATCCTCCCGTTGCCTCATGGCTGTTTCATGAGGATTACATGGCAGATTGCGCCTACCTGCCAATGATTCTGATACTAACAGGTATAGACGTTCATTCATGATAATGCGTCAACATCTAATATCGGGCATAGGGGCGCTCATCAATTACGCAACTGCATCCATGGTTGTCTCAACCTACACAAGTTGGATTCTTTTCAGCTATGTGTTAGAGCTCGCGGCTACCGTTCATCCCACATGGGGCGTCTTATTCTATATCTTGCTCTTGTTTTTATTTATTTTCCCGATTTTGGCTTTGGCGATCCTCTTCTGGGCTCTATTTTTCGTCATTCCATTTTATTCCATGATATACATAGTGAGTATCATTTCTTCGAAGAGGCAACGACCGGCCTAATGCCTATATAGTGGGCTGGTGCTCGGATACTCATGGGACAAAGGCTGCGTCGCAGAGTTGAATATCGTGTCGAACGAGCGCTACTCAAGACATTAGATGACCTACGGGACAGAATCAATCGACACTGTAGGCATTTTCGCGCCGTTCGTTCTAAATTAAGTCTTCTGACCAGAACCGCTAGACTTGCTTTACTCACTGACGATAGTTCCCGTGTGTTTCGGGTCTCTCATTTGGTCTCCTCTCGTACAATGGGTGGCACCTCCTTTTGAGGCTTATGTTAATTCATTGCAAGGGACAATATAAGGATAATTTTACCGCCGTTTTGCATGGAAATCCCATAAATTGATGATAAATGAGGGCTTTTACATCATATAAGCTCAATTCCAATCGAAATGGTAAGGCGAAATGCCGAAACCCGAACACACCTTCAGCTTCGTGGACCGTCCTTTCGCGCATCCCTTGTTCTACACTGCTTGTATGCACAATTGAGGACGACGATATTGGGCTTGATTGAGCTTGCTGGCCTAGAAACGTACTCAAGTATCCGTAAGCGTCGGATTCATCTCCGACAAAGAATGGTCGCTGGTCATATCGGCGGGCTTAGGTGCGTCTCCTTTCTCAAGTTGCGGATACATTCCTCAGTAACACAGACTTCGACCAATCTGGCTGGGTTCTACTTCTGAGCCATTTGGCCATCATCGACTTTGTTGATACGAACTTGCCCACAAGACCCATGCAGTCATCAGTTCACCGGTTAGTCAATGGGAAAGGACAAGCAAGTACAAGGTATTCATTCGTTTCATTCGGTTTTGGTACAGAAGTCATACATAGTTAATAGTTACAAGAGATACCGTGTTTGTTTTAACGAACTCGAAAAGATTACATCTTATGAGCGAGGTTAACATGGACAGCCTTGACGTTCGTGTAGCTACAGAGGGAACCCAGCGTCAGTCACATTCCTCATGTTCATCAAGTGGAAGACGTACTGGTGGAGAGCATATTCGCCCAGTTCACGACCAATACCGGATTGCTTGTAACCACCGAAGGGTACCTGGGGATGAAGCTGATTGACGCAGTTCACCCATGCGGTACCTGCCTTGAGCTTGTGTGCGGTTTCCAAAGCACGGTTGAGGTCCTTGGTGAAGACAGCAGCAGCGAGACCATACATGGTGTCGTTAGCCTGCCTGATGACGTCTAGATGGGAGAAAGAAATAGTTCCAGTCAATCTAAGCGCCTTCCTAAGAACAGAAGAAATACGACGAACCTTCTTCATTGTCGAACTTGATGACGACACCAACGGGGCCGAAGATTTCTTCCTGGACGATCTTCATCTCGGGTTTCGTCTCTGTGAAGATGGTGGGGTTGATAAAGTAGCCTTCTGTGCCGACTCGGTCGCCGCCAAGGTGGACCTTAGCACCTTCCTGTCTTCCAGAGTCGATGTAGCCCATAATACGCTGAAGTATGAGATCAGTCTCGTCGAGGAACAGAGATATGGCAGAGGATGAGACGAACATCGTATTGGATCTGGGACACCTGGGGACCTTGGTCCACATCTTTCTCGAATGGATGGCCGACCTTGATCTGCTTGGCCTTCTCGGTAAACTTAGCCAGGAACTGGTCGTAGATACCAGACTGGACGAAGATACGAGAACCAGCGCAGCAGGCTTGACCGTGATTCCAGCTACATGCTACGTTAGCTCTTCTGATGAATGTATGCGCGAAAGTGAGGACGTACAAGATACCATGAGCAGCCCAGTTGACAGCCTGTTCGAGGTCAGCATCATCGAAGATGATGTTGGGGCTCTTTCCGCCGAGTTCGAGCGACACCTGCTTCAAGTTACTCTTGGCAGCAGCCTCCATGACCTTGCGACCAACGAGGGTGCTTCCGGTGAAAGCGACCTTGTCGATGTTGGGGTGGGAGGAGATGTGGGCACCAACGGTGTTACCGTATCCGGTGAGGACGTTAACGGAACCAGGAGGGAAGCCAGCTTCGTTGCAGAGTTCAGCCATGCGAATAGCAGTCAACGGCGTGAATTCAGAAGGCTTGAGAACGATAGCGTTTCCGGTAGCGAGTGCTAGAGTGAATGTGAGCTGATGCAACATCAGAGGATCGACTTGACGTACCAGGACCAATCTTCCATGTCACCATGAGGACTAGCGCATCGCTCAGTTAGACTCCAGTAGAATAAAGACAAGGGCCTACGAGGGAAATTCCAAGGAAGGATTTGGCCCTGTGTATGAACGTGAGTACAAATCTGTTCGGAGGAGCCAGGGTATGGCACGTACGCAGACACCAATAGGTTCGTGTCGGGTGTAGCTGAGCTTCTTCTCATCGGTCTATGGAAACGCGTCAAGAGACGTGAATGCAGGATCAAATGACAACGCTCACCTCGATAGTAGAGCCGTGGATCTTGTCAGCCCATCCAGCATAGTACTTGATGACGTCGATACTGAAGGTCACGTCGACGTTGTAGGCCCACCCGTAAGTCTTGCCTAGAGGGAGGTATCAGATAAATGTACTTCTGATAGCCGGAAAGCGACGTACCGTTATCAAGAGCTTCGATCGCAGAAAGTTCCTCCTTGTGCTTCTGCATCAGCTCCGCTAGCTTATACAGCAGAGCACCCCGTTGCGATCCAGAAGTGTTCAGCCCCCAGACGGTATCGACGGCTTTCCGGGCCGCCTCAACGGCAAGGTCGACATCCTTCTCCACGGCCTCAGAGACCTTGGTGATCAGCTGTCCGTTTGCTATGTAACCCGTTAGTTCAAGGCGCCGCAGCGTTGAGAAGACGATTCTTACTTGGGTTGACGACACTGATAAGATCCGTCATGCATCAGGACCCCAGCATACGATAGATTGTGAAAGGACACATACTCGATCTCCGTTTTGTTCGATCCATCAACAAACTGGCCATTGATGAACAAGCCGGTCGAGAAAGAGGTCTTGCCCTTGTAAACGGGTGTGTCCCAATCGTATGTGAACGTCGATGGCATTGTGGTTTGAAGGATGTGGGGTTTTGTTGTTGCTCCGACTCCAAGGACACTGGGCATTTATACTATTTCAGTTGGAATTGATAACTAAGCGGAAATTCTGATCAAGAGTTTCCAGAGAGGGGTGCGAAAAGCGTACCATCATTGGCTTCCAAAGGTCAGCTGGTCCACCTTCTCAGTCAGAGCCGCTCGTTGTGCATCATTTTACGTCGTGATGTCGTCCTTGTGATCCCTTCTGGTTCCAGAAGCTGGTCAACAGCTCGCCTGTTATCCGAATAATGAGACGTTGCCCATGCTATGGCTATGCTTTGACGTTGGCATTGGCAGAAAGCCTTGTGGGGTGTACTCGAACGGTGGCCATGACGAAGTTGGATCAGCCTCAAATTGCGATGGCCCGTTCGGGAACGAGATCACGTGTCGCCTAAAATATGAACAGACGGTGGCGGAGATCCTTTGGTGCCAAAGGTGGCGTAGCTTCCTCTGGCATCTTCCGCTTTGCGCTCATTCCAAGGCTGGACAGGGCCAAATTGTCACAGAAGGCTAATTCATCGTTCGATCGCATGACCAAGTCGACGTGGTGTCCCAAATTCTTTATCAACGCGACGGAGCCCCTTGAGCGATTGGGCTGGATTCATCTAGGCCTCAAAGGCTCCTCCAAGGCTCCTCATACTCGATCATGATTGGGAAATGAGAATGCTTGGGGTTGATCGGGAGAGCGTATACCCCGCACTCCGTAATCTTTCCTCGACCCCACGGAGAGTCTATTTGGCTCGATCGGAATACACCTAACAGGTGACGACTTGCGCGACCATCGGACAACTAGCGGCCATCCGAACCTCTCTTGGATAAGGGCGTCTCTGACACCGGGAGTCCAGTTGGGATGGAGACCGAAATTTGTGATAAGTCAGCTTCACCTTCATCCCTTAGCCAAGGAGAAATCCAATATCTCCTTCAAAATTCGGCCATCCGTCAAGAAAACAATGAGCGGCGTGTAGTATTATGCCTCCCCAATTCCACGTTCTATCACGAGTCTCGCCACGATAAGTCTACACTCCCCCCGGTGCTCCGAGGATTCTTCTCTACACGGCATTTTATGAAACATCAAACAGACAGAACGGCCCAATCAATATGGCAATAGCCATTGTAGGAAGGGCTGCTACCAAGTAGAGGACGGCTACGGGTATCTGCCTTGTCAGTTACATTTTCCAAGTAAGGATGAATTCACGCACGATGTTCTAGAAACTTAGTTTCGAATCCTCTTCCGACGTAGCCAACACGTTCACGGGCAATAGCCAACCTTTTCGCGATGAATCTCTGTACGAATTGTTAAGCGTGCGCTCAATAGACAACTACCGACGCTAATGAATGTTTTTCGCACCTGCTTTACCAGACGCTTTCCAACTAATACAGTGCTCAGTATCAACAACGTCCAGCAGATCATCGCCAGAATGACTGCTGAAAGCGCAAGGAATAGCCATGTTACGACCAGAAGAATTATGTGCATATCCATGGACGGTGGAGGAAGATTATCCAAGAACCACAAAACCGTCTTTCCGAAGCCCAGGCCGATAAATTCTGCGAAAATGCAAACCAAGCCTTCGGCGAATTTCATCGATGAGTCCGAGGCATGACACTACGATGCATGTACGTACCTGCTGAGAAAGAGCTCAACACGACATATGGGATGTCCCACAGATAATCATCGTCGAAAAACCAGGGAGCATTTATTCGTTGTGAACTTGCTAGGCGTCCAACATAAAGCCATCTGGAGGGATTCAGCTGAGTGAAATGTACGATGGCTGGCGATGCTCACGTCGCAACCAACAAAGCCAGGATAAACGCTTCCGTTACGGTGAATGATAGAACGTCGTCTGCGGTCGTGTGGTAAAGTTTCACAATCCCGAGCGTGGTGACGACGATGAATGTAGTGAGTCGATAACCAGTCAATTTCCATCGAGGTGATGATGATGAGAGCTCCGAATCTGCATGCTCGGAGATTGGCGACTCCTCATCAGGATACTTACTTCTTGCATATTTCATCATGTTCGTTGCTGGTGGGGCTGGAAAAGCTGAGATAGCGAGCTTATACACCCACCCGACTGGGGCGGTGACGGCGGTAAGAGTCGAGGATATACTGCTTATGTACCTGAGGTTATGCCCAGAAAGGCTTGGCTCGACTGAGGGGTGTGTATGCGGCAGTGTCAGGTACTGTGATGATGATATTCGCCTCATCACGACGTAGAATCCAGGATATGAATCAAGCGTGAGTGCTAAAGTTTATAGTTTTATAGCGGTTAAAAAGCGAAATGCCATGAATAATGTCCCCCAGAATCCAATCGTCATGGTGGCCACTATGGTGAACTTGTAAACCCCGCCTAGCAAGAAGATATAAGCTGGTGAAACGTCAGAGTATAGGTTGAAACTACCCACTATACATTTGCCATCGAGACATGAAACCCGATTTGAAGAAACTGAACACGCGTAGTGGATAGCTATCCAGAAAACTCCGGTATCGTTGAGGAATTGAGTGAAAGATCAGTTTCGCCTACAGATGTCGCGTCATTCTCATTAAAAGAATGAGCCAAGAAATATCGATCTCACCACTCTCCAAGAACGAGCCACAAGGAAATATGGCACAACGGTGACAACGGTTAGACCAGCTAACGTGGTGATCATTATTGGAGGCACGAGTAAGTATGCCCAACCTCCCATCTCTAGCGTTGGTTGAATTGGAACTTGAATTGGAAAGCTTTTGGCGAAGAAGATCATTATCCAGAAGAATAGAAGTGCTATCGAGGCACAAATACAGCCTGATAAGACTGAAATCTGTCAGATGAGAGATATAAAAGTAACGTTCGCAGCTTACAAGCAGTTACAGCAGCCAATGGAAGGTAGAATGCGTCCGCAGTGTAGTCCTCGTGGAAGAACCACAGAGCTACCGGTGGTTGCGTTGACTCATACAGGCCAATGTAGTACCATCTTCAGATTCACAAGTCAAATTAGCCTCGAATACGACAGCGCGTCTGATACCTGAAGACGTACATGACCACGAATAGTGCACGCCCGGCCCATTCCGTCCATGGTGTCGGATTCGAGCCCTCGTTCAAAGATCGTATTCCCTCCACGGTCCCAACAGTAAGCCCAATTATGATGCTAAGTAAACGGTACATCGAAAGGGTGAGACGACCAGGTGACTTTGAGGCGCCTGGAAGAATGGTTTTGGGGACGCTAGGGTCATGGCCTTGCGTATCAGAGGGGATTCGATAGTCGACATCGCTAGTTGTTGAACTACGGCCAATTATGAGCTTTCAGAGTTCAAAAATGGATAGGTCCTTCCAAATCCTTACCTTTTCGTTCTCTCCTCCATGGTTGATCAATATGCATCAGCCAAGACGGCGGTAAAGCGCTTTTTATGAAGACCTTGATGTGTGCCTGAGAGTGAAATCAGCAGATAAACTCGGAGAGGCGATGCTGACTGGGGACAGCCTCCTCACTCGTGTCCTCGGGAGTTAGAGCGTTATTTACGGGAAAAGAAATGCTGGGTGCTCATTGAGGTATGTCTCTGACAAGAGGTAGCTTCGGAAGGCATATAGCTATCATTTGAAGCATGGGGCGACCCCAAACGAATGCTAATACCAGAGATAAAGGAAAGTAGAAGGCAGCTGGACCTCAACTGTGTTAGTCTTCAACCGAGGATTGCTAGATCCACTTACCCCGCGTATCCCACCGGGTCGTTACACGGTGATACAGACGAAGTAGAAGCCTTGTAACTCCCCCTGAAGACCGGGGATATAGCATGAGGGCAAGATAGCCCACTGTCAAGTAGACCTTCCGAGCAAATTAAGCATGTGGGCGTCTGTCATGGTGCCGGATGAACTCACGACGTAAAGGATTGAGCATAGAAGCGCTACACTGCCACCGAATAGGACGAGAACGAGCATTCCTACGATGAAGATATATGGTCCAGAAAGGATGCCAATCAACCATTTATTTTGTGGCAGCTTAGGGAAGTTGTTGACCACGAATGACAAGGACATTAACCCAATAATCGACGACCAGGCAAGAATTGCCTCCGCTAACACTGAAACAGAGAGGATTTCACAGACCCCAAGTGAAGGCAGTGCGGAAGACGTACAAATTACGATGCACAGCATAAATATGGAAAGCATGTCAAGGCCGTAATCTTGATCGAAAAACCATTTAGCAACGGGAGGGTCGAGCTCTTCGTAGAGGCCGATATAGTACCATCTATGCGAGGGAGTCAGGAAGTCTGCAGTCACAGATAGTCCACTTAAGTAGGTCAATTTGAAACGTACGAGGCTGCCAGCAGTGAACCTCCTCCCCATTCAGTCCATGTCACAATAACCGCTCTATTTTCGAAGGATTGAATCGCTTTCGAAGTTCCGAACCCAAGTAAGACGGCCATTGTAAGGATCCTGTATGCTGTTAGCTTGACTATACGAGTCATCGTTGGACGCAACGGTAGGATATTCGACGATGATAGTAGGAAGGAACGAGATTGACTATCTCATGTCATGGATCAGGGGACCCTGATTGTCAGTGTTAGTCCGTCGAAGGCTAGATTCGAAGAGGTCAATTTATGTATTTTTAGATCACATCCCAACTCGGCAAATTTATCGCTAAGGATGATTGGCCGATAGGTAGTGTCCTCGAGCCCTTTGGAGCACCCTTTCGGGAGGGGCGATTTTGACCACCTCTCTCAGCTCACGAGAGAAAACCCCAATGTAAGGGTATCCGTTCTGCTGTGAGCTACTCGCGCGCAGCCCCTGCAAGCCGCCTACCATTGGTAGCTATTCAGCCGCATGGGCGTCAGTATCTAGGCCATGACGATATGTGCATGATAGATGGCCATTCACCCATGTGTCTGGTATGGGGCTGATATTGTATCGATTCATGACGCGTGACGGGCCATAAGTATGTCGAACGTTGCTCGCCTCAGGAATGTTTTGCAAGAGATTCGCAGAACGAAGATAGCAATACCAGTGATGGAAATGGACTGTATTTTTTCAAAACGATCGGATTGTATCGCCAGAATCGACATAACACCCAGCGGCCTCCCAGTCCATGAAGCTTTGGAGCTCACGATGCCGCAATCACGAGGCCTAAACGAAACGCCACAGCGACTCCCAGGGCACCAGATGCGAGCGAAACACAGTCTTAGACCATACCTGTCACGAAATGAGCAATGGTAGATGTTATAAGAACCTGAAAGACTTACGGTGTCGATTCCACCGAACGGTGATGCTCCGATTGAAAGCATCAAACAACTGCTCAATGTGGGTGGATATCCTCAGAGGGCAGGCCCAAAACACCGTATGAGCACCACGACCAATCTGGGCTCAAGGCTCAGCTAAATCCCGTGGTGAAAGCGAGAACCATAGATACTCACCAGAGTCAAAAATCCGTAGACGATACCCAGTTCTACTCCAAGCATCAGAGATGAGACTACTGGCAGCATGAGAATGCGCAGAATCAGCACAATGATGTGTCTCCCGCCGAAGCTCTCCGAATTTCGAAGGGCGTAATTTGCGATATGGATGCCTTGCCAGCAATATCCAACGATCAAAGCAGTAGCCGTGAAAGTAAAAGATCCTAGGTGCGAAAATCAGTTCGATGAAATACAATCCATATACAGTAGACATCCGACCTATCACGAGTATGAGAACGGGAAGATAGACCATGTCGAGGGCGACGTCTTCATGGAAGAACCAGGTCGCCACTGGAGGATCCAAACTCTCGAACAATCCAACATAATACCAGCTAAACAGGGCATGACCATGAGCCAATTGCCGAAAGAATGGCTGACTTAAGACATACATTGCCGCGAGGAAGGTCCCACCAACCCAATCTAGCCACGTTACAGCAACAGACCTGCCACCCCAGGCTTGAAGCGCTTTGGCAGTACCAACACCGAAAAGTGTGGAAAGGGTGAGGAGGCGGAAGACCGTGAGTTTGACGTGACTGGGCAACCGAGGTTGCCTTGCAGCTGTGTGCGCTGGCGATTCAGTGGTGCTGAAACGAGCCCGTTCTCGTGGTCCACGAAGCGGGTGCGGGGAGTAAGAGGTATACAGATGTCGGTGAGAGTCTAATACGTCAATCTCTGGTTCGTCTGGATACCCAAAGGTCGTAGAAGAGCTGTCGGATCATCACTATTAGCCAGTAACCAGATATTACACGAAGTCGACCTCCACATACCGATTTCCTCGTGGAGCTATAGCACCAGATCTCTGCATACACTCTGCCCTCGGACAGCTTGCGCTGCTGAACGCGGTGGAAGAAAGTCGATAAAAGGAACATGAACTGCCTCATCAAGAAGAGTGATCACAACCCTTGGAGGCGATGCTCTCTGAATCATGTGCCAACTCTGGGGTAGATATCATGGCAGCCCACAGGCCTTCGGTGCATCAAACAGATTGTCGTTATAACTGTACTGTTCGAAAGGATTCAGACGAGGACATTGAAGTGAAGGCAGGAGGAGGAAAGGACGTTCTGTTCGGGAGAGTAGCAGTTTCGGCGCTGAGTCAGCAGTCGGAATTCGGAAAGGGGACTAGGCGGCCACTGGCGTTCAGCGGATTCAAACGACGCAGGTAGGCCAATGGCTTCGGAAATGGGGGTATTTTATTCCCGGATCGACGCGTAAAATCGTCGATGCAACGCGTGGCTATAGTAGCTAAGCTTAAATCATGATCAATACCGATTCGACTACGCTGGTCGCCTCATTTTGGCTTGAGGTCAAAACAATTCAGCGCGGGAAAGAAAGAGCCGATCCCAAAAATACAGAATGCGAACAGATAGATGAGGGCTATTCAGGGGCGTTAGATCTGGATGCTGGACATGAATAGTAGCACCGCACGATAGCTCTTCCATCTCACGACGAAATAGACAACGCCTTTGGAAACCACCTTTAGAATCCATCTCCGAGCTCGAGGATGAATGAAGTTGCTGAGTTTTGATGCCATCCACAGTAACTGTGATCAACGTTGAGCATTGCTGTGTTACCTCAGCGGGAATAATGCACTTCTCACCCCAATTAAACACCCACATAAGGCGGCGAACGCGGCGAAACACACCAAAAAGGCTGCGAGAATGCCAAAGAACATTAATGGCATACCGATCAGAATCACAGACCACAAGGAGGCGCCATCGCCTGGAGCATTGCGTAGTAAAACTCCCGATGTAACAGTGTAGAGCCATAGACCTGCCACAAAGAGCGTCCAGGCGGCAACTGTATTCATCGCTCAATGAGAGAAAGAAGAACTTTGACGATTAACGCACATATTACCACCAACATGAGGGGAAGAAATATCAACTCGGGACCATAATGTTCGTGGAAAAACCACTCAGCCACGGGAGGCTCAATTTCCTCGTAGAGGCCCACGAAGTACCACCTATATACAATCATCGATCAGGAATGGCCGAACTGCCACATTCAAGCAAAACTCACGCCGCAGCTAAACATGCACCTCCGACCCACTCTACCCAGGCTACCGAAATGCTACGATTCTGCCAACTTTCTCGAGCTTTGACCGTACCGAAGGTAAGCAATATAGCCATGGTCAGAAGCCTGTACGCGGTTAAGTTGATGCGTCTTCTAGCATGTGCTTCTCTAATCTCGTTGGAGATCTCGTTAAATATCGTATCCATATCCATTTCAACCTCCAAAGGATGTTCGGTCTTCTCTTGGCTGAAGTCGTGAGCGCCTAGTGAATGACCTTCATGGAATACATCTGAGCTTATACCGTCCTCCAAGTCGAGCGTTGTTCCGTGGGTTAGTTCAGTACGAGGCAATTTGTCGTCTAAGGTGGCCATTCTCCACTCCGATCCACAGAGACGCCGATAGAATAGTGAACGAGGATGAGGGATACAAGTGAGGGGAGAAAAGCTTTGTCTGGACAGCCACAAAGACTGTGACGACAGATAAAGTTCAAACGTTCGTTCGCCAGTACCTGAGATCGGTTGAATCGGAAGCTGACATGATGGGTGTATCCAGAGTCGATCCAAGAGGTTTCTTGCATACGCCAAGTAGCGGTGTTATAGGGGTTTTTGTTCCTTAATCGCAGTAGATCAAGCAATCATCTGACATTGGAGTAAGGGAGCCCTGTGATCTATCGCGAGTGGATCGCAAGCTGACGCGTGGAGTGTGGTTACCCAACAGAGGTGTGAGATGAGGCGCCGTGGAAAAGAATGAAGCCCTTGCTAAGCTTCCGCCTCTTCCCATCCCTGGAAAAGGCGAATAAAATTGGTTGAAGCGAAGGTGCTGTGTGTCATGTCATCATGATGACCGACTGGGGTTTCGGCCCAAAGAGCGAAAAGAGTCTGGAAGGCCAGCCTCCGCCGATCGCCGTCCGCCTTGTACCTGAACGACAAAGAAACACTGACTCCACGAACCCAACCTCATTCGATTTTGAATTGCAACAATCGGATCAACTAGAATATCGTCTCATGTGTTACCACTCTCAATGTATATAATCTGGCAATCAGGAGAAAAGCCCCCATCGCTCAACACTAATTTTGTTCCCCATGGCAGAAAGTAGCCCACAGGTGCGTCCTTATTTTTCTACCTAATTCGAAATTGTTCTGACATTTACATCCAATAGATCGTCATCGTGACCGGCGCCTCAAATGGGATTGGCCTCGCCACCGCCAATCGCTTTCTTGAGGCAGGGTGGAAAGTCTTCGGGGTCGACTTAGCAGCTGCACCAACGTCCGTCAGTTCCTCAAGCTTCAAATTTCTTCAAGTCAACCTCTGCGACCAAGATGCTCCCGTGAAGACCGTCGCTGGGTGCAAAGCAGCTTTCGACAGTGATCGTATTGACGCTCTGTGTAACGTCGCTGGTATCATGGATTCGTTTCAAAGTGTTGCAACGGTACAAGACGACGCTTGGGAGAAGGTTATGAGCGTCAACCTGACTGCCCCTGTGAGGTTGATGAGGGAGGTTTTGAAGGTGATGCAAGCTCAGAAGTCGGGTAGCATTGTCAACGTCGCAAGTAAGGCAGCGATGAGTGGTGCAGTGGCTGGTGTGGCCTATACGGCCAGTAAACACGCCCTGGTGAGTCTCGATTTCGCTCATTATCTTCTTCGCCACCAACCCTTCACTCTAGTTGGGAGTTACGAAGAATACAGCCTGGATGCACAGAAACGAAGGGATTCGCTGTAATGCTATCGCGCCCGGCTCGACAGCTACCAATATTTCCGCCAACATGGATCAAAGCCGGTTGGATATGGCGGCTTTGAGTCAGGCAATGTGAGTTCCCTCCCAACTCATACACATTCACTCGGCTAACAGTCACTATGGCTAGGGCTGTCATCGGCGTCCATTCCAACGCACAAACTGGCGAAGGGGTTATGAGTCCCGACTGTGCTGCACAAGCTATCTTCTTCTTGGCCTCCGACGCTAGCAAAGGAATCAACGGAATTACCCTTCCTGTCGACAACGCATGGAGTGTCATCTAACCCGATGTCCACAGTATCATGTTCAGTAGGGAGAGATTGAAGAAAATGTACTACGATTTGTTATAGCCACAGCATACCCGTCCTTGCTTTCGCTCAAAGATTTCGCATTATTTTGAATCACAGATGCAGTTGAGACTAATTGGACTGAGTTAATTCATGAGAGTGCTAAAATTGTAACTAATGGCATCGCTATAGATGATACTATGGCTATGACATAGGGTATAGCTGTGGTAAGGAAGCATATGAGCTCGAATGTCGTAAGAGATAACGCCAGAGACACTGACGATGTATGTTAAAACGTTGCTCCACCTTGTTATTGAACCGTCCAAACACGACGACCAGCCAGTTCTTTGCACGTTCGCCATGGGATGTCGCCATCTGGAATAGCAATTAATACCGTGCCAACCAATTCCGGGATATAATTACCAATAGCGATACCAGCACCAGAATTATTCCACCAATAACGCAATAGCAGAGCACAGTGAACGGAAGCCAGAGCATTATGGCGATGAAGTATGCCAAGATTTCAGACATCGAAGTCGATGTTGATGAATTGGGGAATACACGATCCATGATATTCGCGTATAGCATGGTAATCCACCAAAAGAGAGCGAATACCACCGTTGGAAGCAAGGCTGAGGAAGCGAGTCCGTCAGTTGAATAGTTTCTGGGAGAAGATGTATGGTCGCAAACTAACCCATCCCGAAGAAGGTTAAAGGCACATATAGCAGCTCCTCTGAACAGTCTGTATGGAAGAACCAAGGAGCAACCGGTGGCTCAATATTCTCATAGAAGCTCAGCCAATAGAGTCTGTCTCTATCATGAACCAGTTTCTCTCAGCTCGATTGACCAGACTTACCCCGAAGCTATGACAGAGCCAGATACCCACTCTAACCAGGTCGCTGAGACTGCTCCGCTCCCCAGGCTCTCTATAGCCTTGGCTGTTCCGAAAGATAGAATGACGCACAACGTTAGGAGGCGGTAAGCCGTTAGCTTGACCTTGGGATATAGAACACTCTGATTGGTAGCGTGGGATGCAGGTTGGCTTTCATCAGGCAAACTGCGTAAAGGTTAGTCAACAGAGCAAATTAAAGAACTTAAATTTCACATTCTACTGCTCTCCGACTGTATAAGTTGTTGGCCGCTTTCGAGATACGGTCCAGTTGGGCGCCTCCTTGATACCCCGGCTTTCAGGCAACTCTACAGCTGACCATACTAGGGGACATGCATACCTAGAGTTCTGTCGCTCCATGTCCGCAACAGCGGGAGTGATTCACCAGCTATAAGCACAAGTATGAGCGGGAAATGTTCGAAATCGTCGTAGTATCAGTATAACATGGAGAGGGTCCAGGTCAAGCTGGGCGATAACCTAGGTTCAAATTGCCGAAGGGCTGTGCCAACAGGCAGAGCTAGGCACGGTGGCAGTGCCTGGGGAACAGTTTAGGGCAGGTCTTGGTACTAGAACGGTTCAAGCAAGCACATAATCGCCCTGTTCGGCACCTCGTTTTCACGCTTTTAGAGCATCCATGTTTGTCAATCAGGACGTACAGGAGGCAATATTGAACTCCCTCAGCTACCCCAGCGACCTCTCGTCTCTCCTCCAATGCGGCGCGGTTTCCAGGCAGTGGCTTTCCCATACCCGCCCACTCATCTTCAACGAGTATGAGGCGACGATCCATGTGGTACAGAGAGGCAAACGGCGGGGACACACGAAGGCTTTTATGAACCTTGTAGCCTCTGAAGCATCTACACTCCCTAAATATCTTCAGAATCTTGCTCTTTATGGACATCCGAAGGAGGGGCTTGATCCGACTGAGGAAATCGAGTTAACAGATCTGAACGATGTCCTTCGCTCCATCTCTTCCTTGACATCTCTACGGGTGCTCACGTTGAAACAATCGGCGCTGCCAGACCTGCCTTCCCGGACTCGGAATTACCTACGGAGATTACGGAGCCTCACACGCTTACGATTTGAAGAGACTACATTCCAAACTCCAGAGTCTGCATCCGAATGGAGCTTTGACACCTTTACAGGACTTGAGAACCTTGATATTGAAGGGTTCTGTTGTCAAAGTTCCAGATCCAGGTACCTAACATTACCTTCGAACTCAACTAGGTTGCGATCTCTTGTTCTAACGATGAAAGGAGCGGAGGTGTGCCACATCGTAGCTCCTTTTCTCATGGACGCATCCCCTCAGATAGAGCGATTGGAGGTGCGCCTCGTCCGAGGAAGGCTTGATGTCGACGATATTGAAATGCTCATCATGAGGATCGGGCCATACTTGAAGCATGCAGTTTTCGACTGTACAAATTTGAGTCCTGTCCATCTACCCTTCCAGAACGGCGCATTTCTCGGTGAGTCTGCCAACACAAGTTGATCGATCTGATATGCTAACAATGCCTCCTAGCAACCGAGTTCCCGATTTCTCTGGCAGAGAATACTGACTTGAGAACGCTGCAAGTTGCAATGCGAATTAGCCCCAATCCTGACGGCATGGTCCCGCAGTCGTACTGGTTGGTGGACTTATTGCAAAGCATAAATTCGCCTAGCTTCTCGGAACTCACTATCAAGCTGTCTGTCCACCCCTTTATATTGACCGTCCCAATGCATGTCGCCGTCAATTTCCCTCGATTCTTAGCAGCACTCAGGCGTAGAGGAGGCTTCCCAGAGGTGAACCTCGTTTTCGACTTCGTTGATGATGAAGACGAGGAACCGGTGGGTGTCGAGCGGATGAGAGATGCGACGGCGGAAATACAGATGGAATTGAAGCCAATCCATGAAGCAGGGAAGCTTCATATCATTTGGGCGACGACCTAATGCTGGTATCATGATCGTAGTATATATTGTAACTAAGTCATGTGTATGAAAATGCTATTGCGGACCGGACTTATACGACAGAATAGTCAATAGGGACTTCCTCAAGTAGTCAGCGGCTCTTCTAGCCTAGCGCATAAGAATGACTTTTCATGAATTTCCTACCAACCAGATTCACTATTTGGCCGTACCACGGAAACAGCCGAGGGACGACTTGATGCCATACCACCAACAGACAGATATCCCTGGCCTCAATCTAGACGTACAGGACTACATCCTCTATCACGTTGATCGAGCCGACCTGCGTCACTCTTGCCTAGTGTCCAAACGCTGGCTGGATCGGCTCAGGTCAAGATACTTCCTCGAGCATGCGGAAATCGCTCTCTCTGTCAACCTTACCGAACTGGTGGATCGATTGTTAGGCCTTATTAGGTCTCCATATTCGACCTTCCGACATCATGCTACCCATATTACCTTAGAAGGGCCCGATTGGTGGGTACGAAAGAAGGATGATTCGATTGCTATGCGAAAGATTGATGAACTGGTGGAAGACAAGCTCATCGCAGTCGGGCTGTCATCCCTTAAGAATGTTCAATCGATCGAGTTGAGCTGTTTCGACTGGGGCAACCTGTCTGATAGGTCGAAATATACCATTCTACGGGAGCCATTGAAGTCGCTCACGATCTTTTGTTCTCCGTTCATTTCGTGCACCGCCCTCATGGCGGACGATGTTCATAGTGGTTGGCTTTTCTCCAACCTGACGCACCTCTCTCTGGACATCGGGAGCCATTCAGATGATGCGGAATCTAGGAATCCAGGTCCGTCCATCGCAACCACTTCAGATTTCTATGAACTCAGGGTTGTATTCATCCAATACAGGCTTCGTTCTTCCCTTTGGTCTTGGCCAGTTCCAATATCTTGAGCATCTCACAGTTGACGGATTGCATCAATCGGAGTATCCGATCACCCAGCACCCATGGCTTCATACCCTCATTCAGTCTATTCGTTCTCCTTCATTCACCCAAATCACCCTTGTGATCGTCATCCTACGGGAACTATGGCCAGAAAATTACGAGGCGCAGATCCAACATAATTTCTGCCTTGTCGAAGCCGAACTTATGGGTCGGAAAAAGATACCTCTGCTCCGACTTATTTTCGAACAAACGCCACCTGATTACTGGTATGAAACGGATGAAGCAGATCAGAGAAAGATTAAGAAACAAGTGAATGGAGGATTGCATAGGTTAGCTAAGGAAGGGAAGCTTGCAATAGAATGTCGATAGAGTACTGAAGGAGAGAAAAGCCTTGCCCCTGGCTGCCATGTCGTCTCTAGCCTGTATGTACATCCGAAGGAAATAGTGCAGAGAGATATCCAACAAACGTCCCAGAACCTATGAAACGAGTATGCAAAGAATGGGAGAAGAACATCGAAGACTATAGGTAGAATCGTATGGGGTAGTAGAACAAACAGATAGTGTGAAGAAGGATGTAGTGTAACAAGGTTGCTCGAAATAAAGAATTAAACAATAACGATAACAGATCTGGTACGGCAGGTTTCTGGTCCCTCAACCGCAGCATTCACCTCTCCCTGTCCTTCCCATCCAACTCCATTGAGGGCTGATGCCAATTCTTGCCCTTCCTCGCCCACTTCTACTGCTTGGTCCCAAGCGGACGGTATCGCTGATGGCACTGGCGTCCCTCTCCCGGATGTACATCTTCCTTGCCTCCTGTCGCTCCTCAAACTCCCACCTTCGCACCACCCTTTTCGCAATATACTCAAACACCTCCTTAACACCTTCTCCGGTCTTCGCAGAGGTCATAAAGAGCTTAGGTCCAGTATCTGGTGGCGGTGGCAAGATCGGTGGTTCGGATGAAGACAGTGACGTTCCAAATGATGGAACGTGAGGGTGTTCATTGGTAGGTGTTGTGACCACCGTTTCGGAGTGGTGTGCGAGCAGGCTCTCTTTGGCAAAGAGGCTAGGCGTGATGGTGGCGGCGCTCCCTGAACTAGCACTTCCCACTGATACACCAGTCAGCCTCCGACTACGGGTGCTGCCGTGGACGGAAGGAGGAAGTGAAAGGAATGGATCATCGTCTTCGGAGGAGGATACCAGAGACGAGAGAGACGAGCTTGACGGCTGGTGGTTCAGTTTCGGCGACCCCGCTCGGGACGATGAGGACCGTAGGTCTGGAGTACTCCTCGCAGAATGGTATTGGTCGAAGAAGGAAGAAGAGGGAGTGTGATATATTGATAGTGTGCTGGTTGCAGTGGTCGTCGCTGTGCCCATGTAGAACCTATTGGATGATCGGGAACGGGATTTGGAGAGGTGGTGTTTGGAAGAAAATGATGAGGACGTGGAAGCTGATGGTACAATGGATCCGTTCATTGGTGTTTTAGGGGTTTTGGCTTTCCCGTTCGCAGAGGAAGGAATGGAAATCGGGTCTGGTGAGGGTGTTTTGGGAGATGGGGTTCGCTGGGAGGGTCCAGGAATTTCGACCGTGACATTCGGCCGAACGGTGAGAGTAGATGCAGCAAGATGTCCTTCAGCATCCTGTGCTGCCTCGCTGTAGACAGGCGATGGAGGTCTGGACACCGGAGGCACCAGTTCCTGGAGGAAACTCAGTGCTTCAGTTGTGCTCACTGGACCGTCCTTGGCAGGTCCTATCGCTGAGCCATTCATTCTGCTATGGGTAGTCACCAAGTCGGTCTTGTTCCCAACGACGACACAGCAGAAGTTTTGCATGTCCTCGTCCTTCAAGGGGGCGCTGTCCTTGAACTCCGCCCACCACTTGGTCAATGCCTTCATCGTCTCGGCAGAGTTGACATCATACATGAGGAGGGCCGCGTCCGCTCCACGAAAGAAAGCAGTCGAAAGGCTAGAGAATCGCTCTTGACCGGCGGTGTCCTAGAAGGAGAAGACGGATGCAAAAGAGAAAACTGTCGGTTCATGGGACGTTATGACAATGCGGGGTTATTGACGGACCCATATTTGGAGAGTCACAGTCTCTGCTGGATTCGTAGGATGTGGAAGGGTCTTCGTTATGAAGTCTGCACCGATTGTTGCGCGGTATCCATTGGTGAAACGTCCAGAAATGTACTGGTAAAAGTCGTCTGATATGAGCTTCCATTGAAGTGCTTGGCGGACGTCAAATGACTCACCTGGCTTCGCAAACTAGTCTTCCCAACGCCTGAGGCGCCAATTACCACGAGCTTAATCGTCGGCATTGCTGCGTGTCGTTCTGGTCGTCGAGCAGGTCATAGGTCTGAGTAAAGGCACTAGAGCTTGACGGATTCCCGCTCGAGACCAGTTGCAGCAGCGATCAAACTGTCGGGTCACGCGCATGGTGACATTCAGTTTGGCCGGATCAACGGGCCAATGTAGCCATGTAGCCATGCGATCTTTTACCATGGAAGAGTACGAAAAATGTTCGTGTATATTCGGGTTGGTGTAGGTATAATGCAGTAGGGTAAAGTATTAGGGTGGTATAAAAATATGGGAAATAGCTATGGTAGTTATACAGTATTCGCCATTCGTAGTTTATCAGTGCTCAATTGCAACGCCAAGCCGTCGCTGTCTATGCAACATCGGCATTTGTTTTCTGACGCCGAAAATGAAAGTATCGAGATCGGAGACAAGGGTTCTCCTTGTCTGTAGGAAAGTCAACTGGACGTAAGATCGCCAGTCGTTGGCGCTAACCAGCTTGCGAGTCAGCGCCTCCTGCAACTGCGGAAGGTCCAGGTGGGGAATCGAACGAAGCAGGAGAGGGAGGAACCAAAGTGTCAAGTCCAGCTTGCAAAAGTGGGGAGAGACGATCGTATTGATAGCTTCGGTTAGCCAGCCGAGACTCCATAGTTCGAATTGATCGTCGGTGAACGGCGAGCAATAGCTCACGTCCAAATGGCGAAGGTTGTCGTTACGGGTGAAGTCTACAAGAAGATAGGGAACTGTAGATCGTCAGCACATATCCTCGAGTAATTACAGGGGATAAAAACAACGCACTGGGTTCTTGGATATCAAGTTTCAGATGACGCAAGTCTGAACCCGCGTGTTGAACTAGAGCTTTGATTTTTAATAGATGGGCGACGGAGGTGATTTCTCGAAAACTGAGATACTCGCATACGGAAGGGAGACAGCGAGTATCGAGGAGAGGAAGGAGTCTGGGGTCCATGTCGACTTCCAGGCGGCGAAGGCGAGGGAAGGCTGAGAGTTTATGACGGGGCTCGGTGGAGGAACGTGAAGGTGACTTGTCGAAATTGATCTCGAGGAGTCTTAGTTCCTCCAATTTTGAGAAGTGATGAAGAAGGGTTTCGTAGAGGTGGTCGAGGTCCTTGAATTTGACCTTTTCCAACGCCAGCGTCGACAGGTTCTCTAACTGCATGAGCGCAGCTATGGCGTCAGGCTGCAGGAGCACCCAATGCATACACCTCAATGTCAAACTCCGCAAGTTGACAAAGACGCTGATTTGGTAGGTGATGATGCGGTTGAGGTACATGTAGTCTTCGCGGTTGCCTGAGCTCATCACGTCCTTCCCACATATTTCATCCGACCCCTTCACCGACATATTGAGCATCGACCCCTTTAGTGTTGAAGTCCGAGGGCGGATGAGACGAGAGAGTTCGTCGTTTTCTTCCTTCCATTCCGGAAATTCGTATCCCGCCTTGAATTCATATTGGCGATGAGAAAAATAGAGATAGCGAGAGTGTGGAAGCCATTGTCGGCTGATGAGACCATAGGAAAGGAGAGCAGGTAGGTCACTAGGAGCAAGGAAGAATGCTTCGTTGATGATACAATTGACAATTTCAGTCTCGACCCGAAATATCTTCAGATGTATCCGTCGACCTCTCTACACAGACTAGTCAGCGAAGATGAATGGCGAGGCCGATATAGAACATACGTTGGTGTTCCGTGGTGGCTGTAGTTTCTGGAGTGGGATGTACTGCCCAGCCTGGCCAGCCTGGGTTCCAACAGTGAGAGGTCGTCGGGATCCCATCCTTCGGGAGTCGGGACCATCTCTTGGGTTGTTGGTATAAATACTTGACACCTGGCAGGTACGGCACGATGGAAATCGCAATCTGACACTCTATCATAGCTTCCGAGACCGATGCGGATAATATTTGGTTCGATGAGGTTTCGGCCACAAAGGGCAAAGGAAAGGGTACTCAGATCCGATTTATCGTGCTCAAGCTACCTCGGCAGCGTGCCACATGTCGGTAACACATGAGTGCCTTGAAGGCGCTGGAGTATCTTTACTCCAGGCGTGGAACGTTCAACCTCCTAAGGTAGACTCCTCCTCAAGCATCTCGCAGATACCTTATTGCGTGGTCCTCTTAGACCATTCATTTTTTCAAGAAGAGGCGATCCCGAAGAAGCGACTGAGTCTGGACAAACTGAATAGAACGCCTGTGATTCGCGATACCAGAAGTCAGGAACAAAGTTCGGACCATTCATTCCAGCCGCTTTGATGGACATGCCATTTCAGATCTTTTCTTCCGAACTCCTGCGGGGCTGGAAAAACTTTCTCCTTCAAATTCTCGGCAACGTCTGTTAGGCGTTTGGCGATGGTGTTGCTAAGAGGCGTGCAAAATTCGTCATAGATCGAACCCTTTCCGCAGTCACTCGTCCAAGCAGAATTTATCCTTTTCTTGCGAGTTGCCAACCCATATCGCCAGGATTCTCCCATGAAATTCTAGGCTCAATTCAATACGTCTCATATACGCCCATATCCGTCAAGAACAACGACTGTTCATTGACCTTTCATTTCAGTTTCATCTTAGCTGCCTCGTGGAAGGTTTCCACAGAAACGATGGCTCAAAGTAGATTCAGGGTCTACAAGAATTTGACCGAAAATGGAAGGTCAGGTTAGATAACGCCTGGCACGTTTCAAGGTCCAACCGTCCGATCTAAAATACTCATTTCCAATATCGGGTGGTCGATATGCGCCCACTGGCTTCAAACGTCACACAGGATTCAGTGGGTGAAGAAAAATTAGACTAAGGGCGTTAGCGGCGTTTGGTTTCGAAGTGAAGGGGACGAAAGCCACAATGTCAACGCCGCATTCGTGAGCAAGGTACCCGGTAGGGTAGACTGAGTCAGAAGGCTCTTCGTGATGGTCAATGCGAGGTTGGCGGAAGGAGCGTGAGCAGAGAACCGCGTGCGTCATGGTCAGATCCTCTCATGAGGAGATGATTCAGAGATCTTCAAAGATGGCTAACATATCGCTTGATAGATGCGACCCTTCCAGTGAGAATCCGATTCGCCCAAGGCTTTCGGAGACTGGTCTTTATGCAGACTTTGACTGAACTCGTGGACACTAAGCTAAATTGGGCATTCTCGTTTGTCCTTCAAGCGAGTGTGGGCGCCAGTCAGCCTTGGAGCTGTCCGAACTCATCCGATGACTGATTTCGCATTTGATTGCTTAGCACGCCGACTCGCCGAGGACATGAGGAGTAAGAAATGGCCTAGCATGCTACAGTAAGATTAAAGGGTTTTCGGGAAATGTTTGGAGCCTGAAGGATACAGTGCTCAATGCTTTCGAGATGGAGGTCATTACGGTTGACTCAGCAATCCTGGGCCGGGGAGTCGTCATCTTTATTGAGGGTTCTCGTCCAAGAAACGATAGAAATTGCTATTTAGTAGATCACTTGCCCCCGAAGTGGCTAACTCGCATAGAAAGGCTACCGGATTACCAGAGGAGATCTCCAAGGGTGGTTTCCCTCCCACCAATTCGAAGGTAGCCACGTTCGAGAAAATTAGGTGGTCTAGCCATTCTATTTCTGTAGCGACTGCTGCAACTCCAATGCCTGAGATTAACAAGATCCACCCCAATTTTATAAATACCATGTTGCAAAGAGTACCTAACGTTTAATAGGCGATTAGAGTGTGCCCAGCCAATCACTGTGGTGAAGTTCTGAACAGAATAAGGGTGCCGTAGCCACGATCTAGATTTGCCGTATCGCTCTGTCGGCGGAATTTGGAAGTTATGTATCCTGATTGAGATAGGTCGAACGAGATTAAATACGTCTTCTATCTTCTCCTGATATCCGGTGCTATGGCCACTGCACCTTGGATCTCTACTCCCCGGTTTGGTTGACTGTCATTTGTTGATTCAGTAGTTCACGTCGATAGATTGCGAAGACGAAGGAGTACCGCATGCCAATTTGACACCAACTCGACTCTCCGCAGCAAATCCGACATTCAAACCACTCATAATTCCTTCGCGCGCGGAGAGAAGCCGGGGCAGAAGAAGAAAGTGCCAATCGGGAATCACGGTAATCGAGCCAAGGAGTGGCGCATGCCCTTGGCCAGGAAGTGCAAATAATATCAATTTGGGTGGATTTAAATCGCAGTACAGGCCGCAAGTGACCAAGTCTATATACCACCATCGGCGAAGTGGCTTATATCCGTATCAGTGTATTTTGACGCTCCTAGGCCTAGGAAAAGTCGTTAGGGTATTCGAGACAGGTTCTTTGTGTAGGTCCGAAACTCACCGAATTGCCGTGGGCTGATTTTGGGAATACTCCTTTAGCCATCTCTCTATCAAGAGGTGATGTACCAGGCGGATACGGCCAATATTTAATGAGAGACGCGTGAACTCGGCCTGCGTCCTCTTTCTTGATTAGATTTTCATCAGCAAAATCCTCTGCCAGGGTCCACAGCCAGTATCTGCACCCTTCACCCAGTCGCATGAAGACGTAATAGTCCCTGTGTTTGGAGATGATGAAGTTAAGGATTTTTGCTACGGTGGTTCCGGTGGGGGCATCTATGGAAATACTTTTGATGATATCGTCCTCGTCCAAGAATCCCAATGTCTTGCTTTCGAGAATGATCATACCAGGTCGACCTAGGTCGTTCGGTACCGCGTCAAGTTGGACGGAAGAATTGGGACCGGTGCTCAGAAAGAGCGACCAATGGTTCGTTGGTGAGACGTCTTCTCCTCTGGCGTGATCACCTAAATTTTCAACGTTGGCGTGTGCAGCGAAGTGGATTTGGGATATTGGGAGGGAGAGGTCTGAGAACTTGAATTGTGATGAACCCCAATTGTCGCTGTCGAGGATATGTCGCTTCACGGTTTCAAGATCGGTGTTCGAAAAAAGAGCCATGCAAGGGTTTCGGCGTCAAAGTGGTTGACTATGAAGACGTGCCTTCAATCCCAAGTCTGAATCACATTCTTGGCTCCAAATAGTTTAACCACGACGGAGCCGCAAGGTATCAGTGCTGTATCAGTGGTGGCACATTTCGGCCCCTATGAAGGTGGTAGGATTTGCAGAGCGCAGTATTCCCGGCGTCTACCTTCTAGCTTCGTTTCATTCCTGCCTTCACAAATCTGCCTCCTGGCATACCCCAGTAAAGAAAGAAACGCTGTGATTGGACAGCAGATGCGCCAAATAAGGCTTGGGTGGGGTTTGTTGTGCAACAGCTTCTGATCCAAATCAAGGAACCGTCTCACCAGGGCAGGCGAACCTCACCTAAACACTGCCGCATTGCTCGACTGACCGCCATCATCGTCCTTGTCGTCGTCGAGCCCTTTTTCACTTCTCTCTTAACCTTTCCTTTCCTTTTTCTGTAACGACTGCATCTTATTGGAGTTTCCTTGGAGATCGTTGAGCGGGTGTGAAGCACGGCTTTCTTTGTGGGAATTTGTGGAAAACAGCAGGTGGAACCATCATCACTGCTACGGTATGTTCAACTTCCCAGGCATCGTGCTGTGGTTAGAGGTCTGACTATATATCTGAAGTGCCTTAAGCGTGGACTGACCCACAGGAAGAATACCGGAGGAACGACGATCACGAACTTGCCACGCCAGGTATGGTCCTATGTTGAACATGGTTTTCCAAAATCGTTTATCGAACTTGATTAGGATTCGGATTCGCATATTTGAAGACCTTATTATCTATATCTGGCACTGCTGGTATTAACGATCGCCACGATGTAAGCAGCAGTGACTATCCAGGCGGAACGACATGCTGATATGGCCGCTTTCATTGCACAGTTCCACCCAGTCACGCGTTTCGAGAAACATGTCAGTTCAACAGCGTCATCGTATCCCGCTGTTGCTTACTAAATTTCTACAGATTCTAGTCAATGTCAGGCAAGAACCCCAGGGATACGCCGTCTCCTTCCCCCGCCTCGCCACCTCCCACACAATCTCAACCCTCCCAAAACGACAAGCACTCAAAATTGCCCAATTTCTTCAAGAAACAGGGCGCTAACCGCGACCGCTCGAAGTCTATCACAGACCCGGTCCGCAGCACCAGCGCTAGCAGCATAGCCAGTGGCAGCGACTCCATCACCTCCTCAACATCTGATATCACTGGAAATGCAAAGACGGGTCGTAGAGGGAGCAAGTTCCTCATCATGAGGGATAAGGACAAGGACAAAGAAGCGAAGTCCAGAAAGTCGTCTGAGACCTCCAATTCCCCCTCTCCCTCCCCAACGCCTGTGCCTACTGTCGCATCCCCACCTGCACATGGTCCTGAGGCATCACAGGCTTCGCAGAACACCGTTGACGAACCTCCTGTCATCGTTGAGCCTGTTCCTATTCCTCGCCCTCGCAGATCCGCAGACAGATCCAGCGAAAGTGGTCATTCTGGGGACAACAATCATCGCTTCTCTCTATATTCCTCCAACTCATCTTCCAAGATAGGCGACCTCCCAAGTCGTCTTTCTGGGTGGTTCTCCCATACATTCAGTACTTCCACCACCGACCTTTCCCTCCCCAACATCCTCGCCCAATCGACCCAATCGTCACCTGTCAAAAGCAAACACCCTAACCCATTGTTGACAGCGGCGAGGCACGGGAAGGGTCGCTTGGGTGACGCTATGCGATATATCCTGGATAGCGATTCCACTCCAGATAAATGCACGGATCCTATCTGGTTAATGGGTGTCCAACATCCAGGTTATGAACCGCCACCTCCACCACCAGCCATGTCGCACTCGGTGTCGACTAACACATACCCCACAACTGGGAGAAGGAACTCCTTGTCTATCAGACCTGGATCCCAGACTTCTTCGCAGACCTACCTACCTTCCACTGCTTCTGCCTCTGCAGGTCCTGGAGGTCTCCAAGGCGACCCTAAACAGCTCAATCCAGGTGCCTTCTGGCCGCCTGTCTTCTATGCCGATTTTACATCGACGATATGGTTGACTTACAGGTCGCAGTTCACACCGATTAGGGATATTCGGTTGTGTGACTTGCAACCTGGAGATGGCGGAAGTGTGTCGGATACTGGGAGTAGTCCGACTAGTAGGAAGTGGTGGGGTGGAGAGAAAGGATGGACGAGTGATTCGGGATGGGGATGTATGCTGAGGACTGGACAGAGTCTGTTGGCGAATGCGTTGATTCATATTCATCTTGGAAGAGGTTAGTTGCCCTCGTTTTCTGGTGGATTTATGCGGTGGCTGACTGGGTTTTGAACAGATTGGAGAAGACCACCTCAGCCTGTGTCAACTGCAGACTATGCGACCTACGTGCAGATCCTGACCTGGTTCTTCGACACGCCAGCGCCAGAAGCGCCATTCTCTGTTCACAGAATGGCGCTTGCTGGCAAGGAGTTAGGCAAGGATGTCGGTCAGTGGTTTGGACCCAGTACCGCAGCTGGTGCCATTAAGTATGTGCTTTTCCCTCTTCCTACCCCGCTGTCCATTCTAACCAACGACTTGCAGGACTCTGGTGTCAAGTTTCCCAGAAGCTGGGCTGGGCGTGTCAGTCGCCACTGACAGCTCGGTATACCAAACCGACGTCTTTGCTGCTTCCCATAGCGAGAGCGTACCTGGTGTTGCACATCGTTCACCTAGGAAGCATCAGAAGAAGATGACCGCCAGCTGGGGTGACCGACCTGTCCTGGTGTTGATTGGTGTCAGGCTGGGAATCGATGGCGTGAATCCCATCTACTACGAAACCGTCAAGGTATGCATACATTCTCTGCGCTTCTATATTCCAAGAGCAAATCTAACACGAACTTGTAGATGTTGTACACGTTCCCTCAGTCTGTGGGTATCGCAGGCGGAAGACCCAGCTCTTCATACTACTTCGTTGGATCACAAGCAGACAACTTGTTCTACCTTGACCCTCACCACGCACGTCCTGCCATCCCTCTCCGTCCCCCTCCACCTTCCTCCACCACCTCTGCCTCTGCCTCCAACACCAGCAACTCGAGTCCAAGCACTAGCCCACCCGAAAACGAAAGTGCACTCGCAGCTAGAAGGAACAAGAACCGTTCTCCACCACCAGGTGCATACCATGGTCACCAAAGGAATCCAACATCTCCGTCGTCCATCAGGACGGGAGCTTCAAGCTCGACTACGTTCTCCTCCTATCACGCTCCCCTCTCCCCTAGTCCGCTGCAGAAACAATTTTCATCAAGCAGTGGTGGGAGTAGTGAGGTCGGGAGCTCGTCTTCCGCTGGCGATGGAGGACACGGTCCTATCCCGGGCCCTAACTTCCAAGGACCCGGACAAGGCCCACAACGTCCCAGCTCCCCACCCTCCCGTCGCCCAAGCCAACACGCCCGTTGGCAATCCGCCTCTGCTTCCCAAACCTACCACAGCTCCGAGTCAGGAGTAGGGTTAGGGTTAGGTTTGGGAGGAGGTGAAGGAGTCGGAAGAGGAGGACTGGATAAAGTGCAAGAGCATTATGTGAACGCATATAGTGCTACGGAATTGAAGACGTTTCATTGTGAGAAGGTTAGGAAGATGCATTTGAGTGGGTTGGATCCGAGTATGTTGATTGGGTTTTTGGTGAGGGATGAGAGTGATTGGTGGGATTTTAAGAGGAGGGTAGCTGAGGTTCGTATTCTTCCTACGAATCTAGTGATTATATGCTGATAATGGACTCGTTCTGTTACAGCTCCCGAAACATCCGTTCTCGGTACAAGACGAACCACCTACCTGGCCATCTGACTCGGACGATAACATGGGTCTGGAATCTATCTGCGAGCCGGACGATATCGACATCGACATGTCTGATTCCGACGACGAAGATAACGATGGGGAAGAAGGTGATGGGGATGGAGAGAGTGAGAGGTTCTTCGATACTAGGTCTGCTAGTGCTTCCATCTCGAGCAATAGCGCTAGTGGTGGTGGAAGGGGAGGAAGACAGAGTGAAGAGGTGGACACGGAAGATTCGGAGGATCCTGTTGATCCAATTACACCCGGACCTAATTCGAGATTCTCCTTGGAGGGACTGCCTGGTGGATTTGAGGGTGCTGCTGGGAAGAAGGCGGTTAAGGCTGCTGCGGGTGGGGACTTTGACGATGCAGACCGAGATGGGGAGGGAGACATCGAAGATGACTGGGTTGATTCCGGAATACCTTCCCCAAGCCCATCTGCGCCTAGTGCAATTTCCTTACCTAGCTCAAGGACGCCTAGTGAAGGAGGACCAAACACGCCTACGCCCCAAGCTTCTCAAACCCAGACTCCTCATTCTTCTTCCCGGCAAGCGTCTACATCTTCATCTGGAAGCACGAAAAAGACCAAGAAGAGGAAAGGAGGGGAGAGGGAGATACCAGTCCCTGTACCCATCGTGACTGTTCCGTCTACTTCGTCATCGTACCCATTTCCCGTGTCACAGAGAGCGGAGGGAGATTCGCCTGGAGGACCGTTAGGTGGGAGAAGTAGAGAGAGTTCGATGACGATGAGTAAAGGGATGGTTGGTGCTGGTGCTGGTGCAGGGAGTGGGATTGAGAAGAGGATGCATAATGCGAGAGCGAGAGATGGTGGGAGGACACAGAGTGGTGGTGTGAAGGGGATTATTCAGGATGATTGAGGAGCTTTCTACTTTGCGTTACCTCTTCACTCCGTTGCCCTTGTTGTTGGTGCTGTTGTTGTTATCATGTCTCGGACTGTCCTCTTCTTTCGACATGCATTGGTCTGGTACTGCTATTACTGATGTCACTGTATCCATTTTCTTTCTCCTTCGTCTCTTCTCTTATTTCAAGCTCTGTATACTTATGTACTCTGTTTCATCCATCATTCACTGTAGAGATACCCTTCAATACCATTTCACTTCTCTTGCTCATCGTTCCCTCCTTGCACATGTGGCTGTGTCACTGCTTTCTCCCACCACGACCATGGCCATGGCCACGAATGAGGCCATGGCACCATTCCCCAGAAAACATACGCCAACGAGATAAGCAACGGCACATTAATCATCGATCATCCTTGAATTAGCAACCTTCGGGCACCACGTCAAAAAGACTAATGTCATGCATCAAGAATGTTTCCAATATAATCGGTTGACGCCATCTTCCGCGGTAAACGCGCCAACTCGCGACCCGAATGAGCAAAGCTTCTGCTCTGTCATCTGGCTTCCCTGAGATACTAAATAGCCATGGTACCCATGGGAGGCCCGGAGCCGAGTTATTATCTCCTGTCTTTGTAGACGTACCACCACCATTCTCTGGTGTCGACCTTGACCTTCAAGATGATTGGGTTAAAGGGTCTTTTGGTCCTTGCGTTCTTGAATCAAGTCAACGCATACCAAGCGCCTTTTGAGGTTCCTACTGGAGGATATTCAAATACGAATGAGGACTCTTATCAATTCCAATGGCCTATTCGAAAAGTTGCGGTTATAGGTGGAGGTCCTGGGTGCGTTCCTCCTTCCTCCTTCCTGCTCCCATCCTCCTTCTCCTCCGTCCTCCAAGCTGACGCTCCTCTAAATACAGAGGAATGATAACCTACCGCGAACTCATCCGCGCCGGGTTCAACGCCCACATCTTCGAACGAGACTCCGTCCCAGGTGGGAACTGGCACTACACCGAAGAACTTCCCCTAGACACTTCAATACCCAACGGACCTGTCTCCATTTCTGACTTTGAGCCTTCCCTACCACCGGAAGGCGTTCAACTCCCTTATGAAGAAGTGTTGAAGGAAGGTGAAGGTGGTTGGGGAAAGGAGGAATTGGATAAGTTGCTTAGAGGACATAGGGCACCGAAGCCGGTTTGGGAGAGTTTGCATAGTAATGCGCCTTCGGTATGTTTCGTGTTTCCTCAGCTGCGAGATGGATGCTAATTGGACTTCTCTGTGCTCCAGGCTACGCAACAGATCACAGAGCTTCCTTGGCCGAAGGGTACACCTTGGGGTACGTCTCTCTCTCCTCCTCTCTCCTCCTTTCCCCCCACCTTCTTCCCACCTTCTCTTCCCGCTCCATCTCCTATATCTCTACCTCAGTACTAACGGCCTCGCCCCCTCCTAGACGTAACACACTACCACCTCGCCCGCTACCTCCGCGCCTTCGCCTCCTACCACGGTCTAAACTCCAACGACAATAGCCCCAACATCTCATACAACACCCGCGTCGAGCTAGTTGAGAAGAGGTATAACCCTCTCAGTGGTGAGAGGGAAGGGTGGAGGATTACGGTGAAGAAGGTGGAGAGGGAGGGAGAGGGGGTTGTTAGAGTTGGTTGGAGGTCGGAGGTTCGTGTCTTTTCTCTCCTTTCTCTCTTCCTTCCCTTTCTCTGCCTTCGAGATATCTGGAGAGAATATATTACTGACGCGAACCCTCACAGGACTTCGACGCAATAGTAGTAGCCTCAGGTCGATACAACGCCGCCAACATCCCACCCATCAAAGGCGCTGGATCATGGAACGCCCAATTCCCAGGAAAGTTAATCCATTCAAGACAATATAGAAGACCTGAGAAGTATCAGAATCAAACTGTTATCGTTGTTGGAGCTGCTGCTAGTGGTGGTGAGATATCGAGGGATTTGACGGGGAGTGCGAAGCATGTGTTAACTTCCATTCGGGTGAGTATATATCTATCTTATCTTCTTTCTGATGAGGAGCACTTGCTGATGGGAGCGATGCGTTTTGTAGCCGACCAACGCGTCAAATCCGGAAAATGTGCTGAAGAAGCTTTATTTGAGAAGAGTACCAGATAACGTCACGGTTATTGGGGAGATTAAGGAGTTCTTACCTCCCAAGAAGAGTATTGATAAGAGCGAGATCTTGCTCACCAACGGTACTGTACGTCTTTTCCTCTCCTCCCCCGTTCTTCCTCATTTTTCATCAAGCGTGAACTGACACCTATTCGTTTGAAGGTCATCACCGGTATCGACGCGATATTATTCGCCACAGGATACCGATACACGTTCCCTTTCCTTCCTGACTATCATGCCTCCGTGGATGTAGAAGGTGCTACGCCACTGGTCACGGATGGAAGTCATATTAGAGGATTGTGGAGGGAGATATTTTTCGTTGAGGAGCCGACTATTGGGTTTATTAACAGTACGTGCACTATCCTCCTATCCTTCTTCCTTCTATGATGCACCAGATGCTGACGCTGCTCTGCAACAGTGAACGTTGGCATCCAATCATTCTACCTCTCTGAATACTTCGCCGTCGCTCTCTCAAAAGTCTGGGCTGGTAAAGCTCGGTTACCATCTTACCAACGCCTCAAATCCTGGTGCGAAGAGCACGTCAAGCAGGAAGGAGGGTATAATAGCCATTTCCAGTTTTTGGGAGGGCCCAAGATGAACGAATTGATTCGGTTCTTGATTGGGTGGTTGAACGATGCTGCTGTGGAATTTGGTGGTCGACAGGTTAGCCTTCACCCTGTCCTCTTCTTCTCTTGGTCAATGTTGGCTAACTCCCTCATCATAGCTTGACCGTGTTGACCCTACCTACGAACAAATCGGTGCATACTGGGCCAAAGCCCGATATGGCATCGACGATTACACTGAACCGCAGAAACCTTCGTCGAGGCTGACGGCTGAAGGGTATGAGGATGAGAAGCTGATGCAGGAGTATATGTCGATTTACGACGATTGGTGGTAGACCAGTTGGCGGCGGGCAAAAGGGTGTCTTGGAGTGGTATTTCTTGGGCATACTGTCATTCATTGTGCATCTACATGTATTTTTCTTCGTGCTTTTCTATGCTGTATCACAACTCGATAAATTCCGTCAAGTTCAAGCTCCTCGAAATTGGATTTTTATGTGACGGTGTTCGAAGTTGCCGAATGCCGGAAAACCCCATATGGGATCTGGCAACTCAAATTCACTTGGGCGCCTTTAGGACCTCGCATTCTTCTTCCACCATCCAAGGCACCATCTTTGTTACATCTTCTGTCCAAATCGATGGTGGTTTCAGTTTCCGAGTCTAGCAACATCTAGTGACTATTAAAACTCTGCAAGGAACCACGCAGAAGATATACCTCAACATCGTACCCGGCAATGACAATCCGGCTTCCGGAAGGTAATACGTTCAAGTCCAGGCTCGACGCCACCGTCGAACCGAAGAAGTACTCCACGGTGCTTCATGGACGCCGCCAGGTCATTGACAGACTCCAGTAACTTATAAGCAGGCTTCTTTGATTACTCTTCACCCCATCCCAGAGCTCTGATGATGCTGGCTCTATCTGGCGTCGTGCTTCTGGCGTTCTGTCAACGGGCAGTGAACGCATACGAACAACACCCTTTTGAACTTTCAACTTCAAGATCCTCCGATTCATATGAGTTCCAGTGGCCTATTCGAAAAGTAGCTATCATTGGTGCAGGTCCTGGGTACGTCTTTTTAGGACACAACACGCTCTTCTGCTGACATCATGCGCTACAGTGGCCTAGTCAGCTACCGAGAATTCGTTCGGGCTGGCTTCAATGTACACCTGTTCGAGAGAGACTCTGTACCAGGCGGGAACTGGCACTACTCCGAGGAATCTCCCATGGATGCACCTATTCCGAATGGGAATGTCGCAGTGGCAGACTTTGAACCTTCCCTACCTCCCAAGAATGTGACATTTCCGTATGAAGAACATTACAATGGCCCAGAAGTCGATGATCTCCTCAGAGGACACCGTGCTCCCAAACCAGTCTGGGCTTCAATGAACACTAACGCACCAGCGGTAAGAGGAAGATCATTGTCCGTCCTGGGGTTGTACTGATGATTTTCTTCTTCTATCTAGGCTGTTCAACAGGTAATTTGAACAGTTATGTATTCCGACACAGTTCTCATCAAACATATAGATTCCTGAACTTCCATGGCCAAACGATACACCCTGGGGTACGCAGCTCCCGAGAACGATCTTATCCTTGGTGCTAATATGATCTCTAGAACGTTCGCATATGGATATACAGCGATACCTTCGCGCGTTCGCCTCCTACCACAACCTCAACAGTAACGACAACAACCCTAACGTTTCGTACAATACGAGGGTAGAACTCGTTGAGAAACGCTTCAACGAAGCTGGGGAAAGGTCAGGTTGGAGACTTTCGCTGAAGAGACTAGAGAGGACAGGCCCATACTCAGCGAAAGCGATTTGGACACAGGAGGTAAGTTTGCACGAACGTAGACCTACATCAGTCTCACTCTCATTCTTGTCAGGACTTCGACGCTGTGGTGATCGCATCTGGAAGATTCAACGCTCCGAATGTGCCAAATATCAAAGGAGCCGAAGCATGGGCGAAGAAGTTCCCTGGACGCTTGATCCATTCAAGGCAATATAGGCGTCCAGAAAGCTTTGCGAACCAGACTGTACTCGTCGTAGGAGCAAGCGTGAGTCTCCTCCAATCTCAGCGAGTATTCAGGTACTAAAGTGCTAACTATTCGTAAGGCAAGCGGAGGGCAGATTAGTTGGGAGTTATCCCAGCATGCCAAAGTGACGACCTCTATCAGGGTAAGCACGGATAGTTGGTCGCTAAATACACGGACTGACCCTTATTTAAACTAGCCATTCAATGGTAGGCATCAAGTACGGTCGAGCTATTCCGTTTGTTAACTGGCTGAACCGACAGCATCAACTCAGCAAGGCAGACTCAAGAGCTTTTACCTCAAACGACTTCCGAAGAGCGTCTCCACAGTCGGGGAGATCAAGGAGTTTCTACCTCCTATGGACAGTATTTCCTCAAGCGGGATCATTCTAAATAATGGAACGGTATGCATGCGTCTCTAATATTTGCCTCCTGCGATATACTGACATCGACATATCAGAAAATTACTGGTATTGATTCCGTTATCTTCGCCACAGGCTATCGTTATAGTTTCCCTTTCCTTCCCGAATTCCATGGGTCAACGGACGACAAGCACCCCAAACCTCTCGTTACTGATGGTAGTCATATTCGTGGCTTATATCATGACATCTTCTCAATCCAGGAGCCGACTCTTGGGTTTATCAACAGTCAGCCTAGTTTTATTCATACTCCTTGCGCATCTCACCCACCTTTACTGCAGTGAACCTTGGGATACACTCGTTTACACTTTCCGAATACCTTGCAGTTGCGATAGCCAAAGTATGGGCTGGACAAGCTAGACTTCCAAACACACCAGACCTATGGCGTTGGTGCGAACAACATGTACGAGCGAGGGGAGGCTACAGCAAGGCTTCGCAATTCCTAGGCACCCTAAGAGAAGACGGTAAGTAACGGCCAATTCTCGCTCTTGAGTGGCATACGGCTAACAGGTTTGTAGCATTGATTCGGTTTTTGGTTGGCTGGCTAAACGATGCTGCTGTTAAGTATGGTGGACGACAGGTATGAATCACTTCCTCCCTCTTTCGGAACAGGCACTTATTCAAATAAAGCTCGATGGAATGAATCCTGCGTAAGTCCTCGTATCAGATTCTCAAATGACATCCAATCTCACATCTTCTAATTTGATTAGCCTACGTTCAATCAGTACATACTGGCGTAAAGCTTACCTTGGTGGAGGCGACTCCACTCCATCACACAGCACTGGCACACCTGCCCTGCTCCCCACCGAAGAGGAATCACTCCATGAAGACACTTCTATTTACGAAGATTATTGGTAGATTTGTAATTATAACTATAACAAGTAGGTGATTATAAGCGACTACTATCGTACTTACGCGAAAAAGCAATATGGTGGAGAATATACAAAGTTCTGTAAGATCATAGGAAAGATCGTGGGGTAATATAAGTACAGAGTTCATCGGGCTCATGTGTCCTTGAGAGATGTTGGTTAACATCTTACGCATCGCAGATGCTAGCAATCCGAGCAGTAATGTTCGTAATGGAGCTTCGTTCGGAAGGGTCGAACGACCAACAATCAAATTTGAGTAGATGCTCCATTTCTGCGAGTGGCTTGTCTAAGAAGGAATTGTTGAGATAGGAGGCGTCCCGTCCACATGGCTTGATTCTAGAATGTATGTCTTTGATGATTGAGCCGTCTCTGACACGGAGGTGGTATGGTGCATGGCCAGTGAGAATCTGCGATTCAAAGAGATAAGGATGAGCCGTCGAGAATCATCAACAATGCTCACGTTGTAAGCAATACATCCAAAGCTCCAGACGTCGGTTGCTAACCCAGGCTGACATGCATCATCCTCCACCAGCTCCGGAGCGGACCACCGGATAGGTGTGCAGGAAGGGTTAGAAGGTGTGAGGCCAATAGGACGCTCCGAGAGGTCGCTGAGCATCTGAGAGAGTCCAAAATCAGAGATAACTGCTCTCCCTTCGTCGTTTATGAGGACATTATTCTGGTTACTCATCAGACAAGGTGAAGCACAGCTGAGGGTAGACCTACGATCTTTAGATCTCCGTGTGTGATGGGGAATCCATGCAAATACTCAAGTCCTTTTGCGACGTCGTGGACCTAATCGATGTATCTCAGGATATGCATCAAAGGAAGGGAGAGGAATCACTCACGAGACCGAGCCTGTCAATATTCCTGCCGTGGGACTCTCGAAGGTAGTCGTCTGCGCTACCGTTATCATACCACTGCATGACCATGGCAGGCCGACCAGTCATGTGGTACGAAGTTCCGAATAGCTGAACGACGTTGGGGTGATCCAAGCGATGCCAGACGTAGACTTCCCTGTTCAGCCTCTGTGAATGGTCGTGAGCCCACTTGAACCCGAAAATAGGCGCCAGATACAGACCCTCTGTGCTTTTCCTCCGTCGAGGTCGCGAACAGCCAAGGTTCGCAAGAGCTTTATGGCGACCTATTGATGTGTCAATATCCATCGATTACGATGATTTAAGGGCACGAATACGAACAACGACAGTTTTACGTCGAGTTATGCCATCCTTTCCCGTCTCTTCCTTGGTCCACATCCCTCGGTATATGTCTGAGAAGCCACCAATGGTCACTGGAGATCCATCCAGTGTCTTGACCTCGTCGGTGAGGTCAATGACAGCTGATCCTGGGGAATAAGGTGATCTTGCAGCACTTGACGGCGTTTCTGGGCTTAATCCTGCTTCGGCGAGCGGAGTGCGATCATTGGGCGCAATGGGCGACGGAGATGAAGGTGGAATGACGAGTTGAGGCAGCGCATGATGAGATGGGCGCTTTGAGATGCCATTGGTTTTGGTTTGGAGGATGGATGGACGCGCTGCGATTGAGTGAGCACGGAGACGGCTCAGAGACGATTGGTTGCCTCTTTGAGAGAAGCCAGGCGACAGCATCACTGATACGTCGTTACTGTTGGTTTGAAAGATGGTGTTTCTCTGCTTGTTCTCAGTGGGACATGAGAGGTCGTAGGAAAGTGCTATCGAGCGTGGGTGAGGGGAAAGAATCACACCGACAAGCTACGGTCCGTGTATTTCAGGACGGGAGATTGCGCTCGGGGTAATGGGTCTTGAGCGTCAGGTGAGCCATCCACCTCAGTTGCTCTGCGTTGAATTGCTACAGTGTACTGTGTGACGCCGTAGCCGGAGTATCACGTAAATCTGGTATCAGCCACCCGAACCCATGCCGCGGCGCCGTTTGGTTGGGGTTGGAAAGACAGATTGTAGACGGTACCTCTATTTCTGTGTGATCGTGACCTTTTAAGCCTGCTAATGAGCTTCGAGTAGCTCACAACGAGCCAGAAATCGTTTGAGAAAGGGTGCTTGTTTGTGAGAGATGAATCCGTTATCCGCGCCGAAACCCACGGGGAAGGTGGACTATTAAGATCGGCAGCCATCATGGCATATGTAGACCGAAGCTGTCAGATCTATCCGAGCGATGTCGTGTGCAGTCCTCATCAGCGCAGTATACAAATATTCCTGAGCATGAACAGAGGCAAGGAGAAGCGATATTAGGCCCAGCAAGTGGTTTGGAGATTAGACCGAAATCCGCAATAGGGGGGGACTGTCAACGTCAAGTGGCCTGCCGATCCGTCATCTGACAGGTCTTCACAGCATCAGGTGTAAACTGTCCAATCTCTACCTTGGTAGACGTGCCTAGCCGATGGGGACAGCCTCATGTCATCCGAAAAGAGGGTTCCGATAAGCCATGCGCAACCGTAAGCAAGCTGGAGAGACCATGAATAGGCTGAAAGCATCGAGTCATCAGTTTATCTGCAAAAGCTCGCAGCAAAATACGATTAGCACCTATACGCGCCCCGCACCCCGAATTCTCGTCACTCGCCGTAAGTCCAAGCGAAAACTGAGTTCCCAAGAGAGGGGTATCCACGCCGATCGATGGAAAGTATAGTTCACTGGCAGATAGACAGATAAGGCGTAGGGAAGGCCGTCAACAGCTCTGCGCTCGCTCTTCACCAGGTGGTCGATTGGGGGAAAGACAAGGGGAACGATAAAAGAAATGACGCGTTTTTCTTTGACAGTAACGCGTTGGTCACGCATGTCACGTGAGAAGTACAGACAGCGACACCAAGGGAACCAGGCCCTGAGCAACTCTTGACTGGCTCAGGCGGTGTATCTGCACATTGTACTCAAGCACAGCGTTTAGCACTGAATCTGCCATATCATGCTGCACCCCCGCCAACTCACCAAGACTACATCGCTGTTTGCCTAAAGCCTGCTGCTCGAAGACCTACCCAGTCTGAAGCTTGACCAACTCGCCAACTATGGCTTCTGCGGGGAGTTCATCGAGCAATGACCAACGAAGGTATGACCTGGCACTTCTCTCCTATATCGTAGCTCATCACCTCCTCTCTCCAGCGGCGAACAGCCCGTATTCCAACTGCTCGTGGAGCAAGCAGAGAGAGGCGAAGTGGGTATCCAGGATCAACCACCTGCATAGTATGTGCACCCTTAGCCGTCTAGGATATCTCCTGATACAAAACCCAGCGATGACCAGGGTCAAACCTACGACAAACCTCCGCTGCTCGTCAAACTGACTGGCTATCGCCTGCTCACTTTGTCTATCATTGTCGTGTTTGGCACTGTCAAGGCTGTGAAGTCTCTGGAAAACGATAACTTCACTGCTACGTGGTTGGAATGGGTGGCGGGCGCTCTTGCTGCAGTGATGTACGTCATACCCCGTCATCGTCTCAGGCAGTCTCTAATACCTATTCTAGCCTTTATTGGATTGGCCTCTACGAGAAAGTCCGACCAGAAGTGTCGCCATGGTTCTTCCATGTTGACTATACCAGGGAGCTGCTCTATCTCCCTCTCGGATCCATGATATTTGGTGAGCGCTAGTGTGACTTCTATCTACACCACATACTCACAGGGTCTCCAGCTGGAATATCCCTTGCCATCCTGGCATCACTCTACCTCTATCGCCTAGGTTCCAGCCTGATTTTCAAGGCAATACCTCTACCAACGCCTGATGGACCAGCCTGGAAAATACCTGTGGCAATCCTCCTCATTATAGTCCTTGGCCTGGTCGCATTCGCTCTCATGTCGTCTATCTACGTGCTCGTTCTGGCTGGGTTGTTCTCCGGTATATATCATCTAGTACGTGACGTCCTCCTGGTGACACCATATATTCGAAGGCTGACCACCAAACCTCAGGTATGGTTCATAAGAGAGAATCGAGAACTACATCAAGTTGTTGACGTTCTCTGTGCTGCCATAGACAGCTACTGGGATCGAGTCAGGAAAAGACGTGAGTTGCCTATACAGTTGTCGAAAAATAAAGGCTGATGGCAGTCCTAGCTGTGCTATATGCCGTGATTACTATTGGCGGTGGGCTCGCGATTGCAGTTACAATATGGACAAGAATACCTACGGACAAACTACCGTACAATAATAAATTTACACATTCGCATTGAACCCGCCGTTGGACTCTGAGAGGCTGCGCCGGTGGTGACCACCTCATTACCCCACTCATGGCCGAAACTCCATCCATGAGAAACGACGCTAGACGCAAGATGTGAGAATAAGCAACCGCCGAATAATTGCGCGAGATAACTTACCCTAGTATAAGTGGGAGTCCATGATAGCGCTTCGAAATCGACTAAGATGGGAGGAGCACCATCCATAGTCAATCTTTGCTGGAGACCATCCAGTCCGATTTGCATAGCAATCTTGTCAGCTATGAAAGCGCCAATCTTGATCTTGACATGCTTTAGGAAAGGGAATACAGCTACAAGTTCTGTGAACAGCCCGATCCATAAGAAGTCGTTGATCCTCGCAATCGTTTCAACAGTACGTGTACCCGCATTGTAATATCACCCAGCAATTGCTGGAAAAAGGTATTATAGTATTCCCAGCAACTTTCGGGAATTATAATGTCCCTTAGCTAGGTATCTCCATTAAATACAACAACCTCGTCCGTCTTTGTACCATGCCATACTCATTATAATGTACATTTTATTTCTCTTGATTCGGAAACCCAGCAAACACGGTAATCCGCTCCAGAACGCAGCATAATGCGCCAGCGCCAGGGAGTCGGAAATGGCAACATTGACTCGGCAATATGGTCCGAGTAGCCGAAAAATTGAATTCAGAATTTTTATTGCACCTCTAGGATACGCTACCATGCACCATACATCGTCCTGAAGTTGGACTTTCACGGCCTATCGAGCCCTAACGCAGTCCGGAAGGCAGCAGGAGAGGACGGCACGGTCGGCGGCTGAATTTAACGTTTAATGCCCGCTCGCTTCAAGATGCCAGAGGGAAGCCTATTGGCCGCACATTGGGCGGCTGGCACCTGCCGATGATTGAATCAGTGTGCAATGCCGCCCCATTGAACTCCGACTGGTCAAACATGAATTCGGTAGGCTTGGGCTGCTTGTCCAGCATTCGATATCTAACGTAGGCCTCCCAAAAGACACCATTATAGTCGTAGATACTACCAGACCGTTTCCCATGTATAATCTTACTGAATGCTATGATATTGAAAAAGTCAGACGAAACTGCGAAGATTGGCAGGGTTTGCTATTCTCGATCAGATTGAAGTTCTGGAGTTGAATGTCATAATCCAGGTGAGGAGTTCTCCCCCGAGAGGAAAGGCTGGAGGCATACATTAACGTGTTTGCCTCCGAACACTATTTAATGGTAGTTCCTTCCCTCACTGGATCTTTGTGCGAAGGAATACGGTAATGTTTAGGTTCGGAATAATTCAGAACTGCATATTTGGGAATGGCCATCGTACGGGGCCTTTCCTTCTACCACTTACCAGTGTCCGGAAGGCACCCTGAGACTACATTCGCTCTTATCTACCTAATAACCTGCCCCCGTGAGCTTGGGTGTGGAAGGCGGGGACGGCAGAAAAGGGTGCAATTACCGGGAATCGAACCCCCGAGCTTTCGAGCGAACTCAAAAAGGAAGGTTGGCGTTCAAGCCACTGAGCTAAACGGCCTGTAAGTTGAACGCTTAGAAAAATATATGGCGCTATTGGTGTCGTTCACCGGGAAGTGCTATTATAACACGAAATCCTCGCCTCTCGCTTCATAATGCCGATCAGCTGGACCCTCACATAATGCCATGCGGCACCCAAAATGAGCATTGCTGGAGATACTATAATACCTTTTCCCGACAATTCCTGGGCGTATTACAAAACAGCTACACGGACTCCTCATCGTTTTTTCCGTTTCTTCAGCAACTAGGAACCCAGATAGCACCTGGTATGCGTCAAATATCAGAGTCACTCGCTCGATTGAACCTGTGGGAATGGCGCGCATTATTTTCCACATGGCCTCGAGACAGGTTTCTGGACCTCTAGGGAGGTTCATAGCCACTATACCGAACGCCAAAGCACGGAGGTTCGTGCAGTTTGAGAAGTTAACCTCGATGTAAAGTGGAATAGCAACTGTTTAAGTCATTGAAAATTAGGCTTGTGTTGTTGTTTGGAAGGGGACGTACGTGGCTCGAACCAAGGATCGCTGACATCAATGCTCATATCCGTTAGGTCTGGACCATGATATTGAAGGAAGCGTGAGATGTAAGGTAGGAACCTCCGTTGTGTCTCCCACAACCCAGCACGGGCGGTGAAATGAAGATGAAATGATTCAACGGGAATCGTAGAATCAGACGCTCCATCGGGGTCCCAGAGTATTCGAAAAGGCAAAAGGGACAAATTATCGATACGCGCAGAACGGACAACTCCCCTTGACGATATATCGAAGCGAGAGGAACCACTGGCATGGTTGCGAGACTTTTTCCCCCGTAGATCACCCTCTTCGAAGCTGCTCGCAATAAGACTCTCATCGTACAGAGAGATAGCGGTCACAGTATCTGGTCTCCCGTTCCAGAAAGATGCAATTTGCCTTCTGTCGCTGAACGTCAGCGAATCCAGTTGAAGATTGGTTATAGGTAGCACTCGGAGAAAATCGCAAAAGAATTCGGGGATAAAAGACCAGTCGAGGGATTTCAGTTGTAAAGTAGCCAAACGACTCATTTTGGCCCCAAGCTGGCGTCCATTCTTCGCATCTAACTCGTCGTAGGCTCCCTGGTGAGGACTGAACAACCCGCTGATGCGAAGATTTTTCACTGATGCCGGTAGCGTGGTGCATTCGGATTCGATGAGACATACGAACTGCACGAAAGAGTAGTAGTCGGATGCATGGAAAGATAGTGTTTGGAAGAAACGTGAACGACTCTGCTCGTTTATGAACTGCGTTGTTTCGGCGAGGGCAAGTAAAGTTTGTCTATCCGATAGATCGACGATGTAGCAAATCACGTCCTCTGGAAGAGCGAGATGAGTGGGGATAGACATCGGCTTGGAAATTTGAAGAAGTGCGGAAGATGGCGGGTTACTGAGAGATCTGAATAGCCAATAACGATCGATAATCAGTGGGATCTATCAGAATTCCAGTCCTTGAACATCGAGACAAAAGCTGGGACACTCGCTCGGTTTTGCACCACGGTTAGATGCTGAGCGCTGAGGTTCAAATATGACAAACTCGACGGTAAACATGGTCCCGGTCGGATTTCGGAAAGGTGCTGCCATAGTCACATGATGCTTCGCGCACAGACACGTGTTCCTAAACAGGTAACAATGTATTGAGGCATCCCGTTCCGATTCGTGAGAATGGAAGCCAGAGCAGAGCACGGCCCATGTAGAATCAGTTATCTTGTCAAACGAAAGCTTCGCTCTCCTCCGCTTCTCCCCCCTGCACCGCATAGCCTGAGATCATGGCACCACCACCTCTCGCCGACGAAGTCATTGGATGCATCTTTACCCACCTAGAACCCACGAGATGGGGTCTATACCGGAGAGAAGGTCCTGAGATGCAAACGCTCAAGATCTGTGGTCTTGTCAATCGTCAATTCGGCTTCTGGTCGCGACGAAGCCTTTACCGAACTCTGAAGCTCAGGCAGTCCCACCACCCTTCCCATTATCTTGACCTATGTCACCGTTATGACGACATGGCCAGTCACATCAAGATTCTGAAAGTTGTAATATCGGGTAGTTTCTGGCAAGGCGCAGACGGCGATAGGGGCTACGATAGCATGATATCTCTGCTTGATCTTTTATCCCTCCAAGGAGCCGTTCTTCACGCTCATTTCGACTTCATGATTGATTGGGATAATCTCAAGCTGAATCTCCAGGATTCTATCATCCGCTTCATTACATCTCGACCGTTCGAGACCCTCGAGATTAGAGGCATATGCTTCTGTTTTCCTCTAATAATTTTACCCGTCCCGTGGATGGCAAAGCGTTTTGCTGTGTCTAAATTCGTTATGGATGGCGATTTCGATGAAGACGGAGAGGTGATCGGGTTTTGTCCTCACTGGGACAGAAAACGGAGGGAGCTGGGTATACAAAATAGACGAGAGGAGAGGAAGCTAGACCCACGCCTAGTGCGTACCATTCGCTCGACCATCGAGCGCCGAACCAAGGAACGCACAATCCACACCGAGAAGACTGCACTCAAATCCCTGTGGATCCCTTCGGAGACGGCGCATTTGTTTCTAGGTCACCTTCTTGATGATTCTTCCAACGTTTGCATAAGCTCAATGCGAGAACTCTCCTTTATGCGTATGAGTGATGAAGCAATCACCATCGCTGTTATTTTCATGCAAAGTTGTAAAGATACGCTCGAATCCCTGACTTTGTGGGATATTCATGTTCAAAGTGCCACCTCTTCTCGTGAGTTACGACAGCCATTCGTGTGACTATGCTGACTGCTCTCTTCAAAGATCTATCCGAGCTTACCAATATCGATCTACCGAAACTTCACACCCTCACGATCGGAGCACAGCTGAAAAGCAACGGTGAACCTACGAAAAGCGTGGCGTGGTACCTCCTTCACGCCAACAAACACAAGAAATTTAAGTTAAAATCCCTTAACTTCATTTTCTTCAGTCTGGAGATGAACTCCGGCCCCATGAGCCGCGAAGGATCCGGGACGAATGTCGCTCAAATTGATAAACTCTTCGAGAGTTTCAAATTCTTCAAGTTCGAAAAACTTGTCAATAACATTTTGGTTCCGGATGTAGGGAAAGCGGGGATTTGGGTTCTGATGTCGTCGTTTCCAGGCCCTGTGGAAGACTTGCTGGTTGAAGAGGGATTGAAGAAGGAGTTCCCGAATCTCTTTGGGGCCAAGAGGATTACGGGCATGGTGGGAGAGTTTGACGAAGGGTTCAAACTCGCCTCGGCGTTATCCCTCTATCCTGAAGGACCTCCGTTCACGAGGCACCATATAACATACGAAGGCGTTACTAAACCCTTCGCGACGAACTTGAAAGACACGGTTCTGCGTCCGTGGCTTAGCTCGTACAGGCAACGGAGCGGTCAAAGCTAGAGGAGGATGGGAATCGTAGATCATTGTATACTTATCGTTACCTGAGATTCAAATATTCGGTTCCGGCTTTGACAGAGGACGTTCCAACGCAGGCGTTATATGTACACTGTTGATTGTTTATTGTACACGGTTCGGTCCTTTGGAGCATTGTTAGACGAGCACTGGATGTGGATTCCGAGCAATTCTCCATGGTATTTCCGCCGACCTCATGGTCATTGTTATCTTGCCCGCTAAGCGTCGCTGATAGAGGGCCTCGGACTTCGGATCGAATGGCACCAGCGCCTAAGCTGCCGTGAGAAGATGGGCGAGGTTTCCAGAGTGCAACGTTATCAAACCTTGTCCCTTTTGCTCGCAGCTCAAGAGACACATTCTAGGGATGGCACTACCTCAGCTCGCCGACGAAGTCATCGGATGTATCTTCACTCATCTGGATCCAAAGAAACTTGGAACCATGCGCCTTCATACATACGACACTAGAGCGCTTAGAACCTGCGCTCTCGTGTCACGACAATTCGCTTTTTGGTCTCGACATAGACTCTACAGAAAGCTCGCCATTAGAGAGCCTCGCCAGGTCTCCCACTATCTATCCCTATGCCGCCGCCATCCCGACATGCCAACTCACATCAAGATCTTGAACATCAATATCTCGGACAACTTTTGGAGAGGCGACGATGGAGAGCGGGGCTATGATGACATGATTTCGTTTCTTGATAGGCTAGCTCTCGAAGGAGCTGTCCTTCGTGCACAATTCCATTTCATGAAAACATGGGATGAATTGAAGCCCAACCTCCAAGATTCAATCTTGCGCTTTGTTCTCTCCCGGACTTTTGTTGGTCTCGAGTTTGGAGGTATATGTTGCTGCTTCCCTCTCGAAGTTCTGCCACTACCGTGGCTGGCAAAACGCTTCTATCTCAGCAAAATTGATTTGGCGATAGGTTTCGACGGGGAAGAAGGGGAGAATCCATATATTTCTTGTCCGAAGTGGGAGAGTGAGCGTAGGGCATTGGGTATCACCAGAGGCCAGACATCCAGAGAACTTGGGGAGAGTCAGGAGGAGACCCTCTACGAGTCTATTGAACGCCGTCGCAACGCTGGTACCCTTCATCCCGAGAAGACTTCTCTGGAGTCTTTATGGGTACCATCGGAGACAATACATCTATTTACGCCTCATCTTATGCATCAGGGTGCCAACTACTGCATCGACTCTTTGAGAGAGTTGCAGTTTACCCGCTTGTATGACCAGTCTATCCCTCTCGCCGTGCGCCTTCTTCAAAAGTGCAAAAACACCCTGGAGTCCCTGTGTTTTTATGATATTAATGTCCGTAGCGCAACATCATCCAGTATGTTTGGTTGTTCTCCGACGTGTCTAGATAATTTCATTCATTCTTCCATCGACAGACCTCTCTAATCTAACCAAGATCGACTTCCCCCGCCTACAAACCATCACTATCATGACTCACATGAAAGGGAATGGCGAACCAACCAAATCTTTGGCTTGGTACCTTCTTCATCTCCACAAGAACAAAAAGCTTCGACTCAAAGCGCTGAACCTCATCTTTGTCGACATGAACTTCCAAACGACGGCGATTTCTCTCGCAGGCTCCTGCGGAAACGTTGAACTTATAAAGAAACTCTTCGAAACCTTCAAGTTCTTTAAGCTCGAGAAAGTCATCGCAGACATTCTTGTTTCAGAGACAGGGAAGGCTGGAATCTGGGTGTTACTGGCATCGTTTCCAGGTCCCATCGAGAACCTCCTGGTAGAAGAAGGGTTGGATGAGGCGTTTCCGAAGCTATCTAAATTGAAGAGGATAACCGGAATGGTGGGGGAGTTTGACGAGGGTGTCAAATTGGCTGATGCACTATCGATCTTTCCAGAGGGTCCTGCAATTACAGAGAATCAGCTGTCGACTGAGGCGGTCGAAAACGCGTTCCATATCAAGGATTCGTTGTTCCGTCCGATGTTGGATGCCTCGCGACGTATGTAAAGTAATACGCTTTAGATATACATACCCCAGTGGGCCAGGAACGGAGGGAAGGGAAACTGTAGTACCTACCATAACTACGATTCGCCCTTTACATGTTGGAAGCATTGCGGTGTTTGAACGAAATAGAAGGGTTCGGATCTAGAAATGCCGAACGAGAGGATTAGCTTTTCGGTATTCAGTACTGACTACTAATGCTGATAGGACCTTTCCGAATCTCCTGTTTAAGATTCGAAATCTTTCACATGACCAAGGTTCCTATACCCATGATTTGTTGTCGCTCTCGTGTGATTGCTTTCTCTTATCGCCCACTCCTTCACTCCGACTGCCTCCTGTGGTCGTCCAAATGTCTCTACCCAAGCAGCTCACCGATCTCGACGAAATTGTAGGGTCTATTTTCAGCCATTTTGCCCCTAGTGTCCATAGAGTATCGCCCAACAACCTAGATATCAAGACTCTGAAGAGTTGCAATCTCGTTTCTCGACAGTTTGCCTTCTGGGCCAGGCGGGGCCTTTACAGAAAGATACATGTCCTCACCCCTAAGCATGCAGCCCACTTTGCAGCTCTTTGTCAGCGGTACCCTGACATGCGTACCCATATCAGGATCCTAGAAGTCATAATATCGAGCGAAATCTACAAAGGGGAGGTTAGAGAACCAGGCTTCGGAAATTTGGCATCTCTCTTGGGCTTTGTTTCTATTGATAGCGCCGTCGTTGGTGTCCATCTTCGCTTTTTGGACGGATGGGACTCGCTTAACTCACCCCTCCAAGTTTCCGTGCTGCGTTTACTGTTTTCCCGCTCCTTTGTTATTCTCGAAATCGTCGGGATATGCCCCTGTTTTCCAGTTGGGTTTCTTCCGCTCCCTTACATCTCCAAACGCTTTTGCATGATAAAGATTGATGTCAACAGGATCGATGTGAACGGAGAATCCCACATTTCTTGCCCACATTGGGAAAAGGAACGCCAAGCGCTAGGCCTAGGCAGCGATCACATCAAGCGAGAGCGGAAGAAGGACATCCAGGATCTCCTGGTTACATCTCTCGACCGCCTTCGCAACAGCGGATCATTACATCCAGAGAAGACGGTCCTTAGATCACTCTGGATGCCATCTTACGCCAGTGGGCTCTTTGAAGCCCTTCTCAAAGACAGTCGGATATCCGCTGGATGCTTTTCTAGATTAAGGGAACTCCAGTTTTCGTCGATAGGCGAGTCTATTATCCCAGAGATGGTCCGTCTCATGGAGTTATGTAAAGATACCCTTGAGTCTCTTGGCCTGGCCGGTTTCTCAGTAACGAGCGCTACCTCTTCAAGTACGTCCGTCATTTCCGTCGTTCACAGACGACCCACCAGTACTAATTCGACAATTGAAGATTTAGCGCTGTTATGCGGCGTGTCGCTCCCTAAGCTACACACCATTACATTGCAAACATTCATGAAAGACGACGTGCAAGCCGTCAAGACTTTATGCTGGTACCTCCTCCACTTGAAAAAGAGCAGAGTTGTCCAACTCAAGGCTCTCAATCTCGTATTTGTCCGTGCAGGATATGCGTTAGGAGAACGGAGGATTCGCAACCGTGAAGAGTATATAGCTGCACGGGTCGTCGGAGGACTTGATAGCGTCGCTCTGATATATGCACTGTTCGCCCACTTCAAGTTTTTCAAGCTCGACCAAGTTATTACAGAGATCCTTCATCCTGAAGGCAAAGCTTCTCTGTGGTTCTTGTTTGGCGCTTCTCCTACCCTGTTGGAGGATGCCTGGGCTGAAGAGGCGATGAAAAAAGAGTTTCCAATTCTTACTCGAAGTAAACGGATAAACGCCGCAGTGGGAGAGGGTGAAGACGCCTTTCAAATCGTTGATGCCCTCTCTATCTTCCCAGGAGGACCTGCGTTGACTAGGTACGAGGCCACCAAAGACGGAAAGGATCCCAACGAGAATTTGCGTTCCATGGTCAACTATCTGTATGGTAGTGCAGAAGCAGCTCGCAGGGTATGACCGAATGGCGTGGGATTGGAAGGAAAGGGGTCGAGAGAACAGAAAGTGTAGACAGATTCGCGCTTGATCTTTTGACTCACTTGTACATCAAGGCTGAGCACACCTAACTAAACGATGTTGAATATTCCCCACTCAAGGGCCATCCATTAACAGAAATAGGATTACATTGCTCGAATTATTTACCGTCCATACCTATACCCATTTCTATCTCCACATCTGCTGAGGTAGCTCCCGAGAAGGCCTCGTAGAAGTATATGACGCCAAACAGGAGGAAAAGGAAGGCACCAGCGAAGGTTACTGTGGGGAAGGCGTTTGGTCAGTCCCATCGAATCATGCGACTAGGTTAGGTGAATGAAAGGAAGACATACCCTGCTTCACGCTGATCTTCGTTGAAACGTATCTCCCACCGATGACAGCTAGCGCTGTACAACATGAGTGGCCTATAATGGTGCCTAATGACACTAGGTAGACATTCTGTCGAAGAGGCATCATTGGTGAACTTGGTCCATGTACGACGGCAGGTAAAGATATATGACTTACGTGTGCTGCTCCCAACGCAATCGTTGCGATCTGGCTCCTATCACCCCACTCTCCCAGGAAGGTCAACACGAACGCCTGGACGAACACAGGTCCCAAGAAGAACGAGCAAAAGTTCCTCAGTCCTTCTTTAATCCCCGTCTCCTTCTTTCTCGGCACTGGTTCCGGAGTAATTGGTGTCGCTGGCTCTCCGTTGACCTGTATTGAGGGTGGCTGAATCTGGGCCGACGGTTGACCTTCTTCAATCTCCTTCATCTTTATATGTTCGGGTTTTAACGCGTCGTCCATTTCAGCGTCGTCTTCCTCTATCTCTTCTTCAGCTTCTCGCATCTCCTCCAGCACCTTTCCGTTACCACCTTCCATCTGTCTCGCTTCGCTCAACATCTTCGCACCAAACACCAAGAACAGGATAGCTGCGGCGATCTGGGTCCACTTTTTCGGTATTAGGCTTGGTAGCACATGGCCCAGCATGGCGGATAGAATTGACATGACCAGAAGAGAGGCGAAAGCCCCTGAGAAGACGACAAAGCGGGGATGTCGCATGGAGAGGATGGCTGCGATGAGGAAGGTTTTGTCCCCAATTTCGGAGAAAATGATCATGGCAAATGACTGGAGAAGGACCTTTGTCAGTGAGGTGCCTTCGAGTGTTGTGTCCAAGATGTTCGGGTAGAGGCCCGTGGTGGGTGGGTTGCTTGACATGGTCGCTGGTGACGCCAATCAGATGGGTCTTGAGCGTGTTTGGGAAGACACCAGGGGTATTTCTGTCACGAGAGGGGTTCGAGGATAGTAGGTGACCTCTGGTAACGGCTATATGTGACTTGGCCTAGATGGCGATGTGGATTAGTGGGCGAGGAAGAGATGAAACGAAGCAGAGCTTACCTATAAAAGTCTGATGTCAATGGCCCCAAGCCGTCGCAGACCGCACAGCTTCTTCTTTCGAGAGCTGCGGAGTGGGACTGCTTGTCGCCGTTTGGGTGATTCCCGCCGTTAAGCGCGATGAGCAGAGGTGGGTAATACCACGACGCTGAGTGGTCGCGAAGATTGTTGGGTTGTCGTGTCAGCCCAGGTTTTGAGCCAGGGTTTTTGTTTGACCCGCCCACGTGGGAGATGTGACTAAATGGGGAAGGTTCGGGATCACTGATGTAAGGAGATGAGGACGAAAATAGAAATAGGTTGACACGGAACGGTTTGACGCGCTTCTTCGCACCAGAAGAGATCAGAAATTCCCGTGTGGGCTGCGGAGTCGAAGGACGAGCTAGGACAGTTCCGGGATATCGCTTGCAGGAAAGACATTGAATGGCGTACACACGAGCTTCCGAACCTGACCGCTTTATTGATCCTTCAACGACTTCGCGGGGGGGCGGGTGATGCAGGAAGACAAAGAATATCATAAGGTGGAGCAAGAAGAATCTCGCGGTGTACTCCCGATGTTTCCTCGTGAGATACAGCATTCTGTCAATTGGTCGTCCAGGCTAATCCAGCAATGCGAGCTCAGAGCAGAAATGCGACATGTTCTTCGTTGATTGATTTATAGCATGATGTGGCGCTGCCTCACATATCTCATCAATGCTGAAGCTGCATCGAGAGAAGATCCCCAGCTGATATGAAATCAGAAATGTACAGTACCACCGGCTTCCAATGTATATGGGCGCTTAGCCGATCATGGGTGATCAATCACCACACAAATCGGGCGCTTATTATGCTTGATCATCTCTTCCCTGTGCTTCCATCAACAGCGCAACCACGCCTCCTCAGATGGCTCCCGAAAGCTCGGATGGGAGGTTCTATAACATCCTGCTCAAGTACCCGTTCTCAGAGTATGTTAACATCCCGAAGAGCTTCCAACTCGTAAGCGAGGCCACGGTGCTTCATGCCCTGTTATGCTCTACGTCCGATCTCGATACACATGTGAGCGCTGAACGTATACGAGAATACCTAGAACAGAAGGAAGAAGATAGGCTTGTTTTCCTTGAATGTTGGAAAACAGATGACTTTGATCGTGTCTTACAATTGGGTGAGTGCGGAGATTGGTTACCTACTTGAGTCGAGCTAATCCGAGCAGACGGCGTCGTTAGGCTCATAAAGCACAGTAAAAGCTCCGAAAACCAGCAGCTGGTGATTCACGGAGCAACGTTCAAGGAAATCCATGGCGACAACTGTGAATATTCTATCCCTGTTACCTGTCGTGCTTGAAATGACCAATACTCCGACAGACGAAATCACAATCGGTTAGACCTCTATGCATCAACCCACTATTACAGACTCTTTTTGACTCACAAGATTCAGGAGAGGACGATCAACCGATAATGAACTGGTTATGCCCAGTCGATTATACGACTATTCAGAGGGATACCTATCGCAGACGAGCTGAGGATACTGGCGCCTGGTTCGTACAGCACGCTCACTTCCAAAAATGGTTATCTGGTCAGGGAGGGCACATCCTCTGGTGTCCTGGTCTTCGTGAGTCTCTGTTTGCTTAGATGGAAAGTTCGCTGAGATTTGAACAGCTGGCGCTGGGAAGACGATACTCGCGTGAGCTCCGACTAACTCGAGTTTTGGAGCGACCGTCTAACCCCATCCCTCGGATTGCTCAGATCGGTCGCTGTCAACTACTTACAGCGGACACAGGACGCACCCGTCTGCTACGTTTACTTCGACTATAAACGTCAGAAGGATCAGACGCCTTCTGTTGTGCTTGGCAGCCTCGCAAGACAACTTTACCGACAAGTTCCTTTTACCAAGGAGGCCTTCAAACAGACGTTTCAGAGTCACGAGAACGAACACCCAACGGAAAGCATGCTGATTAGACTTCTCAAGGAGGCAATTCAGTCAATGGAATACGGAGTTTTTATTGTTATAGATGCTCTCGACGAATTCCTAGAGTCCTACCGCGACTCTACAATCAGCCGACTGCTGGATATTGTGCTCGATCTGGGACCAGCCGTCAGAGTAATGGTGACCTCTCGCGTTCTAGGTGGGATGGAGGCCGTATTCAGATCCCGGAATGCAACTCGCTTAGAGATTTATGGAGGCGATGAAGATATAGCAGTTTATGTCAAGAATCGGATTCTCGACGAGCTTTCATTTGCATGGAGGATTTCCAATGACATAATGACGAGAGTAACAGAGGCCTCAGAGCGAAGGTTCGTTAAGACATATCACTTTCCGTTGCCTTACTAAAACCAGAATAGATTCCTGCAAGCCAAACTCCACATGGATTATCTCTGTTCGATGTTGAATGTGGGCGAGGTTAGAGACGCGCTAGACCTGCTTACATCGAACATCGATGATGCTTATGGACTCGTGCTTGATCGGATTAATGGTCAAAGTCAACAGAAGATACTTCTGGCTCACCGTGCCCTAGCCTGGATTCTTTACGCCCACGTTCCGTTGACGAGGAAGCAACTAGCGGAAGCTTTAGCAACCGCACGAGGGCGGGTGGATATCGAAGACTATCTTACTCCTGCTGATGTGATTACGGGAGTATGCGCTGGGCTTCTGATGGTTGAAGAAGGAACGAAATACGTCAGGTTTGCTCGTAAGTGAATCGTTTTATGTGTGTGCGAATTACTCTGACACGGCGTACTTTGCCAGATATGACAGTCTTTGAATTCTTACGACGAAATCCAGGCTATTTGCAAGTTGATACCCTCTTCATCGCACGCACTTGCATGGATCACATCCTTGCGAGATTTTCCATTTGTGTCACTGTCTCTCCAGACGCTTGGCAACGCAAAGGACTCCTCGAAGATTCGTTCATTGGATATGCTATCTATCACTGGGGCTACCACTGCGCGGAAGTAGAGGAAGCTCTATGTCAAGATATCATAGACTTTCTCGATGATGAAAGAATCGTAACGGTGATTACTGGCCCAATCCTTGGATATCCGTCTCTACTTGAAGTGGACCATCCACAGACGTGTGATGGAATAGACGATGGTGATCGCCTTCATGTGACTGCTTACTTTGGTCTTCGACGCACGCTCACCATACTGCTTGAAAGAGGTCACTCGGTCAATGTACAGACTACTATAAGCCGAATGACACCTCTAGCGTTTGCAGTTGCATATGGACCAATCGTGATGGTCCAAACTTTTCTCTCACTAGAAGGGGTAGACGTCAATCTACAGAACGTTAAGGGACTAAGCCCTCTGGGAATAGCATGTTATAGGGGAGATGCCAACATGGTGGAGCTCCTACTGGAGCATAACGAGGTTAACGTCGATCTGAAGGACCTTGGAGGTTGGACTATGCTTGAGATTGCGTCATCCAGTGGGAATGTCGCCGTCCTGAAGCAATTGCTTGACGCGGGCTCAAAGGAGGGCATTCACAACTCCTTAACATTGGCGATACGCCAGTGTCAGATGGCAATAGCCGATGTTTTGTTGAAGGCAGGAGCGAATCCCGCTGAATCGGAATCGCCTTCATTGCTTCCCCAAAACCGACTCGACGATAATTCGGAGATACTTGGCACAGTGTTGAAGATGCACCCTAGTGCTATCCGCTTGCCTGAACATGATGGAGAGGCGATCATCATATTCGACGCAATCGACTCCGCTCACCTCAACGTTGTCAAAGTTCTCCTTCAATCAGGCCTAATTTCACCCAAGGAGAAAGATTTTCGGGGTCGCTCACTCCTAGCACTTGCGTTCCGAGGACAACGGCGAGAGATAATAGATGTTATCTGGGACTTTGCCATGCTGCAGAACGGGGAAGAATACTGCGAAAGTGTTGATCACAGAGGCAGATCCGAGTTTTCATATGCAGCACAGGCATGCTCGGTTTTCCACCTGAAGGCTCTACTGGAAACCGGGAAGGTGGACATAAACCAGGTTGACGAGCAGGGTCGATCTCCACTCTCGTATACCGCAGGCTATCAACGTTCATTCAACGTGATGAACTGCGCTGACGGATCGGATGCGATGAAATATCTCATCGAGAATGGCGCCCAGTGTGATCTGCCAGATGCAACAAGGAGAACGCCACTCTCTTATGCAGCAGAACAGGGCAATGACGATATGATTCGTATCCTTTTGGAAGCAGGCGTCGACCCAAATAGCACTGACAATATTGGCCGAACCCCACTCTCATACGCTGTAACAGGCTTTCTCGGTGCTCCAAAAGCAATACACTACCTCTTGCAGCATCACTCAAACGCTAACCAAGCCGATGTTTGCGGGCGCACACCTCTCTCCTATGCAGCCGGTAACGGTCACCATAATATACTTGGCGTCCTCGTCAAACACGGCGCCGACTTAAATGCCACAGATACCGAAGGTCGAACAGCTCTATCATATGCTTCCGAGTTCCGACATAAACTCCCAGTCAGCGAACGCTTTGATAAAGCTGTTAAGGTTCTACTTGAAATTGGCGCTGATATCTCAATACGGGATATTCAAGGGAAGAGTGCATTGGACTATGCTTTGGCTGCTGGTCGACGTCGGTCTGCAGCCGCCATTCGGAAGCAGATGGATACTGAGGGTGTTTCCTCAGAGTGACCGAACCAAGACTATTGCCTTCTTATTCCTTACACTTTGAAATGCAACCTTTTTATGTATACAACACAGAATTTGTAGCTCGGTACTGAAAGATATTCGTTTCGAGTAGATCAAATACATAAGAATAATTTACATTTGTGACCCTGTCGTCCTCCTGAATTCATTCATCATCGGCCTGAAAAACTCCTCCTTCATGTTACCCTCTCGTTTGTCGTCTATAACAGTCCGTTGATGCCTCGTCAAAGCTGGTCCCTCCAGGAACATCGAAAGAGCCTCCGCTATCTTCGGAGCTTCATCGAATTGTCCGATAGCATGTGTGATCCTCTTCGCCTCGACGAGATTCGGAAACTCTCGGGCCAAAGCTTCTTCAACCAAAACTTCTTCAACGGCTGCAGCGAAGGACGACATCATAAACCAGAGCCCTGCTTTACCCTCGGGGGTCAAGAGATCCGTGATGATCTTCTCGAGTTTGAAGAACTTGAATGTTTCGAAGAGTTTACGGATGATGGTTGAGTTCCTCACGCAACCTTCGGGGGTAAGAAATGAGGCATGAAGTTGGACGTCCAGGAAGATGAGATTGAGGGTATCAAGACGGAACTTCTTTGCCCGACGTGCGTGAAGGAGGTACCAAGCCAAGGACTTGGTGGAAACGCCGTAATCTGAAAGATGTGTTGAGATGACGAGACTACGAAGGCGTGGAAGTTCGATGTTGGTAAGAAGTGGGAGATCTAGGATTCTAAGGTGAGTTATAAGTTCGTGATGAAAAGACCTTCTAAGACTCACGGGAAGATGTCGCACTCCGAACGGTGAGGTCCGAAAGCATGAGTGATTCTAGTGTATCTTGACATCCTTCAAGAAGCCGAGCAACCGTAGGAATATCCCCATCGTCAAGGTGTGTGAAGTGAATCTCTCTTAGAGAACGAATTCTTGCATTTTCTTCAAGATTGTAGAGGCCCTCTTCAAGAAACATCGGAGCTGTATCGGACACCAGCCAAAGCGATTCAAGGTGTGCAAGAGCTGAATGACCTGATGGATTGTGACGAAGTCGAATGAGAGCCTTGGCCAACATTGCACCCTGCTTTTCATTTCGTGGCCTATCCATCGGTGCGTTGGGTCCTAGGTTCCTCCTTTCGTTCTGCCAATTGGGACATGCGGGATACCATTCGCCATCACTGTGCTGAGTAGCCCAGATCTTGTATTTCGATAAGTGGAAGCGTTTGGTCGTCCAAACAAACGGGATGAAGGTTGGGGGGAAACATTGACAAAATCCTCCTAACTCAAGCGTATCGAAGGTTCGAGAAAGTATGAACTTAAGGATCGAATCCTGGAGGCTTGGCCGCAGATTATCCCAACCCCGATGTAGCTGGAAATAAGCGCGATCGACGGCGCTCTCTTTTGACAACCGATTTAAGAGAGAAGCTAGATCGATAAATCCTTTGATGGGTTCTTGGCCGCCTTGACCCCATATTTCGTCCATGATCATGACCTTCAGAACCTTGATGTGGCTCGGCATATCGGGGTATCGTCGGAATAGGTCAAGGTAGTAGGAGACTGCAAATGACTTTCGAATGCGGAGTTGCCGATATAAATTTCGTCGAGACCAAAACCCGAATTGACGTGAGACGAGGGCACAAGATTTGAGGGTTTGGGTGTCGGCATCCCTGTCTGATGACAACCATAGGCCTTTTCCTGGGACAAGATGGCTAAATATACAGCCAATGACCTCGTCTACGAGTATTGCGGCTGGCATTGTCTGAATGTGCGGATGATGAGGGGCTGGAGGCGCGATAAGACAAAGGCGGAGACGCGACAAAACTTCCGGTTCCTTTGGGGGAACGACGGACTAGGTTTTCTCACGACCTGAGTCTAGGCCTCTGGCTAGGCTTCCATATTCGTGTTATTGACGCGTTGCTTGGCTACAGCCTCCAAGAAATCCGAAAGCCGAACCCGAGGCTGTTGCGTCTGTCCAAATCCTGTCCAAATCCAAGCTGCAAGGACCAGCCTCCAGCCGCCCTACTGTCGTCTATGATCCACAATTCATTTTGGCTTTATCATTAGCCATATCTCCCTACCTACTAGTAGGTAACATTAGGTACTGAACGCCTGGCCGTCTTCAGGACCTCTATTTTACGTCCCTTTCGAGGAACTGAAGAGGGACGAGCTATTGTATGGTGCTAACAAGGTATGTAGCGGGAAGTGGGCTAACTTATTATGGAATTGTCATCAATGAGAGTAACTACTCTTGGTGGGTGAGATGAAACACCGTGGCCTATTTGCACGATTGAAGAAAACCGCATCGCCGTAAACAGGCCACGCGTCACGCGTCGCGCGTCTTGTATCATGTGATCTGTGCTGACACCCTCAGGCTGCCAACTCGAGTCGACTCTTTGTTCGTTTCTCTCGTCCCTTTCAGCCTGAGTCCACATCTGCTATTTCTTCAGCGTTTCCGTTACCCTACCCTGAGTGGACTTAAATCCATATTCCCAAATAATACTCGCCTGGTCGCCTTACTCAAGTCGATTTTCTGTGTCCTCTGAGGATTTGAAGAGGCATATTGCTGCCATAGTGTAGGTCGCCCGTGATCTTGGCACCGTTGATGGAGGACCCTTACTATTCAAGGAACAGCAGCCGTTTTGGAGAGAATCTGTGCTTATCCACAGGAACAGGCTCGAAGAACCGTTAGGCATCACATTCGCCTTGAGAGTCAGACGCGATCAGGACTTGACTGAAATGGTGATCAGGCTGAAGAAGCGTACGTGTTTTGCTTCCTCGATTCTATCATGATAGTTAATACAGCGCCCTTTTAGTCGCACTGCGATCTATCATTCACCTAACGCAGCGCTAAACAAATGTGGTTACACGGCTATCGGCTGCCACAAACTGTGATAGACCTAGACCCGACAGCCTCTCACCCAGACCTCCTTTGCAAGGCCTCGAAGAATCTCACATGTTCTGTGGAAGTAGACCTACCTTCCTCGGCGATTCCTTCCGTGCCGAACCATGGGAAAATGACATTCATTCATCCATGCCGATTCACGTTCCCTCTCGGCCATCCATTCTTTTCGTATTCTTTGGCTAGCCATCAAGATGTGATCACTGCTATCCGGCGTTCTTTGATACCGGATACTATTACGAGTCATCTGGTCTCTTATCAAGAGGCTATCAAGGATGGATGTCAACGGCTCCTACCATATACTTGCTCTCTGAGTCAGAGTCTATTTTCGATCTAACAAGCAATTCAATCGTCGGATTCTGCGACTAGTTCCGTGACCACCGCTGTTATTATAACGCCGGGTTGCCCCAATAGATCATGTTCTGTTATGCCTTGCATCCAGGGTGTCATCGACATGCCGACTTCGTGTTTGTGAATGAATTCATTACTCCCTTCCCGTATCACGGAGGCTGTCTTATTCCTTCGCAACTCGCAATGCCGTTCTCTCGGCACTCGCGAAATCTCTCCACTTCTCCCAGTAACGATGTATTTGGACACCGTTCTCCCTGTCTGTCCCAAAAGGTTCGTCACTGGATAGCACAGAGCAGTTGCTTTTTAGGTACGGTGCGTCTCTCATATTTAAAGGCAGCTTCGAGCTCACCTTCTTTATATCTCATAGCTCTGACAATCCGCTCGACAACATGTCCAAGAGTCTGGCTGAAATCACCGACGCTTGGGGCCACTGGAAGGCTGGCCAGTTCGGTACCTCTCTGAAGTGGACCGAGTCTACCCAGTATGACCACCAAGGCGATCTCAACCGGTCTGACTATCTCGTCCATGAAGTTGGCGTCTCCAAGCTTGACACTACCTATGGCGAGAACAAGGGCGATCTTATCTACACGACAGGAATGGAGGAATGGTACGACAACGACACGAGCGCCAGCCAGAGCGATACCTTCAAGTACTCTGAGACGCAGCAGTGCAGCTTTACTTGGTCTACGACGGAAACCCTCAAACTTGGCGCCAAAGCTGAGGCGTCCGTCGGTATCCCCGACATTGGTGACACCAAGATTACGCTCACCACCGAGTTCGATCTGTCGAGCACTCAGACGGAGACCCGATCCGATTCGAAGACTTGGGAGAATGACACTCCTGTCGTTGTTTTGCCCAAGAAGTCACTCCATTGTCAAACCGTCATGACGGTCCAAAAGTATGACGTCTCCTTCAAGAGTCACGTTCTACTCTCTGGCTCAGTCGCAATCTGGTTCGTCAATAAGGTCGACTATGAGGGGCGTAATGATTGGCATTGGCTCTGGTTCATCCCCATCGGCACGGTACTCTCTGAGGCTCGGGACAATCATGTCATCGACACAAGTGGTTATGAACCATCCGGCGCCAATGCTATCGCCTCTGTCAACGGAGTTTTGCAGGGAAACTTTGGTCTAGATATTACCGTGAAATCGAAGGATTGTTGGCTGAGAGATTGGAAGCCAACGCCAGCAGAGCTTCAACAAGTTCTCATGGGCGAGCTCTCCAATCCGGTCAAGGATAAGCTCAAAGAGGTAGGTCCTTCCACAGTTCATACGACTCCGAAGCTAATGCATCTATGGTTATAATAGTATCCTTCTTTTCCTGGAGACTCAAACTCTCTCACTGCCAATATGAGAACGTTGGCGGATGCGGCGTTTGCGCAGGACTTAGGTCACCAATGTAGCGCAAACTATCGTCCTGCCGATTGCCTTGGGCTGCCGCACGTTGTCGACGTGTATACCATCATCAACACAGAGGACGATTTGGATCAACAAATTACGAACTTTATACAAGATACGTTACTCAGGTTCGCTAAGCTGCCTCTATTTTTCCCGAGTAAACGTTCTCATACATCTCTAGCGCTGCTAACCTTCCTTCGTGGTTGCAAGGTTCGTTTTTATTACTACTAAGAAACCTTGACCCCTGACTTACCAGTTGATATTACCATCCACAGCTACTTGTAAAGCAGACATCACGACCTCATTCAAGACACTCCTTAGCAAGCAAGGCTTGGCCGATGAAGTATACTATTGCGATGTTACCCCATGCAATGGCTCCTATACTGCGATGCGTGACGATGAGGTCTCGATGGGATGTGAATCTATGATAGTGTGTGTAAGCGGTGAACTCGAGGTCGGTGTAGACGTGACCGTCCGCGCTCTATATTTTCTGGGGGTGAGTCATCTAATAAGACGATAGAGCAATCGTACTTACTTCGGGACCGCTTTTCAGGTATTTTACCCTACCAGTTCACCTGTTGACGCAGCGATAGGTCAACTGCGGGATCAAGCATATACTTCGGCGTCAGCGTCGACCTCAGTAAGCCATTTTTCCTGCTAAGGTGCATTGATCATCAAACGTCGACTCTAGGTATCTGGCATTGTCGATGATGCCAGCCTCGAAGACGCCCTCGAGCAATATGCCACGACTCAATTCAAGGGCAAATACCTATACCCGTACAAAGAAACACCCGTCGACTTCCCAGATGGCGATCCCAACGATTATCTGCTCTCTCGGAATACCCACTTACAGTGGTTTCAAGGAGGGGACGCCTCGCAGGTCGACGAATATGTAAAGGACAAGATCTTCGGGTGCGTTAGCTTTCACACCGCCATCAACCTGACTCACCTTTCACTCAGCGGGTTAGATATTCCCATCAAGGAAGCGCGAGGTTGGTCTCCTTTTGCAAATCTTAGGATCGACATTTCTCACAGAGCCGCCGATCAGATGCTGCCTTGACCGAGGTTACAGCCATGTTTAGGGGGATCTTTGACGATACTCAGAAGGGCGTATGGAGCACTCAATACTTGGGGACGACTCTTTTGCAGAGTATCAACAACCTTAATCCCGTTTCTATAGACGCTGTAATTATGGCCTGGTCACAAGACAAGGCGACTGTTTCTGAGGACAACGGCGAGGACGTTCAAGTTAATGCTGTGCTCACTTATACTTATTTCATGGGGGTGAGTTAGTCGTCACGACTTTGTCTGGGCGGGGATGCTAATGCTATATTGGCCCCAGGTCGTACACGAATGTAAGCCAGACTCACTGAAGGAAACGCTCTTCAAAAAGTTCTGCGACGGTATTCCGGGAAATACGGTTAGTGATATGGCGTCTGATCAGTTTCTTATACTGATATGGGGCTAGAACGACGATCTCACTGGGAATCCGACGATTCTCCAGGAGGAGTTGAAGCCATACACCAGGGATGGTTGGATGAAGGCATTCAATTACGACTTTGATGGCACCGATGGCCCACCAGATAGGGTTCCTGGGACTGGCGTCAAGAGTTTCGACTTGCTCTTTGACTGGGAACATATTCCCACCGTGGAGGAGATCCAGTCTGCGATTGACCATAAGTGGTATAGGTGCGTGCAAATCAACCAGCCCCGAGATAATGTCTCTGAGAGCCTTCGAAGGCGAGACGATAAGCGCACCATCCCGCACTGTGGAGGTAGGCGCGTTACACGATTCTTCAACTGTCGTCCACTGAATGGCTGTCATTCATGTAGCGCAAATTTACGATGACGTCGTCGACCAAATCTCCTATCGTGCAGGTCCAGATTATGTCAAAGTTGACTTCGACTGGCAACAGGACTCCTTCGTCTCGTACTACTACTACACAGGGAAGGATGGAGGTCAAGTCACCGTGAAAGAAAACGCCCTGTATACGTTCGCCTATGGACATGTCTCTGGGGAACGCCATGGCGGCATCAATAGGGAGGTATTTGCAATGAGCTTCCTCGTCGTGAGTCGCCTTTGAAGCTTACCTACAGGAGAAATCTGACTAGGTCGTAGAATGTCTATATTACCCCGACGAAGGAATCTGATGACTGGGATTGAAGAAGCACTATCGAGCTCAGCTATTGAGAGAACAAGTAAATATAGATTGACCCCGGAGTCTGAAGTATGTCTTTCCTATCCTCTCTCTGCTAATATGCCGCTATTTTCGATATGCTGCTATTACCCATACCTTTCTTCGTGACGACTCCTTGTTTCTGTCTAAATTGTACAACTAGTATCTGTTTGTGTCTCCATATTTATTGTACGTTATCTGGCTTGGGCGATCCATATATATCTGATACGTAACGTGTCCATGTCCAAAGATAGCGTAGTGTAACACGATTGTTTTCATTCTGCTATGATACTTCAGTCTACATGTTCGTTCGGCGTTCACAGAAGATGAATGCAACCACGACAGGAAGACCAAAGGTGTCGTTCCTTCCTCACTTCATCATCCTCTCTGCTACTGACATCCCGGCTTCTAGCCGTTCACCATAGCAAGCACGACCACCAAGGATTCCCGCCCAGTCTCCATAGCATCATATGACACGCAGACCAGTTCTGAGACTCCAGCCGTCCATTCCACATCCTCTCTGTTAGACGTCGGTGTATCGTCCTGGTTCCAAGACGCCAAGTCCCATTCTCTGAAACGGGTGGCATGGTCTTCGGAACATCATAGTGATATAGCAGTGATGGCGACAAAGTGTCAATGTGTGTTGTCCAATGAGTGAAGAGGGAAGGAAGGAAGGGGCGTCGATAAGGGCTTCAAGCTGTCCGATGGCCTGGGGTCGAAGGCAGCTCCCAGTTCTGGATCGAAAAGGTTTGAACCTGGTATGGTGGAAAGACCGAAAATCCAGTTCCTCCCCTCCAACTCCGACTTGGACGATATTCTAGCTGGCTTCTCCGTGGACCATCGTCATCACCATCTCCAGTCTATCCTCCGTCGACGACAGATGAAACGAGAACGATCTCCCCATATGCAAGTCCTAATGCCGTCTATCCTCTCCATCGAGTATAGCACCGGCAACCGGTAGGCTATGTCCCACTACCCACGCAGTGCGGTGTGACACCCTGAAGGGTAAGAGTTCAAGCCCGTCGACTTAGGTGAAGAGGACAGAGTGGTAGGTGACAGACGAGGGTTGTTGAAACAGTGAGTGTGAGGTGAAGGGAGGACTGATGCTGGTACTTGGGGAAGCTCCTACGGCTTGGAGTTGAGGGTGTATACCATGTAGGCGTCGGGAGGGTTAAATACTGATGTGTAGGAAAGAACCAGACATCCGAGGGTAGATCCATGACGAGGCTTTCATAGACCCTTCATCCCCTGCACGAACAGCAGCATGCTCGTCTATCTGACACCCTTACGCGACACTCACGCCAGCCTGTGACCAGGCTAGGTCAATGAGCAGAAGTGGTGGTGGGTATGTCGGAATGACTCCTGTGCACTGACGGAGTAGACGACGGCCGGCGGAAGTATCGATAACGGGTGCGAGATGATGTTCGAAGGGAGGAAAGGTGGTAGGGAGAGAGCAAAGAGCAAAAGTGGAGCGCTCAGCACTGCGTCCATTGGGCCTCGTCTAGGCGGCCATATTGGTCTGGCCCATCCATCTGGTCAATGTCGTCGTGTGAAGGATGTTGGCCCATAAACTCGTCGATAGCTCCCGTACAAGCTTGAGAGTACACCTAGAACAGAATGTCAATGGAGATGGTGGTTTTCAAGAAAGATAACGCATACCTCCGAGTCTATTTCACTGTACTCTTGTATATCTTCTCAAATGGTAGAGCACACCTTCGAGTACGCCTGAGCCCCTTCCTGACATGAAATCAGTTCAACACTCAAATCTGACGACACAAGGAGAGCTCTTCATACCTCGAACTTCCTTCGCCTCTCCGACATCCTTAGCATCCTCATCTAGAGCATCCTCTACTTCAAATCCTTCACGACCAAGGTATTAAAAACTAGCGCAAAAGGCCGTCTAGTGCGCGTAGTGCGTCAGTGTCATGCTCCTCCTCTTCAGCCAGCTTTTCTAGGTCTTGAAGTGGCTCGTATATCTCAAAGAGGGCAGTTATCCATCGGTGGAGGCATTTCAGATGTCGAATGAGGAATGGAAGCAAGGCCTGGTGTTGGTGATGGCGCTTGGGAGAGGCCCAAAGAGCTTGTGTTGAGTCGGAGCGGAACCCGGAATGCAGAGCACCTTTGCCGAGCCAATCAGCCAGGGTCGATTCCTCAGCAACATGTTCCCATTTTGATTCCAAGTCGATTCTACGACCCAAAGGGAACTGGCACCTTAGCCTTTGACGCTTCTCCACCCGAATATCCTATTGATAGCTGCTCTATCCTGCCGACATTTTCACTCTCAGGCTAACAAGCGAACATCTGCTTTATGCCTTAGAAGAACAGGAGCTCCGTCGCGAGTAGCGATGTTGAACGACAAGAGCGCACGAACTTTCACGTGGGCCACTCCCAACCCGATTACCGAATTCTCCTCCACTAGATTGCAGAGGCAAGGCCGAAACTAACTTGGAATCTTGCATCAAATATGCCTTTGGAGTATCATGATCTCCTAATCTCTAACTGCCGTCTCACATTTAAGTCCTATCCGGCTGACCGCAACTTATTCCTTCAACTATAGTCAGCTTCCTCTCTTGAGCTACCCGACCAAACTCAGCTTTGCAAGGCCAAGTTTATTGCAACGATCAAGCCATAACTCAGTTCAACGTTCATCACGGTCGCCACATCTCGTCCCCGAAAGATACACAGGGCTCTGGCTTCTGCGATGGTTGAAGTCTGACCGCTGTACGGTAATGCTAGCAAATTCCTCGGGAAGGCATGATAGCGTGAATCGCTGCATGATACTCGTTTCGGTTGATGGCCGAGGCAAATATAATGTGATTAATCTCTCTCCGATTAAGTATCCTTGTACGCTACGTATCGGCGCAAATCCACTATTCGAAACTCTAACTCTCCATCCAAGAATCATCTGACTTCTTCAGAGAAGTGACAAACTCAGCTCGCTTATTACTGGTAGTAGAGCTTTCTCGTCAGACTGGCATGTTGCACTATTTCAGGCCAGATTTGAAGCTTGAGGTAAGACAGAGTTCAAGCGTATAAATAGCAACTGCATTTCACCTCCTCTTATCACCAACTCACATCACATCAATTCACTTCTCCCATAGCACGATGAAGCTTGCTTTTGTTCTTCTCGCCATCGCCACGGCCGGTGCTTACGCTGCACCTGGTGATAAGGTAGTCTTTATCTGTATTGGCTCAGAGTGACTCAGACGACATAGGCTGACTTTCCACCCATAGCGTGCTGGAGACAATGTAGCCAGAGTTCGTTGCCATGCCCATCATGGCGAACGACCGTGAGATGCTAACAATGTACTCAGGATCCTACCAGGCTCGAGCCACTCGACTCTATGCCGGTCATTTCAACTACCAAGTCCAAAGCAACCCCGACTATCTTGTCTGTACGTCAACAAGATCTTCTTTGATCAACTTCAAAGAACCCAAATCAGCAGCTGATCAAAATCTTATCCTGGCAGCGCGACCTCAAGTGTCCACCCGGATTCGTCAGAGAAGCCTCTTACAAGAAAAGATCTCCAAATTACTAACAAATCAACTCTTTCTAGAACCCTACCGCGCCAGCGATAGGGTGCTTTAATCCGAAGACTGGAGAGTTTTATGACCCAGAGATAGGAGAGTCCTTTCCCGATGATGTGCGTTGGCAGTGGTTGCCCGAGGATCTTGATTTGCTAATTAAACACATGTCTTTCGCGTCAGTCGGGGGGCCTGGAGGAGTTTGGTTATCGCTAGATTATTTGCTGCTTTCAGCTGATGTACATTTGTTCTTTTCGCCTCGTATGTACAGTATGCTTCCATGTCATAGAGTTCACGTAGGCGTTAAGTATCTGTCATATTCTTTGCATCTGCTCTTCATCTGAGTCTTTCAGAGTCAATAACTTGGAGCCCCTTCGGTGAGACGAAACAAAATGGTGGGAATGAGAATACGGGAATGACGAGCGTATTCTTCACTTCAAGAGCAGTTCTGGAGCCGAGTTCGCGGGAATCCGCTCTACAATGACTCCTTCTAAGGAAGGTCTGTATCATCGTTCCCAACCGAAAACGATCCATGTATCTGCTGGTTCCGATAGATATGGGTGCAAGCCTGTATGTGGGTCTCAATATGTATCGTACGGTAGCTGGCTGCTGATACACAATATATCCCTGTTCGGAGATGGCCAATTGTACTGCGATCTATCCATTTTCGTATCTGCAATCTGACTGAAAGGTAGGTAGAAGACCATAGCGAGAATTAATTAATGCGTAGATAGATATGTGGAATCAGTGAGCAAGGAGGGGAAGATCAACCGCGTCAAGAGTTCAATGTACTGAACAGGCGATAGGTCGGGGTGAGGCGCCAATATTGAGTTTAGTTGGGGCAACGTCCTATCCCCACCGTCAGAATAGCGAGAGAGGTCCATCATATGCTTCATCCTTGACTTCGGCTCCTACTTGCGACTCCACTCCAATCTGCCTCTTTCCACACCACCATCACGACCAACTCCAGCTAATCTTCTATCGACATCCAGTGAAACCCAAAACGCCTCATCACATTCACGCTTCAACACTGAATATCCTCCTGATCAAGCCGAGCATCGCCTTCAGCACTAACAACCTTGTCTGGACGACCTTGTTAAAGCGTGAATCCGGCGCCGAATAAAGATGAAGAACAGGGCTACCAGCGTGTGGTATGGTAGATATTAGACGATGGTCGCCGGAATTGTGATCATGAGGTGGGGTGACAACTGGTAATTGGGAGGTATGCCGAATGTCAGAAGAACATTCCAGTGAGGGCAACAAATGTCTGTTATCTGGTGACGAGGAGGGGAAGCAAGGGGGGTCGACATCTCTGAGGTATCGGATCTGAGAGCTCGAAGTCGATGGTAGGCACATTTCTTAGCTAGGCTGGAAGTGCTGAAGCCTGGTAGGATGAGAAATCTGGAGGTTCTGAGTAGGTGGATAAGGGATTCCTATCTTCCAGCGTCGACTCCGACTCTAGCTCCCACCACGCTTCTCCTTCCGCCATCCCCACTATTACCATTCCTCAATACCATATCACCTGCATCTGCGCCAAAAAAAAGGCCATCAGGGTGCTCCTTCCATAGTCACGTTTTGACCTTGAGTATCCTTTCCCGACAAGTATATCACAAGCACTAACATCAGCACCGTCAAGAGGCTTGTCTGGACCACGCCTTGGCGCGACGCTGACGCCCACTATGGAGGAGGTCGAGGCAAAGCACCAGAGCGCCAGAGCGATAGGCTGACTACCGCACGCTGGGCATCACCATAGATCAACGTTGCGTTTCGTTGGCCTGGTTCGTTGGCTGGGGTAAGGAGTGGAGAAGGAAACGGCACATGATGCTCGTCAGAAGTGTGAGTGTGGGGTGGTTCAAGAGTACGGGCGGAGGAGTGAACCGTATCCTCGGTGAGGGAGTGGCCAGTGGACGGAGGCTATTGGTGATAGTGGAAGCGGAGGTAGGGAGGCGAAGGGAGTGACCATCCTCAAGACCGAGACCCAAATCCTTCGCGTTTGGACCGCCATCTTTTTAGGCCGATGTTCCCGTAGTAGCCAGTCGTCCTCGACAACAGACAACTGCTCCAGTGCGCCAGTTATTCCGTCTCCTCCTCCTCTAGCTCGTAGTTGTCCATATCCACCATCGATGCATCTCGACCATCTTCAGCTTTCCACCGCCAACACCATCGCTCCAGCTTGTCCTTCATCCACACCAACAATATACCAGAGCGATCATACATCCTCGGGTAGCCGGTTCACGAGCACCATCCTTCCTCGACGTCCATTTTCAGCAGAAATGGTATCAACGGAAGTAGCATCAATGGCGAAGTCTTTTCCAGCGGCTTGTTAAAAGGTGGCTCTAACACGACGTTGATGATGTCGATGAATAGCTACGCCATCTGGTAGGTTGGAACCACTGCTACGTAGGACCGCTTCTTATTCGTGAGGTGAACGCGGAGTGGTTGAGGGTGGTTGATCGGAAGATTGAGAAGAAGCGTTTGACAAAGGTCAAGAGTGGGGGAGGAGGGGAGGAAGCGAGGCGAAGGGCGGGCATTTGCAGGCACAGGCCAGAGTGAGGGTCGACCAGGGGAATCAAGGCAGTTGAATAATGCTGGTCTATAAGTCATCGCTAGGTCCTGCTTAAGCTAAAGGGTATAACTGGGCAGAGCGTCAACAGAAGAACGAGTTCTAGTAGGTTAGAAACCGTACCTAGCCGTATCATTGCTCATGAGTACCTCTGAAGATTCCACTGATACACGCTCTTCTCTGCTCTTCCATACATAAGAGTCCGCATGAGATCGTCCGCGAGCTAGGTAGGCCTATTAGTTAAGCTGTTCAACTCGACCAATACAGGAAAATGCGAACCATTTGAAAAGTCAAGGCGCAGTAAATAGTATCCTGCGCGTTTACCGTTCTCGTTCTTCTGAGGTGGTACTGATTAGTTGGAACATTGGTAGAGGCGAAGTGCTTTGAAAGGGCCAATGGGAAGTGCAGGCACAGGTGCTAGACTGTTTGGTTCAGTGGGATCAGCCAAACAAACCCTCCCAAGGCGAGGCGATCCGACCACATGCGTGATCACTGCCATCTCCATGAACCCAGGCGGTTTGAAAGCGGAGACATACGTCGAGAAAAGCCGGTGACCGGCGTCAATATCTTAACCACGGATATGACGGATTATGTCCGTTTGCATAGCCATCTGCCGGTTTCGTCGTGTGTTGACCTCTCGCTTGTTCCGGGTTCTTTCTGACCTTCATCTCATTCTCAGCGACACAGACTGCAAAACGGAGGCCTAGATGCAGAGGTCCAGCGCTGGAAATCCACGGGGGAACTTGTGAGAGGGCTGAGTCTCGTAGTTCTTTCTTGAATCTAATGACTTACACGTATGTGCTGCTCCTAGCCCATTAAACGACCCGGAAATTGCTATGGTCGACTTTCACCAGAGCTCCGACAACCTCTTGTCTCTTCACCCATCTGATGGGCCGGGAGAACTACATACCTCTCCAGCTCGTCGCGTCCAGCTCACGGTATTTCGCCTACTCACATTCTCTACCCTGCTCGGGATTGGAACCGCCAAAGCAGTTCAAGGGTGGAGAGGAAACTCTGTCTCTGTAACATGGGTTGATTGGGTTGGTTGAACCTTGTTTGCTGCGATGTCAGTCTTTATCAAACATTTTCATAAGCATTCAAACGAGACTGACGAATCTCTGCTTAGCTGGTACTACGTGAGCTTGTTCGAGAACCTCAACCCTCCAGTTGCTACTTGGTTTTTCCACGAAGACCTAAGCATGGATCTCTTCTATCTTCTCTCCAGTATTCTTTTCATAGGTAAAATGGATACATATCCGCATCATCTTCACTGCGACTCATTGCTATTTCCTAGCGATCACCTCGTTTATGGCGATGTTTGCGTTATGGACACTCGTTCTGGCAGTTTTGTACACCACTAATCAGACGAAGGCGCTAATATTTGATCGTGGTGGCTGGTTTATCGTCTTTCTCCTACCTTGGACGGTGATGCTCATTTTGGTCTGGTTACTGCTTGTCGGAGCTGAGCTGGCGATTGTCTATGGAATCGTTATTCTGGTGGGTATTCTTATTTATCGATCACGACAACGAGCCTAATATTGCTTCTGTAGATAAGACGGTGCGGCAATATCGCTCAACGTCACCGACGATTGAGGTTATACTACGCACGTGCTATCGACTCATATGATGCGTTCAACAAGGGCATTACGGCTCGTCGGATGCAGTACCGTAAGTCCTGGACTTTAAACTAGAATCAACCTGGCATTGACGACTTGGTTCCTGACAGCTGCGCTTTACAGTTATGCTTGGATATTTTCAGCAGCTATCGCGCTTGTAGTGTCGTACTGGGTTCTCCTGGAATTCTTCGGTGAATGGTTGGAGGTTCTGCCGTAGCTTTGATACCGATATACACACGTTAGGCTGATAGAATTACGAGCTTGGTTAGATTCAATAGACCCATAATTGGGGCCCGATTCCCCACGATTCCCTCCTATTCAAGTGACTCAAGCCTAAAAAGGGTACTTTGCAACAAATACGAGGGTGTATCCATTCGAAACAACCGGAGAAACACCAAAAGTGTTTGTCGCCAAAACACTCGTGAATATGCCAAATTACCAACGCCGTTTCTGTCCGATGCACTCATGGAAATACCAGGCGTCTTTTCAAACGAAAGCCGATCTAATTGATCGATTAATCCATGGGCATCGAACAGTCTTTCTATCGCAGACACGCCATGAATTTTGGACAGACATGACCATCAAGAACATGCCAAAAAGGTATCGAAAAGGTGTCTAATTCCCAGACACTCGCCTGTGCCTGTGGCAGCGCCGTGCACCATGGTGCGCGGATTTGACCGTTGCATAGCCTTCTAGGTCTACTGCGTTCACAATGAGGACTTGAGCGGTGTTCCTTTCACAAGCCTACTTCCATCTCATTAGCAACGACGCCGACTGCCAAAGTGAGCCCAAGATGCAGAGGTCCAGTGCCAGAGCGAGCCTGTGAGGTGGACTTGACTTCGTGGTCCTTGGTGGAAGTCTAACGCCTTCCCTGCTTCTAGCTCCTTGAACGACCCAGAAATCGCCATGGTCGACCTTCACCAAAGTCCAGATAGTCTCTTATCTGAGCCACAATCGAGCAATCCCACGAGGGACCAACTTCTGCCTGGTCGTGTTCAACTCACGGTCTTTCGCCTACTTACCTTTTGTACGCTCCTCGGGATTGGAACTGCCAAGGCAGCTGTGAGTTGGACCGGAGGCTCTGTTTCTGTTACATGGATAGATTGGGTGGGTGGAACCCTGTTCGCAGCAGCGTCAGTCTTGTTTTGGTCTTAGGAGAATATTCCCACAAGTAGTCAAACGATACTGACCAGTCCCGGTTCAGATGGTACTACGTTAGCTTATTGGAGAACCTCAATCCTCCCGTCGCTACTTGGTTCTTTCACGAAGACGTGAGCATGGATCTCTTCTATCTCCTCTTCACTATTCTACTCATAGGTAAATCATATACATACTCGTATCCTTTCCACCGCGACTCATTCATAATTCCCAGTGATCGCCTCTTTTATGGCTATGGCTGGGTTATGGGCCCCCGTTGTAGCAGCTTTATACCTCCTTAATCCGACGAAGGTGCTAATATTGGATCGTGGAGGGTGGTTTGTTATCCTTCTTCTGCCGTTGACGATGATCCTCGTAGTGGTGTGGCTACTGCTCGTTGCAGCTGAGCTGGCGATTCCCTTTGGCATCGTTATTTTTGTGGGTATTCTTGCCCACTTATGGGGTAAAAAGTCTAACACTTTTCTAGATGTGGCATTGTGGCAATATCGCTCGTCGTTACCGACGTACAAGGGCATACTACGCACGTACTATCCAGTCATTCAGTGCATTTAACGATGGCATTATGGCTCGTCGAAGGAAATACCGTCAGTCCTATCGATGATTTCAGTATCAATCTGGAATTGACCTCTGACTTCTTGACAGCTGCGCTTTACAATTATGTTTGGACTTTTACAGCGGCTCTTGCTCTCGGCGTTGCATACTTCGTTGTGATGGAATTCTTCGATGAATGGGTGGATGCTCTACCATAGCATGGGCATACCTGTACAAATGTTTGACTACTATAACGATGAGACGATACGTGAAATGAGTTCAAATGGCAACAACTTGAAGAGCCTCAGATAGCAGTCGTTCCATGATACCCGGTTACAGCAGGACCCTCGAGGAGGATCGAGAGCGCATCTGCGATCTTCGTGGTCTCTTGAAACATCCCTACCATGCCTGTAGCCCTTCCCTCTCGATAGAGATCCGGGAAATCAGTCTGTAATCTCTTCTCAATGGCGGACTTATCTGTTTGTCCCGGGAGCGTTCCCATTAGCACCCAGATTCCCAGTCTCCCGGTGTTAGGCACCAAGAGCCCTGTTACGACTTTCTCGAGTTTGAAGAAGCTGAAGAAGTTGAATAACTTGTGGATGAAAGCGAGGTTTCCAACCACTCCGAGAGGGGTGAGTGGTCCACCGTAGAAGGTACTGTCAGTGGCTAAGATATTGAGCGACCTCAGGCGGAATCGCTTGTGTTTGTTCGCATGCAAGAGAAACCAGGCTACCGACTTGGTGGCCTCACCTGGTTCTCCGGTTGATTTCAGGTGTGTCATTATGGTAAGAGTATGAAGTCTTGGTAGCTCAATACTCGCCAACGATGCAAGATCTGAGTGGATACGCTCAACAATTTAGTAAAACGCTGGTTTCGATGTGAATGCTTACGGGAGGATGTTGCACTGCGTACGTGAAGGTTCATGATCCCGAGGGACTCCAGTGTATCTTTGCATTCTTGAATGAGGCCAACAGCGTGGGGGATGAAATGATCAAACAGTCGAAAGAAGTGCAACTCTCTCAACGTGCGTACGCAGGAGTTCGAAGCTTCGCTTGTGAGGTGGGGTACTAAGCTATTTATCATCTCAGATGGCATCCACAAGGATTCCAACACCGTCTTCTGTGGATGCAGAACTCCATCATCGTAGAGGTGTGTTAATGCGGTCTCTATGGTTTCTACTGTTGACGGGTGTGGATCGTCTCCCTCTTCTACTTGTGAGGTCCCCTTCTCGATTCGCTCCTTCTCCCGATGGGGGCAAGCCATTCGATAACCTCCCGATCCATCGGATGCCACTTTGAACATGAAATATGAGAGAAAGAAGCGTTTAGCGAGCCATGGTAGCGTGAGATATCCTAGTGGGAAGCAAGGACATATTCCTTCGAGACAAATGCACTCGAAAGATCGGGATAAGATAAAGCGCAGGATGGAATTCTGGAGCTCCAGCTTAAGAGAGTCCCATAGTTGTCCGAAGGAGAATTTGGCTCTAACGACAGCCCCTTCAAGGGTCAATCGATCAAGCATAGAGATCAAGTTATCATAACCTTCTCCCATTCCATCCTCTTTCGTAGTCGCTACCGTCAGATACTTGATATGACTTGCCATATCGGTGTAGCGTTGGAGGAGGGAGAGATAGTGAGACACATGCTGTGGTCCTTTGATATGGAGCTTTCGGTAGAGATTGCGTCGGGACCAGAACCCAAATTGATGGGAGACCAAACTGCAGGTCTTCAACGTCTTTGTGTCAGCATTCTCCACTTGAAACAACCCTTCTACTACGCCCGGCTGTAGCTGGCTGAGGATGTGTCCAATTATCTCGTCCATGAGCTGTGGCGGCGCCATATTTTCAGAAGAAAGGTGTTGAGCACAGTATACCTGTGGAGGAGATAACGATCAAGTAGATAAGGCGCCTCTCACATTACTGTATCTGGGTACTCGCCTTCTATTCTCACGGACTGAACAGAGAACAGGACAAACGCCTGGTGTAAATTGAATCATGAGATCCCGACCTAGGATATCCCGGTAGAGGTACGTCGAGGTGCATGAATACATGGTGTCCGATGAACGAGACTACGTTACCGCAAACGTGGACTAGGATATCAAGCTTGGGTATCTCGGGTGTTTTCCGATGCGCCTTACGCCTAGAGGTAGCAACATAATATCAAAATGTCCAGCTTTCCCGTCAATGCTTCCACCACCACCTGCAGTATCCTGGTACATTATCTCGACGGCATCGGGCTATAGCCCATCGTATTGCCAGAGTAAGTCTCCGTTGACATCATGCTCATATGCCGAGACGAAGTGCTAGACCGTCTGCGAAATATGCCAAGGCGTCACGCATAATCGTTGGGACAGGTTACTACGAGGGAAACTGCGACCTCTGTCAACACAATTCTGACCATAATGTAGAAGAAATTATACGTGTACAGTTTGCACTGATATGTGGTTATCCAGAGATTCGGCCAGACGCTCAATGTTAGGTCTTGCACAGTTCCAGCTTCCACGACACCACGCCACACCTTTTACCACGATTCTCCTTCAACTAGCCACACCACCGCCCCTCATCCATATGCTCAAGCCTCCCAGCATCAACAACCAGGTCTCCTTGTCTTTGAACATGACCAACCCCTGCGGACCAGATAGAGACAGAATGCTGGGTGCCGACCACGCGTTCTGATACCTGTCATCTAAGATGATGATGAGTCGGTGGTTGGTGTTTGTGTTGACTGGCGTGGATAGTCGAGCAAGAGACGATAGATTTGGCAGGGGTGTTGGTTGAGAGGGGTGTCGGCGGGATAAGGAAAGGGGATCTGAAAGCACTTGAAAGCGACATGCTGGTTCATCCTCCGCCACTTCCACCGAGGCTACCATTTCCAATACATCCCTCGTCGACTTGAGACGAACGAGAACAATCTTGGATACTGGGGTAGTTCATTCTTGGGTGCCTTTCTCTCCAGCGATGAGGCTCGGTGTCTCAACACCAGCACCAGCACCGCCATCAGCGGCGACCCTCTCCAGCCCTGCATCTTTTGAAAGTAACTTGGATGCCAACCAGAGACGGAGGCCGAGCCCGAGGTGATGGTGGGTGGAAGAAACAACGGGACGTTCAAAGGGATGTTCGCAAGAGGGATGAGAGGGGTCCAGATGGACGGAGGACGGCGAACCCAAGAGCTGTCGTTAGCTCATGAGGAAGTTGGAGAATATACCTAGAATAGAACGTCAATAGAGGCGCTGGTTTCGGAACAGGAACAGACATACCTCTCTCCAATAGTACGACGACAATGACCATGTTCCCGAGTGTCAAAAAAAGTTACGTCGCCTAGAAAGAGAAAGAATCAGCATGACTTTGCCAGCGATGTAGAGATGAAGAAAAAGTACCAGGTCGACCAACATTTTGACAGAAGCTTAAGGCACCACCATCCTATTCGCCTGCTTCATCCAGCCCTTCCCATTCCCCCCATTTCTCATATGTTTGACCTCAAGGTAGAGAAGAGGTGCTCTTGACACTCGCAGGTGGACTCATCGAACACCCTGCAGCTGCGAGTGTCGATGTTGGGAAGGACAGGGATTCCAGTATCTTCGTATATCAGAGCAAGGGGACATCTGCAAGGAGCGACATCCTTTCCTAGTCAAGTCATACAACGTTCTTGGCGCCAACAAGAGGAAAGGGGGAGTCCAGCTGTGAGGATGTTGTTTTGTTTCCTTCAATACGCGGAGAAAGGAAGAAAATCGCCCGAGCGGCGGACCTCGGATCCTTCAACCCTAACCCGAAGCCATTGTCAAACAACGCGTCAACACCACGTCTGAATATTGAATCACCATCATTAGCCAACTCTCATGTGAACAATCTAATCCTGATTTGTGCAATATTGTACCGAGAAAGGGAGACACACGATTCTCACGGATTTGACCGTTTGCATAGCCTGTTGCTGTGCTTATCGTGTAATGAACCACCTTCCATCTATCAACGCAGACCACCAAAGTTGAAGATTCTCGATGCACTCATCCAGTCCTAGAAACCGACACGAAAACTCGTGAGACGGACTCGAACCCCTAGCCCTTGGTTTAAATCTGATGAACCATCCATCTCTGTGCTTCTAGCTCCTCGTCGAACGACCCCGAGCTGGGTATGGTTCACATTCACCCGATCGTGGATAAGCCTCCATCCATTCAGCCTTCCGATGGGCCCGACGAATCTAATTCTGGAATCTCTCCGACTGAGCCACTGTTGGACACCCCCAATCAATATTACCAACCTCTACGACGTCGTGTCAAACCCACCGTCTTCCGCGCATTCACAGTCTCTACTCTGCTTGGCATTGGAACCGCCAAAGTAGTTCAAGCTTGGAAAGGAAGCTCCGTTGCTGTAACATGGGTGGATTGGGTCGGTGGAACGTTGTTTACTGCAATGTCAGTCTTGGTGAAATGTTTTTACAAGCATTCCGATTTGAACGAGACTAAACAACTCGGAATTCCCACCCAGCTGGTACTGCGTTAGCTTATTCGAGCACCTCGACCCTCCCGTTGCTGCTTGGTTCTTTCATCAAGACATAAGCTTGGACCTCTTTCATTTCTCCGTCCTTATACCCCTCATAGGTAAACTTCCAGAATTGTTATTATTTCCACTGTGATTCGTTGATATATTTCATTTCTCCCTAGTGATCGCCTCTTTCCCGGCTTTATTCATGTTTTTTTTACTGTGTCTGGTTTTTCTTTACATCTGTATGCCTGTCCTGGATCTAATATTGGATCGCGGCGGCTGGTTCCGCATCCTTTACCTTCCCTGGATTATTTTGACAGTACTTGTGGCGAATTCCCCTGCGCTGATTATTATAGGTATACATTATTATATGAAGGAGACTCTGGTAAGCATTCTTATCTATCAATGACGGTAACAATGCTAACGCGTCCGTGGCAGAGGCATTTCAGTAATACGATTCATGATCGCCTGGGCTCAAATGTCTATTGTAGACGTGCTATCCAGCAGGTCCATGCATTGACGGAAGGATATTTAGCTCGTTATGACGAACACCGTAAGTCCTGTACATCAACTCTAAGTGAATTAGCTAATAAATTGACCACAGATTTAATCTACGCTCTCTTTTGCATAATTACATATTTCTGTGTGGCTCCATTTACAATGTCCATTCTCCAAATCGACAAGATGATAAAGTCGTTTGGACCCACTGGGGCTCAAGTCCAGGACTAATGGAGTCGCCGAGGGTAGTGGGAGTAGCTGGATGTTTATTATAGGGAGGTTTCCGTCGAAGCAGTCTATGGCGGTGGCAGGCTTTAATCCCTTTGATACACGGAGTTGATGAATCGGTACTAGGTTCGTCTCAAATATAGTGTTACTCATCTTCAGAAAATCAGATTTCTGATACCGTGAGGGAATGAAGCAGAAATATTGAGATGGTCCAAGAGGATATAGAAGTGATCGCAAGGACTGAGGGTGCGATTTGGGATTTCATTCTTAGGAACTTTACATGGTTGCCCGTGCGTCATAGATTCAAAGAAGTTCAATGTAGCGTAATTACTCACGCTCTATCTTCTCATCTCTTTTGGCGCGCTTCAGGGGACTTACTCACCTGCGCTCCGAGTTGTTCGTACTGAACCACGACGGCATCGCTCGTGATCGCGCCTGAGACTACCAAGCGAACTCCTCTCATTCATCGGTTACTATCTTTGACTTCCAAACCTCATACCCATCGTGTTATTACATCTTCGCCGGGTCGTACACATGTGAAGGAATCAGAATAACAAACATGAGCAGCATATCGTCAATGAACTCAGTGAACCCTTCTCCCATGCCCCAAACTCCCGAACAAAGTCTCTCCAACGCCAAGGCCGAGGACAACTGAAATCAGGTACGATGCATTGAACGTCCTACTAAGTTGGATAGAAACACCATCAGCGAAAAATTAGCGAAATGCATGAGGAGGTCGAACGCACATGACAACCAGCATAAGCACATATCCCAGAAGCGCCTGGAAAGTATGTAGCACGCCTCGAGGAATATCATTCACGAATATAAAAGGAGGCGTAGAAGTTAGAGGTCCGGGGAGAACATTGCCGTCTTGAACGCTGTGAGCGGAAGATTCTTCAATTGCTTTGCATGGGAATTCTGGCGATGATGAGGTTGATCCTGGTCGGGCGTTGGTGTTTCTGAATAGATCAGGATGACGCGTCAGCTCAATTCGAGCCAGAATCACGCTAGTAAAGAGAATCCGAGTCATACTTTGCCTTAGCCAAAGCAACAGCCCTCGCATCCCAACCCCTCTGCTGACCCCAACTACCACCACCATTTCCGATACACCCTTTATCGACCTGAGACGACACCAGAGCAGCCTTGGATAAGGGGCTAGCCAAGTCCTGGGTAGATCCCCTGCTGCGAAGAGGCCCGATGTGGCGATAGTAGCAACATCAGCGACAACCCCCTCCAGCCCAAGCGTCTTAGAAAGCAGGTCCAATGCCAACCACAAATGGAGGCAGGGCGAAAGGCGAGGAGCAAGCAGAGGTAGTGGACGGGCCAGCGCGACCCCATCCGCTGCTGGCTCTTGGCGTCACGAGTCAGGCGGTTGGCCGACTGGAGTGAAGGACGAAGCAGGATGCAAAGGTTCGAGAGGAAGAGGGGGAGGAATATGTGTGAGCAAGAAAAGACGGTGGCACCACGAGTCGTTTTCAGCCCTTGCAGAAGTTAGAGTACACCTAGAGCAGAACATCAACATAGCGCTGGTTTTGACAGAGGCGGGTAGACATACCTGTCTCTGACATTGTTATCGCCATTTCTACGTTCCCAGGTGTCCAAGATGCAACGTCATCTAGAGAGGGGTGAAATCAGTTTGGCATTGCCACGGATAGAGGGAGGGAGAAAAAACATACCACCAAAAGGTCGACCAAAGGAACCAACATACTACCCACCCACTACAACCACCTCCATCTCGCGTATACCATACAGGTTGAGGTGGGGGTAGAGAAGAGATGCCCTCGTCAACAGCGGGTAGACAGCGAGCAGCGCAGTTGCAGGTGTTGATGTTGGGAAGGATAAGCGTCTTGGTGTATCGGAGCACAGTGACAACCCTAAGACACGACAACTTCCCTAGTCAAGAGAGATACAACCTTCGTTGGCACCAATAGGAGGAAGGAGTCCAGACTAGAGTGTCGTTCGCAGAGGTATGAATCTGGGTGGGTCGATAGGAATTGAAAGGCTCGCATTCGTCAACATCACCACATCGAGGCGTTCTTTCGAGCTTGCATGTTCAGGCTTTCTCGAGTTGTTTCGCAGCCTGTGGAGAGGGCGGCGATGGTCGTTTCCTTCAATCAGTTGTGAGAGCAACAAAAAATCTCCTAAGCGGCGGACCTCGGATTCCTCCAAACCCTAACCCAACTACAAAAGCCAAACAACGCGTCAACACCACGTCCCTGTCATCGATCATTGTCAGCATCTTTCAGCAACTCTTCCATCGCATTCAACCTCGTCCTGGCGAATCGTACTCGCCCCCAAAAGCTACACAAGATTCGTCTTCTCAGGTTGGCCAAAGCATGAAGGCTGTATGAATGTCTTGCTCGTCTCGATGGATAGCCGAAGCATACTCAATTTGGCGCGCTCTGATTAAGCATGGCACCCTTTGCTCGATCAGTGTCAAACTAGGAGGACATGAGCTGACTCGCCTTTAAGGATGTTCACGACGAAGACATCTCAGCTACTGGCAGAGCTCGTCCCCATCCCTCTCAGCAATGATCCTGACAGAACGCTAACAACGTTGCTATCCAGAACACCGAACTCTCCAAGCTCAACTTCCCCAATTTCAACCCTACCAAGATCAGAGGAACTACTGAGCGTTACGCCGACGTCGCGAATCCTTCTCCTACTCTTCCCTCGTATCTATACCTACAGAGAATAAACCTCTGAATGAATATTTTATACCTTTCATAGAAATACGCAGACCCACCAAATTACGCGAATGGTGGTTAGGAGGATATTCGTCCTTACCGTCGGTAGACTCGGATACAGGAACTCATGTACTAGCTCCGAAGCATGGCCTTTTGCTCCCTTAGTCCTTGTATGTATGTACGTATCGAGACCTAGACCTATACGGAAGAACTCGAATTTCCTCCAAACCTGTCCTAATTCGGCATAATTATTCCCACCTCGGGTGTATTTTCGAACCAATCCTATACGAAATTTGATTTGTAACAGTACGACTTCCGTAAAAGGGACACACACGATTCTCATGGATTTGACCGTTTGCATAGCCTCCTGCTGTAATGAACCTCCGTCTCCTGATCAGCAACGCAGACCACCAAAGTTGAAGATCCTCGATGCAGTCATCCAGTCCTAGAAACCGACATCAAAACTTGTGAGATGTGCTCGACTTTGTATTCCTTGGTTCAATTCTGAAGGACCACGCGTCTCTGTTGCTCCCAGCTCCTTGTCGAACTACCCCGAACTGGGTATGGTCCACATCCACCCGATCTCCGATAACCTTCCACCCATTCAGCCTTCCAACGGGCTCAAAGAATCCCATTCTGGCGTCTCTACCACTGAGTTGCCGCCGATCATCTCTGCAAGGGATCAATATTATCGACCTCTCCTTAGTCGTGTCCAACTCACACTCTTCCACCTACTCACAGTCTTTAGTCTGCTTGGGATTGGAATCGCCAAAGTGATTCAAGGTTGGAAAGAAGGCTCCGTGGCTGTAACATGGGTCGATTGGGTCGGTGGAACGTCGTTTATAGCAATGTCAGTCTCGGTGAACCATTCTCACAATCATTCAAACGTGAACGAAATTGAATAACTCGGAATCCCTGTTTAGCTGGTACTGCATTAGCTTATACAAGAACCGCAATCCTGCTGTCGCTGCTTGGTTCTTTCATCACGACATAAGCTTGGACCTCTTCTATTTCTCCGTCAGTATACCCCTCATAGGTAAACTTCCAGATATCATTTCCACCGTGATTCACTGATATATTTCATTTAACCCTACTAGCGATCGGTTGTTTCCTGGCTGTGTTTATAATCAGGTCAAGCACCCTGGCGTTGATTCTCATCTGTAGTCCCTCCCTGAAACGAATAGTGGACCTCGGCGGCTGGTTCTACATCCTTCTTCTTCCATGGTCTATTATGGCAATACTTATGCTCCTTGCGGTTTGCTGTTTACATGTCTATATAAAGACGACTCTAGTAAGCCCTCTTATCTATCAATGACGGTAACAATTCTAACGCGTCTGTAGCCTAGGCATTTCAGCAATTTGGTTCATGATCTCCTGACGCCGAATTTATATGGTAGACGTGCCATCCAGCAGTTTCATGCGTTTATGGAGGGAGCCATAGCTCGTTCGCGTGAACAACGTAAGTCCTGTACATCAATTTTGGAATGAACCAGGATTAACTGTTAAACTTATCACAGGTATGATTTACTATTCCGTTTGGATAATTACAGTGTTTATTGCGTCTGGTATGGCAGCCATCATTGTCGACGAGAAATTCAAGTCGTTTGCACCCACCCGAAGTTAGGACTAATGGAGTCGTCGAGGGTAACAGGGGAAGCGTGGTTGTCTAGGGAGATTTTCGTTCAAGCTGGCTATTTGGGGGTGGCCTTTAATCCTTTCAAAACATGATTACGACTGGGAGCTTATGCGCCCTTATTTACAGTGATACAGTCTTAAAAGGCCATTGCGCTTTGTATCTCGTACTAAACCACGAAGGTACCGCTCCTAATCATACCTGAGACAACCAACCGTATCTATTGCATCCGTCGTTCCTCTCCCTGATGCGGAGTACTCCATATGTGGTCGTAGTAGTATATCTCGTATACATGTGAAGGAATCAGAAACACAAACGGATCCAGACTATCATCGATGAACTCAATGAACCCGTCTCCCATGCCCGAACCTCCCGAACAAAGTCTCCCCAACACCAAGGCCGAGTACGACCGCGATTAAGTACGACGCATTAAACGTCCTATCAAGTTCGATAGAAACACCTTCAGCGAACAGAAACTGATGAGACTAAGAAATCGGACGTACATAACGACCAGCATAAGCACATATCCCAAAAGCGCCTGGAAAGTATGCAAAACACCTCTCGGGATATCGTTTGCGAATATGAAAGGAGGGGTAGCAGTCGGAGGTCCAGGGAGAACGGTATCGTCTTGTACACTGTGGGAGGAAGATTCTTCGATTGGTTTCGACGGGAATTCGGGTGATGATATTGCTGATCCTGGTCGTGCCGTCGAATTCCTAAACATCCGGGAGGATCGATCAATTCGGGTCTAATCCGAGAGGAAAGTGAAAGCTTGAACGCTCGTACCTCGCCTTAGCCAAAGCAACAGCCCTCGCATCCCAACCCCTCTCCAACCTCTCCCTCCATCCAGATAACCACCTCTCAAAAATAGCAAGGAAGAAAAGGCCGAAACAGGCGCCGACGGTAGCTCCGACTGAAGTGGTATGCCATTGTTGGAAGATGAGATAGTCGCCTCGAGTGAAGTGGAGGTAGTTCGTCATCATTGAGGATGAATCCGACATCGACATAGGGTCTGTTGAAGAGGAGGAGGGGAGAGAGGATGATGAAGGCATAGGCATTGACATAGTGTCAGAAATGGTTGAGATTATGGAGGTTGGGGAGGGCATTGACATTGAGGTTGCCATCGACATCGTGTCGGTCATTGACATAGAGCCGGAACTCGTCATGCTTCCATCCATCTTCGAATCAGCTCCAAAGTGCGTCGCTCGAGTTCAATGGTGGAGGCGTTTGTCCCTAGGAACGAAACGAACGTTCGACTCCCTCCTACTCGACGACCTAATACTTATATGATGACAGCGGGTCACGCTATCACGAGGATCCAAATGCGGTAGTGGACGTCAGGGCTTGGAAGGCAATTGAATCAATCGACCCCACGAGGTACGAAGTGTCATCGTTGAGATCTGGAAGAGGATTGACACCACGCGCGTGTGGCATGGAAGGCGATTTTGGACAGATCTTCTGAGAAGTCGTGGTTAGCTTGGCATGACTTTCGGAATCGATGACCAATAGGTAGTACATCGGCGCGATGTTCTGTCTATTCGGATGAAAACCTAACCTACTTAGAGTCAGCGATTTGAAGCAATTTCAGACAAGAACTTACGAATAAAACGGGCCTTATTGGATGGTGGCGATTACGTTGTGGAACCTAGGCTTTGGGTGGCTCAGGAACCTTCCGAAACCATAGGTCACCGGACAGGTCCCATCAGATTGCGTTGCACATTGTCCAAAGCGGAATCAAATGTACACGATAAGGGAAGAGGGTTCCGCCCGTCCACTCCCAGATTGAAACGGAGCATCAAGAGAAAGTCTGAAAGGTACTGTGAGGACCATGGGATGAGGTTGAATTGTAAGCCTGAGAGGGAAGAGTTGCCGAAAGATGACGACGTGGTGTTGACGCGTTGTTTGGCTTTCGGCTCAGGAGGATCCGAAGCTGTTCTTCTTCCTCCGCCGATTGGAGATTGGACTCAGTCAAAGAACCTCTTTGGACGTGCCCATGAGGAATGACAATCATACTCGTCAGGCTCAGACTCTGCAGACCCTGAAGAGCTCGAATTCACGGACTGAGAAAGACTCAGATGGCTCGAAGGAACATATATCAAGAAATACCATAGATACTCTACGCCTACGTGAACTCTACAAGACGGAAGCACGCTATACTATACATACGAGGCGTAGAGAGACAGAAGTCCATAGCTCGGAGCTAGTACATGGAGTAGTACAAGCACTAAAGTCATCCAAGTCTAGCGGCGGAAAACACGGATGTATTCCTGACCGGTACCGCTATCGTCAGGCTTTGCACCACGAAGGTCCTGTGAAGGATATACAATCGGCAACTTGTCATCTCTAGGTATAGGTAAGACCGTCAACGCACAGTGAAAGCGCTAGCAGTGCGGCTGCCTGGAGTGCCAATGGGGTCGAAGTCGGGTGAATCGAATGTGGGAGGCTCAGAGTCCTATTAAGTATCTTGTTAGTATCCTATCGTTGCTGGGAGGTAGACACAAACGTTGACTGCGACGTTGCTGTCAGGCTAAGGTGCAAGTCAGTCTATGTTTTCATTGAACGCCAATGGCGCTTACCTTGACGGCGGGCATAGCGTAAACGCTAGCTGTGAAGATGGCGAGAAGAACGAAGGAGAGCTTCATTGTTGGACTGAAAGAGATTTGAAGATGCGTTGTTGATGATAGAGACGATATTCAGTTGACCTTCTTATACGTCTGACTTCTATCTTACATAAATTATTGAGTCTGACCATCTTTATTCAATCGAGCTGGGTTCTTCGCTCCTGTGGAGAAATCGAACGACTTGGATCCAGGAGAGGTAGAGCTCCGAATAGTAGAATTTGCCTATGGTGTGTAATATGCTCAATGGGAGAGCGGTCAAGTAGAGTATGCCTCACATTCCTCTGAAACGAGAATGACGCTCATGCAGCCTTCAAGCTTCGACCTTTGCAGGAGCAGGAACTTTGTGTATCTTTCGGGGACGAGGTGTGGCGCCCGTGATGAGCTGAAGTTACCGCTGTAGGAGAAATCTAGCTTAGGGCCAGAGCATTGAGACGACACGACTGCGCAAGTTAGAGGGTAAAATTCGAATAAAGCCAAATAAAATTTTCATTGGATGTCAATGAGAATCCGAATCTCGAGTAGAGGTAATTTCGACACGGTGAGGGTAGGAGAGCTTCTGCATCGTGTTCGGAGTGCATCGCGTGTAAGCTTGCCTCTTCTGTGAGCGATACACGGCTCTTTCGGCTTGCCAACCGTAACAAGAGTTGATTAATTCCTGACAACGAAGCCTGCTTTTCGCGTTCGGGTCGCCAGTCCAATTCAAAGAGTCGTCGTGCTGACCACCCTTATCGAGTTTCGGACGTTCTGGAGTTACACCGCTCCTGAGCTCGGCTCATGTGAACTGGATTCTTACCTTGTAGAATGGGGCTTCACTTAAGGGTCAGGTCTCGTTCGAGGAGAGGATGCAGTGTATTACAAGTAATCTATTTACATACAACTTTACAGTATGTGCAAAATAAACAGAATGAGGAGAAATTGCCGAATCCAGCATACCCTCTCTCTTTCTACGGAAGTCGTACTGTTGTAAATTAAATTTCGTATAGGTTTGGTTCAAAAAGACGCCCAAGTTACGGATAATGATGCCAAATTAGGACAGGTCTAGGACTCGATACATACATAGAGTACATACAAGATGTAAGGGAGCAAGAGGCCATACTTTGGAGCTGGTACATGAGCTCCTGTATGCGAGTCTAGCGGCGGTAAGGACGAATATATTCCTGTCCACCATCCGCGTAATTTGGCGGGTTCGCGTATTTCTGTGGAAGATATCTATTCATCAGCTTAAACTTATTCACCTCATGTATGAGGGAAGAGTAGGAGGAGGATTTGCAACGTACAGCGTGACGGTTAGCAGTGCCTTGAATCTTGGTGGGCCTATCTGCGATCTGAGCCTGAGCCGTGAAGGTTTGACTCCAGCCGATTAGTTGAGTTCATTGCACCCGTGGAGAAGTCAAGTGATTTGGATTTGGAGCCGAGCCGAGAGTTAGAGTTAGAGCTTGAGCAGTGGGGTGGCGTTAATCGCTTTTGGACCATGGGATGCGGTTGCATCGTAAGCCTAGGGATAGAGTCGCCGAAAGATGATGACGTGGTGTTGACGCGTTGTTTGTCAATGGCTTTTAATTACATAGGTTAGAGGATCCGAAGTCCGATCCGGTGCCTTCTGCGTCCTCCGCCGATTGAACCCAGTCAAAGAACCGCTTTGGAGGTGAGGAATGCCAATCGTACTTGTCATGCTCATCTTCTGTTGATGAAAAACGTTATGTTCCTCGAAGCCATGGACACAGATGACTCAGGTGACTCGAAGGAACATATTGGGAACATATATCAAGAAATACGATAGATACTCTACACCTACGTGAACTCTACAACATGGAAGGACACTATACTATACATACGAGGCGCAAAGGGGCATAAGGCCATAGCCCAGAGCTAGTACACGGAATAGTACAAGCACTAAACTCATCCGAGTCTAGCGGCGGTCAACACGGATGTATTCCTGACCGGTCCCAAAACCGCTATCGTCAGGCTTTGCACCACGAAGGTCCTGTGAAAGATATATAATCAGCAACTTGTCATCTCTGGGTATAGGTAAGGCCGTCAACGCACAGTGAAAGCGCTAGCAGTGCGGCTGCCTGGAGTGCCAATGGGGTCGAAGTCGGATGAATCCAATGTGGGAGGCTCAGAGTCCTAAGTATCTTGTTAGTATCCTATCGTTTCTGGGACGTAGACACAAACGTTGACTGCGACGTTGCTGTCAGGCTAAAGTGCAAGTCAGTCTATGTATTCGTTGAATGCCAATGACGCTTACCTTGACGGCGGGCGTAGCGTAAACGCTAGCTGTGAAGATGGCGAGAAGAACGAAGGAGAGCTTCATTGTTGGATTGAAAGAGATTTGAAGATGCGTTGTTGATGATAGAGACGATATTCAGTTGGCCTTTTTATACGTCAGGCTGCTATCTTACATAAAGCGTTGAATCTGACCACCTTTGGCTAATTGAGCTGGGTTCTTCGCTCCTGTGGAGGAATCGAACGACTTGGAGCCAGGAAAGTCAGAGCTTCGAATAGTGCAGTTTGCCTATGGTGTGGAATATACTCAATCAGGGAGCGGTCGAATAGAATATGCCTCGGCCATCCTCCGAGGCGAGCACGACGCTCATACAGCCTTCAAGCTTCGATCTTAGTAGGAGCAGGAACCTTGTACATCCTTCGGGGACGAGGCGTGGCGACCGAGACGGACTTACTTTACGGATCCAGAAGAAATCGGTGCAATAGCTTCACCTAGCGCGGTCGAGCTTAGGTGTCCTTGAGAGAGAGAGAGAGCCGACTGTGCAAATACCAGGGTAAAAGTTGAACAAAGCCAGATAGGATTCATGTTAGATGTCAATGAGAAATCCGAAATTCGAATAGATCTCATTTCGACACACTGGGGGTGGAGAATTCCTGAGTTGCTTTTGGCGTACATCGTAAGTAAGCTAGCCTCTTCGGTGAGTGATACATGGCTCTTCGGGTTCACCGAAAGTAACGAGATTTGGTGAGTTTCCGACAGCGAAGCATGCTTCAAATTGATTGATAGGGTGAGGAAAGAAAGGTGTCGTGATCGCCTTCAGAGATATTCTGGGGTCACCTCGCTCCTGGGCTCAGCTAACCTGAATTGGATTCTTACCTGCAGAATGGTGCTTCACTTCAGGATCAAGCCTCGTACCAGGATAAGATGAACGCATTACGAGTTGTTTTTTTACATGCGATTATACAGTATGTTACAAATAAAAATAAAAATAAAGAGGAGAAATCGCCGAATTTAGAGAAACTGATAGTACAAAATAAAAGAAAGAGCAAAGAAAGAAAGAGCGAAAAAGAAGAGGAGAAAGGAGAAAGATGAAAGAAGAAACTGCCGAGTCAAGAAGGGTATCCTAAGTGTTAAGTAAGAAGTATCCTAAGAATCCATAAACCAAATCGAAAACGGAGAACTATGCGTCATCATCGTCTTCATCATCATTAATAAACCCCTCCAAATCATCCACCTCTCCAGGAGACAATCGAATGGTGTCTTCCTCTTCTTCCAACTCATCATCTTCCCCCCCGAATTCTCCCTCCTCAGGCTGATCAGGTTCGCCACCATACCACCACTCCACCCATAGCTCACCCTCTTCCGACTCTTGCTCATACCAAACTGACTCCTCCCCAATCCACTCCTCTAACCCTTCCACATCCTCCGCATCGAACCTCTCCATCAGATCGGAAGAATACGCTTCAACGGTTCCGAGCGACTGGAGGTGGTTGAAAGCAGCATGAGCATCTGCATAAGCGTCAGTCCGATCCCCTTCTTCGGCGTCATCTTCGTCGATCCAATCTTCCAACCCCTCTGTAGCTTCCTCCGATAACTCGACTGATGACGCAAGGGAGTCAAGGGGTGCGAGATGGTCGACGACGGAGGCGTCCTGCTGTTCCTACTGTCCCTCCTGCTCCTTATGTTCGTCCTCACGGAGTTCTTCATATACCTCTTCTTCATCAGAAACGTCCTCCCAATCCTCATCGCCATCATCTTCAACGTAGTACTCCTCCTCGCCCTCGCCATCCTTTATCATATCCCAAACATCATCAGGCGACAAGATGGATCTATCCTGGTCCTCAGGTACCGAGTTCAGGTATTCAGGAGAGGAATGGTATCCCCAAATGGTGTAGCCATTGGTGTTCCCAAGCGTAGGCGTAGGCGGATTGACAACGAGGTCAGGGACAGAGGAGGGAGGCGAGGAGTAGAACGCGGGGGAAGGAGGGCAAGGAGACGTAGATTCGTCTTCCTGAAGGTGGTCTCGAATGAAGTCGAGAGAGTCGGATGAAGATTCGAGTTCGTGGGAGAGAACGACGGGCAAGTCTCCATCAAGATGAATAGACAGCATCTCAGGTGTGTCGGGGGCTGCTTCAACAATATCAGACTAAAGAAAGAAGAAAGGTCAGTCAGCCGCAATAATGGGTGTCTGAGGAAGGAGCACGTACCATGGCATCGGAATAGTCTTCAAAAGCGACATCTTCCCTGACGTCCCCAGCATCGTCCACAACTGATTGCTCAGAAGCCATCTCAGGCGACACTGCTTCATCGTCAACGAAGGGCCCAAGAGACCATTCCATGTATTCGTCCACGTAGACGGGCATCATCTCAAGACAACCAGCCTCTTGCTCGGGCTGTTCAGACTAAGGATGAACCAGAGTTAGCCAAGCTCAACGATAGTAGTACGATGAAAGAAACCGTACCAAGGCATCAAAATACTCTTCTTGCTCAACCTCCTCATCCTCAAGAACCGACTTCTCAGATGCACCAAACGACAGTGTGTCAACATAGAAACAGCCATGGGCAGCCCATTCATCTTCTTCCCTCTCGTCCTCGCTCTGCCATTCGGCAACAGAAAAGCTCCTCTCCTCTCCTTCGCCATCCGAGTCGTCTACATCAGAACGACCTCCGAAGTCTTCAGGATCGACTTTTGCGAAATCAATGGCCTCCAAGTCGAACTCTGCTGACGAGTCCGAGGTTTCAGGTGTAGTAGGAAGAGTCGCAATGTTGAAAGGGCAAGGCGAAGGAGACTCCTCAATGGGTATGGTGGAAGGACTCCAAGGCGAGGGAGCAGGTAAAGCTCGACCTGTATCCGCATATCTTCTGATTTCTCTCGACTGACGTTCGGAATGCCTCAACAGAAAGAAGGCGACGACACTTGCTACGATGCCACCCATGACAACCACGATAACGATGGACGTGTAGATATGGCTCCTGATCCACACATCTATTGCCCGGCAGATCGTCCACCCAATATCCCACAGGACGCGTTCGTTCCCATTGACAGCCACCACGAGATAGGAGGCACCCCCAGAGGTCACGGTACCCTTGAGTGACCCAGGAGGAAGGTACATAGAGGCTGGAGTTGGGGGAGGAGGGAGAGTCGTCCAATGTTGAGTGACTGCTGTTCCAATAGAAGCACACCAGTTCATAGGTCGCGTGCTGAAATGGACCCATTTGAAGAATGCTGCTAGGAGGTTGAGGAAGCGGGAGGCTGGAGAGATGACGGTGTCGATTCTGCCATTGATAGAGGCGTGGATGGACGTGAACAAGACCATTGTTATCGAGTTCGGAGGGTTTTGGGGCTTATCGGCCAATGGAAAGGACAAGTGGGCGATGGAAAGAGAACAAGAGGGATGAAAGAAAGGAGGTTAACAGTCTGGACTGGTCGTTCTGCATTCTAGCATCGACCACCAGAGGCATTGGTAGTAGACCTCCCGATCTTTCATGGAACGCTGCTTGGTTGAAACAAGAAGTTGCCCTTCTGGACATGGCTGTGGTAATCCGAAGGTATATTTGTGCTGGTGTCGGCCTGAATAACTTCGAGTAGTGAGGGAAAAGAAGTGGGAGTAAAGATGGGGCATCGTGGAGAGTCATCTTCCTGCACGTGCATTCCCGTTGCTCAAACCCTTGGATACGAGAGCAACTGGGTAAAGGTAGCTGTAGTAGTGTAAGATAGCATCCAAGACGAGAAAGCTTTAAATGACATACGAAGATAAGGTATCTTGCCCAGCTATCTGAAGTTGCCACCCATCTCGGAAATTTTCAGCCAAAAGGTCATCTTGCGCATTCTCCTTTAGAATCTTGACGCAATAGCGGGAATGGCAGCACAATCCAGTCATGTCATGCGCCCGGATACATGGAGCTTTGAGTCCCTTAACCCGGTGGTTTAGAAGTTAGCCGACCTTCCGTTACTTGTTCACCAGCTTGAGTCCAACCCATAATTGGTCTGACTTTTGTTACGCCAGAAAGGTCAAGGAAGATGGGAGTAGGGCGTCGAAGTGAGAGAGGCAGCTTTGAGGCTCCAGAAGATCGCTGCTTGCCTTGAGTACGAAGTGCTAAGCTTGTGGAGGTGCTTGTCGGGGAAGAAGGTCGACGGTCGGATCGGAATTCGGAATTCTGCTCCATCCAGTGATCACGACAAAATTAGGCGAGCACCCACACCCTCTCTCACTTTTACGGAAGTCGTACTGTTACAAATCAAACTTCGGACAGGTTTGGTTCGAAAAAACGCCCAAGGCGCGGATAATGATGCAGAATTTGTACAAGTTGGGATACAATTCGAGGTCTCTTGTACAGGTCTAGGACTCGACACGGACATACATACAAGGTGGAAGGGAGCAAAAGGCCATACTTTGGAGCTAGTACATGGACTCCTGTATCCGAGTTTAGCCACGGTAAGGACGAATATCTTCCTTGCCACCATCCGCGTAATTCGGTAGGTCAACGTATTTCTATTAAATGAAAGATATTCAATCAGCAATTCAGTGATTTATTCTCTGTAGGTATAGGCATGAGGGAAGAGGCGGAAGGGCTTAAGACGTACAGCGTAACGGTCAGTAGTGCCTCTGATTTTGGTAGGTGGGTAGGTTGAAGTTGGGGAGTTCGGTGTTCTGGATGTGGTGTTAGCGTTCCGTCAGGATCATTGCCGAAAGGGATGGATACGAACTTTGCCAGTTTCTGTGATGTCTCCCGTTATGGTCATGCTAAATGGCGACTCAGCCTACGAAGTTCGGCAGTGAATTTAAACGCGGAGGAGGCTTACCTCACTAGCAGGGATGGCGTAAACGCTGGCTGTGAAGATGGCGAGAAGGATGAGAGAGAGCTTCATTGTTCGTTCGATGAGAGAGATGCGTTGTTGGTGATTAAAAAGGAAATTTAGTTGGTCATTCTTATACCCTGGCGACTTCCGTTTATCTTACATAAAGAACTATCGAAATTATCGAACTTAGCTATCTTTGACCTGAGCCTGAGCTGTGAAGGCGGTACTCCACTACGAGCGAATATAGTGTACCCCGCACGAGAGAGAGCAAAAAATTACGATGAATACAATGAATGCGATTGGTCGTCTCCAGGCCTCATTTGTAGTGATTAACGGATTAAACCCAGCCGCCAAATAGCCTACTTGAACGAAAATCTCCCTAAACAATCCTGCCGCCCCCCATTTCAACCCTTGACGACTCCATTAGTCCAGGTGGATGCAAACGACTTGAATCTCTCCCAGATAATGCTGTCTACCACAGCAGATGCAATAAGCACTGTAATTGTCCAAACGAAATAGTAAATCATAGCTGTGATAAATTTAACAGTTAATCCCGATTCATTCCAAAATTGATGTACAGGACTTACGGTGTTGGTCCAAACGAGCTATATTTCCCTCCCGAAATGCATGGAACTGCTGGATAGGACGTCTACCATATAAATTCAACCCTAGGAGATCATGAAGCAAATTGCTGGAATGCCAAAGCTACAGACACGTTACGATGGTTACCGCCATTGATAGATAAGAACACTTACTAGAGTACCGAGCATATATAAATATAACCGGATAAGCACAAAGGACACAAGTACTGCCAGAATAGACCAGGGAAGGAGAAGGATGTGGAACCAGCCGCCGAGATCCAATATTAGCCTCACGGGGACAAAGATGAGACCAATCCCTAGCACGATTGAATCAAGCGTAATCATATACGGGAAACAAGCGATCGCTAGGGAGAAATGAAATATGTCGATAAATCACGGTGGAAACGATATCGGGAGGTTTACCTATGAGGGGTATACTGACGGAGAGATAGAACAGGTCCAAGCTTATGTCTTGATGAAAGAACCAAGCAGCCACGGGAGGGTCGAGGTGCTCAAACAAGCTAACACAGTACCAGCTGGAAGGGAATTCCGAGTCGTCAGTTTCGTTTGGTTCGGAATGCTTTTGAAAATAATCCACCGAGACTGACATTGCAGCAAACAATGTTCCACCGACCCAATCCACCCATGTTACAGCAACGGAGCTTCCTTTCCAAGCTTGAACTACTTTGGCGGTTCCAATGCCAAGCAGACTAGAGACTGTGAATAGGCGGAAGATCGTCACTTTGACACGACTTGGTGGAGGTTGATAATATTGATTGGAGGTGTTTAACAGTGGCTCGGTCGGAGCGATGCCAGAATTAGATCCTTTGCGCTCGTCGGAAGGCTGAATGTATGCCACTGGTGGCTTGTCGATGATCGGAATGTGGATCATACCCAGTTCGGGGTGGTTTGACAAGGAGCTAGAAGCAGCAGAGACGTGTGTGGCATTAGAACTCAACCAAGGAATAAGAAGTTGAGCACATCTCACAAGTTTTTACGTCGGTTTCTAGGACCGGATGACTGCATCGAGGATCTTCACTTTTGGTCGTCTGCGTTGCTGGTAATCACAGCAGGAGCCTGAGGCTATGCAAATGGTCAAATCCCACACAAATCAGGATTGAATTGTGCACATGGTACATAGTTGCCTAAAGAAGAAGACGATGATGACGTGGTGTTGACGCGTTGTTTGGCTTTAGGTTAGGGTTCAAACGTTCATGCATCTGGAGTCCACTACACTGAATCGTTATCCTTTCCAACATCGACTCCTGCAGCTTCATCCTCGATCTCAACCAATATAAGAGACAGGAGAGGAAACGGAATGCTAGTTGGAGCGAGAGATTAGGATATTGGTTTCTTTCATCACGGCGCTGCTCGTCTTTTCAGACGGTGTGTTGCTCTGAGTCCAGGCCTGGAGAAAAGGATACGGTAATCGCCTTCCGACCCCCTGTCCGATTCAAAGAGTTGTGCTGGCCACCCCATCGAGTCTAAGACATTCAGGAGTTATATTTCCCCCAAGCTCGACTAACGTGAGTCAGATTCATACTCGCACCACTGTGCTTCACTTCGGGGCCAAGCATGGTACAAAGGATGCAGTTATATTATCACTAATTTATCTAAGTATAAGAAGTGTTGAAGATAAACAGAAGAGGAGAAATTGCCGAATCCACACAAAGTAATAGTATCAGTAAAAGGAAGAGGAAAGAAAGAAAGCGTGAAAAAGAAAAAGGAGATGGAGAGGGAGAAATTGCCGAGTCAAGAACGTATCCTGAAGTTCTATGTAAGTGTCCTGAGAATCTAGAAACCAAATTGAGAACGGAGAACTATGCATCATCATCGTCTTCATCATCATTAATAAAACCCTCCAAATCATCCACCTCTCTATGAGACAAGCGAACGGTGTCTTCCTCATCTTCCACCTCATTGTCTTCCTCTCCGAACTCTCCCTCCTCAGGCTGATCAGGCTCGCCACCATACCACCACTCCACCCACAGCTCACCCTCCTTCTCGTCCTCCTCTTCGTCGTAGCAAACCTACTCATCACCAATCCACTCCTCCAACCCCTCCACATCATCCTGATCCAACCTCTCCATCAAATCAGGTGAATACGCTTCAACGGTACCAAGTGATCGAAGTTGGGTGAAAGCAGCTTGAGCATCTGCATAGGCGTCGGTATGATCTCCTTCGACCTCATCTTCGTTAATCCAGTCTTCCAGCCCTTCTGCAGCTTCGTCTGACAACTCGAAGGATGACTCAACGGAATCAAAATGCTCGAGGTGGTCGGTAACGGAGGTGTCTTGCCTTTGTCCTTCCTGCTCATATTCGCCTTCGTCCTCGTAGACTTCGTCATAGACCTCTCCCTCAGAGTCAGAGATATCCTCCCAGTCCTCATCGCCATCATCTTCAACGTAATATTCCTCCTCATTGCCCTCCTCATCGCCAATGATATCATATACATCATTAGGCGACAAGATGGATCTATCCTGGTCCTCAGGTACCGAGTTGAGGTATTCAGGAGAGGAAGGGTATTCCCAAACGGTGTAGCCATTGTCATTCCCGAGAGGAGGCGTAGGCGGATTGACAACGAGCTCAGGGATAGATGAGGGAGGCGAGGAGTAGAACGCAGGGGAAGCAGGGCAAGGAGACGCGGATTCGTCTTCCTGAAGGTGGTCTCGAATGAAGTCGAGAGAGTCGGATGAAGATTCGAGTTCGTGGGAGAGAACGACGGGCAAGTCTCCATCAAGATGAATAGACAGCATCTCAGGTGTGTCGGGGGCTGCTTCAACAATATCAGACTAAAGAAAGAAGAAAGGTCAGTCAGCCGCAATAATGGGTGTCTGAGGAAGGAGAACGTACCATGGCATCGGAATAGTCTTCAAAAGCGACATCTTCCCTGACGTCCCCAGCATTGTCACCAACCGATGACTCAGAAGCAATCTCAGGCGACACTTCTTCACCGTCAACAAAGGGCCCAAGAGACCATTCCATATACTCGTCCACGTAGACGGGCATCGCCTCAGGACAACCAACCTGTTGCTCAGGCTGTTCGGACTGAAGAGGAACCGAAGTTAGCCAAGCTCAGGGATAATAGTACGAAGAAAGAAAACGTACCAGTGCATCAACATATTCATCATCGTCCTCATCCTCGTCCTCAAGGACTGAGCGCTCAAGAGCAATCCCAGATGCCATTCTCTCAGCAGTGAAGTGTCCGTGAATCGCCCACTCATCCTCCTCCCTCTCATCCTCGCTTTGCCGCTCAGCCACAGAATGATCTTTCTCCTCGACCTCTTCATCCGAATCGTCGACATCAGAACGACCTCCAAAATCTTCTGGATCGATGTTTGCAAAATCGATAGCGTCCAAGTCCAGCTCCGCTGATGAGTCCGTGGTGGAGACTGAGTTCTCAGGAACCAAGGGCGGACTAGGCAGAGTCGCAATGCCAAAAGGACAAGGTGATTGAGAGTCTTCATCGCAGACCATGGCTGGACCCCAAGGTGAAGGAGCAGGTGACGCTCGACCTGTGTCCGCATATCGCCTGACCCCCTTCGACTGGCGTTCGGAATGCCTCAATAGAAGTAAGGCCCCCACGGTTCCAATGATTCCACTCATGAGAACCGCGATAACGATGGAAGTGTAGATATGGCTCCTGATCCACATATCTATTGCCTGGCAGATCGTCCACCCAATATCCCATAGAACGCGCTCGTTCTCATTGACAGCCACCAGCAGATAGGAGGCGCCTCCGGTGGTCATGGCACCGTTGAGTGACCCTGGAGGAAGGTACATGGAGGCTGGAGTCGGTGGAGGAGGGAGAGTCGTCCAACGTTGAGAGACTGCTGCTCCGATGGTGGTGCACCACTTCATATGTCGTGGGTTGAAAGCCACCCATCTGAAGAAAGCTGCTAGGAGGTTGAGAAAGCGGGAGGCTGGAGAGATGACAGTGTCGATCCTGTTGTTGATGGAGGCGTGGATGGATGTGAATAAGACCATCTTCCTGGAGTTCGGAGGGTTTTTGAGGTTACTGGTAGATAGTGCAAGGGAAGTGGGCGTTGGAAAGAGAGAAAGAAGAATGGAAGAAAGGAGGTTGACAATGTGGACTGGGTGACCTGCATTCTCAGGTCGACCACCAGCAGGAATGGTCGTAAGTCTCCATGCCCGTTACGGACCGCCGGTTGGTCCTAACAGGAATTTGTCCTTTTCGACGACTTTCAGCTGTTCCAAACATGCAGTGGGCTCAACGAGCATCCTGTTTGACTTTAAAGAACGAGGGAAGAGAGGTGGAAGTCGGAAAGTCGTGATGAGACGTGGTTGGGAGTTATGGTTCTGCACGGGCATCCAGTAGATTCTTTCCGTTGGGAAAACGCCTGGAAACCAAGGGAACTGGGTTTAATGTACCTACAGAAGCGTCAGGAGAGTCTGAAAGTGACAAAGCTGTGAGTGACATACCTTGCTCGGTCATGTATGGTGCCGCCCACGTCGAAAATTTCCATTCAACAGGCGATCTTGCGCTTCTCCCTTCAGTCCTTTAGAGCGACGAGGGATACAGCAGCAGAGTCCATCCACGCCGTGCTTTCGGAAGCGTTGTAATTTGAGTCCATTGCCTCTGAGGTCTTCGAGTTAGCAGGGGCATTTGGGCCCTTCCATCGTTAGCTTCAAGTCGTTGTTGTTCTGACCGTTTTCGTGTCAGAAAGGTTGGGCATCAGATAGCACAGCTATGAGGCACCTTAGAGGAATTTAAGAGAGTTTAGACAACTCTGAGGCTCCAGATGATAACGGGAGGACGAGTGGCCACGGTGGTTGAGTGCAACGATATTTCGGATCGGAGTTCGGAACGCGCCTCAGCTTTTGATCTTTTCGCGACATGGAGTGGCAACAACGGCATCTCTCTTTGGACTCAATCCCAGGAGACCTCGAGCCCACGGCGGATGCTACCTTCAAGTCGAACGGTGATTGGGAAAAAGCGTATTATATTTTGAAAACGTTAAAAATATAAAGAGGAGAAAAAGGAGAAATGGCCGAATCCGGAGAATTTTAAATGAATAGTACAAACGAAAGAAAGAGTAAAGAAAGAATGGAGAAAAAGGAAAGGAGAAAGGAGAAATCGCCGAGTCAAGAGGCGTAGCTACAGTAAGTAAGTATCTTGAGTAAACCAAATCGGAAATCAAGAACTATCCATCATCGTCTTCACCATCATCATTAACATATCCCTCCAAATCATCCACTCCAGGAGACAAGCGAATTGTATCTTCTTCCTCCATATCATCGTCCTCATCCCCAGAGTCAATTTCATTTTCGTTTCCAAACTCTTCCTCTTCATCCGCAGACTGTTCAGGCTCGCCACCATACCACCACTCCACCCACGGCTCACCCTCCTTCTCGTCCTCCTCTTTGTCATAGCAAACCGACTCCTCACCAATCCACTCCTCCAACCCTTCCACATCATCCTGATCCAACCTCTCCATCAAATCAGGTGAATACGCTTCAATGGTACCAAGTGATCGAAGTTGGGTGAAAGCAGCTTGAACATCTGCATAGGCCTCGGTATGATCTCCTTCAAGCTCGTCTTCGTTGATCCAGTCTTCCAGCCCTTCTGCAGCTTCGTCTGACAACTCGAAGGATGACTCGAGGGAATCAAGATGCTCGAGGTGGTCGGTAACGGAGGTGTCTTGCCCTTGTCCTTCCTCCTCATATTCGCCCTCGTCCTCGTAGGCTTCGTCATAGACCTCTCCCTCAGAGTCAGAGATATCCTCCCATTCCTCATCGCCATCATCTTCAACATAGTACTCCTCTTCATCCTCCTCATCCCCGATCATATCCCGAGCATCGTCAGGCGACAAAATAGATCTATCTTGTTCCTCAGGGACGGCGTTGAGGTATTCAGGAGACGAATGATATGCCCAAACGGTGTAGCCATTGGTACTCCCGAGAGTAGGTGTAGGTGGGTTGACAACGAGGTCAGGAATGGAGGCAAGAGACAAGGAGTAGAACGCAGGGGAAGGAGGGCAAGGAGACGCGGAGTCGTCTTCCTGAAGTTGGTCTTGAATGAAGTCGAGGGCGTCCGATGAAGACTCAGGATCGAGGGAGAGAACGACAGCGTCTCCATCAAGATGAATAGACACCAACTCAGGTGTATCGGAGCGTGCCTCAACACCATCGGACTAAAGAAAGAAGGAAGGTTAGTCGGCCTCATTAATGAACGTATGGGAGAGGATAACGTACCAGAGCATGCGAATAATCTTCAACAGCAACATCTTCCTCGACTTTCTCAGCATCTTCAACAACCGACTGCTCAGAAGCCATTTCAGGCGACGCTTTCTCGTGAACAAAGGGTCCTAGAGACCATTCCATATACTCGTCCACGTAGACGGGCATCACCTCAGAACAACCAACCTCTTGCTCGGGCTGTTCAGACTAAAGCAAAACCAAGGTTAGTCGAACTCGACCATAGTGATACAAGGAAGAAAACGTACCAAGGCATCAACATATTCTTCGTCGTCATCTTCCTCATCCTCAGCAACCGACTGCTCACGAGCGATCCCAGACGACATTCTGTCGGTAAAGAAACCTCCATGTGCCGCCCATTCATCTTCCTCCCTCTCATCTTCGCTCTGCCACTCAGCCACAGAAGAATCCTTCTCCTCGACCTCACTATCCGAGTCGTCTACGTCAGAACGGCCTCCAAAATCCTCAGGATTGATCTTTGAGAAGTCGATAGCATCCAAGTCGAGCTCCACTGATGATACTGAAGCAGAGTCCGAGATTTCAGGAATCGCGAGGGGACTGGGTAGAGTCGCAACGTCGAAAGGGCAAGGCAAAGGAGCATCCGCGGCGCTAATGATGGAAGGAGTCCAAGGGGAAGGAGCAGGTAAAGCTCGACCAGTATCCGCATATCGCCTGATCTCTTTCAAACGACGTTCGGTACGCTTCAGAAAATGGGCTATGATAGCTCCTAAGACTCCCCCTACGACGATGACGATAACGATGGAGGTGTAGATATGGCTCCTGATCCACACATCCACCGCCTGCCAGACGATCCATCCAATATCCCATAGAACGCGTTCGTTTCCCTTGACAGCCACCACGAGATAGGAGGCACTTCCAGTGGTCATGGTACCATTGAGAGACCCTGGAGGAAGGTACGTGGAGGCTGGGGTTGGTGGAGGAGGGAGAGTCGACCATTGGCGAGAGACTGCTGCCCCAAGGGTGGCACTCCATTTCATAGTTCGTGGGTTGAAAGCCACCCATTTGAAGAATTCTGCTAGAAGGTTGAGGAAGCGGGAGGCTGGAGAGATGATGGTGTCGATTCTGTTGTTGATGGAGGCATGGATAGAAGTGAACAAGACCATCGTTATTGAGTTTGTAGGTTTTTGGGGTTACTGGTCGATGATACGGGGCAAGTGGGCGATGGAAGCAAACAGGAAGGATGAAAGAAAGGAGGTCAACGATCTCGACTGGGTGTTCTGCATTCTGAGGTGAACCACCAGCGATACTGGTTGTAAGCCTCCCAGCCTGTCAAGGACCGCTGGTTGGTCGAAACAACAATTCGGCCTTTTGGACAATGCTCCGAGGTTCCACAGTGAAAGGATGTTTGTGACCATCATGTGTAGCTTCGAGGAGTGTATGTGGTAGGGAGAAAGCGTGAAAGTCGGGTGGACCAACCATCAACGTTGGGAACTATGGTGTCACACATGGGGGAGATAGACTCTTCCTGCTCGTCAAGCGCGTGGATCTCGTGCAACCAGGTACGCCATTACCTGAAGAAGGGTCAGAGATATCCAAGATGGCGGAGCGTGGAGCCACATACCAAGATGAGGTATCTTGCTTACTATGAGGTGCTCATCTCCGAGAAAATTTCAGGCCAACGGCCAATCTCGCGTGCTCCTTCCTCCCTCTTCTAGACTGAAGTCGGAGCCTTATACACCAGAGATAGTTTCAATGACCCGAGTGCACTATTGCTGAAGATTCCGAGAAGGTGCATAGCGACAAACAGCGTCCTGCCTAAGCGAGTAATATTCAGAATAGGTGTCAAGTAGAGAACAGAAATACTACGTACAGCCAAGGCCGTTCCTGAACTTATTTCTTTCACAGATATGAAAGCTTCGAGTTCCCCGACCCGAAGGCTCGAGCAAAGGCATCTGCCTTCTCCGGTCTATGGTACTGTAACCTCAGGCGGCACAATCAAACACTACGACTTTTCACGCATCAGACGCTTCTTGAGGAGCGAGTATTCAAGGAAGCACGTACCCCGTAGTTACATTAGGCTTGTGCAAGTCTGCAAGTATGCTTTCTCAACGAGAACTTGAGAACTTGAGCTCCAGGAGGTTGAGGTCAAGGGTGAAAAGCGCGTCATCGGCTCGGAGTTCGGAATCTCGTCACCCCGTCTCCCACCATGATGGGCAACCTCAGGCTGGAAGACGGGCACCGACGGTGTCACTCTTTGCCCTCAATTATCAACGATCTCGCAACCTGTAGAACGGTATTAGCAATCCAATATCTGCTTTTAGCCGTTTTAGCTAGATAAACGTTGGATGGGTACGTTCTTCCTCACCCAAATCAAACGGTATTCATATCTTCCTCTCAAAGACTCGGAGCCATCCAAAGCGCAAGCTACCTTCAAGTCAAACGACATCGATGCAGGGAGGGATATCCACTTCAATACTACAAATAGCTCCACACATATATATGGTATGGTTCTCTCTCTCTCAATACCGAATAATACTAAATATCTATACGACCACTCTCGTACCAGGTCCTTCGCCTCCTCCCCTAAACCCGTTGCATTACCACGGCGTGGATCCTCAACTAGTTCGTGATATATTGACCTAAAGGGAATTCCTCCAATGATGTATGTCGGATTGATCATCACTAGCTTCTCAAAGCCTGCCGGGATCGCAACGCTGAACTGGCCAAAGAGATTCTCAAGTACCTGAAGATTGGCGATATCAACTTCGCGGACGCTAAAGACAAAAATAACACTGCACTTCATCTGGCTACTAAATTAAACTGCGAGAAGATCGTGGAGGTGCTACTTACACATCCACTCATCGACGTCAATTCTACGAACGATGACGGAGAAACGCCCCTCCTTCTAGCTTTATCGAAAGGATATACCTCGATCGCCACTTCTCTCCTCACTAAATCTGGTCTTAATGTCAACATACAGGACCCAGAAGGCTGGTCAGCTCTCGCATACGCAGCACACCGTCACTATGTAGACATTGTACGAATGCTGCTCGATTATGACGAGATCGACGTGAATCAACGATTCAGTCACGAAGAAGAGAAACAAGGCTGGACAGCACTTATATCTGCCTCGGAGTCTGGACAGGGAGAAATCGTACAGCTACTGCTCGGTCATCCAAAGATTGACCCCAATCTGGCCGAGAAGGCGTTCGAGCTTACACCTCTAATGTTTGCTGTTGGCAATGACCATACGAACATTGTCAGGATGCTAGTGGAGCACGACAACATAGAACCCAACCTAGTCGCTGTAACGGGTCGTACGGCTCTACATGCGGGTTCAGCGGTGGGGAATCCAGAAATCGTAAAGATGCTTCTTGACCATCCAGAGATTAATCCTAATCAGGTGGACGACAATGGCTGGACGACTCTCCTACCTGCCGCAGAGAAAGGACATGTCGAGGTTGTGAGACTGATACTCAATTATCCCGGGATCGAACCTAATGTACCCTCTGTACCTGATGGGCCAGGATATACAGCTCTCACTCTTGCGTCGAGGAACGGTCATACGAGCACCGTTGCGGCTCTTCTCAGCCACAGCGAAATAGACCCTAACGCTCGAGAAAGTGACGGATCCACCGCTCTCAAGATTGCATCGTCGAAGGGATATACCGGAGTAGTTCAGGAGTTACTCAACCATCCCTATATCTACCCCAACGCAATAAACAATGCACACTGGACGCCTCTCAAATCCGCTTCGAAGCAGGGGCATACCGACATTGTACGGTTACTACTAGCCCACGAACATATCGATCCCAACGTGCCAGTATACAAGCAATCAAAACCTCTCATGGAAGCCGCACACGCTGGTCACGCAGAAATCGTACAGCTCCTTCTCGACCATCCTAAGATCGACCCCAACGGAGTAGAAAAGGACGGCTGGACTGCTCTCAGGTTCGCCGTACGCCAGGGACACTCCGATATCGTACGGATGCTTCTTAATCATCCCCACATCGACCCCAATATGTCCGATAAAGAAGGATTCACGGCTCTGAACGCTGCTTCGTATCGGGGACAGACGGATATAGTCCAGATGTTGGTTAATCATCCTCATATTGATTTGAATCAGGCCAATGAGGACGGATGGACAGCTCTTATGAATGCATCAGCATCTGGGCATACTGAGGTCGTCAAAATCTTGACGCACCTTCCATACATTGATATTAATCGAAGGAACGAGAGGGATCGTGATCGAACAGCTCTCACGTATGCGTTGGAGGAAGGGCATACAGAGATTGCAGAGATGTTACAGGATCGGAGAGCCCTTGAGTGGCCATATCTCGCGTAGTTTACCGCACAATACTGAACCCTTCCTTACTTATCATGTCAGGCCATCCATTATTGTCTGTAGAGAACGCCTTTCCCATTAGCGTAGGTAGTCTAAGAGAGACCGTCCACGCGTCCACAATTATGTACAACGTCATCTTTTCCAATGAGAAGACTGTGAGCGCACTTGCACAACTGATTCTTCTGGCTTCAGAGGACTCTGAGTCCTCCAAAGACAAACGGGTCGACACATGATAAAATGAAGTCTGCCGAGCTCCGGGTCGGATTTCGGAGCTTCGAGATCATCTGTGCTGACCAAAACAACGCGTCAACAACGCGTCCCCTAATTTTCATTCAGGCTTAGCAACCTTTAGAACGCGAAAGGCCACGCAGTGCCGAATTTCGGCAGGATGTGTCATCACCGAATTTGGAAGGGCGCTGATGGGAATCGTCGAGGGAGGAGGAGGAACCCGTTTTTGACGCGTTTTTGACGCGTTCACGGCCGGTGGATACTACAGTAGGAGTGCATACAATAGTGGATATGAAGAAGAAATTGAGGGAGAAATATTGATGAAATGAGCCCAAAATGCGAAAATATTGAGAGTGGGACCCTTTCCATCAAAAGACCCTTACTGCGATAGCCGAGCGTGGCCCGTAATCGAACCAGACACTCATTTTCATGCGGGCCACGCAAAATCTGGCTGAGAGCCTCCCGCCAGAGCGTGGCCCGCGACGAAAACCGAAAAGATTGGGCAGTGGGCCACGCTGCCTTATTGGGTTGGACCCTTTTCCGACCCTTACTGGTTCATTTCCCTCGGTAACGGTTCATTTCTGCTGGATTCTCATTGCTATCTAATTCGGCTACCGTCTCCCGCCGCCCAACAAGCTCTCCGGCCATCAAATCCCTCTCCAGATCGCGTCCAACGACGACCAGAGCCCAATCCACAGCGAGGAGAGGGCTCCTGCACAGCCGCCGTGGCCCGGGCCACGCTGACATAATCAGCCTCCACCAAAGGAGCGTGGCCCGCGCCAACTAAGGCTTGCTCAGCTGATGGAGATAAGGCGAAATCCGGGTATCACCGGCTCAGAGCTGAGGCCTCGTTTCCAACACAAACCAATTTACTCGTAGCCTCCACAGTGAGAGGATGCCAGCCTTGACAACTCACATTGAGGTTCTGCTTCAGCGAACTTTCGAACCTGATTATTGCTTCACTTCTTGATCGCTTTCTCACCCTCGTGGAATGCCACCTCAGGCTGATTTCAATTCCAATAACATCAGTGCTCAAGGGAGTGTTTTCTTCAACACTTCGAGTCACGTTCACAGTATGTCCTCTTCCAACCCTGCCAAATGGTTAGCGTATCGAAGCCTATCCACAGGTTCTTCGCTAGCGTCAACATCAGCTTGTATAGATCCGGGTCTGGTACGTTTGATGATTCTCGTATTCTGGCTCATCTTATCTTGGATCTTATACCCTGTCAATAGCTTCTCAAAGCCTGTCGAGACCGTAATGTCCACTGGGCGAACGAGATCCTAGAGCATCTCAGACTCGGCGATATCAACTACGCTGATCCTTCGTCTGATAAAAATACTGCCCTCCATCTTGCAACCTTGTCGAATAGTGAAGAGTTGGTTCGTGCTCTGCTACGAAACCGACTTATCGACGTGAACGCCAGTAATAATCACGGCGATACACCTCTTTCCTTGGCGGCAAAACTTGGCTATACTGCTATCACTGCGATGTTGCTCAGTAAACCTGGCATCAATCCAAATCTAACGGATAAACTTGGTCGGACAGCTCTCATTAACGGCGCAGAGGAAGGTCATGTAGAGGTGGTACGTTTGCTACTCCGATGTCCAGACATTGATCTCAATGTGGCGGACAAACGCGACGACGGTTGGACAGCGCTTCTACTGGCGTTGAAACACCGTCAAAAGGATATCGTTCAAATGCTACTTGATCACCCTAATGTCGACCCGAATACTCTGGCCAACAAAGGATGCTCTGCACTCATGTCAGCCTCGAATGATGGCCGCACCGATATTGTACAGATGCTACTCGCTCACTCTTCTGTTGACATCAATCGACAGAGTGACGGTGGCTGGACAGCGCTGATGTTTGCCTCGCGTCATGGTCATTCAGAAGTCGTTCGAGAATTGGTCAATCATCCCAGAGTTGATGTCAATCTACAGACGACCTCGGACAGGTGGACGGCTCTCATCTACGCCTCTCGGTATAAACATACCGCGGTTGTACGCATACTCGTTAATCATCGTCGTACGGATCCCAACCTCACGGACCAAGACGGATGGACAGCTCTCCTACATGCGTCTAATCACGCCCATACCAAAGCCGTACCAGCGCTACTCCACCACCCTCGCATAAACGTGAATCATCAGAGTCCCGAAGGTTGGACCTCTTTGATGAAGGCGTCACGTAAGGGGCACACAGAAATCGCAAATATACTACTACATCATAAAGATATTGGTGTTAACGTACACTGCCATGAAGGCTGGACAGCTCTCATGTACGCCTCTAGGGAAGGTCACACGCGAATTGTGGAAATGATCATGTTGCATCCCAGCGTCAAGGTCAATCTGCAAAATAACGACGGAGGTACAGCTCTTGGGTTCGCGTCTGATACGGGGCGACCTGAGATTGTACGAGCTCTGTTACAACATCCTCAGATCAACCCAAATATACAGGATAATGATGGCTGGACGCCACTCATGTATGCCTCTCGATGGGGCCATACAGCCATCGTGGATCATCTACTAGAACATGCCCGAATTGACGTCAATATTGCGGACAAGGAGGATCAAACCGCGCTCAAGCTCGCTTCGAGTAACGGGTATGCAGAAGTTGTACGATTACTTCTCAAACACCCGTTAATCGACCCAAACGTAACTGACCACGATGGTTGGACGCCTCTCATGCACGCTTCACGCTACGGGCGTACAGAGACTGTTCGTGCTTTGCTCGGTCACCCCAACATCGACATCGATTCCACGGATTGGAGGGGTCAGACGGCGATCTGGCTTGCCTCGAAGAATGGACACAAAGAAGTAACACGGATTTTATTGACTCATCGGAAGATAGGGATCAACCATGACGAGGGATGTTATGTAGCTTGAACTTTGTGTTACGTATCAGCTTCGTACCTTTCTCGCTAATTGGGCGAATCTTTCAGAGCATTGGAGACATATCGATGACAGGATGATATACCTCAATGTTGGCCTTGTGCCGAGTGATAAAAGCATATCAAATGTAGCCGGAACCAGATCCGAACCGTCTTGTGTTATAACAACGCGTAAATCGTGCGTTTGTCCTTCCTGCCAAGCTCGAGTCAAATTCTCCTTAACGACGTACTTACGCTCGACGACCAACTTTCATCCATCCTGCCCGCTGCAACGTCGGTTTTAGAATAAACGCTGAAAGTATATATCCCGATGATCTCATGTGCCGATGTGACACTCTGAATTTGGACAAAATGAGGCGAGGTCTGTGCGCGACTGGCAGGAAACCACGAGACGACCTGGTCGCATTCCAAGTTCCTCCTCCACCATATCAATCGAAGAAACAAATAACTACCCTCGATTCTACACTAGACGATGGCACCTCCAGTGCTCATAGACGATGATCGGATCCGTCTTCAAGCATCTAGCACCCAGAGGGCCAGGAAAACTCCTCCCAGGGAACCCCGATAAGAACACTCTTAAGACCTGCACACTGGTCTCCCGCCAATTCGAATTCTGGGCACGACGGGGCCTCTATCAAAGTATCCACATCCGCCGATCGACTGAAGCTTCCCACTATCTCGATCTATGCAAGCGTTACACAGATATACCTGGCCACATCAAGACATTGAGAATCAGTGTTTTGGATGGATTATCGAATCCACGGGATAAAGATCCCTGGACTACGTATGACGACCTCGTATCCCTTCTTGACCTGCTGGTTATTGAGAGTGCAGTCACCCGCTTTCACTTGGTCCTTCGTCGAGGGTGGGACAACCTCACTCCAAGCCTTCAAGATTCCATTCTGGTCTTCATTTTCTCTAGATCCCACGACGTCCTCGAAATAGACGGGCTTTGCCACTGCTTTGAGATTGACCTCATTCCCATTGCCTGGATCGCGCGACGCTTCTTTCTTCCGTGTTACGATGCGTGCCCTGTTGAGGGCGACGGACGCATGTATCCCTCGTGCCCTAACTGGGAAAACGAGAGGCGTAAACTTGGCCCCAATGCACCGAGAGGAAGAAAGCCCAGAGACGAGCAACTTCAACTGATCATGGACGTCTACGACGACATCCATGATAGTGGAGCCCTTCATCCAGAGAAAACACGCCTAGAATCCATCTGGGTATATGCAAACATACTTCCATTCCTGCAGATAAAATCCCCATATGGAACTGCTGCAACCGAAAGGCTGAACTTCTTGAGAGAAGTCCATCTTACCCATCTACGTGATGGAGATGTTCCTTCTGTTGTGATTTTGCTCAAGGGATGCAAAGACACACTCGAATCGCTCATGTTCTACAATCTCCAATTTCGTAGTGCTACGTCTTCTGGTGAGTATGCACCATTCCTTCCTACCATACAAGCCGTTAAGATTCTTCTCGGCTCACTAGACCTCTCCCTTCTGGCATCGATTGATCTTCCTCGCCTCCGTAGCCTCACGATTATGACACACATTGAACTCAGCGGAATACCCATCAAGTCAATGGCATGGTACCTCCTTCATGCCAGAAAATCGAAGAAATTACAGCTCGAATCCCTCAACCTCATATTCATGGACACTACATTCCAAGCTGGCATCTCCTTCATTGGTTGCATCCGCAACTCCGCACTGATCCAAACCATCTTCGACCTCCTGAAGTTCTTCAAGCTGGAATCAGTTGTCGCTGATCTGTTGGCTCCTCGAGGTAAACTTGGATTATGGTTCTTGATGGCTTCAACGGTAGGAGCTGTGGAGGAGGGCTTGGTCGAAAAGAGTGTGAAGGGAGAGTTCCCGAAGCTGCATCAGAAGAAGGGGGTCACTACCTCTGTCGGACAGAGTAACGAGGGGTCCAGAATTGTCGACGCGCTTTCAATCTTACCGGAGGGGCCTCCCATGACGAGGCATCAGCTATGTATTGGGGAGAACAGAGACGAGGCTTCAACAGACCCCTTCGTTTCATCGATGAGGGATGCAGTGAAGCGTTTAGTTGGGGTTCATCTCTAGTTGCCAGTTCCATTGACAGACTAGCTTAAATCATCATTCGGATTCGATATTGGTCCCTTGCGTTTTGCTTACGCTTTCTAGTTTCGTACGTAGGTATATACAGCCATCGTAGCACATTGTGCAAATAGTACCAGCGCCGGACGTGATATAAGTATGGATCCAACGAGGGAGTCGGTTGGACATTGGATGGTCCTTGGCAGGTCATACTCTATACATCTACTCTAGCGCATTGAAGGGATCGATATCAGTCATATAATGGACCAGTCGACACAGGAAGAAAGGCAAATAGGCGGTAACAGATATGATACAGTAGCAAAAATGAAAGCGACAAAAGAAAGTAACAAAGTAAAGGGAGCCAACACAGGAATGACGGCTTCTGAGACCCAACAAGTACATGAACGTCCTCCACTGGTGGCATGCGACGCCCAACGTCGCTTCCAACTCGGATACGCATTGACTCCATCGAATCAGCTACTCGTGCCGAGGATGCAGGAGGTCGATATGTTGGGAATCACCCTGCCTCAGGGCTGGTCCTCAAGAGACCCGGATACGTCCGGTATAGACTCCCTCTGCTCCGTCTCCCTCTGGATCATCAGCATCATTTCCTCCCCAATACCTTCCGGTATTCTTCACCTATGTCCCGAGGAAGATGCCCTTCCTATATGACCTCAGAACACCTTGTTGGGTACATTTCCTGCTATAACTCCTCGCCACCCGCACTCAGTTGAGTACAAGCTTCTGCTCAGCGTGCAACTCTGTAGCACGTGACGGCGTAGCTAGAGGCATTTGAAGCCCGGAATCGCGAGCTGGGGTAGAGTGTCCGACACCAGGATGAGATTCAAAGATAGGGAGGGGAAGGCGAGTAGGACAGATAGTAGTTGCGTCGTTGTCGGAGAGGAGAGAATAGCGGTTGATGTTGTTGGGAGCGGAGGTTAGGCCAGAGGAGGCGTCGCCGTCATTGGGAGGGCTAAGCTCCGAAGCAATGAGATCGACTTCTTGAACTTCTCCGTCTTACTCAACGCTCGTAGGCTGTTTAGCGTGATAAGGGTGTTCATCAGCTCCGACTTCCCAGGCGGGATGAGTGGGTGCCTAATTGAGCGTCTTCGTGGCGCGACTTTTCCGAATTGGTCAAATATCTGGGGCTCGGGGAGGTAAACCGATCGGTAGAGATGTATAAGCACCCAGAGAATGATTCGAGAATTGAGGGTACGAGCGTTGCCCGTCGTCGGAAAGATGAAGGAGGGCTTGGTCGTGGTTCGGTAACAGGGTCTACGGCTAGAACCTGGAAAGAAGTTGGTGTGGGCGTCCAAATGGTTCGCCTTTGGTTGCTCGGATTTGCGACATGGAAGGTAGTAGAGGAAGGCGGGACCTTCGTGCGATGAGGGTAGAGAAAGTACGGCCAGGAGCGACGCCAATAATGGGCATGGGGACCAGGATGGTGAAGACGTGGCATGGTGGAGACGTGGGTGTGGAAGCGTTCCTCCAGAGTGATGAACACGCCCGCAACTGTGGTAGAGGCTCTGGGAAGGTTGGGTGGTCTCCGAAAAGAACCAATGGAGTGGTAAGTTGGGGAGAAGGGGATACCCAAGTTGGCGGTTCCAATGGTAGGTTCGAAGTGAATAGAGACACCCAGTCGACTTGGTGCACGACGTTGGGGAGCCACGGAGTGTCTTGAGGGCGCTCCTCCATCCGTGCAACCGAAGTGGCATCGGAGGCTTGAGGAAAATGAACAGCAGGGATCGGAATGATCATGCTGATGGTGAGACCCTCCAGTCATGACCTGCCGTTCTTGATTTTCTCGTATGAAATTCGGTTTTAACGTCTAGTATGCATGCCGAACACGTTAGACAAGGATCCCAAAAGCTCGCTGAGTAGATTGCGTACCTGAGGACGCCAACGTGGCGAGTTGACCATTATCCCCAAAGCTCCATGATACGATTGCTCTGCCATCCAAGCTCCTCGAACACCTTCAACAAGTGGCATTCACCGCCAACGTGAGGTATATGGACCCCAAGTTGAACGCCGGTCGAAGTGTTGTGCAGCGGTTGTGATGCTCCTGGCCTCAGCCTCATCGTCTGATTTCGACGCCCAACGGTTTGCTCGTGTATTTTGACAGGAGAATCAGAACATTCTGCGTATCTTCGGTCTGTGAGCTTATTGCTTCTAACGGACAGAGTCTCGACATACCTCGTCCAACTCTTGCAAGGATCCGAGGCCCAATGAACCGCTTGACTGCATCGCCTATTGACGTAGCTCTGTTGAGGGCACATCAGTCGTGGTAGCGGCCTACGCTCGTTGTTGTGAGCGGCGAGTCGTATAGAGCAACTGAAGCAGAATAAGCGTCGTTAATGGTCCGTCCATCTCTTACAGTGTAAATGTGGGAGCAGGTAGCGGCCTACCTTGTACAACCGAACTCCAAATGCCTTATATCTCCATTTTCGCTCTGCAAACACCAGTTTTGTCGAGGTAATGCATGCAGTCCAAGTTCTGGAAAAGTTGAAGGAGATTGCAAATGTTGGTTGAAGGTCGTGATGGGGAGAAAGCAACTGAGGACACAGGCCACGGATGCACGACTCAAGCACAGCCACTCTCACTGCACCTTGGGCGTTTACAATCATCATCTTCACATCCTCACCCAAATATCCTGCATTCTGGCAGTGAAGCAAACGCGATAAAGTAGGTCATATAAATTGTCCGGGCTCTTATGATGACCACTCGGACTGAGAGGATTCACAGAGCGTGTACCCTATCCGACGATAACCCAAGCTATGGCGGCTCAGGCCGATTTCAGAGGGAATCACGTCAATGCCGGGGGTGGCATTTACTTTAACACCACTACTACCAATGTGAATAGTATGGCTTTCACTCATCTGCTCCCTGATCTTGGTTGATCAGTTTTTTCTCAGATTTGAGCGCGCTACCTTCAAATGTGTTTATTCATCCCCAGCTTGTAAGATAATAGTCCTGTCAAAAACGCTCTTTCTCCTGACAGGGTATGAATGTCATGTATAGCTTGTCAAAGCCTGCCGAGATGGAAATGTTCCTCTCGCTAAAGAACTCTTGAACCACACAAAACCTGGCGACATCAACTACGCCGACATTACTGACGATAGTAACACTGCTCTTCATCTGGCGACCAAATCTAACCGTATCGAGCTCGTCGAGATTCTACTCGAGAGTCGGTTCATCGATGTCAATGCCAGAAATACTTCTGAAGAAACTCCACTACTTTTGGCGGCAAGACTAGGGCTGACAAACATCGCTGCCCGTCTAATCGATAAGCCTGGTATCAATCTGAACGCAATAAATGCGTCTGGTCAAACGGCTCTTATATGGGCCACCGCACAAGGGAATATAAACCTTGTACAAGCGCTACTACAACGCCCGGAAATCGACCCTAACGTGGCGGATAAAGAGGACAAGACCGCTCTTTTTCATGCCTCACGCAATGGGCGGGAAAAAGTCGTACAGATCCTGCTCTATAATGCAAAAGTTGATGTCAATCAACTAAACAGCAAAGGGATGCCAGTCTTAGTCGCTGAAATTTTGCACGCGAGTGAAAGTATGGAGAGCTTAAGGCGATTGCTCAGTCATCTGTATATTGACGTCAATATACCATGCGGGCTCACTTCAGCGCTCCAGAGCCATGCACGCCCAAATGTTGTACAGATGCTGCTAGAGCGCAGCGACATAAAGGGTTGGTGGACACCTCTCGTGAAGGCCATAAGCAAGCAGACAAATATTGTGACAATGCTACTCGATCATCCAAAGATCAATGTTAACCTGCGGACGGGTCTTGATGGCTGGACGGCGCTCAACTTGGCCGCTAACTCAGGCTGCACAGAGATTGTTAGCCAGTTGCTCAAGCGCGCTGATATCGATCCCAATATTTGCGATCACAATGGATGGTCACCTCTCATGCGGGCCGCACGGAACGGACACGCAGACGTTGTGCGAGCTTTGCTCAAACATCCCAACGTTGACCCAAACATACTCAACAAGAAAGGCCTATCGCCGCTCGGAGTGGCCACGAATCGACAGATTGAGCAACTGCTGATCGCTCGAGGTGCTTTTAAGTCCCCTAAGGACTCAGATTGCTGTATAGCTTGAACCTCTCCTAGTCCGTAATGTGCTCTGTTTTGTCCTTCACCTATAATCGTAGTACTATTATGTCACTATTTCTCAGATTATCTGACTTTCCAGACCATTGGTCACCAAATATACTAGCTAGCTTTATCTCTCACCCGGTATCACATTCCTCGAGCGGAAAAAAAGAGGCGAACGACCGTCAAAGAGGATCGCGACTGGCTAAAAGAGATGAGCAAAGAACGCCAAAGATCTTGTCAATGACAATGAGATCGTATTTTTGCCTCAAATCGGGCAAGAAACTCGAAGCGTTACCCATCAAATTCCCCATGTCGGTCATGCATCGTGGCGGAATGAGACAAATGATACTGAAGGCAAGGGTCGGAGTCGCACATTTGGATTCGGAATACGAGGAGTCAGGCCTAGCTCGTGCATAGCCCCTTTTGGGCGGCTTAGATCGTTATCGCAATCCTTAGCCATACATACCTTCGACTTTCATCTCCTTCAAGTTCAGCCTTGCGATTGTTTTGTGTCACGAGGGTATTACGAGGCTCCAACTCTACTGCTGCCCATCCGCGTCAAATCAATAGAAACTGTTGGCTAATCGTGCAGCTTGGCAAAAGCAGGGTACCCAAGCACGACTCAAAATTTGATCAAGCATGGCTCATGCTCAGGCTAATTTCCGGTCTAACAATATCCATGCCCAAGGAGGTGTATACTTCAATACTACGAGCAACAATACCCATACTCACATTCATAGTACGATCTCTCTACGCTTCACGGTTGCGCGACTGACCATCTGACAAGGCCCACCACCACCAGCGGCAAGTCGGTCTTGCGTGAATCCTCAGCTGGTACGTGAACTCACCGTTTTAAACTAGATTCAGAGCTCTCAGCCAGATCCATAGCTCATCAAAGCTTGCCGAGATGGTAACGCTCGCCTAGCTAAAGAGCTCTTGAATCAAATGAACCCCAGCGATGTCAACTACGCCGATCCCACTGATGAAAATAACACTGCTCTCCATCTGGCAGTAAAAGCTAATGATCTTGCGCTTGTTCAGGTCCTACTTCAGGGAAGTCTCATCGATGTCAACGCCAGAAATAAACGTAAAGAAACTCCACTCTATGTGGCTACAAAGAAGGGTCACACTAGGATTATAGCTCTTCTACTCCTTACTCCTGGAGTCAATCCCAACCTCCGAAACATGTATGGTGAAAGACACGGTGACGCAGCGCTTCATGCTGCTGCATGTGAAGAGAATTATGAGGCTGTGAAACTGCTCCTCCGCCACACTAATATTGCGGTCAACATACGGAACCATTCCGGCGCGACACCTCTCATAGTCGCTGCACGTTCAAGTTTTGATGGAAACCCGCAAATTATACATGAGCTCCTTGCTCACCCCAATATCGATGTCAACGCCATGGATGCAGAGGGGACTACAGCGCTCCATCCGCTGTCAGTGCACGCATTCCTAAAACTACCGACTGCGAAGGCGTTGCTTGGGCATCATAACATTAACCCCAATATCCGTGATTTAAACGGACAGACGCCTCTTATGTATGCCTCAGACTGGGGCCTTGAAGCGTTTGCGCGACTTTTGCTCGCCCACCCAAGGACTGATGTCAATATACGGGATAACAAAGGACGGACTGCGCTTTCCTTAGCCTTAGATTGCCAGAATCTTGGAATGAGCCGAATGCTACTTGACCGAGGTACGATAAACCCATCAAAGACTCGGAATGTCGGATAGCCTAGTTATCCCATACACCCAAGAACGTATTCAGATCAAATATTTGCTCGTATCCTGTCATAGCGGATGTGTATTATATTATCATGACAGAATGGCAATGGAACTGATCGGGGTATTATCATAGATGAGTGTATGGCACGTTACTATGTAGCCCAAAATTGTGCGTCACAGTAGTGTAAAGTATCGTGGAGTATTGAGTCAAAGTACGGTCGGGTAATCGGAGAGCGAGTAAGGGTATATGATACCTAGTAGATCTGAAAGAAGGGAAGACTGAACTTGTCCAACGAAAGAGACAAGAGTAATCAATAAAAGGTCAACCAGTTCGAGGCCGGACGATAGCTAAGGAACGGCTGAACTTCCTCAACTGAAGCCTCCTTGTACTTCGTGGGCTACGGGCATGCCATCGCGGATGCCTACGTCCATGCGTCAATAGGATAGCTGTCTCTCGAACTCCTGCTGGTCTCCCACCAGGATGTCCCATCCTGAATGTCTCTCTGATCCCTTCTATCCCACGAGCATCAGCCGAATGTCCTCCTTCGCCTCCTTCTCCTTTCTCTCGACCACCAGCCAAGCTCTTTCGTACCAGTGTAGATGAAGTCCATGAAATCCTCCGCTTGTGTGCACGGGTAACGAGCATGGAAATTTGGATTCGTTGGTCTTCCCAGCTCGTAGGGCTTGAAAGACTCGGCGATCGTCTTGATCCAGACTCCAAACTCGAACCCTAGTATGATGACGCTGCTCTACCTCTTGCTCATCTTGAAGCCCTTGGGAATCAGCGTCAACTGCCTGAGGCGGAGGCTCTTGAGTGGACTCGCTGAATTTCCCTAGGTCTATCCGGCCCAGGTCTCGTCTTGGTGCTCTGGAGTCACATGAGCCTATTTGTAGAAAGTGGCAGAGTATTGACGTTGGACGGTTGCGTAGAGGCAAGGTTTGGAAATGGTGGAATGAGGGAAGCAGCTATGGGTTCATCGCTGTCGGAGCATAGAGAATCCAGGGGACGGGCGTCAAGGTTGCAGGGGTGCCACAGGAGCATTCGACGGGGAGGGATCCGCAGGTTTGAAAACGGTGAAGCGGAGGTCTTCATCGTCATTGCATCGCCAACAACTTCATCGGCGCCATCCTTGCCAACAATAAATTCTTAGGACATAAGCGCATTTGGCCTACAGCGAAAGGAGGTAAGCAAATAGGGCAAAGAACGTAGTATTGTGATCAAGACTCACCATCTTCAAAATACCCCAAACAGGCTAATTCCAAGCCCAACACGGCCAAGCTCAAACATGAAGCATGTTCTGAGCGCTGAAATCGACAGCGCCTTCCACAAGAAGCATCGGAATCCCAAACTTTCCGAAAATAGGGAATAAGAATGAGGACCGATGAGCGTGAGCAGGAAGGTGGTGTAGGGGTGAAGTTGATGGAATCGTTGATGGCGCTGAAGGAGGGTTAGATGGAAGCCAGTTGGATGTTCCATGCACAAGCAGCATCACCGCTGTGTAGGAGACAGGGAGCATTTGCCGGTGACGACTCCAGAACCGAGTGGTTGGAGGAGAGGATGCTGTTCGAGTCAACGCCGAGAGTACCCTGCATCCATAGCGAGGGTGTAGCTGGCTTTCGTCACTGAACCGAGTACGGGGGAAGGGATTGGGTGAAGGCGACGCAAGGACTGGTGTTGGGCCAATGACGGCCCCCATTCGGGAGAGACAGCACGCATGGATATCGAGTATGACATGATCCTGTATATCGAAGTTCTTGGGACGCTTGATGTGCTTGAGAATCTCTTGGAGCCCTGCATTCGCCTGCGAGGGAAGGAGGGTGGGGATAGTAGCGGCTAGAATTCATGACTGGTGATACTTGTCCAATGTTGGACTGTTCAAGTCATCCAAATTCGCCTTAGGCGGTACCCGGCCTCGCGGGTAATGCGCTTGCTGACCAACATGAGGTATTTCAGCGATTATTCCACTTGGTATGGTGGTGATTGCTGGCGACTGACGCAGTCGGCGACAGCTCATGGAAGATGGCACAGTCTGGTGAATGAGCCACGTCGTCGTTCGACCCATCGTAGAGAGCTTGGCACATTGATTATTTAGTAGCTTGTATGACCGCAGAAGAGCTCGGCTACCTTGAGCGTGAAAAAAGAGCCTCTTAGCACGGCTTCCTGGCGAGAAAATCTAAACATACCTGAAGAGGCTTGTTCCGTCGATGCGACCGATACCCCAATTGTTCTCCCCTAAGCTCCATATACCAGCTGCTCATTCATTCATCCTTTCCTGGTCGATTGCCATGGCGAGGTGGTAGTCTCGGGTGGTATGCATGAAATCCTTGGACTGCAGAGCATGGCGACGTTCGTGACATATCTTCCCCATCGTCTGACGCCCAGGGTAGACAAACCGTGGAGCCATAGCTGGGTCTTTTGAGCTAGGCAACAGAGAATCCTCTACGCCTTGAGCCAATGAGCATTTCTGCAATGGTTCGGGCGATCATGTCGCATACCTTGTGGGCGGGTGCAAACTCAGTGAAGTCCATGGATTTTGAGGCTGATTGTCGTTTTCCTGATTTAAGTAGCAGTATTGAGTGTATTAGCTGTGGAAGCCGGATTGTCTCGTACGCTCAGAGCAGGCGAAGGTGTTGGAAGACTTAGCAAGGGCGAACCTGTTGGTCGCGTCGGAGTTGGTCGCGTCAGAGTTTAGGGCAGGCCAACAAAGGGGAAACGCGACTCGTAAAAATCCCGTATGAAGCACTTTGATTTAGTCTGTCATTATTCAATTACGGCGCTGCAGATATGTATTCCTGGTCACACTACAATCTCGCGAGCACATTTTGTTCCAGTAAGCCTCCCTGTGATAATAACTTGAATCATCCCATCCGAATCCCGTCTCATCTGTACCGTCAAATCTCATAAGGGAAACTTGAAGTTGTGACCTCCCTTATGCGACCGGATTTCAACGCGACTCAAGTCTCCTACCCAATGACTTTCCGTAGCGCCATGAGTGAAGGTGTCCAGGGGAAGCAACATGGCGAATTTCCAAAAGCGATTCGGACGTCTTGATGGGATGAAGTGAACCTGAAGTGAACAGGCTAAGTCGAACACAGCCACTCTCAGTGCAACTTGGGTGATTACAACCACGTTCGCGACCCTCGTCTGCATATCTTCTATTCTGGCACGGAACAGGCGTAGCGGCCGAGTCAAATCCACGAGGTAACATGACTCCTTGGACTCTAGCATACCGAATTTGAACTACCAGACCACACAGATCGTTCGTTCAACGAAGCTATGTCACAACCTAATATCCAAGGGAATCACTTCAATGCAGGTAGAGACGTCAAAATTACCAATGTAAATGGTACGGACTTCTTTTGCAAACAATAGATCCACCAGCTGAACACCTTTTCCTCAGCGTCGAATCAGTCTTTCCTTGACCCTCTCTCGGTACGATTCACCTCCCCGTGGTCACGCTTTTCAGCTTGGCTAAATATGGTGCACTCTTGAAATCAGCTCATAAATGCCTGCCGAGATGGCAATACTCCTCTTGCTAGAGAGATCTTGGAACACCTAAAAGTTGGCGACATCAACTTCGCCGACCCCAAGGATGATAAGAACACTGCTCTTCATCTGGCGATAAAATCCAATCGGGCAGATTTAATCAAGGTTCTACTGGACAGTAGGCTGATTGATGTCAACATCCGAAATGCTTCAGGCGAAACCCCGTTGGATGTGGCTGTTAGGTTAGGGCTCACCACAATGGCAGCGCTATTGGTCGACAAGCCAGGCACCAACCCCAATTTCACCGATGAGTATAACCGTACTCCTCTTATGCGGGCCGTCATCGATGGGAATATAAACATAGTCCAGGTACTCCTCCAGCACCCCGATATTGACCCCAACATCAGGGATCAAAGACCCGCGACCGCGAACCCTTATGACACTACACCCATTACAAAACGAGACGGGAATGGGTATACACCCGTTATGCTTGCAGTAGAATTTGAGCGAGTTGATATCTTGCAACTGCTGCTCGAGCACCCTAAGGTCGACCCTAATGTGACAGATGAACGGGGTAAGACCCCTCTTGTTCATGCTACATGGAACGGGCAGGCGAAACTTGTACGACTGTTGCTAAACCATCCATGGACCGACGTCAATCATGCTTCTAGCCGAGAAATTTCGCCTCTTGCAATCTTACTCGATGATCCTCGCTATGACTTTCTCCATTCTAGAGGAATCTCGTCAGCACTTCAAAGCGTCTCGTGTACCGGACGTACGGACATTGCGCTATTACTCCTCAAGCACCGCGACGCTGACATTAACGTACGGAGCGCGTACCAACAGACGCCTCTTATGGCTGCTGCATATGAGGGGACCACGGAAATGGTGTCCATACTCCTCAATTATTCTGGGATAGATGTCAATTTACAAGACAGAAGCGGTCGAACAGCGCTGTTCATCGCCTCAGATAATGGTCGAGAAGACATCGTCGCTAAATTGCTGAGACATCCCAACGTTGACCCGAATATCTGCAACCGTCAGGGATGGACACCCCTCATGTGTGCCTCAAAGCAGGGACATTTGGGAATCGTCCGAGCTTTACTCAACCATTCCCACGTTGACCTGAACTTGGAGAACAAGAAAGGTCGAACGGCCCTCGGGCTTGCATCTAACTCGCATATCAAAGAACTGTTGCTAAATAGTGGTGCCGTGAAGTCCTCTAACGACTCCGATTGTTGCATATCCTAGAGATCTCAAAATCTCATTTCAAACCTATCCATATAGTCACAGTATTTCGCTAATCGGTACCTATATACCCAACAAATTCGTCATTTTGATGGTATGGATGTCCCAGATAGTTCGAATTACGTTTACATTTATGTCTCTGATGTACGATAATTTAGTGGATGGTTATTATTCACCTCATCTCCATCTCCCGTCTCTCGGCGTTTCTTCAAAAGCAAGGCAACTATCTTCATAAACGACTTGGTAATTGGCCTGGAAGAGAGGGTATAAGTAAGTATGAAACGAGGAAAGCAGACCGCCAAAGGAAACTTACCATCCTCTGTACATCAAAAATCGTGGCGGCCAGGCTCCACCACCTTCGAAATCTCGAGGTTGATATCTTCCACCAGAGGTCTCCTGTTCCCCAATTTAACGTTCCCAGAAACCTAGATAGCGAAAGTCGATCCCGGATTCCAACTATCCTTCATCCTCAAGATACGGTGTAAACATGAGATCCCAGGCTAACCTTGAAGTGCGCGTTGGCGTCCTGAAGAAACGGGTAGCCGTTGCTCACGACTGGATGCCCACGGAAAAGCTGAAGAGGGTCTCCAAGCTCAACAGTTGGTTGAGGGTAACGCCAATGATAATGCCAATGATAACGAGTATGAGTAGGAAGGTCGTGAACTCGGTGGACCGTTCAATGCGCTGAAGAAGGTTCGGGTGGGAGCCAAGTGTATGTTCCATCCAGAACCGATAGAGGTTGGAATAGAGGTAGTTCAAGTCAGCGCCGAGAGTACCCCGCATCGATAGCGAGGGTGTAACTGCCTTTCGTCGCCGAACCGAGTCCCAAGAAAGGGATTGGGTGGATGTGACGCAAGCACTGGTAATGGGCTAACGACAGCCTCCATTCTACGGACACAGAGCACGCATGGATATCAGGGACGACATGATCCCAAACGGTATAGGTTCGAGAAGTCTTGACATTCTCGAGGCTTTTGAAGGTCCTCTGTTCGCCTGCGAGGGAAGGAGAGTGGGGATGGCAGTGGGAGGGAACGAGTAGGAGTAGGCTGGTGTTGGTGGCTGGTAATACCGGACCCCACGTTGGACCGTTCAAGTCTTCCAAATCCGCCCTGGGCTGTACCCAACCTCGTGGGAAATGTGCTTGCTGAGCAACAAGAGTTATTCCAGCGAATGTTCCACCACATCTGGTGGTGATTGCTGGCGGCTGACGCGGTCAGCGACAGCTCATGGAGGATGGCGCAATATGGTGAATGAGCCACGTTGTCGTTCATCCCATCATGAAGAGCCTGACACGTTGATTATGCGGTAGCCTGTACGACCGCAGAAGAGCTCGGATACCTTGAACCTGAAAAGGGGCCTATTAGCACGGCTTGCTGGCGAGAAAATCTAAACATACCTGTAGAGGCTTGCTCTACCGACACAACCAGTACCCCACACGTCCCTACCCATACCGATATACCCTCATTCATCATCCCCTTCTTGGTTGACCATCACGATAAGGTGGTAGTCGCAAGCATGACGCCTTGAGTGCATGGGCTGCGTAGCAGGGCGATGTTTGTGCCGTGTCTTCCTCATCGTTTGACATGGAGGGAGGACAAGCCGTAGAGAACAGCCAAGTCTATTGGGAGAGTCGACGAAGAATCACCCACATCTTGGGGCCAATGAGCAAATTTGCAGAAGGTCAACCGATAGTATCGCATACCTTGTGGACCCGAGCAAATCGGCAAAGTCCATGGTTTTGGGGCAAATTTTCGTTCTGATGATTCGAGGTGCAGTATTAAGCATGCCTGTTAGGAAGGCTAGAATTCCCGTACGCCCAGAGTAAAGAAAGCTGCCGGAAGAGAGGTCATCGCAATCACCAACCTCGCGTGGGGTCTCAGTACTCAGTACTCAGTCTGGATGCCGCGTCGAAGTTTAGGGCAGGCAAACAAGGGAAAACGCGAATTCGTAAATTTTTCTAATTTTGCCCTGAGGCCGCTCTTTGATCGCGTTCAACATTATTTATTCATGAAGTTTCCGATAATTTCAACCAGATAACGCTGAGACGGTATCAAGTTCGCCTCCTCGTATAACCAGCCTACCAAGAACGAGCCTCAGGATCAGATCTCGTGGTCCAGTCGAGGTCACATGGGATGCTTGAAAGCTCAAGGCTCAACGATCAGCGCTCATCTCCTCGTCTTTAACGACCTTTCTTTTAGGATCCACCACCATGGAGACCATCCTCGAGGACTACCCCTGGGAATGCTATGAAACTCTTCCGAATGCGACAAAGCGGAAGCTCGAGACAACTTTACTCCTTGAAATCGTTGAAAAGTCAAACTCGACGATGAACAGTCGATATCTCATCAGGAAGAACTGCGAAGATCTACTTCAAGAAAATGCCCCGTTTCGAAGAATACTATTAAAATGCTGGCTGATTGGGTCATTCGAAGACCTCCTAACCGCAGGCATGGTGCGAAGCCACGTTTTAAATCATCTTTCTAACGTCTTATGCAGAAGAACTACAACCCCTCTCGAGCGCTCCACCGGTAGAACACGACCTGACATCTACAGGTACGATGGGTATTATAGTCGCGTCTTCGAACAATACATTGATATTGCCTCATATCCTTTCTCGTAGACATGCAGCTGAACATCCAAAATGCTTCGATCTACGGCGGTAAAATCACTCAAGTTCATGGCAACCTGATTACCCATAACTGTAGGCGAAGGCGACTAGCTTTGTCGTAGCTACTGACATTTATGATCATTCTAGATTCATCGCGATCAGGTAACTTCAGCTGCCCGCATATATCGTTTGGAACTCATGTGGGTATCCCCAGAAAAGGAAAGGCAAGACCTTATGAACTGGCTATCTGACGTCGACTACGCACGCATCCACAACGACATAGTCAGCAAACGAGTGCCCGACACCGGAGAATGGTTCATTCTGTCGTCTGAAGTAGAGGCATGGATAGATGAGCCCAGCGCTCGGATTCTTTGGTGTCCTGGTATACGTGCGTCAGCATCACGTCTGCGTTAAACGCTGTGGCTTATCCGTCTTTTAGCTGGTGTCGGAAAGACAGTCCTCTCGTAAGTCATTCTATGATGGAAAACCTCTCATTTATTGACTTATTCCGGAAAGATCTCTTGTTGTCGATCATCTGGAGAAGGAGCGGAAAATGTCCACATGCGTCATCTACCTGAACTACAAGCGGGTTTCGACCCAGAGCCTGTCTCATCTCTTCGCTTCGATGCTTCGTCAGCTCTACGCGAACGAAACCCTCCCCTGTGAGCCCGTGGATAACCTGTGGGATGCGTATTCCTCTCACAAGTCTATTCCCTCGGAGGACGAGCTCTATGCCACCCTATTGGAAACACTGGAGGGTCTTGAATCCATGACATATCTCGTTCTGGATGCGCTCGACGAATATGTAAAACAATATTCCGATGACTTGATCGACACTCTCCTATCCAAACTTACCACCGCCAACCCGGAGAGATTGAAGATTATGGTCACTTCGCGCGTAATTGGCGGGATGGAACAGCTTTTCAGCCAAGCTGGAGTGCTTCGTAGAGAGATTTTCAGTGCTGACAACGATATTGCACGCTACATTCATTACAGAGCAACCAAAGAGCTATCGTTCATGACGAAGACGCAGGTCGAGGAATTAAAACAACGAATTCTGGGTCTTACAAAGGGAAGGTGAGTAAATGACCTCCCATACCGTCATACCCCTATTCTCAATATATTACCAGATTTCTGGTCGCCCACCTGCACATGAATTCGTTATCCGCTCTCCTGAATTGGGGGGAAATCAAGGATGGTCTCGATCACCTCTCAGGTGACGTTGATATAGCCTACGAGGCAACGACCAGGACCAACGCCGACGTGAGCTCGCAAATAAAGTTCTGCTTTGGGTTGCCTGTGCAAAGCAGAACCTTTCCATCAAGGACATCCAGTTTGCTTTGGCTATCGCTCCAGGCAGGAAGAATGTGAGAGACTATCTCTACTCGGTGGACACGATTACGTCCGTCTGCGCTGGACTGGTCATAGCAGACCAAGAAAATGGAGTCGTTCGATTTATGCGTACGTGCAATATCACCAACTCAACAGTATACAATTGCTCATTCGTCCATAGATCAGACTGCTCAAGAGTTTTTTGAATCCGCCCGTGATGTTTATTTCAGTTCGCCTGATCGGGTTATCTGTGATAGTTCTCTCACTTACCTCTCGGCCTGTATACCCCGCAACCTTGTGTCCCTAAAGCAGCTAAAGCCAGGGCCACTCCTACAGTTCATCTCGCAACACTGGCTTTCGCATCTTCGGCAATGCGAGGAGGAGATGTTCCCAACAATCCTTTCCTTTGAGTCACAACGCAGTAACATTCTCCATGCCGTTCAACTTACATCTGTGATCGGTGACAGAGGAGGAGGTTCCGAATATGACGTTAAATGTTGCGAGGCCTTATGGAAGATTCAGACAACAGAAGGGTCACGACTGGGGAGCTACACGCCTGCAATACATATTGCATCTGCTCTCGATCTCAGCCATGTGCTCCAACTCACTCTGGCAGATGGTGTTGACCCTAATCTTTCGCTACAAGTCAATGGTCTTACCCCTCTGTCTTTGTCTGCCATGGCTTCTGCGAGACAGGCCATCAGAGTCTTACTCGGCAACGCACGGGCAGACACTACCGTCACGGACAAGGAAGGGCACTGTCCTCTAGCTCTAGCATCGATAGCAGGATCGTACGAGTCCGTCAAGTTGTTATTGGATTGTGATGCTGCCAATATCAACTCAACAAACCGATGCCTCGAGACTCCTTTGATTCATGCCGCTAGACATGGACATATCTCCATCGCTCAAGAACTGCTAAGGAGAGTTGACGTCGATGTCAACGCTCAAGATCATAAAGGTCGAACAGCTTTGATGGTTGCCCTTGAAAAGGGCGGACTGAACAAAGACATTATCATATCCTTGTTCCTCGATCCTCGCCTAGACTTCGAGAAGCGAGACCACCGGGGGCAGACAGTTTCGCATGCTGTGGCCTCTTATGGTTCATCCTCTCGCAGATTACACCCAGAGATCCTCGTCATGTTTTACAGGGTGGGTCGCAATTTGTTCTCCGAACATACGAGCGTCCCTTTCCTTGTGTTTCTCGCCCACAACAACTACATCGGTGCTTTCAAGATGATCATTGAGCAGTTTCCAGACTCCATCGATATCAATGCTGGCGACGGGAAAGGTGGAACTCCTCTCTTCCATGCAGTAATGCATGGGTGGATTGACCTTGTTCGGGTCTTACTCGATAGTCCCAACATCTCCGTCAACGCTCGAGATCACAATGGCCAGACCCCCCTGATGAAGGCTGTCGAGGAGGGCTGGGACAACATTGTCGATGTCTTACTGGCCACTCCAGTAGAGCTTGACGCAGTTGATAATGATGGGCGAACTGCTCTGATGCTGGCAATCCCTCGTGCAAAAACTGACACAAGTTTTGTCACTTGTATTATGCAAATCCTCGATGCAGGTGCAAATTTACATATCGAGGATAAAAATCACCGTACCGCCCTTTGGTATGCAGATACCTACGGCATGGGCAATGTATTCGTGATGCTACTTCATTGTGGAGCAATAGTCCATTCTAGACCTCGAAACCTCCAAATTCCCCTAATTGAGGCGGTCTCCAAAGATATAGATCAATTCCCGTTGGCCAATAGAGAAAGTTTGAGATCCATCATCATGCAGCTAATCCAGCATGGTGCTAGCGTCGACTGGACTGATGAGGAGCTCAAGACGCCATTAGTCCATGCAATCATTGCCAGCCCATTCGACCCATACCTTTCGTCTTTTCTACTGGAGCTGGACGCCGACCCGAATATACCAGACATTACTGGTCGCACTGCCCTTTCTTACGCCGCTGAATTCGGTTCAGATCAACTCGTGAAACTCCTACTTGATAAAGGGGCCGATCCCGATATATTCGACTTTGATGGATGGTCCCCGCTGGCGTATTACGTGTCGCGGATATCAGCATGTTGGTATTTGGACCAGACCAAGGCTTCTGGTGGAGATCATGATCGAACATTGGTGGCTTACGAGGAACCACTACAGACTCTCCAACTTCTATTGAAGCAGTCGCAACTAGCGGTATCAATAGATCTCAGGAAACTAGGCGTTGAGTTTTCCGGTCGACGTCATGACCAAAAGCCGTTTTTAGAATGGATTGCTTCCGGCTGGAGAACACATCGGGGAGATGAACAACCAACGCCATTGGGTAGGGAAGATCTCATTCGATTTTTGGAGGCGGTCATATCCAATAATCAAGCTATAGAGGGAGTTGGTGGTCCACCATCACCTCAAGCTTCTATGAAGGATCTTGATGTATAGTCTCTTTCTGGTGGACTTTCACCTAAACCTCGCTTTTCTTATCTTATGTTCCTTGGACTTCTGTTTTGTTTATTCGTATTCCTTCTCATATTTTCTATTCAATTCTGTTTCGCCTGAAGAGATGATGGTAAATATAAAAAAGTATACATTGTAAGCGTCAGAAATAGACATCGAGAGAACAGTTCAAATGATACGTAGAGGAAAGACGAAAGACGACACCAAAGCCAAAAAGGCAATGAACGGGAAAGAATCGATAACAACGAATGACCAGTAGCCAGAGCTCCTACAACCATGACATAACAACTCGAATCCGTTCAGAGACTTTCCTCATCATCATACCTCCTCATCCCGAGGCGGCCTATACTGCTCCTCTGCTGGCCCACTCGCATCCATATTCAACTGCCTCGTCACAGTCGGTGCCAACCCAATCCCGTGGATATGGTAATGCTCCCCTACAATCTCCTTCGCTGCGACCATCAATCTATCCAGACGTGCCATGATGTTGAATGCGGTGGATACTCCGACGCAGAAGAATCTGGAAGATGAACGTCAGTCATTGACCAGGTGAAGAGGACGCGAAGAATAAATCGTAAGGGAGAGATGGGGAGGGCGAAGTAGGAAGAGAGAGACGGAAGAAGAACCACGAAAGAAGGCGCACAAATATTGTTCATTCATCAACGTCTCCAACGTCAGAGTCCTCGGTAACCCATAATCCTCCTCCGTCTCCTTCTTCATAATATCCAATCCCGAACTCTGTGCCAAGAACCTATCCAATAACGGACATGGTGTAATCTGTGGGAGTGGGTGTCCAGTTCGGAGAGCAGATGAAATCATCGCTGTAAAGCAGTACGAATGCACATTAGGTTTCTGAACGAATCAAATAGAAGATGTGTTTAGAACGCACTCAAGACAGCTAATATCTCCCCTTGAAAGTCGGTATCCATGAACCTTGTCCTCCTCAACAATGCCCTCGCCCATGCAGGTTCGAGGTGTTTGACAACAGACATAAAATGTGCCAAGCTGTACGCGATTTGTCTATCAACCCCTGTCAGTCTCTTTCATAGAGGTAGAAGAGAAGAAAGGACGTACATCTGCATGTCACATAGGGCATTATATCTCTCGACAGGCCACCTGCCTCTCAAGGAAAACTGCGATCACGGCGTCAGTATCAGTCTCTTCAAAAGCAAAAGAAAGACGAAACGCACCTCATAGATAACATTCGTCCTCAACGCAATACTCCTCTTCAACTTACTCCTTACCGCCAACAGACTTGTATTAATCTCCGTGACTTGTTCTTCACTTCTCTCATTCGCATACGAGAGGATAGCACAGTAGATAGCACCCAGTTCGGAACAGGTTGTAGCGAGTGTAGCTCGTGAGTATCGACGGATGGTGGTAGATGGTGGGAGGAATGAGAAGATGCTATAGATAGTGTTAGTCTTTAACTTCCCCAATCTTGAGTGTGAGTGTAAGAAGGCGTACAATGCAGCGAATACACCAGTCGTCACGAGTAAACACCGTCTCTGCGATTACAATCAGTCTTTCATCTTTCTCCTTCGCCACCACAAAACGAAAACAAAACCCCAATTACTCACCCACCAAACAGTAAACCCAAACCCAGGACTCCCAGGTACACTCTGCGTGACATCCAAATACGAATACCCTACCACCAAACAGATCGTTACAAAGAACACGATCTGTGTCATGGGTGGACCTGGATAGTAAAGACGAGCATAGAATATAAATGGACAACAGATCCCGAAGACGACTGCGAGACCGTAAGGATTTCCGTGTCCTGATCCTGTGGAGATGTACCTGCGAACATAGTAAGCCATAACGATCGAGATTAGATATTAAAAGTCGAGGTGAAGGAGGGAGAGCAGTGATGACAACAGGAGTGTCGCGGAATAGAAGAAGAGAAATGAGAGAGACGATACGCACCACATAGCCATCCCCACCGCGCCACCAAGAAACGTACTAGCCACCCTCGCAAAGAACCCAAATATCGTATCTCCTCTAAACCTCGCAAGCGTAATTGAACCCATAATAACACCCCATACGAATCGATTCTCTGTCAAATATCACCGTCGTTAGCATTCGTATCCTTGTCCTCTCTCCTCTCTCCCCTCTCTCGACCCCAGATCCCGATCCCAACTTCGAGATCACAAAGGTAGGGAGAGAGGGAGAGAGAGCGCGAAATGAGAAAGAATGAAGAGAGAAATCCACTCACCATAAGCGAACCCCGCACTCCCCTCCACAACACTCGGCAACGCCAACAACACCGCCAAAACCCCCGCTTTCACCGCATACAGTACATTCCCCCCAGCTAAACCCGTAACCGCATGATACACCCAGCTCATGACACTCTCGAATAGGTTTCGTGGTGGTAATGCGTCTGGGTCTCTACGCATGGGGAGTCCGAGGTCGGAGGAGATGGATGGGTCGAGGCCTTGGATCGCGTCTGGAGAGGGGTGGTATTAGACATACGATGATAAAAAATGTGGAAGGGGAGAGAGGCGAGGGAGAAAGGGAGGAGGTGGGGAGGCGAGGACGGGTTAAATGAGGAGGAAGAGAGAAGGGGAAGAGCGACGCACCAGGATCCTCATCAACCTCCCCCGTAAACTGATCCGACACCTCCCAATGTCTCCATCTTATCAGTTTCTGAATAGGAGTCCACAACTGGTTTCGTTGACGTTTGGTTTCTAGTTTGATCATTTCGTCCATCTGTGAGAGTGGGAGGAGGCGTTAGCGGTCGTTTTAACATTCACAATGAGGTGGAGGTGTATTCGGTGGGTGTGAGAAGTTCGGTGGGGATACGGGAAGAGACGAAGCTGAAGGAGAGAAAGGGAGAGAAGACGAAAAACGACGACTCACCATCTCCCCAACGATCTCAGCCAACTGTATCAAATGATACTGATACATGAAACAATGGAAGAGATACCGATGTGCAGGTGTCTCTTCCTCTTCGCTATCGTCTTCCCAACCTTCCCAATTCCCTTCGTCTTTACCCTCCGCTTTCTGTTTCTCTTCGTTTTCCCGCCGATTTTGGTGTCGACTCATCCTCCTCTCAAAAGCAGGCCGATAAGGTTCTAGAACTCGGAACCTATTGAGAAACGATCAGTTCAGGCCTCTCTCTTAGAGGCGATGACTCTCAATGGCTCTCAATGGCTCTCAGCCACTCGAAAGAGACGAAAGACGAGGATAACCCCCTCCAACCAAGACAGGAAAAAAACCCAGAAAACGGGGAAGAACCCTCCCGAAAGAAACGAAACAATCGCCCCAAAGACTCACCTCAAATCCCACCTAAACTCCTCCCCTACCCTGCTCAACTCCTCCCTCTCCCTCTCATGACCCTCCCTTTCCTTCTCCCACCCTTGTTTCACCTTCCTCGGGTTGATGAGGTATTTGATGCGATCGTGTCTTGCTGTTGTGAGGAATGTATGGATGGTTGTTAGGGAGCGGGTGAGGGTGAGGAGGAGGGGTGTTGCGCTAGAATGGGAAGGGAGGGTTAACGACCGTACGAAGAAGAGGGAGAGGGAGGGGGAGAGGAAGAGGAAGATGAGGGAAGGGAGGAGCAGGAGGAAAAGCGAAGGGAGAGGATAGGGAAGAACGTACCTCTCACCCAACAACCCCGTCAACCTCCCAGTCCACCTCTCCGCATCCGGATCACTCAAAAGCTCCGCTTCGAGGTTCATGTATTTTTGGGATTCGAAGACTCCGACTACGTTTTCTAACCTATGTTGGTTGGTTAGATTGAAACAAGGACTAGAAAAATAACACCACATACCGATCCTCCGATAAAGAAAACGACAGGTTATGAAGAGCGTGGTGGAGCATATGGTGGTGATGATGTCTCCAATAATGATGTTCGTGTCTTGCATGGTGGGCTGCTGAATCTCTATGTTCTCGATGGCTTTTGAGGCTTCCTTTCGTGCTTCCTTCTCTTGACCTTCCCCTCTTCTCCTTGTCCCTTTTCTCTTTCTCTTTCTTCCCGTGCGTATGCGAATGCGAATGTGGTTGAGTAAGTGGATGATGGAACCCATGTTCCCTAAAATACTCCTTCCTCCTCGACGCACTCGCACTGATAGACTGTACGGAATCTGTACGAGTGACTGCGTCCATGAACCGAGCGTGATGTTCTCCTCGTGGCGTATGCGATGGTGTAGGCGTCGAATTTCCCGTCTCCAATATCGGCGTCGTCGTTCCTACAACCGGTGTCCCTCCCCCTCCATCTCTCTCTGGACTCCCAACCCTCGACACAACTCTGCTCGGCGCTCTACTACTCCCCGGACTCCCAATCCACACCGGCGTCGAAGGTCCAGTATTAGCAGGACTACTCGGCGCAGGAGTAACAGGAAACCTCTGCCTAGTCGGATCCACCAAACTCAAATACAGCCCCAACCCATTCCCTCTATTACACATCCTCCTAGCCATATCCTGGAAAGGTTTCCAATCTTTCGGACTATACCTTCCCCATACCAAGTCCTTGCCTAGAAGTCGAGTGGCTGCTGCTAAAGGAAGGATTTGAGCTTCGGATTTTGATATTGCGGAGGAGATTTGAGAAGCGAGGAGGGGGAAGGTGGGAGAGGATGGGGGAGTGGAGAGGAGGGAAAGGTGGAGTTCGAGTGCGTGGATTGTTGGTTCGAGAAGGGCAGAGAGACGGGTTGTGAAGAGGGCGGAGGTGGATGATGGGAAGATTAGGATACTTCCGAGGAGGGAGATGCCGGAATGAAGAGCGAGAGGGATGATAACCGTCTTCCCTAACCCATAATAAGGAAAAGGAAACAACGCAGCGGTGGTACAACATATATCCAACCCAATAATCGCAAACACACAAGCGAATAGGTAAGGTCCAGGTCCTTGAACTGCTCTTATATATAACCAGAACATCGTCCCAAGGAACAAAAACAACAACATGATTGCAGATGAGCCGAGTTGGATGAATTGACCTGTAACTGCGAGGGGGAATGCCGTGGTGGGGTTGGTTAATGAGGAAGGGAGGGAGGAGGGAGAAGGAGAACGGGAAAGGGAGGAGAGGTACATTCCGAGACAGGACCATGCCCAGGAGGTTGAGACGAACAGGAGGATGAGGAATTCACGTTCGAGGACTGCGATGAAGGGATCGGAGGGTGGGGAGAGGACAGCGGCTGGTTGGAGGCGTTAGACATCCTTCGATGGGAGAGATGGGAGGGGTGACGTACCTATGAGAATCAGGAACGCTGCCTATCCATGTCAAGAATAGATGAGTGAGTTTGATTAGCTTAGTCTCTTCTCGCCACACCGAGAAGGCCGCGGACGTACCTGCCCCATAACCTTCTGAACATCCGGAATTATAAAGAGTAGTGCAGACACCCAAGCTACGACAGCACATCGGATAGCTGGTTTGAGTTTCGTCCATGTCCAGTTGTCGATTGTCCATTGGAGGGAGGAGGGGATGTGGGATGTCCAACTCTTCTCTTCCTTCTTATCCTCGGTTTCTTTCTTCCTGTCTCCGGAGTCGGAGTCGGCGTCTGGTAGACCTTTTTCGGCGTCGACGTTGTTCGATTTGGAGAGACCGTCGTGGTTCTTCAAATCCTTTGAGCTGGTAGAGTTGGACGGTGATGAGATTTTGGGTTGGGTGATTGGGTCGACGTGGAGATTCTTCGGTCTGGTATCTCTTCCTCTTCTCCTCATTCTCATTCCTTCTCTACCTTCTCTGCCTTCCCCGCCTTCTCCATTCGCAACATTCTCATTCCCATTCCCGTTCCCTACCCCTCCGTCCTTGCCAGCCACACCTTCCGCAATACCATTCCCCCGCAGATTCGTCGATAGTTGAGGAGAATGCCCAGAATCGTTAGGTACGGCGGTTGTGGTTGAAGAATTCGAGTTCATTGGCTCAACACCTAACGTCTCATGCTCCGCCTTCTCTGCTTCTTTCTTTCCTTCCATCTCTTATTCGTCCTTCTCCTTCAGTGTCCTTCGATGTCAATGTCAATGTCGAGTAAGAGTCGGTCGACGTCAACGTCAAGGCACGTCAAGACCGTCAAGTTGAGGTTCGGATTGAGGTACCCAAGGTCCTCCTTCTCCCAGTTGTCGGCGTCAAGCGTATATCGCGGCTACGTTCAGTGAGAATAGACGTGTTTATAAAGCAGTGAAAAGGCGAATCCACCCGAAGCTCGACTCGGTACGGGCCCTTACGGTCTCCTCGTCTATCTTGCGACTCGCGAGAAATGAAATCTGTCCTGTTGTCTTTCCTTGAGAAAAGGAAGATTGATGTCATGTCATACCTGAAACGGGCAAGTAATTCCCAGGAAAGGTCGTCAGTCCTCGGAATCTCGGGATTTCTAAAAGCCGGTAAGTATTTTTAGACGACTTCGGAGAGATCTTCCGAAGGAGGATGAAGGTTTTTCGAAACCTCTTCCTTCGCCATAATGATTAATCGTTGAACGTTGGTCAGCGTCTCAAAGCATCGTTAACTCACGTCTTTCGATCCGTCATCCTCACCCGCGTTTACAAGGTATTCATAGGATGCTAGTGGGCGAAGGATGATCCAACGGCGAGCGGGTTAACCTTCAAACGACTCTTCTCAAATTTGAAAATTCTTCAAAATTGTCGCGTTTCACCTTCGACCACTCCGATTCCGACTTCAACTCGAATGACTCAAGATGATTCGAGTTGAGGGATTTCAGCGAGGGGAAGGCGGTTTCGTCCGATGATTTACGGGAAGCCGTGTAAGGTGGAGGGTGGAATGGATATGGGGAGGGGGAGGCGAAGGAAGGGAAGGAGGGAAGAAAGGGAAGGGAATGCGATTAAGTGAAAGAAGAGACGAGATTAGATTAAAACAGTCGAAGGAAAGAGATGAAACAAGAACAGGACGGAGTCGTGGAGTAGGAGGATGGAAAGCGGGAAATTAAAAGAAGTAACGCGAAAAAAGTGATAAGGAGGGAGAGAAGGCGATTAACCAAGGAAGACGTCGAGAGAAAGACTACTAGAGGCACGGAGAGGGGGCTTGCATGAGGCGCAAGACAAAGTATATCTTCGATGGACTATGGGATAATTATATTCACTCGTTACTCGTCGGATACCGGGAGAGGATGAGGTAGAAGAAGAAGAGGAAGTAAAGATGAATCGAAGGATCGATGGGTTGAAATAAACGCGTAAGGATTTCTTTGGTGCTCGAGAATTGTCTCTTATCTGATCTCAGAGTCTTCTTTACATTCAGCCCTTTTTTCAGACTTCCTCCAGCCTCATTCACTAACCGAACTGACAGTGAGAGTTAGGACGACAACGGAAGCTATACAATTACGACGCCGAGCGGGTCAATCTTTGGAGACGGCATTTCTTCCTTATATTTCAAAATCTTTCTTCGAGTTTCGTTCCCTCCCTGATTTTGACTCGACTCGATGACGAGGGGCACGGGACGAGGGATTTAGCCTCGAATATGGGGTCCTCCGTTGTTGACAGCAGTCGTGTGCGGTGGAAGGATCAGGAGAGGACGGGATGGAAGCGGTGGAGATAGGGATGCAAAAGGAGGGGAAGAAGAGAAGACGAGACGAAGGAGAGGAGGGAGAAGAGACGAAGGAACGAAGAAATAACCGTGGAGGAAGCAGATAGAAACCTGAATCTGACAGCGCGTGAGAGAGGGGGGGGCGAAACCGCGGGAGATGATATGAGGGCGCTCTATATTTTTTCTGGTTGGAGGATACACAACTTGAATGGCCGTTGTCCTCGCAGTTGAAGTTGGACACTCTAAGGTAGGAGGTGGAGGAAGGAGAGAGAAGGTTGGAAGAATGGATCGGAAGGGCGAACGAAAGAAAGAAAGAAAGAAAGGGATTAGATGGGAGGGAGGAGGGGTTGGACAATTCTCTGAGGACGAGGCTATATAATGCGATTCGTCAGAAAAGTATGTGTTCTTCTTCGAATCCAGGTGGGGACACTAGGTGTTGATTCGTCTTCTAACAGGGTTCACGAGGAGGATGTAATAGATCGTTTGCTTCACCTCTTTCCGGTACTCTCAAGGAACAAGTTAGTGGTAATTGAATTCAGGAAGAACGAGGGAGTGTTTTTCGAAGTAGGTGGACGTGGAAGTGGACGTGGATTTGAAGGCGAATCGAACATTGAATTTCACATTTGAGCGATGAACCCAACCCACCCGGTCCCACCGTCAATCAGCTAATCTACATCCTTCCGTGACTAAACGCACGACACGACATCCTTCGCTTGCCGCGTTTTATCTCCTTCAAATTCAGACCCGAAGGGCTTCAACTCTTCAAGAGTTGAGGGATTTCAGCTACAAAGAAGGATGACAGCTCCTTCCGACTTTGTCGAGGGCTCGCCATATCTCAAATTTTGGAATAAATGGGCTTCTGACTCGGGTTTTGATTCAGGAGGTTGAAGAAAGGTGAAAGGAACGCTAAGGAAGGGTGAATGGGGAGCAAGAGAAGTGGGATACATTCGTATGTTCGACATATGAATGGTCGGGATGGAGAACACGAGGGTGAAAGGTGAGATGGAGGCCGAGAGAATGAACGAATGACATCTAGGAGGAAGTCTTCTAAGTAACCTCCAGTGCGAATGAAACATATTCTACGTAAGTGTACAAGCAACAGGTATTTTCGCGTTGTGTCAATGCTTTAAGGATGCGACGGCGGAGGCGAGGAAGAAGACGAAAGAGGATAGAAAACGAAGCTGAGTTGTATCTGTAAGATGAACATTTCAAAATGAGACTCGAGTTAACCGGGAGGCAGGGGAAGAAACAGAGAAGGGGAAGACTACTGGTAAAAGACCGTCTCTGCCGATTGAGATACCGTATATTATCATGCTAAATAATTATCTCGTCTGAGATTGGAATATCATCCAAGAAGTAATCATCAAGTCCATCGAGTTCGTAGATGGGCGATAAATCCGCAAGATAATCTGCGGAAAACCCGACTGGTGAACTAGGTGGCGTATCAACTGTCGGCTCTGTCAGTTCCTCGATCATATGAGAGATGAGGTATTCTACGCTCAAAGCATGTTGCTGACCATCTCCCCAATCAACTCTCCAAATTGCAGTTATCCAGTCTATGAATGGGAGATAATCTTCCGGAGAACGGCGAAACGGCATGCCTATGTTCCAGAAGTCTTCGGGTATTGGCTGCTGTGAATCGAGATGTAGAACCAGCATTTTGATGGTCCTAAACGCAGCGTTAAGATTAACCCATGCTTGACGCTCCAACGGGATGTCTGTTCTCGCGAGTGAAGGCAACACTGTTGGGACTCGTGACAAGGAATATTCGAGTGGTGAACATCCGTCCGAGTCGCATATTTCCGAGTTCGCTCTGTGTTCAAGCAGAATTTGCACATGAGAATATGCATTAAGTTCGGCAGCGTAGGACAGGGCAGTCCGCCCTTCTCTGTCTGCCGCATCTAGATTGACCTTCGCATCTATTAAAAGGGAGGAAAATGCAGTGTTGGTTGGGTAACAGAGGACTGCATGAATTAATGGGGTTCGAAGTTGTTGGTCGCATGCGTTGATATCGGCACCATGCGTAATCAATAGCTTGAGGATAGCAATCCAGCTGGTTCTGCGTCGAATCTCATTCTTGAGATTCTTGGTATTGGGGGCGAATACCTGAAATAATGGCGTCCAGAGTTCCTTGTCTCTCGAGTCAATGTCGGCACCCTGTTCGATTAGCTTCTCGACAACAACCTCTGAGCCTTTCCAAGCAGCAAGTGAAAGTGCGGTGCGGAGGTCTTTATCCCTTATCTGGACATCGGCTCCTGCCTCAAGCAGGCAATCGATGACAGGAGGAGGAGCATCACTCAGAATTGCTAGCATGAGCGCCGTTCTACCATCCTTATCAACAGCATTGAGTGGAATTGGAGCCTTTAGAAGGCAACAAAGTGTGGATTCAAAGCCCTTCTCTGCCGCTTTCATCAAGGCGGTCTGACCATGACAATCTCGTGCATTGACAGCAACAGTCGGAGTGTCGAGCAAGACACGAACAAAGTCGTCATGACTGTGCGCTATGGCATGCAAAAGTGGGGTTCCACCCTCCAGGTCACCGACATTAACATCAACGGACTCTGAGAATCGATCCATGATACTCTTGAAAGCGTCGATGTAGTTCCTCTGGGCAAGGAACACAAGGAAGGGAGCGCCTACGTGCTTAAAGAATAGCCCATTGCACACCTCGTACCAGGTAACGAGGATCTCTGGGTCCAGGCGAGAGGACTGGTCACGGAATGCAAGGAGGTAAGCAGGAGTATGGCCAAATTTGTCCTGTTTCTTGAAGTCCAGGCGTGAATCGCGAAGTAACGGGATGACGACATCTTTATTGGGTCTGGCCGTTTTCAACGCAACCATGATTGCTGTCAAACCATCTTCATCCTGAGAATTGATATCAATATCAGCTCTCTTTAGAAGAGCATGAACAATGGGGGCATAACCGTGCTTGACTGCATGAATCAGAGGTGTCTCGCGGCGCTGATTTATCGAGTTGATGTTAGTCCCAAGCCGGTCTAACAATAACTCAACGGACTGATACGATCCAGCTATAGACGCCAACGCTAGAGGACAGTGCCCATAGTGATCTGTGATGCTAGAGTCCGTCCGAGCATCTCCGAGTAGAACTGTTACGGCTTGTGTCGCAGAGGCAATGACGGATAAAGAGAGAGGGGACAGTCCGCTGTGTGGCAGCCGGATATTGGTGTTGGCACCATCTTCCAGGCAGAGCTGAAGCAAATGACAAAGATCGAGAGCGGAAGCAATATGTATGGCTGGGACACATCTATAAAACTGCGCTTCTGCGGCGATAACTTTCCATAAGGTTTCGCACCGTTTTGTGTCATGTTCCGGACCTCCTCCTCTGTTACCGATCACAGATGAAAGTTGAACGGCATGAAGAATATTGGTACGTTGAGATTCAAAAGCAAGAAGTGTCGGAAACATCTCCTCTTCGCAGTGCCGGAGGTGCGAAAGCCAATATTGCGAGATAAAGCGTAAAAGTGGCCCTGGTTTGAGCTGTTTCAAGGACGTGAGGTTGCGGGGTATACACGATGAGAGATAGGTGAGAGAGGTGTCACAGATAACTCGGTCAGGTGAATTGAAGTAAATATCACGAGTGGATTCGGTAAACTCCTGAGCGGTTTGATCTATGGATGGGTAAGTGTCTATCTTTAGCCATTTAGTATCCAGCACATACGCATAAACCGGACGACATCATTTTCTCGGTCAGTGATAACCAGCCCAGCGCAGACAGACGTGATCGTATCCACCGAGTATAGATAATCTCTGACCTTCTTCCTGCCTGGAGCGATAGCTAAAGCATATTGAATATCTTTGATGGAAAGATTCTGCTTCGTGCAGGCAACCCAAAGCAGAACCTTATGCGCAAGCTCGCGGCGGCGTTGATCCTGCTCGCTGATGCGTCGCATAACACCCTCGTAGGCCTGGTCTACATCGCCAGAGAGGCGATCCAAACCGTCCTTGATTTCTCCCCAGTTGAGAAGACCGGATAGCGAGTTTATGTGTAGCTGAGCAACCAGAAATCTAGCAATTTGTCGGACTTAGCATTACATAGCAGTAGCAGTATGAGAGGCCATATACTCACCTTCCCTTGGTTAGGCTTATGATTCGTTGCATTAGTTCCTCGATCTGGGGATGGGTCATAAATGACAACTCATTAGTTGCACGGTAGCGGACGTAGCGTGCGATATCATTATCCGCGCTAAAGACCTCTTGGCGTAGGGCTCCAGCATGAGCGAAAAGCTGTTCCATCCCACCGATTACCCGCGATGTTACCATAATCTTCAATTTCTCTGGGTTGGAGGTGGCGAGTTTAGACAGGAGAGAGCCGATCAACTGGTCGGAATACTGATTCGTGTATTCGTCGAGAGCGTCAAGGACAAGATATAATGTTGATGGTATACTCTCCAGGGTTGCCACCAATGCGGAATACAGCTCATCCTCGGAGGGATCAGACTTAAGTGAGGAATGCGTACCCCATAGCTTATCCACAGGCGCACATGGGAGGGTTTCGTATGCGTAGAGTTGACGGAGCATAGAGGCAAAGATATGTGACGGGGTTTGGATCGAATATCGCTTGTAGTTCAGGTAGATGACGCAGGTAGGCATCCCCCTTTCCCTTTCCAAGTGGTCGACGACGAGGGATCTTTCCGAGAATAGTCAATAAATGCGATTGGGTTGCCATGATAGCCAACTTACGAGAGAACCGTCTTTCCGACACCAGCTGAGGAACACATAAACTACAGTGGTTTACGAGAGCGAGAGGATGACGCACGTATTCCGGGGCACCAGATGATCTTAGTGCGAGGCTGGTCTATCCACGTCTGTACTTCAGATGACTCAATGAACCATTCTCCAGTGTCGGGAACTCGTTTACTAGCGACGTCGTTGTGGATGCGTGCGTAATCGATTTCAGACAACCAGTTCATGAGATCTTGCCTTTCCTTCGCTGATGTTCATATAAATCGACGGACGCCACCTGAGAAAGGATAATTGAAGTTACCTGATCGCGATGAATCTATAATCGACCTCGTATCAATAGCTCTGAGAGTATTGGTTATCGTCTCTAACGTACAGTTATGGGTAATGAAATTGCCATGGACTTGAGTAATTCGACCTCCATAGATCGAAGTATTTTGGATACTAAGCTGCATGTCTACGAGAATGGATACGATGCGTTAATAAATCGTTCTAAAACATAGGTGTGTATCGTACCTGTAGACACCAGATCATGCTCTACCGGTGGAGCGCTCGCGAGGGGTTGTAGTTCTTCTGGATGAGACGTTAGAACAATAAACAAAAATGTCGCTTCGCTCCTTGCCTGCGGTCAGTAGATCCTCAAATGACCCAATCAACCAAGATCTTAGCAACTTTCTCCGAAATGAGGCATTTTCTTGGAGTATATTTTCGCAGTTCTTCCTGATGAGATACCGAGCGTCCAGCGCAGAGTTTGACTTCTCGACAATTTCTAGGAGCAAAGTTGCCTCGAGCTTGCGCTTCGTCGCATTCGGGAGAGTTTCATAGCATTCCCAGGGGTAGTCTTCGAGGATGGCATCCATCGAGGTGGCTGTCGAGGGGACGTTGAAGGCAAAGCGCTGAGGGCGGAGCGCGGCGCTCTCAAGCAATCATGTGGTGCAGTCCATGGCTGTGGCACTGGAAAGAGCACGAGGTCTGAATCCGTCTGATCTTGAAGCCCAGTTTGAGCCCAGTCGTTCGGTGAGATGTTTATCGTCACGAGGAGGCCAGCTCAACAAGCGGCGCTCGAGAGATGGTGGTCTCAGAAGAGTCTGCCTGAAAATATTGAGAAAGCTGTAAATGAATAATGTTGAACTTCATCGAAGAGCGACTTCAAGGCGCGTTTCCAGATTTTTGCTTGCCCTAAACAATCACGTGACCCCAACTCTCCAGTACCACAGTAACTGGCGCGACCTTGGTGTTCGCGATTGTCCTTTCTTCCGACACCTTTCTCTGCGCTGAGCGTCCGGGATACTCTGGCCTCCCCAACAAGCACCTCTTATTTTACACCTCGGGTAGAAAGAACCAGGATTGCTCCCCAGAATCGTCGACTTAACTGGGCTTGTTGGGTTCACAGGGTATGTGGTTGGGTCAGTTAAACTTATCCTCTATGGATAGACTTGGCTGTGGCTCTACAGCTTCACCTACCTCGCCCTAAAGCGATGGAAGAGAGTCGAGACACCTCACTTGCCACATCACGCGGTTCAAGGACTTTATGTGTAGTGCAAGTGACTACCAACTCATCCTGACGATCAGCCAGCAAGCAAAGAAGCACGAGCGGTCATATATGGGCTCTGCTCCGGACAGCTGGAGTATTGGTAGCTTTGATTGACCAGGCTTCCTCAGGTATGTCTAGATTTCCTCATCGGAATGCCGTGCTAATGGGCTCTGTTTTCAGGCTCTATCTGCATCCTCTGCGGTTATTGAACCAACCTGCAAAGCTCTCTACGAAGCGATGAACGGCAACGTGCCCTTTCAGTGCACAGCAACATCCTCCAAGAGCCGTCGCTGGTTACGTCAGTCCCCAGCAACCAGCAGCAGAACCTCCGCCCCATAGGTCCTGTTGCTCACAAGCACGTTCTTTGCGAGACCGAGTTCTTTGCGAGATGCGTGAGAATATTCATCTTTCCCCTGGATTCAAGCTACCATCGTAGGCGTTCAATACCATAACTGTTCATCCACGACCACCTCTACATCGTCTTCCTGCTCGCCGTCGTTAGTTGAGGTAGCATAACAGCTTTCTTCTCCCGCATCGACGCTTGGAACCTTCCTCTAAGCTCCATATGTTTCGTCCGGGCGCCAACCCCATTCCCACTTCATCCACAGCTGTGGACCCTGGGACCGAGTCACGACTGGCTCTACTTCTGCGTCGGGGAATGCGTTGCTCGGGCCTCGAATTTGGACCAAGTTGAGAACCAAAGAAGTTCAACCTGAGGATGCACAACCAGCACCTCCTGTGGACTTGAACATTCCGACGGAATTGTACCAAAGGCGCGTTGGGTTGGGTATTATGACCCATATCAGAAACCCTCCTCGTTCATGCTGAAAGTACCTGGCATCTTGAACGTCCTGGAGAAGAACAAGGACCAGCTCAGCTTGGAGATCACGCTGTCGTCCATCGACGGTGGCCCCCACCGAAACGAGGAAGACTTGCGGCCCGTGATCGACCTCGAGGTTCCTGCCTCTCAGGACATCGGAAATATTGGTTCAGTGCAAGGCACTGCCGACCTCGGGATTCTGAAGATGTCGGAGCGTGGCCATGTTAGGTCTGGCTTTACTCTGGGTACATTTTGACGAAAGATGGTCAGTCTTGCCTGCAATTCTACATTTCTTGTCATGTTCTCTTACTCATTTCCTTTATAAGTCGATCAACAAACCGAGGATAACGATGATTATCCTCTGCTTCGGAGAACCCCTGTGGGCGAGCACGGGATCGAAGAAGCTTTCGACGATGAATCCATTTCACCATTTTGAAGCGCACTAAAGGATATACGTAGTACGAATCTTGATCAGGGACCTTTCATGAAAAGTAGACCGACTTTACAACTTTGATAGTGCAACCCATACCCACATTCACTATGATCAAATAAATTATAAGCTAAACATTCAGATACATTTATCCTGAATACAGATGATTTAGGCGATTAGGCATCCTGAGTCACGGGATGACACCGGATCCGCACCATGGTCAACCAGCATCTCGCTAATCTCTGTTCTACCCTTTCTCAAGGCTATCGAAAGTGCAGTTTCTCCACTGTTGTCCCGTGCATTGACATCAATGTGTGGATGGGCAAGGAAAAGCCGAACAATCTCTTCAAGCCCGTTCCACCATACGGCACAGATGAGAGGTGTCAGGCCGTCTCGGTCTCGGATATTGGGATTGGTAGCAGGATGCCGAAGCAATGCCTCAACGATCGCTGGATCTGGCCACCCCCACTGTAGAATATGAAGTAGTGTCTTTCCCTCGTCGACTATAGTATTGACTTCTGTATCGGTACGAGCAAGCAAAGTGTATACAACCGGAGCCTGTTTGAACCACGAGGCGAGCATGAGAGGTGTCCGGCCTTGGGATTCACGCACGTTGACATCAATCGTGGTCTGGTCTAGAAGTAATTTTACAACTTCTAGAAAGCCACGGCTTGCAGCAGCGTGAAGGGGTGTTTCATGATGGGTGTCGTCTCGCAGATTAACACTGATTCCAGGTGTGAGGAGTAGAAGAGATACAGTTCTGGTATAGCCGCATCCAGCCGCTATATGAAGTGGCGTCTGGTTCCATTTGTTCCTGGCGTTTACATCTATAAGCTGGGATTGTAGCAGAAGGGTAACTAGTTCAATATAGTCGGCGCTTGCTGCCAGGTGGAGGGTAGTGTTGTTAGCTCCAGTTGGATCGGCGTAGTTGACATCGCCGGGGTTCATATGACCCAAGAGCTCTTTGGCTAGGCGAGTATTGCCATCCCGACATGCTTTCATAAGCTATATAACCAGATTGTAGCGCAAAATGGATTCAGAAGGCGGATTCGACGTACCAGTCGAGGATCCACCCGAGAGTAACTTGCTGCCAATGGTGGGCCTGGACAAGTGCTTAGTCATACTATCGAGAACCACTTCGAAGAGACCATACTATGAATATGGGTAGTATTGCTCGTAGTGTTGAAATGTACACCTCCTTGAGCGTTGATATTGTTTGACTGGAAATCAGCGTGCGCTGGCGCCATGGACTAGTAGCCTTCGTCTTCAAACACCCTAGGTTAGCTCATGATACCTGTCAATATGAGCAAGAGAGTCACCCAGTACGGGATGGGTCCTAAGGTTGGGTGGAAATATCGTATTCTCTTGAGCCAATCCAACGCAAGCGAGGTGCTGTGAATTGTCCAAGCTGCATTCACGATAACCGCCTGTCGGTCTAGGCCAGATAGCTTCCGAATGCCGACGGGCCTGCGATGGTCTTGGCCGAAGTGCCGACAGGCGAGACCTTCCTTTCCTCCTGTCCATAACATCAACATTCTCCCGTCAAATTCGTTCTCCAAGTTCATGACTGCTGATCACCTCAACAAGCGCAGCCGAAAGTCTTGCTCCAAGTCAATCCGAGAGTGAATTTCAGAATCGCAAGTCCAAAATTGAGACTGCTAGTGTTCGCTGGGTTTACAGAAGGTATGCAGTTTTGTCGCTCAAGGGTCAAAATAGGTGCTCATGGTTTCAGGATATATGCATTGCCCTCTGCCTCTCTTCAAAAATCTGATTCGGCTCTACGACGCCACCTCTGTCCATGGTGCACGATGAGCAAGAAACGCACCAGAAACAATGCCTTAATGCCCGGGTGCTGAGTCCATGATTCGGAGGAGCTGCTCCCTTTTCTGGTGAACAAGAAGATCTAGGGGAATGGCCAACTGGAGGACGCACTGGAGCGTCAGGTCGAGTCATTCATTGTACTTGGTTGAATCCGCGGAATTGGCATCTTGAGGTATGTTAGGTTTTCCTCACCGGAATCCAACAAAACCTGTTCTAATGAGCTCACTCTACAGGGTCAAGATTGACACGCTCTTCTATGGAAGAGGCGGGCTACTTCATGGTTAATATCCCGTCAGGAACTAGGATGGGATGCGCAATCATAAGCGCCCAGCATTGAACAGTACCATATTCCAAGAGCACTCACTGGCCGAGTCCGCTACCTGTAACTCCCAGCACACGCCACCGGATTCTTCCTGGAAACCATCCTGTCGCCCAACGAACACATTCCATGTGGGGCTGACATTAGACACATGCGAGTCCAGACGCCAATGAGTCAAACATCGAGCCTAAGATCCCCATTATCGGCTATGAATGTCCGCCTCCTACGCTTCATCCATTCCACCACCTTCTCCTCCTTCTCCCCTCCCAGGACGATCAGTCATTTCTGTGAAGATCAAGACTTCCGTGAATGTTGACATACCTCACACCCGTTATCCGCTCTTGCAACACGTTCAACCGTTCCATCCTACGGGTTCTGGTATTCTTGGAGGAGGTCGACTATGCCCTCGCCATCAATGTGGGGTTGGGGTTCCAGGACAGTCGAGACCTACTGGCTTTTCCTCCAGTTTCTAGGTCGCAAATACCATGGTACCATCGACGGCACGGATTCGAATCGAACGTAAGTCGCTACTCGTGCACATGAAGTTTTAGATTTTCAACTTCTCCTCAGGTTCAGGTGACCATCCTATGCACGTCTCACCACTGAACTAATCCACCTATGGCCCGTCTACGCTAACACTCGCGATGAACACCTGCGATGAACGTCACTCTCGTTAGGACGCCAAGGCCAATTCCCACTCCAATCACAGTCGTCGACCCCAATACCAACCGCACCAGCCTCAGCCCCTTCGCTTGATATCGTTCTGGAGGACGCCCATCGACTCGTGTTCTCGGGTATGGGTTCAGCAGGTTGAGAACCAAAGGGACTCTTACCAAGCATGCATACCCTTCGCCTCGCCTAGACCTGAACATACCGGCGAACTTGGATTTGGTCCTGACTGGGTGAGGGAGAAGCCGTCTCCGCTGGGAATGAAGAAGATTCTGGCCCTGCGATGGAGCTCAAGGAGATTTGGGATCACGAAATCTACGGTGGAATCCGCTGCGACTTAGGCAGTTTGAAGACGTTGCGATCGCCCGCAATATGGTGGGCTTGAACCTCGAGAAGTACTCAGCTGCATCGGTTGAAGAAGTCGAGGCTCTTGTGCAAGGACGTAATCTGGTTGCTGTTCTTATTGACTGAGCCCCCTTTCTGCTCCTTCGTTACATGATTTATATAACGTTTCTTCTAAGTTCTGTCATACGTCATACTTCTATTAGTCTCTGGTCCACGTTATACTCCACTGCTATATCTACCGATTGAAAATGGCCCTCAGTCCGTATGCTCTGATACAATATACACTTCTGCGATTTGGGAACGTATGTAGATGTGTGTGTTAGATTGTGAGAGTATCTGGTAAAGTCAGGATATGCAGCACTCCGAGTCTTTGTCGTATAGTACTGCGCCTCGATCCAGTAGCATCTGTCTAATTTCTTTGTCATTAGCTTCAGAGAGTGCGGTCCTTCCTTCTTTATCCCGCACATTAACATCAATTCCAGGGTAGTCAAGCAACTGTTGAACAGTATCTTTGACCGACTGCTGAGAGGCATACATGAGAGGCGTCCAACCACATTTGTCCCGTAGATTAGGGTTGATGTCGGGATGTCCAAGCAACGCCTTCACCACAGGTGGCCTGGAGAATCCAGGCACCAAGGGTGCATGAAGTGCCGTAGAATCCATCACACCGACAGCATTGACGTCGATGTTGGGATGAGCAAGCAGCTCGTGAACAATTTGCGTTCTCCCGTCACAGCAAGCAATCATGAGGGGTGTCCAATCACTTTCGTTACGTACATTGACATCAATGTTGGCGTTGTGGAGGAGCAATTGAACGACCGTAGTATGCCCAGCACGAGTGGCAGCGTGAAGCGCTGCATTCCGGTGCCATTCAACCTCCGTGGTGCAGAGATTGACATTGATTCCAGGTGAAAGGAGTAGAAGAGCTACAACTGCATCGTGACCAACCTTAGCAGCGACGTAAAGTGAGGTTTCTGTCTGTTTATTCTTGGCGTTGACATCGATAAGCCGATCTCCAAGTAGGACTTTGGCAAGCGTGACGTCGTTCGCCTTTGCGGCCAGATGAAGAGCAGTATTATTATCGTCGGTAGTGTCAGCGTAGTTGACATCACCAGGGTGTATATGATTCAAGAGTTCTTGAACCAAATGAGCATTACCATCCCGGCAGGCATTTATGAGCTAAATCTTCGGATTAGGTGGCGAAATTGAAGCGGAATGATGGCGAATTCGACATACCAGCTGAGGATTCACGTAAGAGTGCTTCACCGCAGGTGGTGGACCTGGACAGAGGCTCAGTCGCGCTATCATGAAGCACAGAAAGGATCGCATACTATGGATATGGGTATGGGTATTATTGCTCGTAGTATTGAAGTAGACAGCTCCTTGGGCATGGATATTGTTTGATTGAAAGTCAGCCCGAGCTTGAGCTTCAGCCATGAGTTGATGGTGAATGAAAGTTTACAGCGTCTGTTAGGTCAAAGCAGGAGGTACGAAGCGAAATTCAAGATCAAGATAATTGTGTAGCGTTGTCAAATTTATTCAAGGTCACTTACACGAGCCTACCACGAGGCTGCAAAAGACAATCAGATCGATTCCAAATACCGATCGGTCTTTCCTCCGATCGCTTCGCTCCAACTTGCTTTCCTCTGTCACGACGCACTGGCAGGATTTCTCATTTTTGGCATGGCTTAACTCTGTTGACCCTGGGACTTTGAAGATGTCGGGTCTTCAACAAGGGCGTGGACCTGTACCTCGAGCCTGAGGAGTAATCCACTGCGTCGTTGGAGAAGGCCTTCGGCAGGATGTGTGCAGGGATGTTATCCGACTGCTGTTTCTTTTGGCAGCCTTACCTCTTCTTCGTTATATGACCCGATTGTCGACTTACGCTGCTGCATCTCCTGACTTAGCACCGCCGTCGGTCCATCTATGACGAATATCTATTCTCAACATTACCACGACAGACATGTTCCAACTCCCATGGGTAAGGGAGTTCAACTGTCCATCTGTGATACATTCTCTGCGAGGAAGCATAAGTAAAAGTGTCAAGTTGTAAGTACATGGGACAATCAGGCGATGCAACACTCGGAGTCTTTGTTAGATTTGCCGTACATTACTGCGCCTCGACTAAGTAGCATCCGTTCAATCTCATCGTCTATAGCTACAGAGAGTGCGGTTCTTCCTTCGTTATCCCGTACGTTCACATCGATCCGAGGGTGTGCAAGCAACTGTTGCACGTTATCTTTGATTGACCAATGACAGGCATACATGAGAGGCGTCCAACCGCGTCGATCCCGAATATTAGGGTTAATATTGAGATGTCCAAGTAATGCCTTCACAACAGGTAGCCTAGAGTACCCACATTCCAAAGGTGAATGAAGCGCTGTCGAGTTCCCCATTGAGAGACTGACGACGCGTCGAAGACGCTAAGCGCGGAAAGACCGGATCGGAGATCCGGAAAACAAAACCACACCGCCGACAGGCGAATTCTCGGTATGTGCTAAGGAGCACTAATACCAGTCGTAGCGTAGCGGAAAGGGGTTTAGAAGTTTATAGAAAGATGAAATATATTTGTTTGAATACGTATGAAGCTCGACAGCTATGAGATTTGGTTTTAGCGGTGAAAATGAAATGATATTTGTTACGTCGAAACGTTCGGGTTTAGAGATCTTCAACTACGGACGAAGCCTCCTGTTGACCTTGCGGTCGTCGTTGAGTGCTCGAAGTAGGGGTACAGAAGTCTGCCGCTATCCTACTACTGACTACTCTTTATATACTAGATCTCTCGTGCGCTTACTTCTGCGGTACTGCGGGTCTCGATTGCGTCAATTCATCAACGGGTTGACAGCCATGTCCGATGCCACGCTTCTCCGTGATGCAAAGCGGTGTTGTCTTTGCTCCGTTCCCCTGACTGGTACGTTCTGCTTTCAGTCTCAACCGTGCGCTAAATTTCTGTCTTGTCATCTCCCCCCAACTTTTTAGAATGTTGACTCTCCTGAGTCCAGGATTGTATCTATCGGTGTCACTTTGGTATTAAGCGCACTCTGTTCTGCTCGCTCCGGGTACTTGGTCTAGTGCCTCGCGGCATCTTCTGCCTCACTTCATGCCTTACCGGCATTCCTATTCTGAACCCTCAACTGACCCTTCTTGCCGTTGACCATGTGAATTCTCCGTCAAATGACTCTATTATCTCAATGGTGCAAATGCTTTACTCGAGATGGCTTTTCTGGAACTGAATTTCTTCGATCGAACCACACTCTGCCCCCAATCCTTTGGTATTTTTCCCTAGTGAACGTTTCTAAACAACTCTGGCCACTGGTCTTTCCAACACGATATGAGTCCCAACCCTGACTATCTATCTTAGATTGATCGGCCTTCTCATGAGCCTTTCGGGATATGCCGATATCCACTTTCGTCTGTCTTTCCAGTCTCCTTCCCCTGCTGTTCCCTGAATTACGTAGGTTGACTGCCTCCGCATGTTGCCCCTGTTGCTCTTCTTTCGCTTCCATGCCTAGGCAGGTTAAAATTTTCTACGCCCTAAATTTCGCTATAAAGTAAGTTGACGAATTGAATCTACTCTGCTATCTCCCTTGCCTGTCTCTGCCACCTATCATGTCGACCAACCTCGTTTCCACTTGTTCCTCTCAGGCTGGCTTTTACCCTACTGAGATGTCACTTCTCAAGGCTCCTGTGCTCCCTTTCTCTCACATCTCGGACAAGTCGTTTTTCGAGGAATACCCCATCGTTCCTCGACAGCCCTCTGAGGGATACATCTATTATGGGAACCCACGTCCATCCCTCGCTTTATCAGCAGAGGATGCCAAATCGCTTGGTATTCCATTGAAGGTAAGTCTGTTGGTGTCGCCATCTAGACTCGTTATTATATGTTTCCTTTATTGACCCTGCCTTTTCAGCCTCACATCCTTCAAGTCTGGACTCGTAGTCGAACCAACCCTTTCCGAATCTTCACATGGGTCCATACCCATTTCATTGTGGCGTCCGACAAGCTCTTATATTCCCTTATTCCTGCTGGATTTACTCCTGTCAAGGCTCCTCATGGAACATTCTCTTGTCGTCACCCCGGCTGCGCTGCTGTTTCCACCCTCCACCATCAGCACTATTACTCTGAAGATGGCCCTGCTTTCCATGGCAGCTTTCTTGACGAGTACTTGAGATCCGTCCCATCTCTCTTGCTTCTCAACCCTTTGGATTACCGTCGACACGCCGGTGTCACCGACATGACCTATCTCGCTCAAGCCCGGGACGATATTGACTTCCTGTTAACCTGGTACCGTCGAGGACCTTTCACCATCAATTTCGAGGGACTTCCTGTCGTTCTGGTACCCGATTACGATTTCGACTCTGCCGAGTATTGCCGTTTCCTTGTGTATCACCTCCATCAAAGCCCTCTCTTTGGAACTATTTACGCCCCCGTGATTCCTGGGTTCCTTGACGTTATCCCTCAGCTTCCTATCGAGGCCTCCAACCAAGGGCTCTACCTCCACCCTGATCCTTCTCGGGGAATTACCGAAGCAGTTGCAGATATTATCAACGACTTATTCGATGATGTTCCAGACCAGCACTTCTGGCTCCTCGGCCATGGATCCGGTCATTTTCCCCTTGCCTGACGGTACGTAATTTGTTCTCCTGCCAATACCTTCTGACCGTTTTTACGGTTTCAGGTTTTATCAATTGTTATTCTATCCTTCAAGTTTCTTCCTATCTCCATAGCTTAGCTATATATATGTCTTGATATGTCTAGATCGGCTGCTTCCATAGAAATAGTCCTGTCAATCCCAAAATTTATGTGTTTTTCTCCGGTGCTCCATGTTTCTGATGCGATCTTTCTGTGCAATACCGGGCCTTTCCCAGGATTCTCTTATCGATTGCAACTCGTGATCTCTTGTGGATTCCCGAAGCTTCTCTCGCTGGCCGGTGACCCCGTAGATTCCATAAGCCTGAAAACTTCAATTTTATTCCGGCTCCTACTCATCTCGGATTACACTAGACTCGGTGATTTGAATTCAACTCTGGGTGTCCGTTATACAACTTGTCCGTTCCTTGTGATAATACGGCGACTTCTTTTTCGGCTCGCTTCGCATTAATTTGCCGCCTCATGTCCTCGGATCTGTTACTCAGTTTTCGCTAAACGTTTCCGGCGTCAATCCGTTTGATATCGCCTCCGCGCTCACGCGTCTTCATTATGATCTCATCCGGTGTTTATGGCTTCATCACTGTTTTCTCGCTCGTATCCTATCTTACAATTGCCTTGGATCGTCTTTCCTAACTCTGGTTCTTGGCTCATGGCTACCCGTCGCTGTTTCCGTTACTTTTGCGAATTTATGGTCCCATTTTTGGTCATATTCCCGATTATTATGGTGATTGAAACATTCCGGATGTCTTAGCTTCACTCCCGCTCTCGGAGATCTCTGCTGAACACTTGGTACACAATTGTACGCCCTTCTTCACTCGTCTCAAGCTCACCTCGAATTTTTCAGTATAAAGCCCGCTGGTTCTGCGAGGTCTTTCTTCACTGGTCGAGCCGATCGCTCCCTCTCATTCCTAATCATGCCCCCGTTCGATTTCCACTCCTTTACTCGCGATCTAAATGACCACATCCGCCACTTTAATACTCCAAACCTCCTCCACAAGGATCGCGTTCATTATCTAGAACGCTTCGACCATTGGTGGCTCGTGCGTATTCCCTTCGTATAGTAGCGAAACTTCTGATTCATTATGGGTTTAACATCTTTGTTCCTAGAATTCGGGTGTTTCTACCGCTTCTCCAGCTTCAATTTGAAACTACCCCGATGCCGTCACCGCTTTGGGTCGCCTCAACACCGGCCTTCGCAATGTTTGCACTGCTAGTGGTCAGCAACGTCTGTTCTCTTCTCAATGGAAATCCGTCCAAGATCTTCTTGTCTCTGTTGGTCTCGAATCGCCTGCCCGTCTCAGCCGTTCACATTCCTCTCGCGTGAGTGCTTTTTACGATTCCTGGGAGCCTGACAAGTGGCTGACCACCTGGCTTGAACAGCCTTCTGTAAGTATTCATTTATATCCTTCCTTCGAATGCTCATCTCTTGGAAATCACTAGATTCCCTCTGGTCCTCGCTTCCACCCTAATGCATCATCACCCGCTCGTCCTCAAGGGACGGGTTCCAACTCTACCCTCCTTCCTAACGGGACTACTCCTTCTATCGAAACTGACGCGTCTGGTGACGCCGTCATGACCGATTCTTCCGCAAGGGTTAGTTCTGCCCTGTTTTCTTTCCTTCTTCGATTACCCACGCTGATTAGCATATTTGGCCACCCATATCTCGCTTTATTCCAGCTCGCGATCACGTCCGCTACTGCGCTGGAGCACGCAACAACCCGAGTACCATTCAGCTCTACAGGGTCGAAGATTACGGAGCTCGAGGCTTCCGAATCACTTGTGTCTCTTGCCGTGAGTTGTATCCCCTTTGTCCCTCCATTCAGTTCTGAAAGGTATCTGTTTTCTCAGTCTCCACATGGGTTCCCGGAGGAGAAGCTGCTCCTGGCAACTACTGGTACACCGGTTCGTCATGCCCATGCGTTCTCCCCTCAGCTTCGCGCCAAGAAACGTCGAAGGAGCCTATCTCCGGAGGAGAGGTATCGGTCTCTGAGTCCGCCCCGCACACCGAGTCCTCCTCCTCGTCTGAAGACGTTATTGCCCCCGTTCCCGTTAGCGTTTCCTGATTCTCGATACATCCTCGATGGTACGTTTGTCTCCCTTCTGTTCCTCCTTCATTTTATTGAATACTGATTTAGGAACTCGTATGTCCGTCAATAACCCCGTCACCGATCAGCTCATTTCTCAAACGCGAACCCTCACGTCGTCTTTTCCTCATGGTGACGAGTCTGCCCTCCGAGCTTCTGAAGGTTCCCTCCGTTCTCGTATCATTACCCTTACTCATGAATTGTACTTCCTCCTCCAAGCACGCGACCTCTGGTGCGATGAGTTGAGGAAGTTGCAGGTCCGCCTCGAAGACTTGTCCAACAATCCTCGTGCTACTTAAGTTCCTTATTTGATTTCTTATTCGCTTGTCTTTGCGCCTCACCCTAATAGGCTGCCGTATTTTGCATCTATATATTTATCTCTTCCCATAGAAATTGTACTTAGACTCTTATCCTGTTAAATGAATGATCTTTTCTTGCGATCAATTCCGCGGTGCTCCACGTGCTGACCGATAAGCTCTTCCTTCCGTCATCTGTCACGATTTGAATTGTTTTGCATTTCTAACTTCGTGTTGACAGGTAAGGCTGTTTCCACCGTGTTATCTACCCTTTTCTCCTCCCGGGAAAATCTAAATTAGCATTCTGTGCCGCTTTCTTCGTTTGTGAGAGCCTTGACTGGCATCCGAGTCTTGTCCCTCTTCAGGAGTTAGTTCTCCTATCTCGTCGTCTATTTCATCTATTCGTCCCTCGTTGATCTCATTCTCAACACCTGATAAAGTTCCCTTGAGAGCCTCGAGGCTCTCCGAGGATATATCAATCCAATCTAGGATCCGTTGCGGCATCTCGATTGCCTTTCTTGGGTAGTATGGAATCACTCGTGACGCTCCAATCTGTTCCTGAAACACGCTGCCATCTAACTCTGCCACAATGTACGCTCCACCCGCGCCTCGTGCTATCACCACCATCGGTCCAAGGTATCTCGGCTTCATCTTGCTACTCAATGAACTCTCGACGGCCCGGTTCTTTACTAGGACTAAGTCCTTCGGCTGGAACTTCCAATCCTTGATCTTGTGCTTATTCTCTTCTTCGTACCTCCGAACTCTGGCGATCTTTCCCGCTGTAACCCTTGCTCGTAACTGGTCGATATGATCTGCGTGCTTTGCTAGTGCTTTTGCTCGATACCCTATCAATTCTTCGGTTGTTAGTGTACCCGGTGGGTATTCTACGAGCCATGTTGCTTCTATCAGGTCCAACGGTAGCACTGGATGTGCTCCTGTTGTCGCGAAAAATGGTGAACACCCTAATCCCTTCTTTACTGTCATCCGTTCCGCCCATAATATGTGTGAGTAAAACCAATACCATCGTTTGGCATTTCCATCCGTGGCTTTATACAATGCTTGGCGTGTATCCCAATGCATTCGTTCAACCTTCCCGTTTGCCTGCGAGTTATAAGGTGATATCCGTATTCCTTTAATCCCGTACTTGTCTTTCAAGTATTTGACTGCTTTCTTGAATACAGGCCCGTTGTCCGTTACGATCATCTGTAAGCATCCCCATCTACAGATAATGTCCTCAAACAACCACTCGCCAACGGTCTTCGCTGTTTCCTTTCTCAGAGGTCGGCCCTCCGGCCATGAAGTAAGTGCATCTCTTCCTTGTACAATGTATTTGTACCCATTCGATTTCTCACTCATGTGCATCGTATCACAATGTAGCGTTTGAAATAGCGATGGGGTATGCGTTACGGTTGGAGGTATCTTTACCACCATCTTCTGTCGCTTCTGACATATATCACAGGTCCTCACATACCAACTAACATCGGTGTCCATTTGTGGCCACCAGAATCTTCCTCCAATCAGCTCTCTCGTCGCCCAGAATCCTTTGTGTGCCAAACTGTCGTGTGCCGCCTTCATTATGAACATTCTATGTGCTCGGTCAACCACTAGCTTGTGCGGTGACTCGATTCCTTTCCTGTAGAATCGGTCCTCCTTGTCAACCATGAACTGACTTGCCACTCGCTTGAAGTGTTTGTATAATCGTTCGTCAAGTCCATCTGGTCTGAAGGTCGGATCTTTCAACCATTTCTTGATCAGTGGTAGTCTCTCATCCTCTGCCTTCGCTTGTTTCGATCGTCCTATCCGCTGCTCATCGTATTCGTCCTTACTATCTGGATCGTATCGCTCTTTCAAGTTAGGTATAACTGGTAAGTTCATTAACTGTAGAACCACTTCGTTCGATTCTTGTCCTTCGTCGATTCGCTTTCTCATATTTTCCTTCTCAAGCTCCGCCCATTCTCTTGCTCCCTTCAAATCGTTATAGAACGCATCCCAAACTTCACTGTGCGACATGTGGTATCCTCCTCGTATGTCTATCTTATCTCTAAATTCTTCTAACTCCAACGGTTTCGCTAATTCTGCATCTGGTTCTCCTCTGTCCATCGCTGGATACTCGAACAGCATCGGTTCGGCGGTCTCTCCTATATCGTCTTCATCTGGATACTCAAACTCTTCGTCTCCAGGCTGCTCCTCTCTTCGTGATAAACCATCCGGTGCACGATGCCTCTCCGCAGGTATGTGCCTCAAGGTGAACTGGAACATTCTTATGAACGCTATCCAGCGATTAATGGTTGCGTTAGGTCCCATATCCGGATGTTCTAGCATCCCTTTCAAGTACATCGCGTCCGTCTCGACCACTAGGTTCCGACACCCTATTAACCAATATCTACAGGCTCCTAAGGCTCTATAGAGTCCAAATAACTCTCGTTTCGGCTGGGAGAACCTCGCTTCTCGCTCGTTCAGTGTAATCGACATAAACCTCGATATTCTTCGCTTGATTTCTAGGTGAGGATGTTCTTGCGAGATTGTGATTCCTACCGCCTTCCAAGATGTATCTACTGACAAGACTACCTCCGTTTCTAGTGACGGGTTTATTGGCATCAACGCTGGCGCCTTTGTTAACGCGTCTTTCAGCTTTTGCATCGCTTCTTCTTGCTCTGGGCCCCATTCAAATGGTATTTCCTTTCGCTTCAATCGGTTTAACGGCTCTGATATCTTTGCAAAGTCTTTGATAAACATTCTGCATACTCCTACTGTTCCAAGGAAGGCGTTCACATCGTGGATGTCTTTGCACGGACCCCATCTGGTGATAACGCCAACTCTATCCGTTTCTGGCTTTCTACCATCGTAAGTACAACGGTGACCGACTACCGTTATTTCCTCCGCACACAAAAGAGATTTCGTCCCCGAAAACGTGCCTCCTGAATATCTCATTCTTTGGAGTATCCGGCACACATTCCCCATATGCTCCCACACAAAACGACGGATTCCGTTGTTCTCAGGTATGGTTTCGTATCCTCCGTCTGGTAATTCGTATCTCGTTGGTGGTCCCCTCACTGGGACATCATCGATGAATGGTTTTGTAACGTGTGGTATTTCATCTTTCAGGATGAACGTTACATCATCGTGGAATATAGGTACTGAATTTGTCCACCCCATAGGTAACGTCACCAATCTCAAAGCACCGTATGGCGTTTGGAAGGTCGTATAGTCTCTCGATTTCGGATCTAACACTCGCTCATCGTATCCCACATATAGATCAAATATTCCGCCGCATGCTCGTCCTGCGAAGTCCTCTGCCAACTCTTCAGTTGCAGGGGGGAGTCCGGAATGCGCAATAGTCACCCTGTTCAGTGGCTCAAGACTATGTACTAAACGCAAGCTTTTGCCGTCTTTCTTCAGCACACAAAACCATTGCGATCGGTACGATGAATTCGACGGTTCGTACACTCCTGCGTCGATCTTCTTCTTTATGATCCTACACACCTCTTCGTAGATTCCTGGCGGTATCGGGATATTTCTCAACACCCAGGGCGTATGCTCAATGACCGGTATCTTTACTGGCGGGAAGAACTTCTCATTGAAGCGTCCCTTTTCCTCTTCGGTCCAAGCAAAGGCAAGGTGATATTCCATCATGATATTATGCAATAACTTCCTTTCCTCTGGCCACAGGAACTCTCCTTTATGCGCCTTATCGACAATTTCCATCCGTTCCTTGGTATACCTTCCTTTCTCGATGAACTCCGTCGGGTTTGGATTCATTTTTGGCATTCCTTCGAGCGGATCTCCGTCAATCTTTCGCTCTATCCGAAACTCGTCAGGTAATGTCCCCAACACTGGTCTAACCTTCTTGTCTACTGGCTTATACTTCTTTGTAGCGAAGCAAGCGTGTAGTTTCGGTCCTTTTCTCTTTTTCCTTCGCTTCGATCGAGGCAGCTTGTTGTGCTTAACCTCTTGGCTAACTGGTGTCGGTTTAGCCTTTTGATTCAATTTGACTCCCTCTTGTTGCAGGAAAGCCTCGGTAACTTCAGCTACTTTACAAAGGTATGTATGTAATGTATGTCTCTCTTCATCTGTCGCGTTTATGTCCTCTAGATGCGCTGCTAAGAATAAATCTCGTAGCTCGTTCTTCCTGGGCTTCTTTTCATTCGATTTCGTCACAAGTGGTGCGTATCCTGTTATCAATACCCTTCCTTCACGATCTTGAACGACTTTAACAGCTACCTCTCGTTGATCTTCGACCAAGTCCTCGAGGTTCACTGAAAATCCTTCGATTCTTTTGGAGGCGCCATAGACTGCGGAATTGCACCTCTAGGGAATGTGTGGAACACCGCTCGCCTCCCCGTGTTTGGGCAAGTAATCGTCATCTTCATGTTTCCGTCTTTGAAGTTCTGATAACCGCTTTCTGTGACCGAATCAAACGGTCGTCCCAATAGTACTTTGTACGCCGCTGAATTGATTATGTGCACTTGTAGGTACACCGTAATGTGATCAAACTTGAACGGTACGTTCTTCGCCAATCCTAAAGTCCGTTCAATCTGTTTATTTGCTGACTGCATGTGTATGCAGATGTCCGGGTCCCAGTTGAGTTCCATTTGCTCTGCGATTTCTCGTGACATCGAGACGATCTGGGATCCTCCGTCAAGAATGCATTCCTCGGCCTTCACATTATTGATGATAGGCCATACTGCTCGTAAGTTCTGTGAATTCGTAGCGGATACTATAATCTCCGGTCTTTGCTCACTTGGTATCGATTCTAGGAATTGCGACACCGGATCTGGTACGACATATATCGTTTGCCCTTCTTTGGGACCGTCTACTTCGATGGCTTCATAGCTCGTTGCAACTTCATCAAACTGGACCAAAGATTGAATTACATGTCCTTGTGAGTATTCATGCCAGTAATTGGTCTCCGATTCATTCATATTCTCAATCATACTTAGCACCGTTTCGATCTCGGAAGGTATAGTCTTCTTCCTTGTCAGCTGCTTTCGGAGTTCTTCTCGCGATGCCGGACTCAATCCTAACCAGTCTCCTATACTCAGTCTTGTTACTGGCATCGGCGACTCCAGGATGCTTTCTACTGCTTTCTTTGGGTCTCCCCACTTCCGTTCTACTTCTGACTGATATTTCATTGTCTGATCTTCCGAAGGTTCTCTGAAGCGAACTTCTTTTGCTGGTGAGTTCGATTCTTTTGGCTTCTTCTGTTCTGCAGGCTGAATTGGCCTCACATTGCGGAATGGTAGCTCGAAACTCTTTGGTTTCCCCCCTCGATTTTCTTGATCTAGAGTCTCCTGACTCGATCCTTGTCTATTCCGACTCGCATCCGTCTTCGTTTCTCTCGTCTCCACTGTTGTTCTCTCTGGTATCACAATCGAGTCTGTATTTGTCAAACGGTCCTCCGGGTTCACGCTGGCGTCCTTCCTGACTCGTTCTGCAACGCCGGTGCCCATCCTTGAACCTAGTTGAAACCCTCCTCCTTACTCTTCGCAGCTTGCGATCTGGTCAACGCTGCGACCAGTTGATCTACCGAGCTGGTGAGTTGCGACATTTTCTTGTTCATTTCCTCCATCCCTGACGCTTCTGCCTTCGGTGTCTCCTTGACAGGTGCTGCCTGCGGCATCGGTTGCATCATCGCAGGTGCCCACGGGTTTTGAGGTGGAGGCATCATTGACGGATTGTAATACTGCTGCTGAGGTACGTTCCACATCCCGTTGTTATTCTGCATCATTCCTGGGTTGTAAGTCTGACCATTCTGTCCTTGTCCCCAGTTCTCGCTGCTGTACTGCTGGTAATCGTAGTTGTACTGACTTTCGTAACCGTTCTGTTCCTGTCCAAGTACGCTCATATTGAATACACTATTCTGCCCGACTTGAGATGCTCCTAGATAGTTCTGCCGTTGCGTATTTATTGCCATATCGATTCTCCTCGCCAAAGAACCTTGGCTGGGATCTCCTGGAATACCTCGGCCATCTAACATTACTACTATGCCTGCCTCGTTCAGTTTTACGTGTCCGTCACTGAGGTATTTCTGTCGTGTGAAGCATGCCGCCTGGAGATGTCCAATCCTACCACAGAAATGACAGAGCGGTCCCGTTGAACTTCCTCCCTGGTTCGTGTTATTGTTTCCAGACTGGAGGTACGTTGGTCCTTGGTTGTTTCGGTTCCAAGTCCCGTTCATCATGAGGTCTAGCTTCCGATTGACATCGCCAATCTGTCCAGAAAACTCAGTGTAGCGTTTGTCGTACTCATTCCTGACCGACGCGAACTCATTTTTATTCTCCTTCACCGAAGATTTGAGTTCTTCGAGCTGGTTCTCTAAATGAGTAATCTCTTCGTCCCTGGGTTCTGCTTTTGCCTTTGATGCGGGCGTTGTGGCCATCGATCTCTTCTTGTGGCCATATATCCGATCTTCAGCGGATTCCTCCTCTAAGATCTGTCTGGTCGAAGCGATAGCTTTCGCCACTCCTAGAACCTCGTCAACTGCAAGCTCCTCTTGCCAATCCTTAGGTAATGTCATCCTCTTGGGCGCAAGTTGCATTCCCTCAAATTGCTTTTGGATCATCAATGCTTGGGTGATCTCATTCCTGAAAGCGGGTGTAAAAGTTGATAGCAGCATTGCGATGAGATCTCCGTTCAAGATCTTTCCTCTGTCTTTCAACTTCTTCGCCTCAGGGATAAAGTCCCTACTAAAACTCGCCAACAACAGTTCGTCTTCTCTACCAAGCCCTCCATAATCATGACACAATCTATCCAACTTCTTCCTCGAACCCTCTTCCTGGGCCGCTATCTCTGGGTACAACGCTTTCAAGGCCTCCTTAAATGCAACCCACGCTAAATTCTCATCTTCAATTAGGTGCTTCCATTGCGCGGCTATCTTTGCGCTGGTATATCTGCCGATAAGTTTCTTCCTTTCTTTGTGTCCTTTAACTTTGCCTTTCTCGAACATAAACTCGATTTCATCAAGGAACCGCGGTAGTTCCTCAGGTTCCCCACCCTCAAACTTAGGTGCGTCCTTATTTCGAGGACTTGGGACGTCAAATCCAGTAGCCTCGGCCTGAGGTTCATTTTCATCACCTTCGGCCATTCTTGGTTCTCTTATCTCCTCGGGTTCTACAAATGACTGCGCGTCTTCGTAAAAGGTCTCTTCTCTGTAATCCGGTTCTGGACTATTCGGTCTCTGACTCGGGACTGGAGCACTATTGGGCTCTTCCGATGTTGTCTCTAACTCTGGTTCAGGTCTCGTTTCAGGTACTACTTCGGTCTCTTGAGTGGGTTCAACAAAACCTCCTGGAAATATAGGTTCCTCTGCTATTGGGACCGTTTCCTCTGCGACTGTCTTCCTAGTTCTCTTATACTCGATGTTCGAGAAATCGTTCTCTTTTACGATGATCTCTCTACTTTTCGAGTTCTGGGTCGCCCTTGGTTCCTTTGGCTTCTCGGAACTCGATGTGGATACTCTGCTATTGATAGATTTACTCCTCGCTTGACTAACGGCCGCAGCTGTCCTGGATGGTTTGACACTCCGAGAACTAGAAGCAACTGTTGCTTCCTTCGCTGAAGCTCGTTTCTTCGAAATGGTTTAGGTAGTCTACTTCTCCTCGTAGGCTGTTCGAAAACCTCCGAGTCAAATGTAAACCGGGTTTGAAAGCTACAATTGGTATCAGAACCCCCTCGCGGTGGGCTCCAATATGAGAGACTGACGACGCGTCGAAGACGCTAAGCGCGGAAAGACCGGATCGGAGATCCGGAAAACAAAACCACACCGCCGACAGGCGAATTCTCGGTATGTGCTAAGGAGCACTAATACCAGTCGTAGCGTAGCGGAAAGGGGTTTAGAAGTTTATAGAAAGATGAAATATATTTGTTTGAATACGTATGAAGCTCGACAGCTATGAGATTTGGTTTTAGCGGTGAAAATGAAATGATATTTGTTACGTCGAAACGTTCGGGTTTAGAGATCTTCAACTACGGACGAAGCCTCCTGTTGACCTTGCGGTCGTCGTTGAGTGCTCGAAGTAGGGGTACAGAAGTCTGCCGCTATCCTACTACTGACTACTCTTTATATACTAGATCTCTCGTGCGCTTACTTCTGCGGTACTGCGGGTCTCGATTGCGTCAATTCATCAACGGGTTGACAGCCATGTCCGATGCCACGCTTCTCCGTGATGCAAAGTGGTGTTGTCTTTGCTCCGTTCCCCTGACTGGTACGTTCTGCTTTCAGTCTCAACCGTGCGCTAAATTTCTGTCTTGTCACCATATCAACAGCATTTACATCAATGTAGGGATGAGCAAGTAGCTCATAGACGATTTGTGACCTTCCTTCTCGTGCGGCAAGCAAGAGTGGTGTACGACCGAGATTGTCGCGCACATTGACATCAATGTTAGCCTGGCGGAGGAGTAATTGAACAACCACAGTATGCCCCCCAGAAGCGGCAGCGTGAAGTGCTGTATTCTCGATGTGCCGTCGCTCGTCCTTAGTTCGTAGATTGATATTGATTCCAGGTGCACGGAGGAGAAGAGCTACGATTGAGCTATGACCAAGCTCAGCAGCAACGTAAAGTGGAGTTTCTATACGCTTATTTGTGGCGTTGACATCGATGAGCCGATCTCCAAGTAGGAGTTTGACAAGCGCTATGTTGTTTGATTTTGCAGCCAGATGAAGAGCGGTGTTGTTATCGTCGGTAATGTCGGCGTAGTTTACATCACCAGGGTGCATCTGGTTCAAGAGTCCTTGAGCCAGGTGAAAGTTACCGTCTCGGCAAGCCTTGATAAGCTGTATCTCTGGGTTGAAACACAAAAGCAAACTCAACGATAGCAGATTCAACGTACCAGCTGAGGGTTCACGTAAGAATTTGCCGCCGGTGGTGGGCCTGGACGGGGGATCAGCCGTGATATAATAGTCGATAAAGAGGAAATCCTACTATGAATATGAGTATGAGTATTATTGCTCGTAGTATTGAAGTAGACGCCTCCTTGAGCCCTGATAGTGTTGGAACGGAAATCAGCCTGAGCTTGAGGATGAGCCATGGGTCTCTTCCGTATTGAATTCAGCGCTAGTCGATTAGACGCCAAGAGGGACTCGAGTATAATAGTATCCCAGCAGCTTCAATCGAGGTCACGTCTCCAGAGACTCTGTGAGGGAGAAAGATCGATTGTCTCTTCATGGACTTTGGAACAGCAAGATGAGGCTGTGCAGGGTCTAGGCCCAGTCTTCCGAATGCCGACGACTGCAGTTCCGACTTGCTGCGACCATCTTGCCCAGAACTTCAAGGTGACTGCAATGACCTTTACTCTCAACAACTCCCTCTCCTCTGCTCAACCTCTGGCCTACTACGATGCAACGTAACTATCACCCAAAAATAGTCTACGTGACCAGTCCTTGGACATGGAGGAAGTCGTAGATTCTGCTGGGTTTACGTGCTCGAGAAAGGTTTGTCAGTCCTGGTCGAGCGAGCCTCAGAAAAGACCTCATTTTTCAAATTTGCAACAGATACCCCCCCATCTGCATTTCAGTACGATACTCCCGGTAGGCGTGCTCGCCGTGGACGCCTGGACGCTGATCAAGTTGGTCAAGCTGGCGAATTGGGGTGTCAAGGTCTGTCACGGTTTTCCTTCCTAGGGTTTAAAGAAAACTGTTCTCACCAGGCTTAGCTCACAGCTTGAGGCTCACCGTGATGCTGTTTGGCGGTGGCTACCTCACGGCTGGCATCGGAAACCGAGAACAAGAGTGGATTGAAGAACCATAGGCACCCTGCTGTCGTCATCCAAGAGCGCCAACCACCTGTGCATGTCACCTGCAACTGACACTGCTCGTCGCGGAACACCTTCTAGAGGATATCTTGCTGCCCTACAAGCGTATCTCGGAATCCGAGCAGGACTAACATCAGTCCAGAACTAGGTCAGAAGACTCCGAGAGGCAACCACGGAATCCAGCATCCTCAGCCCGGAATGCTAACCTCCTGCACGTCATTTCCGTCATCTGCCCGCCTCCCTTTTCTTTCCCCTCACGGACGCCTCAATTTTTGTCTGGCAAGCTCAGAACTCTGATCGTTTCAACATGCACGGCCGTTTTGATACCGCCGCTCACACATACGTGTCTCCTCACTCGGCAACATGGAGGTTATCGTTGGATGCAGTACTCATGCCTGCAACGCGTTACTCTTTCGAATGAGCTTTTGGGCTCACAGTACCCTCGGTATCAATGCAGGCCTCTCAGACCGTTGACTCGGTCATTTCTCCCCTCCGCCCTACCTTTGTACCAGTCTTGGGACTATCAACGTCACACACACTCCTTTCCAGCGGCTGGTGCCGCTCCCATATAACGCTCTTCCGATTTTAAGCCACCATCCAGATGTATTCAGCAGCTTGGATGACCCTCGCCCACGATTACGTGTCCTCCTGCCACACGCTTATAATCACTGGTGTGGTCACCGGTGAAAGCTTTGCAGTGTCCCCCATCATCTTCCGCCAACTTTCCAAGCGCCTCGTCTCAGCTTTAAGGCATCGCAAACACCAATGACGGACGGTACTACCTTCGCGACACCGACATCCCTTTCAACTGCATCCAGGATTCCTGATGCCATCCGCCAAGTTCACCTTCCAGCGGAACTGCACCACGATCACCTTGAGTTTAAGTACCACGGATCAAGAGCTGGGACCCTTTCTACCCAGGTCAAAGACACCCGTCAATTTGGACATTTGGAGAAGTCGGACGAGGAGCTGGTTGGCTGGCTCGAGGGTTACGGTGCCGAATCCTGAAGATGTCTACCTTGAGAATGGTGAAGAACTGGAAGGTTGGAAGGAATTGGAGATCATGGTACCTGCGGTGGAGCGCTTTGTTGACCTTGGGGTTTCCAAGCGTTGGAGTTTGGACCAGTTGGGCCAGGTTATACGGTGGTGACTGTCGCGCAGGAGATGGTCAGTTTCTCCGCATTTCTATATTTCTCGTCGTGATTACTTACCTCACTTTCATGTAGCCTATCACCTTATTGAGGGTGACGATGACTACCCTCCAGTCCACATGCTCAGGTGCGGATCCTGAGCCAGGGAGATCGCCGAGTCGCCGAATTCGTACGACGTTGGTGTTGGGAAGAGCATATAGTTCACTTGTCACTATACTCGGACAGACTGATGGAGGAGCTCATGTCTTTCCCTCCACGCTCGGAAATGCAAAAAGGATGTGAAGGCGAAGAAAACGTTTGGCTGATGCTGGATCGAAGAGATTCGAGACTCGGGAGTCATTCTGGACTGGTTCTGGATGAACATCGTAATGGCGTTGAGGAGCCGTTTATCATTCGTCGTTTCCTCTCTGTCTTCCCCAGCTTCATGATTTGCTCTCTGAATTATCTTCCTTACGAGTACGTATCGGCCGACTATCCTATACAATGCAAACTAGTTCGAATCTTATATCCATGCTCCGTATCTGTACTTACAATCCTTCCGCATTTTGGCCGCATTCTGGAGATCATGCTTCATTGTACCGGGAGGGATTCGAATCTCGCATTTCTAAGGACCTCGACCATCGCAGGCGGTGATCTACAAGGAAACAGATCTGGTTCAGCGTTTTTCATTAGAGACTACTGCACCTCGGTCAACCAGCATACGAAATGTTCCTGCGCGCTCGTATCCCAAGGCTATCGAAAGCGCTGATTCTCCATTTTTAGACAAGGAAAGCACGTAACTCAGCCGCTTTTGGCCGTTCTGCCAGTGATATCTGCTATTCTTGTCGTAATTGCTCACATTGGCTTCTTTCAGGCTGATGACCATGGTGAGGCCGAAAACGACTGCTTGTGGAGACGAAGAGGAGCTTGAGAGGTACCTCAACCGTTGACGGTCGCGAGGTTCGCAGATGGATCTTTGCTAGCAATGTGTTCGTTTATATAATAACTATTCACCATGCCCTAATACACGTGAACCATTCAAAGTTTTTAAAAAGCAACACGGCTAAGTATGGGGGACATTCAGGCTATCCAACATCCAGAATCTGTTTCCGGAAGTACCGCACCTCGGTCAAGTAGCATCCGGACAGTTTCGGGATGCTTCCATTTCATTGCTATCGAGACCGCGGTTTCTCCCTTGTTATCTCGTATATTGACATCCACCTTTGGATGACTAGTAAGCATTCGCACCAGATCTTCAGCCTCCCACCAGGATGAAATACGGATGAGAGGTGTCTGGCCTTTTGGGTTTCGTATGTTAGGATTGATGTCAGGATGTCCAAGTAATGCTCGAATGACCTCTGGGTCCGGCCGTCCTGGCCAAGCCAGGTGAAGTATTGCGTTTCTCTCCGCATCCACGGCGTTTACATCAATATCAGGGTGATTGAGTAAGGCAAGCACCGTTGGTACGCCGTATCGGGTCACGGTCGAGGCAACCATGAGAGGCGTCCGGTGCAAGCGGTCACGGATGTTGACCTCGGTGTTGGTCTGACTTAGGAGCAGGTTTACAACTCGCAGAGGTCCCCACTGAGCAGCAACATGCAGTGCTGTGTCGCCGTAGTTATTCCGCAGATTGAGACCAATTCCAGGCACAAGGAGGAGAAGAGCTACTATCCTGGTATGCCTTCGTTTAACAGCCAGCAATAGTGGGGTATCGCCATCGATATTCCTGGCGTTAACATCAATCAGCTGGGCCTCAGTTAGAAGTTGAACAAGTTCGATGTTGTCCGCGTTCACTGCCAGATGGAGAGCAGTGTTGTTGGCATCGGTGGGGTCGGCGTAGTTGACATTACTAGGGCTCATATGGCCCAAGATATCTTGAGCTAAGTAAATATTGCCATCTCGGCAAGCTTTGAGAAACTATGCGTCTGATTTAGGGTGCAAGATGGAGTCTGGAAATGGCGTATTTGACGTACTAGTTGAGGATTCACATCGGAGTAACTCGATGCCAATGGCACACCTGAAGAGCGCTCGGTCACGCTATTCTTAAGCATAGAGAGGAGGCCATACCATGAATGTGCGTCGTGCTGCTTGTCGTGTTGAAGTATACACTGCCTTGTGCGTTGATGCTGTTGGACTGAAAATCTGCTTGAGCATGAGCCATGGACTGTTCGACATGAATAGCTATTAGCTCATCATGCATCATGTCTAGTCAATTGTGGGGAAACTACCAAGTTAGAGTCTGGTTTGGAGTTGGAAGTTTGAAGAGCAGAGATCTGGACCCTCTGGTATCTAGCGCTGGAAGCGACGTAGGAGACAACGATTGTTGGCGAAATGGCCGTGACTCTCCTGGAGGCTGGCTGTGCAAGATCTAGGCCCGTGTGGTCCGAACGCCGATCTTCTCACGACGGGGTTGACTCCAACTGAGGCCCGAGAAAAGGTGTTAAATCTCAGCATGGGCAGTATAACTATGGACGGGCGACGAAAACGAAGAAAAATACCTTGATTAACGGGGAAAGCACTGACCAATCAGCAACGCTCGCATGTGCTACTGACGATACAAGTAAGCCGAAATCACCGTGGAATTATCGCAGAAAGTAAATCGCCGGAGGGCTGCTTCCTATATACAGCAAGCATTTAAAACTCCGATAGGTCAAACTCAATCCGTGATCCTCGCCTGCCCCTCATCGTGGATAGCTCTTGCCCACCACTCAGTTGTCAATGTCGTCTCTTCTCTACGCATGTTCTCTCTCATCTTAACTCATACGCCAGTCACTCCCCAATAGGATTGGCTCAATCGCAAAGGCTTCGTGCTCATGAGTACACTTGCTGAGAATCGTCTCGAAAACGTAGTCACCGAACTCAATCTGGTCAAGCCTCAACTTGAACGCCGACGATAGGCCAAGCAAGCGGGCGTGTGATGCTTGCGGATGTGGAAGTCGAAGTAATTGGTCAGAACTTCGAGTGTGGTATCGCGAGGTATGTGGCAAGCCTGCTGTGTTCAAACTCACCACACCACACAGGCTGGGCAGTGATGCTTGCTCCTATAGGGCTATTCGAGGGACTAATCCCTTCTCTGGTGAATGACCATAAGCGCCCTATATCCTACTGTGCCACCTCCTGCGTATGGCAAGTCCCAAGGCCACCTCAGAAGACTCCAATGGGCGAACATGGGGATCACGATGACCAGCCATCAATGCTACCTACGCTTCATCGATTCGGCCGCCTTGCATACTTGTTCCCCTCCCACGGATAATTCAGTTGCTGTCGGGAAAATCAAGACTTCCATGAATGCTGACATACAGCACCATGTCGGCACTGTCATCCATAGGTGTCTCCCTCCTCGCCAAAATGGAGGCTGTCGTTGGATCCGATACCAGCGCTCACACTACACTCTCCCATCCCCTTGTATGGGACGTTGGGTTTTTCCAGAAAGTCAACTATGCCCTCGCTCTCGACGCAGACTTCTCATACCACCAAACTGAACTTTCCTCTCCTCGAAGCCACCTTTGTACCAGCTCTGGTCCCAACAGCGGCACAAATTTCTACCCACTTCCTGACATTGCTCGTGCACGGAAACGCCCAGCTCAGAATCGAGCTGCCATTCCTGCCGTGCTCAACACCCCGAAAAAATCATCAATGACTGGGTCTACATCGCAGGCTGTTCACATCCATCATCGGTCTCGCCGTTGGCGGTACTCATTCGTCTACTGTCAATTCCAGAGACGTCTAACATGGGAATGAAGAAGACTTGGAACCTTGGATGGAGCTCGAGGCTCCTGCTGAAGGAATAATGGACTGGGTATCGCAGTATTTGCGGTGGAAGGCGCTGTCGACCTTGGGACTTTGGAGACGTTGGAGCATGTCCATGTTGGGCTCAGGATGGCGGTAGTTGCTGGCATACGGGAGATGGTCAGTTTTCCTGTAAATCTACCATTCTCGTCATAATTGCTTACATTTTCCCCTTTTAGGTTCAGGACCAAGTCGAGGGTAACCATGACTCTCCTCTACTGTCGAAGGGGGGTGGAGGTATGGAAGATATCGATGATGAAGACATCGATTTCACCATTTCCGAACCTACGGATTCTTCTATCGACTATCTGGATGACCTCGACAACCCCGTGACCGAACACCCACTGCAACCCCCAACGACCGTATCCAGGATCGCCTGTGCTCTGAGGCAACTGAAAGCACCTCCTGGCTACGTGTTGCGCCTTCGTATGGGCTCCCGTACCTCACTTCGTCCTCATCAGCCTCATATACTTGAGCCCGCACGAAATTGTCTTCACGCCATTCCCAAAATCAACAACCAGATGTTCAGGCTGAATACCAGGAACATCGGCGCGGGGAAGAGGTAGAGACTTGTGACCCTTCGATCGAAATCCTCTGTCCTCCCAAGGCTGGTGCTAGGACCCCAAGTGGTTCGTCCGAGTTGCCTCAGTTGGAAACGAAAGACAATGGTCAGATGATGAATGGTTGATCCCGAGCGAGAACGATCACTAGTCGCTGACTCACTGTTCCTTACATTCTACCATGGCACCCTGATAGAGGATTTCACGTCTTTTCCTTCTCGCTAAGGCTAGAGAAGTTGGAGCAGTGCCGAAAGGAGGGGAGGGGAAAGAGAAGATTCGGCTGATGCTGAATGGAAGGTTGCCCCGGACAAGCTCTGGATGAATATCCTGGTGAAGTCGAGAAAGCCTTTGCGATTACTCGTTTCCTCACAGCTCGATGAGGTACCTCTCACCTACATTGCACTTACTATTATATCAAATGCTGCTACCGTCTACGTTCGCATGGGTATTGACCGAACCCCCGACCATGCTGTAGAAGCCCATGACGCATTCACATTCCATATCCCTATCCGTATTACTATGCCATATTCATACCTACACTACTTCCCTTTCCTTCCTACCGCATCCTGTAGGTCGTACTTGACATTATATGTGGTGGACGAACTTAGACTACAAGAAGTCGAGGTAGAAATCGAGTAATGATAGCTTGAGCCGTGGTGCTGGGAGTATCAGCCTATTAGACAGGATTTCACATCACGAAAACGTCTAGAACATCCAGCCCAATGCTTGACACGCGAGGAATTAGGCTCGAATACGATAAAGCATACAAGAGATAAATAAAAATACACCGTTAAGTATCAAAATGTTCAGGCTATCCGACATTCCGAGTCTTTGTTGGGTGGTACTGCACCCCGATCAACCAGCATCCGAACGGTCCCCTCACGCTTATATCTCAAGGCTATCGAAAGCGCAGTTTCTCCATTCTTATCCCGGATATTGACATCGACCTTTGGATTGACAAGGAAAGCGCGTAACTCGCCAGCTTTTGGCCGCTCCGCCAGTGATATACAGATGAGAGGTGTCCGGCCATTTCGATCTTGAATATTAGGGTTGATGCTGTGATGCCTGAGCAGTGCCTCAGCGACTTCCCGATACATCCGCCGCGAGACTGGGGTAGGATGGAGCGCTGTAGTGCCCTCGTTGTCCACAGCATTGACGTCGATATCGGGATGGACGAGTAATGCGTATACGACTTGTGAGTTTCCCCGCCGTGAGGCATGTATAAGAGGGGTCATCCCAGAACGGTCACGTATGTTGACCTTAATGTCGGGATGACGGAGGAGAAAGTTGACAGCCTCCAGAGGCCCATTACGAGCAGCAAGGTGAAGAGCTGGTTGGCCCATGGGATCCTGTAGATTGATGCTGATCCCAGGTGTAAGGAGTAGAAGAGCCACGATTTTGACATGCTTCAGTCTAGCAGCCAAAAGAAGTGGTGTGTCGTCTTGACCATTCCTGGCGTTAATGTCAATGAGGCGGTCCTCGAGCAGGATTTTGGCGAGGGCAACATAGTTCGCTTTTACAGCCAGATGAAGAGGAGTGTTATTACTATCGGTGGTGTCGGCGTAGTTGATATCGCCTGGGTCTATATGGCTCAGCAGTTCTTTGGCTAAGGTGGCATTGCCATCTCGGCAAGCTTTCATAAACTGCACGACTGAGTTAGAGGGTGAATTGCAGAACGCAAACGGCATATCCAACCCACCAGCTGGGGATTCTTGGGAGAGTGGCTTCGTGAGAGTGGTGGGCCTGAGAGATGGTCGGTCAGGTTCTCGTGAAACATGAAAGAGACTTCATACTGTGTACATTGGTAGTGTTGCTCGTAGTGTTGAAGTATATACTTCCTTGTGCGTTGACATGGTTGGACTGAAATTGAGCACGAGAGTGGGCCATGTTGTGCTCCAATGACCTGTGAACGCGATGTTATTAGCACAGTATCCGCTAGATCGAGCGAGAAATTTACCGAGGACGATTAGAGAGTCAATATTTCACTTCAAGGACCGTAACGTCCTGAACCAACCGCGACGCAGAAGATGCTGTGGATCGTCCAAGCTCCATTCCATACTGACAAGCTTCATGATGAACTTCCGTCCCAGGGTTCCGAATGCCGATGCGTCTGCTCTTTGCATTCTGCCTGCCCTAAACTCCAAATTTGACGGGATCTCTGCCTCCAAGTCAGCGGTCAGCGTCCTTCGCCACTCTTGCTCGCTCATTCTGTCCGCTCTGTTCTATGGATGTTGTGCAGCACCGCCTTTCGTATATGAAGGTTGAAGCCGCCATTCACCCCTGCCCTCAAATGAGGCGAAATCTGAAGCCTCGGGCTCGCCTGTGCATATGTTCGTATGAGGTATGTTGAAATCACCTTTGTCCAGCCCCATCGACTTCATACTCACAGGTAAATATACAGAGAGCTACTTTGAAGCCTCTCTAAGGATGCCGGAGCCTTCGAGCCAACCAACAAGGAGCAAATGACGATCGTAAGATGCTAGAGGAACACCTGTGACATACGCTTTGAGGGTCCGTCCACCGAATTCGATGCTCGCGTTGAGCCAATAAGAACGATGGACGTCCTGAGCATTTGCGTGATGTGTGTTGGGTGAAAAAGTTGAGGAGGATCGGTTGAAAATCTCCAGTGTGGCATCATGAGGTATGTGGCGACCACCTCGCGGAGTCAAAGAAGGCTTTCTAACCAGACCACCTCACAGACGTCAACGCGATGTTTTCTCCTGCAGGGTAGCGCACGACAGGCTCAACCTTGATAGAGGAGATCCAGCAGTGGACCGACATCGTTACTCCACGTGCAGACCCTCCCAGAGTCACTGGTCGCCGGTCACTGATCAAACTACCAGCCCGAGGCTGAATCGGACTTCCCTCCTCCTCGACCTACCCTTAAATACATCCTGGTTGCTTCGTCATCTACGCACATTTTGGGACCGTCGGCACACAGTCCTGCTTCACCTGGTCTCACCCAGATTTGGACAACTATCTGCAGCGTGTCCAGCAACGGGCACGATCTCGCCCTTGACCAAGTCTTCGTTAACCCTACGCTCAAGCTCATAGTGGATATTGTCGTTAGCAGAACATCGCCTTCAGCACTTCCTTCCCTCGCTGGGAGACGGCATTCACCCCATCTATAGTGGAGTGGTTCGGGTGTCCTTACTCCGCGGTCAGCCCCATGGTTACTATCTAACCACAACCAATGCCCCCTTCATGCGATTTCGCTTTGGAGAAGGACGTTCCCCAACGCCCGAGGATGGGACAATCGTGCTTGGTGTCACAGAACCCATCCAGGTCATGAATTATGAATATCGCCTTCAGCATTCCAGAAGCCGACTCATAGATGTATTGGGTTGGGTATCGCGTCCTGGAGTTGAGCGCCTCCTTGATTAGGATGGAGACACCAGCGGACTGGAGCATTTAGGGAGACTCGGATGAGGGACGAGTTGAGTTGGGTACCACTGCGCCTGCTGCTGAAGAAGCATGACCAAACTGAAGAAAGGTTCGAAGCCATCTTGGAGCCCAACCTTCCTGCAGCTCTTGCTTCTGAAAATGTCGGTATCTGGCGCCACGGTACCCTTGGTGGGAGGAACCATTGACCTGACATTCCAGGAGTCGTTCGAGCCAGGACATATTCATCCCAGGCTGCACATTACCTTATTTCTGGCTCTCTTTCCAAAGTTTTCAAGTACTGTATCTCTTTCACGTTGATCCTTCCATTTGCTTCATTTGCTTTCTACGCCGTGTCCGAGACTTAGAATCATAAATACAGATTCAACACCGTCAGTGAAGTTTCCTACATATGGATCGAGGTACTGTTACAAGGACTGGATCGAAATATTAACAAGTACATCATGAGTCATTCAAGCTATGCAACATTCTGAGTCAGAGGGTTTGACTGCGCCCCGATTAAGCAACATCTGGCGGATCTGTGAATTAGCAGCACGCCCAAGTGGTGTCTTGCCGAGCTTATCCCGTAGATTTGGGTCAATTCGAGGGTGCTTGAGCAACCGGGATACAATTTCCGCTTTACCGCGATATCCATTGACACAAGCCGAGGCGTAATGTAGCGCTGTCCATCCTCCATGATCCGGGCGATTAACATCGATCCCCGGATGATTTAGGAGTAGCGAAACGATGTGTACTTGCCCATCCACCGTGCTACTCATAAGAGGCGTTCCGCCACCTTGGCTCTGTACGTTGACGTCAACGTCGCCGCGCTCGAGCAACATCCGTACGACCTCGGTGCATCCACAACATGATGCACGCTGAAGGGCCGAGATATAGCCAACTGATATGTTGATGTCGATGTTAGGATGGCTGAGCAGAAGCCTAACAATCTCTGTGTCTCCATCGGCGGCGGGTGAAGCAACAATGAGAGCCGACTCCTACTTGTTAGACAGCCGGTTAACATCAACCTTGGGATCTGTGAGCAATGCCGATACGGCTCCTGTCTGTCGATTGGACGTGGCATAGATGAGAGGAGTACGCCCCTCGTTGTCCGCTATATTGGGGTCAACCCTAGGATGATCAAGTAACAGACGTAAGATATCCAATCGGTCAACCTTGATGGCAAGCATGAGAGCTGTCCAGCCATTCACGTTCCTATTTATGATATGGGGTTCCGTATCCCTCACATTGGGGTCGATCTCTGGATGCTGGAGTAGCACTCGCACCAGATCTATGCTTCCTTTCATGGTAGCCCGCATGAGAGCAGTTCGATTAAACGCGTCCGTCACGTTTGGGTTGATGCCAGGCTTATCGATCAAAAGAGCTGCAATGACGGTTAACCCCAGTCTAGTCGCCAAATCTAACGGGGTTTCTCCAAAGGCATTTCTAGGGTTCACATCAATCAGCGGAACCTCGAGCAGAAGCTCGATCAGCTCGACACGTTCTGAGTTAGTCGCCAGATGAAGAGGAGTGTTCATGTTGTCGGCAGTGTCAGCATAATTGATGTTGCCAGGTTTCATGTGAGCTAAGAGGTCTTTGGCCAAGGGAGTGTTGCCATCTCGACATGCTTTTATGAGCTATCCAATGTGATGATCAGTCGGGGATGATACACGGCGGAGGTAGACCATACCAGCAGAGGATGCACGAAAGATTGCTCTAAAGGTGGGGAACCTCAATTGGAATGGTTCAGTCAAAAGGCTGGCGATGCGTAGAGAGAGGGTCATACTGTACACGTTTGTGGTATTATTTGAAGTAGTAAAGCTGACGCTACCTCCAGCGTTGACCTGATTACCCTTGAAATGAGCCTGTGCCATGGTTGGAATTATCGATTGATTATCGACGAACACACTTTACGGGCTGTGATTTCGGGTAGATAGCTCGAGATTCGAAGGGTAACTTACCTAGTAATCCTGCGAGTTATAGGTAGCTTTCTGAATACCAGAGTCGTAGATATGCAGGTGAAGACGGTAAAACGGTAGTACTTGTAACCGTTCAAGTGACGAAGGGGAATGGCTGTGCAAAGCGATTGAATTGGTGGGCCCCTTTCGGGCTTTGTAGCGGTTTCTTTCTCACCATCATCTGTTGAGCTAGCGCCAGGAATATTGAGGTTCTCCACCCTCGAATGGTGGCATAGCGTACGGAATAGCCTGCACAAGTGTTAAGGTGGAGTTTCCGGGGCTCCAAGCTTTTGCTTGTACCTAGTATCCGTGGTCGTGGTCTGCCCTAAACATAACCCGACTATCCTCAACGCCAATAGATAGATCTTGCTCACCGGCACCATTCACCACTCATTCGTCATCTCTGCTCTATGTATACTGTAGAGTACGTTCTTTCTCACATCTTAATCCGTAGTTTAGCCACTTTGCAATCAGAAGACGTTCGGTAACGACCTCTGTCAAGATGTGGTTTTAAGTGTACGTCGACTCCTCAGCTCAATCGTAAGTGTTTCATGCTTACGGAGAATCATGCAGAGAATTAATCCGACTACCCTTCAAGGGCATCAGGACCTTGAGTTTGTCCAACGGTGGAAGAAAATGATGAATATGAGACGCACAAGGAGCGCACGCAGGATACATTTCAAGAATGCAATAGATACATAGGCCTAATCTCACTAAACTATGGGTTGCGTGAGCAGGCGAGGAATTTTGCGGATGAGGAAGCCGGGGAAAATATCAAGTCGTGAGGTATGTAGCAAGCCCACCGAGTTCAGCGTAGCAACAAACTTAACACAAAAGCAAGGCAACGCTGCTTGCCCTTACATGCTCCTCCCTCCACACCCAGAGGTCCTCCACGAGACGCTCGTAAACAACCCAGCGCGTAAGTCAGAACGTTGACTTCCGCCATTCTGGCTCGTTATTTCTAAACCAGTCCTAGCACCTTCGACCGCATATACACTACACGTATTCTGCGACTGGTGCGATCGGAATGTCTCACGGAGGGAGATGAATGACCTATTATTGCCTATTACTATACCTTGGATTGATCGAATGTAAACATTTATCCAAGGGGGTGCTATACAAAGATAGGACTGAGACGAGCAACACTATCATATGAGAACTCTAAGCTATACAGCATTCGGAACCTTTATCTCGAAGACTGAAACCGACTGTACTGGCACCTCGACTAATTAACATCCGTACAACCTCTTCATACTTATCATTGCGGTCGTATACATGCATGATAGCAGTATTCCCAAACTGATCGCGTAAATTGAGATCAAGCCTTGGATGGCTAAGCAAAATCCGTACAACTTCAACATTTACAACGCGTGCGGCCATCATGAGGGCCGTCCAGCCTTCCTTGTTCTGCTGATTCGGATTGATGTTGGGAACGGCTAGTAGCCTCTGCAAGATTTCTTTGTGATATACACAAGGTTCCACAGCTTCCATGAGTGCCGTCCGACCATCTTTGGTTCGAACATTGACGTCAATTTTTGGGTGACGAAGAAGCATCGTCGCCAGCTCAATCCTTTCATACTTGATAGCCGTCATGAGAGGGGTCTGGGGTGACGTCCAACCGCTTTCTCCTAGGCAGTTGACATCAATATGAGGATGACTGAGGAGAAGCCCCACAATTTGTGAGTGATCCAACCTCACGGCTGTGTGCAGAGCTGTCATCAATGCATTGCTGTACTGGTTCACGTCAATACGGCGGTGCTGGAGCAACAGTTTCACCATATCTGCATTCTCGGCGGCAGAAGCGTATATGGGGACAGACGCCCCATTATGCTCTCGCCGATTGACGTCAACTTTGGAGTGACTGAGCAACATCCGCAGAGCGTCCAATTTCCCGGTGTTCAGAGCGATCCCAAGTACAGTCCAGCCTTGCACGTTTGCTACACTAGGGTCGACCTTTGGGTGATCCAGCAGCAGCCGTACGATTTCGGTTCGCCCAAACTTCTGGGCAAACATGAGAGCCGTCGAGTTATTTCCGTGGTCACCCAAGAAATTAGGGTCAATGTCGACGTGTTGAAGCAGTACTTGTACAAGGTCGGCTTGACCCTTAGCAGCAGCATACATGAGAGCCGTTCTACCATCCTTGTCGGTCGTATTTGGATTGACGCCAGGTTTCTTGAGTAGAAGGGATACAGTGCTGGTATATCCTAATTTAGTGGCAGATAGCAGAGGCGTATCGGCGTGGCCATTTCGAGCATTCACCTCAATTAACTCATCCCGAAGTAGTAGCTCTATGAGTTCATCACAGGCAGACTTAGCCGCTTGATGAAGGGCCGTGTTGTTATCGTCGGTAGCGTCTGCGTGATTGATGAAGCCAGGTCTGATTAGAAGCAAGAGTTGTTTGGCCAAGGGAATGTTGCGATCTCGACAGGCTTGAACCAGCTATAATATGGTATGATCAGTATCCGAACGACGACCTTTCAAGGGGGGATATCGCACAAGATCAGGATTCACATAAGAGGGTGGCGGACCTAATCAACCACACGTTCAACCAGAGAATACGGGTGCACGTCAGGGAGGGATCGTACTATGAATATTGGTGACATGATTCGAAACTCGGAAGTGAGCGTCGCCTCCAGCGACTACGTGATTTGCTTTAAATTCAGCCTGAGCCATTGCGCTGAGTTATTGTAAGGTTGATCGTCGAATAATCTGTGTGTCCTAGCATCGGTGAGTCTAACCTTGTGGCGTATCCTAAGGAAATTACCGCCAATTTTTGTAGCTTGGACGCCTCTCAGTCAGGCAATGGGTTCTAGCCCCAAAATCCCAGATTACGGCCGCAAGTGGATAGTAGGGGCTTGCTCTCATCCAAAGGCCGAAGCTGAAGGAGACAAACTGAGGCTGTGCACGGTCTAGACCCAGGCCTTCCGAATGCCGAATCCAACAGACGTTTGACCGCCACAAGTGGACGCGATTTTCCATTTCTGCATCTCCGCCTGCCCTAAACTTGACAGCTGCAGCGTCACGGTCAACGGACACCTTGTGCCACCACTCAGCCTGAAAAATTGACCTCAATTCGGGCAATATCCTCAGTTCTTCGTGTTGGAAGGGCCGACCAGGGCAAAAGACCGACTAGCCACTAAATCACAGAAACGGAGCTCAGCCTTAGCCGACAGTCTGAGTGTCTTATTCGCGTCGGCCTATTTCATTATGCATTTAGCTGGAAAGTATGACCCTATGGGAATTTCCGATTTGATATAATTCTCCAACATTCCGTCCGACACCATGCCGCCTATATAAGACCTTCTCTTCGCTTCCGGATTGCAACCACCACCAAGTCCTCCGTCTCTTCTCTCGCTGACCACGTAGCAATGAGGATTCTCCTCACTACTCTTGCAATTCTATCCGCCGTTCTCACCAGTAACGCAATCAGTTGTGCGGACCAGGCCGGCCCTCATCAAGGCGCAATTTGCACCAACGAGCAGTGCCCTCCAGGATGGCGGGCTGTCTTCTACGATAACGGTTGTCAGGATGGACAGCGCTGCTGCGTTTCATAAGTTGTACGTCTGCTATCCTCAAGTTGACTTGGGGTTCTCTTGCTAACATAACGGAATGTGCAGGAACTCGTTCTACTTCGGCTGAGGCCAATACGGACGTTGGACTATTTGCTCCCCAACGAAGCATCTCAGATTTGGGTTGAGTTCACGGGGGAAACGAGCGAAGCAAACTATTGTACATTTCTTGCACTGCCGATGGACTGAGTTATCGTGACGAGGCTTGAAGCTCGAAGGCTTAACGCGTCGTTGTTTTCGAAGTGGGAATGTATTGACTCCATATGTTCGTCCTCACACCGTTGCGAATAAGATGATATGAATCAACACGAGTGAACTGGTTGTGAAGATGAGTGGATTTGTCGGAAACAGTCGGATCGATTCAGATGCCATTCGTGACGAAGCTCCCTAACTCTGAAAACGACTTGACAGACCATCAATCAGAGGACCATGTAGTTGTAGTGGGACTACGTGCTTCAGGATGTTGAAGTTAGATACTAGGATATTGATGAAGGGGTAGAGTATGTGTCTGAGATTTCGGAAGGAGTTCGACTCGGAACGCCTCACGAAGGCTGGTGCTTTTGGAGTAAGTATCTAATCTGGATGTTTCTCGATCAAGCCAATGCAATAATTGTACATCTGGGCGCAATACAATGGTAAGAGCGAGATAAGCGACACCAGCGCATGAGAAGTTTAGGCTATACAGCATTCAGAGTCTTTAGTTCGTGCTCTCATACCGACTGTACTGGCACCTCGACCAGCCAGCATCCGTACAATCTCTTCGTATTTATAGTCCGATACGAGCATGATGGCTGTTCGACCTTGGTGCTCACGCACATTTATATCGATTCTCGGATGACTGAGTAACACCTGTACGACTTCGTCCCGCCCATACTGCGCAGCCTTCACGAGAGCCGTCCATCCAAAGTGGTCTTGTAGATTCGGATTTATGTTGGGATGGGCCAGAAGCCTCGAAACGACTTCTTTTTCAGCCACAGCTTCCATGAGCGCCGTCCGTCCATCGCTCGTCTGGTAGTTCACATTGATTCTGGGGTGGCGGAGAAGCATCGTGAGCATCTCCATCTTTCCGGTGCCACACCTTGATGCTACCGCTGTCATGAGAGCTGTCCTATCGCGCCCAGAGCCACTGTTCACACAGCGATTCACGTCGATATAGGGATGATTGAGAAGAAGCTTCACAATCTGTGAGTGCCCCCATGTCAAAGCCGTCTGGAGAGCTGTCTCCTGTAGATGCCCGTCATATTGGTTCACGTCAATATTACGATGCTGGAGCAGTAGTTTTGCAATCTCCGTGTTTCCTGACCAGGAAGCAGTTATAAGGGGAGATCTGCCGTCATCCTTCAGCCAATTGACATCGACATTGGGATGGTTCAGCAACATCTTTACAGCATCGACCTTTCCTTCGCTCACAGCGATCGTGAGTGCTGTTCGACCTTGTTTATTGTTCATATTGGGATTAGTTCTTGGGTGACTGAGCAGCAGTCGCACGACGTCCGTTCGCCCATACTTTTGAGCAAACATGAGAGCGGTTGAGTCGTTCCCTTGGTTGCCTAAGGAATTAGGGTCAATAGCCACGTGCTGAAGCAGCACCTGTACAAGGTCGGTTTGACCCTTAGCTGCTGCATACATGAGAGATGTTCTACCAGCCTTGTCAGTCTTATTTGGATCAACGCCAGCTTTCGTCAGTAGAACAGCTACAGTCCTGCTATAGCCCAGTTTAGCGGCAGATAAAAGCGGAGAGTCGCCATGAGCATTTGTGGCGTTTACGTAAATGAGTGGCCTGTCAAGCAGTAGCTTTATCAGCTCATCGCAGGCAGAATTAGTCGCTAGATGGAGAGGGGTGTTGTCAGAGTCGGTGGAGTCGGGGTAGTTGATAAAGCCAGGTTTGATCAGAGGTAAAAGTTCTTTGACCAGTGGAATGTTGCGATCACGACAGGCACGAATGAGCTAGGATTAATTCGTTAAGTACTGCGTAGACTCCTCGTTAGTATACATCGCACCAGACGAGGATCCTCGTAAGAAGGTGGCGGGCCTAATCAGCCACACGCTCAATCGAAGAATGCAGGCGGGCGGGCGAGAGCTTACTATGGATATTGTTGACGTGATTTGAGACTCGGAAGTGAGCGTCACCTCCAGCAACGACGTGATTTGCCTTGAAGTCGGCCTGAGCCATCGCTTTGAGTTATCCCAAGGTTTATCGTCGAATAATCTGCCTCGTTTTCCTGACGTCTTCAGGGAGCGGACTGAAGCCTGAGGCTGTGCGTGGTCTAGGCCCTAGCTCTCCGAATGCCGAATCCGGGTCGCGTTTAACCAGCTCTTCTTTTTTGTTCCTCTTGTTCCTCTGCCAGTGTCCATATTTTCCAGCTTGGCCAGGCATCGTCACAGGGCCGCAAGCACAGAAACAATGGGACCGCTACATTGTGCCGACGAAATCATTGGATCTATCATGAGTCATCTGGTCCCCTCCCAACAAGTCTTATTCCTTGAGGACAATATCGACAAAGCAACACTAAGAACATGTACCCTCGTCTCCCGACAATTCGCGTTCTGGTCCAGAAGCATCCTATACAGATCGATTGACCTTCATAAACCTACCCACGTCACCCATTACCTTACTCTATGTGAACGATATGACTATATGCGTTCTCAAATCAAGACTCTTGTGGTTATGAACATGGACGAGATGTGGTATCAGAAAGGACAGATTTCAAGACTAGGTTACAAGAACCTCATCAAGATACTCGATCTTCTACGTCTCAAAGGCGCTGTGACTCGTGCCCATTTCAAATTGGCTAGCACTTGGGATGAGCTCGAGGCAGATGTACAAGATGCAATTCTACGATTTGTGTTATCGGGATCTTTCGACGTTCTCGAGGTTGGAGGGATATGCTCCTGCTTTCCTATCTTTGGCATACCTTTCCCTCAGATCTCGAAGCGTTTTCACTTCCATAAACTTTCCTTAGCCGGATCCGAGCGAAATGGCAGGCTCATCCCTGGCTGTCATAGGATACGGCGTGATGAGGATATGGATCCCTGTCCGAACGTGTTGCAGCCACCGGGAACGATCTTAAGGAAAGAACAGAAGGATATACTGATTAACGCTTCAAGGGCTTTCTTCGAGAACGATTCCATCAAAACTAAGAAGACCCAGCTTGAATCTCTATGGATCGAAGCGGTCCTTATTCCAACGATTGAAGCTGGATCGATCTACGGATCTCACGCAATATCTTGCCTTCGTCTACTACGAGAGTTATTTCTCACTCAAGTGGATGAAGACTCCATATTCTACGCTGCTCGTCTTATCCAAGGATGTCAAAATACCCTTGAATCACTATGCTCCCGGACGCGTGTGTAAAAGTTGACGGATTAGGGTATGAAAGCAACTTTTCCCACCCTTTTCCGCGTCATTAAGGGGTGCTGAAAGCTAGTCTGAAATTTCCCACCTACGCTTTCTGAGCCTTTCTCCCAGAGAGTAGGAAATTCATGCGCCTGCGATCAGTACTTTTCATGATTGATTTTGTCGCATATTGTAGACTAAATGATATGTAAAATCAGTAGAAGCGCATCATAGATTGTAAAATAGCGCTCTAATACTGCCTTACAAGTTTGGATGTTCGGAAAGTCGTGGAGACGCTCCCAGCAGAGGCACAACGAGAATCGACGAGATTCTTTCATCCGTCCTCCAAGTCCAAGTCGCGCGTCGGTTAAGATTGCCAAGCAAATGCAAACAACCAAAATTGAGATATTTGTGTAGTCAGCGCTATGTAGTACCACTCAATTAGTACGAAGTCAGCTGGCCCGAGAATCGAGGCCGTGGTTTCAACTGCATGTTTGGAATAAACGCGCGGTTTATAATTCCTAAAAGCGTGCTTGAGCTCTTCAAAATCTCCCTCTTCTAAGCCGCCTCGGCAATTGCCGGGTTTTGGTTGAAGTCATTTGGTTGCATGGTCTGCAGCGTCGTCGCGCTTTCTCTTCCTCCCACGTCGACGTCTCGGTCCCACAATCATGCAGAGGACAGAATTTGGGCATATATGTCGAATTTGGTCAAGTGGGTACATGGCTTTCTGCGCTTCCTCATTTGTCAATTCATTCAGACTTCCAGTTACGATAGAGGGACATAGCTGAGCCATCAACCAACACTTGCGCCATGGTCTCGCAAACAAAATATGTCAACCCTTACCGCTCCTCCCCTTGAACAAGGGATGTGAGATCTTCTCTCTGTATCCAACCTCAGAATTACGGGCTTGTTGCGCTGGTAAGTCCATCGAAAAGGGTTCCGCGTCTGCCAGCATGACTCTTTCAGTACAAGGACCATTTTACTGACATTACGTTTCTCCCAGGAGGAAAGGAATACACTGCCTGCCATGCAAGTACTACCCTTACAGGATATCATGGTGAATATGAGTTTGTATCTTGCCTTATCGTGAGCGGTCATGTTGCTTGGGGTGACCAGCCCAGCCCTTGGCTCTCAGTGGTGCGTTGTTTAGTCCACTGCCCATCTCATCTCAGTCTGACCCCTTCAAGTCTCTCTCAGCAAACCCGCCAGTATGAATTTACGGCCATTGTCATCCATTCCCTACCCCCTCTGCTCGGGCCAAGTAAGTACACCCACTTACAACTGAAAATGAATACTGATTGGTGGTCGTAGTGTGAGTTCCTTGGTCTTGCGATTGAATAAGATCTCGTTGGGCTTCTCGGTGAGGGAGGTTCTGGAAGAGTGTTCGGGTGTCGGGTGTGATATGTAGGGTTCTGTCGGTATATTTTTACTGTACTCCTGTATCGTAAATACTGCTATATATCCTCTATTTTTGACCTAAAAACTAGCAAATGGGTGTCGTAGTCTCCACCACTCAAAGGTGTAAGGATCCCCGCTGATTCCGCGCAAAAACCATCCTTCCAGAGTCTAGCATTATGGACAGATGAGTGGTGTCTATTCTTTCAGCTGGACAGGGGTATGGATTTGGAAAATTTGATACCTTTGGTGTCATGAAAATTCATACCCCAAGGTCTACTGAGTAAGGCCATTTGAGGTGAGAAAGTGGAAGCCGTGCGGCAAGATTTCAGCCGTTTTTGGTCGACGAAATTCAGCACCCAATTCATATTCCCGCGCCTTCCGTCATCAATTCCACCACTCTACGGGTGAAATGTCCTCGATCAGTGGTTGAATTTCAGCAGGGCCTGGGAGCACAGTGAATCACTATTCTTCCTGAATTTGCTTGTTCGTAGCGCGACATCTTCTCGTAAGTGAATCTTTTCATATCTCAGAGGCGTCCCTTATTCATATAAACTTAGATCTCTCGCTTCTTGTTGACCTTCCCTGTCTTCGCACCCTCACCATGATTTCATCTATGGAAGAGAACGGTGCAGCATTAAAATCCGTCGCTTGGTTCCTCCTTCATGCGAGAAAAGCCAAGAAACTTCGGCTCAAATCTCTCAACCTCATTTTCGTCGATTTTACACGATACGAAGCAGGTTGTAACGGAAATTCGTCGTTCATCCGGACTCTGTTTCAAGTTTTCGACTCTTCTTCAAATTCGAGCGTATTTTCTCCGATCTCTTGGATCCTATGGAGGGGAAAGTACGACTCTGGTTTATGATGTCTTCGTTTCCTGGACGTGGCGAGGATATCTTAGTCGAAGAAGCTACGGGGAAAACATTCCCGAAATTACTCGGGAAGAAGAGGATCGTGACGTCGATAGGACAGTCTGATGAAGCCCTCAAAATGGTGGATGCGCTTTCGATTCTTCCGGATGTCGGACCGGCATTGACAAGACATGAGATGATGATGGGGGAGATATGAAAGGTGTATGGGTACAAGGATGATTATGTCAAGCCAAAGATGGTTCAGTTCAGGAGGGCGGCAGAAAACGGATTCAAGAACGGATTATGGCCCTTTAATGATACTGATTTTCCAAAATATGGCGTTGCACTCGAAATTATATACAAAATCTTCAGCTCCGTATGCTGATACTTAGTACGACGGCATTAGATGGCTAATATCGTCATCTCCCGCCCATGGGGACTCCCATTCGGCCAACTTTGAGAGCGCGTTGTTGACGCGTTGTTTTGATCAACGATCTCGTGAGCTCATCCGAATCCCGTTCCGAGCCTTCACCACAACCAGGCGTTCGCATGCGTGTTGATCAACGTTGAACGTTGAACGTTGATTGCTTGACCACCTTACGCAACATTACAATCGGTTTCCGCAACCAAGCTACTAGGCTTCCACGATTGGACAGAAAGCTATGCATATGTGCTGGTTCAGAGAATGATAGAATGGTATCCAATGGCTAGACGTTGCGAGCACGCGAGGTATTCAAACATCTTCACTCACAAGCCGTCGAGAGACTGTTGCTGATGCTTCTCTTCCTTCCGTAATCACAGAATGATCTGTTCTCTCTCTGCAAACGCTGCCGTCTCTAAATGCCAACATGCTAAAGGTACCTGGCCTCATTCACCCTGGATCGTCATCCAACCAGCCCGGCAAGGACATCTTCAAGATCCACCGATTAATCCAAAGCTTACTCTTCTCCATTCACGGATAGAAAGAAGCGTTGTACGCTGACTCTCCCGGGATATACGCCTCCTTATTCCTTCCCCCTTCCACACCAGGCATGGACATGTCGTTCATACCAGTCCCAATTCCTTCAGCGCCACATACCTCTGGTCCTCGAGCTTCGACCTAGACTTGGACCACCATCGCAGGCGCGTCGACGCTTTGATTGGGTCTACCTACGGCCAGATCAATGCTGAACGTCAAGCACCCATTTGGCCTCAGCCACGACCGTCGGAATAGTGGCTTTTCTTACCAATCCCCCACCGATGCCTACGTCTTTACTCCACATCGTTCTGGAGAACGACATTTCCCCTGTCCTCAGCGTCAGGAATGTGGTATTGGAATCTGGGAATCCTTTGCCGATGGCGGACCATTCATCTTCCGTCATTCTGAACAGTACGAAAGATGATGACGCGTTGGACTGGGTACCACGATCCTGGAGCCAAGCACCTCTTCCCCTAGGTCGGGGACACCAGTCGACATGAGGATCCCGGAAGGATTGGACGAATATTGAGTTGTGCTGGAGTTGGAGTTGGCGTTGGCGTTGGGTATGACAGCACCTGTCGGTAGCGCTGCGTTGAGCGATGAACCCGAAGATTCGGAATTTGTGACAAACTCTCGTTTCGGAAACTGTTGGATTGGCTATCTGGAGCAGGAGATGCACTTGGCCTTCGTTCTCTCAAGGTCCTGGAGACTAAACACGCTAGACTTCGGATCACAGCGAAATTGATACCAGGGAAATGGTAAGTTCTACCTCTGTGTCTATGTTTCTGGCCACACTGACTTACGTCTCGTTTCTTCAGCTTGATAATAACTTGTGACTCCTCCGTATCTGCCCCATACCTGCCCCTTCCACCTTCACTTGGATCCTGGACATTGCTCTTCTTTTCACCTCTATCCACTCCCATTCGACCTCATTCAATATTCGATCCTGCTCCAGGAACAGGTCCTCCGCTCACTCCAGAACTCAGATACGGACTCTTTGGGTATCCATGACCAGAACACTACCTGTCACCGTTTACGTCAGAGACGTTGGGTTTGCTATTGGAGACATGTATGGGCTAAACGTCTGTCTTGGCTCATGGCAGCCTCTCGCCTCCACACTCTCGTTCATCTACAGGCCTAGAGAGTCCTGCCACTCTGGGATTGGGAAGCATTGGATTGGGTGCCCAAGGTGGAAGCTGCAATCGATATCGTATTTCCCAAGGTCCGGGAGGCTCGAGATGCCGGGCTTGGGATTATAGCGAAATTGAGATACAGGGGATAGTAAGTTTCATACCCGCGCCGACGCTTCTGGTCACATTGACTTACCTTACCTCTGTTCAGCCTGGGCATTGACTTGCAAATCTCTCGTATACGGCACATGGACCGTCCCTACCCCTTCCGCCTTCACTCGGATCCTTATTACTCTCCTTTCTACCTCTATCCCCTTCCATTTGAACCTCATTGAACCTCATTGAATATCCCATCGCGCTCAAGCAACATGTCCTCAGTTCAACACCCCATGAACTCCGAATCGTCGGGTATCCATGACTAGACCACCACCTGTCGCCATTGACGTCAGAAATGCTGGTTCTGCTATCGCAAACATGGATACTGGACGTCTGCCTCGAGCTCACGGCCGTCCCTCACCTCAACGCTCTCGTTCGTCCTGAAACCATGCCCCGCATCGACTCTACCTTATACTCTTGCCGTGCTTCAAACCACCTCTATCCGGCTCCAGCACTAGGAGGCTCGCGGCCCATCGTCACCCATATTCCACTCTTCCCTCTCGAGGATATTGATGCAGAGGACGTCATGTTCCGTCCTGTCAAAGGAGATATAGATGTTGGAGGCACGAATATGGGGTGGATCAGAGAAAGAAAGCAAGGTCAAGGAAGGAAAGGAAATTCTCTTGGAGGGTTGTTGTCGCCTGTCGAGAGTTGGTCGAATGAGGCTGGGAGGAAAAGAAGATAGGAGGGTGTGGACATACCTCCTCGAATGGGTTTATGGACGTTGAATCCTGGAACGCATCACGCCAACGCCAACGCCAACGCCGACACTAACACCGACACTCGACGAATACCAACATCAACGCCTATCTCTCATCTACCCTCTCCCGAGCCTAGGCTCATATCATCCATCACGCATCTGATTCGAAGGATGTCCTCTCAACTGCAGACGGTTCTTGGTCACATCCGACATCTCAGGTGTGGAACGCTGTTCTCAGGTTCACGAATGGTGAGCAGGGGTTGGGCTGGAGTGTGAGGATATCAATGGGAAGAAAGGTCATGATTTGAAGGGAAGGAGTCAGTCGTTGGTGTTGGCGGAGATGAAGGAGAGAGGGAGAGAAGGGAGAAGAAGATGGTCTCAGAGTCCAAGCGACCCCAGCTGAATTGGACGCTATTCCCGCCTCGCCCACGCCGAACTAGCCAAGGACCCGCTCACGTTGATCATAACAACTCCTACTCTCCCTTCCACCTTCTCAACCCTGCTCACCCATCGCCCTCGAACCCACATCACGCGAGGCACCGACCTCGCCACCAACTCCGTGGAGTTTCATGACCTGATCACCAACCGTTCTCTCTTACGCCTTGGATGAGTTCTGCTCGACATTCCTTGTGCTTTGGAGGCTGGAATTGGGGTATCGAAATTCAGGAATCTTTTCCCGTTGTCACACAACGGTTCCCTTTCATGGGTCAAAATACGCGGAGAGGGTGGATCATGAACGCGTTGGATTGGGTGACCAAGATCCCAGGCTCGAGAACCTCGCCGTCTAGGCTGGAGACACTGGTCGACTAGGATCTTTGGATCGGTTTTCACGAGGATTGTTGGAGTTGGGTATGACGGAGTCTATTGCTGAGGCAGCAGCCAACGAGTGACAGCCGCCGTCGACCCTGGATATCCGAGGCGTTAGAGCGACGTGTTGGGATCCAGAATCTGGCGGGCAATGGTATACGGGAGCGTGTAAGTATCCCCATATCTACGGTTCTGGTTACATTGGCTTACGTCCCCTACCTTCGATCTAGCTCTGTGGATCGGGCTGTGAACAGGAGTCGTTGCCCTTACCATAGGCGAGGTTGGAGAAGACCCAGCAGCGCGGAATTTCGCTCCACCTTGTCTGATCCTGCGAAGTCTGACATCGACTGTCGACACCGATAACCCTGTAATTGGGTGTTCGTCCAACATGCCCGTCAACCTCAGCTACTTCTCTCACGGTTTTCCTGCCCCCTATCATTCAATCACTGTCCTTTCCACCCTTCTTGTCTTCGAGGACATTTTCCGTGTTCATCTAGTCCCTTCCCTATCTCGTCCTTCCGAGGCTCAGAGGAGTGCATGCTCCCCGGAAAACTACATGAGTTCATTCCGGATGGATATGCGGTCGAGGGCAACATATGTCTGAAGATTCTGGGAGGAGAAGGCTATTACCATACAAAACTAGCAATTAATGAAACAAAGATGTAGCGACATCGTATGAAATGATAAATATACCTGATATATAAACAACCGGGACTGAGCAATGTACTACCAATCAAATCACGGTCATATTGGTCGGGTAAATCATATGTATATGCAAATTATGACTTGCTAGAAACTACTTCCATCGCATCACGAAGAATCTGCCAGTTGAAAGCACGGTCAGAGAGACTATTCCCATTAACATCACGGGAGAATATATCGGCTCCCTTATGAAGAAGCAGCTCCACGGTCTTTTCCCATTCGCTTTCAGGCAAAACGAGAATGTCTCTACCACTCGAAGATTTTGCTGGATAAAATGAGTGATGAAGAGGAAGGACTGGGCCAAAGTACCGCTGACCATATAAGAGGCGACATCTGATCAACGCATTGATTACTGAAGGACGCCCTCGCTCTGCTGCTGCCATGAGCGGAGTGCAACCTTGCCAATCAGCCTGGTTGACATTGACGCCATGATCGAGCAAGATACGAACAAACTCAGTTCGCCCAGCTACTGCTGCATGCCAGAGAGGTGTGCGACCATGCCAGTCAGTCGAATTGACGTTGGTGTCACGCACGAGGAGTGATATTAACTGGGTTTCTGAGCGAGAGTGAGCAGCTGCGTATGAGAGAGCGCTTCGATTCTCTCTATCGAGTAAATTGACATCGGCGCCATACCCGAGCAGGACATCCATGGCTTGGAGTTGTTCGTCTTGTCTCCACCCAATCAAACACCGCGAAAAGTATATCAGCTGGGTAATGGGTGGACGTCCTCCTTCATCAGGCTGGTTTATATCAGCTCCATGCTTCAGTAGTATCTCCAGGAGTACATCAATTGAAGCACGGGCTGCGTGCGATAGAGGTGTACAACCTTCCACATCTGAAAAGTTGATATTGGCTCCATAGCTAACGAGGGATGCCACTATTCGGTCATGTGTTGCGAAGACGCCGTTAAACGACTCAGAAGGTCGATTGAGCCCAATGATGCTGGGCAACGGAACATTCGGCTGTTCTTCGCACTTCGTGAGCCATGAAACCGAAGAGGGCCAGCCAATCACCCAGCTCTGGATGTATGAAGCAGGGGTGTGTTGCCTCTGGTGTCAATGACGTTTGGATCCGACCCAGTTCCTAGCAGGAGATCCACGATATCAGCATTACGAGCAGCAGCTGCATGTGACAACGGTGTCAGGCCTTCTGTGTCCCGATCGTCCCATCTAGCGCCGTATTGTATGAGTATTTGTACTACCTCAAGTGATTTGGCGACGTCCGCTTCGCAGTTGACCCTACGTCCGGCTGCATAGAAAATGGGTGACCTTCCATCTCCATCGATGTTGTTGACGTCGACTTGCCCAGTAAGGATCAACTTCTTGACCCAAAAGCCTATACCTGCTTCGGCTGCATATGCTAGATCTGATTTTCCTCTTGCATCTCTGCCCTCAGAGAATGTGTCGTTGTTTTGGAGCAAGAGCGAGCAAAAAATAGTGTCTGCTATCTCTGAGTGTCCTCCTAGAAATGCTAGAGAGATAGCTGAGATCCCATCTTTATTTTTTCCACTGGGAGAGGCTAGTCCCAGCTGAAGCAAAAGCCTCACAACATTGTGGTGCCCGAAGAGAGCTGCCGAAAAAAATGGACTATCTGCTGCACCATAATATCTGCCGTGGCTGTCTTCAGGCATAGAGCAAATTTGTGCAGCCTGGGGATACATCGAAAATATTTTCTTGAGGACGGTCGAATTGTCAAAAGCTGGATGATGTGTCAACAGCCAGCTAGAGGAGGCGCTAATGGGATTTGCTCCAGCCTCTAAAAGGATATCGACGACTGCCTCGTGAGATTCTCTGGCAGCAGATGTCAAACAATCATCGAGATTGTCGTGTTGAGCTCCAGAAATGAGGAGTTTCTCAACCACCAGGTCATGACCAAAGGTAGAAGCGCAGAAAAGAGCATTCCAACCCTGGCTATCTTTTTGATTGGTGCATACTGTTGTATGGCTCAGAAACAGGTCGACAAGCTCTACATCTCCACGACACGAAGCAAGCATCAATGGGCTAATCCCATCCCGATTTGGAATTCTGACATTAGCCAGTGGATCTGAAAGCAGAACATGTGCTGTCCCAACGTCGCCGTGGGCAGCCACAACGAACAACGGAGTTGTCAAACTAGCAGGGGTCCGTTCGTTGACAAACAAGCCATCATCAAGGAGGATCTTCAGTACAATTGGAAGGCGGAAATATGCTGCAAGGTGGAGAGGGCTCCCTGCATCTCCTAGATGGTGAGGTGTATTGTCATACAAGCCCCATCGGCGCCAATAATAATGTGGGAGGTTGGCCGGGTATTTGGGAATCCCTTGTGTTAGAGAGTGAGTCACTCGCTCGTCGTTCCGTAGGAAGGAAAGTATGTCACGAAGTAGAGTCTTTTCGTCCAATCGAGCGTGAAATCCCCATTGACGAGTAGTATACCTGAGGAATCCTCGTGATGGCCAGGGGGAGCCGTTAAAGGGCAACTTGGCCAAGATGTGATCCATGCATACGTGAACGCAGAAAGAGTGGCCAAATTGCTGTATAATCGGGTTTCGCTGGAAGAATTCAAAGGCGGTCATGTCTAGACACAGATGTGTAAATTCAAGGTTACGAAGAAAGGTACAGACTCCTCACGTATGAACTTGACCAGTCGTAACATACCCTGTTGCTCAGTAACAAGGAGGCCAGCGCAGACGGCAGTAATCGAGTCTATAGGTGTGATGTAATCGTCCAGTTCCTTTCGCCCGGGCGCAGTTGCCAACGCTTCTTGAAGTTCAATTTCTGTCATTGGTTCGAGAGATAGAGCAACCCATGCCAGAGCGCAATGAGCAAGATCCTTGCGATGCGTACTTTGCCCATTGATTCGCTCCAGTACAGTCGCGTAAGCATCATCGATATTAGACGAGAGTTCTCCAAGAGCATCCCGAATTTCACCCGTATTAAGCAAAGAGCAGAGGTGATTCATATGTAGCATCGCTGGTAGGAATCTGCTTTCTGGCGTAAGTCATGACTGCAGGAGGCAAAAGATAAGCTGCCTACCGAGTTCGAGATACGTTCTGGGCGGTTTCCACGATATCTCTCAGAATCCTCTGGGCGAAAGGAATCTCTTCCCTGACACGAAGTGTGACATAGCTCTCTATGTCCTCGCTTGCTCCTACGATTTCCATACGGAGAGCTCCTCGAACCTGGAATACAGCTTCCATTCCTCCCAAGACGCGTGAAGTAACCATGAGCCTGATCTTATCGCTGAGGCCGACGACGAGGTCAATAAGGTAGGATACGTTTGCAGCACGATATTGCTCGAGGTACTCATCCAACGCATCGAGAACAACGTAGACTGGCGTGGTCAGTCCGTGCGTTACTCCACGAAGCAGAGTTTCGACGAGATTCTCCCTTGGGTGCTCGTCTTTGTACTTCTCATAGAATCCTCGGAAGGTCTTTCTCGAATGTGGAACCTGTTGATACAGCTGTCTTGCGATACTTCCTAGAACGAGAGTAGAGCTTTGTTCCTTCTGTCGCTTGTAATCGAAGTAGACGTAACAAACGAGATGCCCTCTCGTTCGGAGGTGGTTAATGACGAGTGATCTAGGAGGAATAAATGTTAGGTCAGCCTTATCATTCGAGAGGATGCACGGAGCCTGAAGCCTTACGAAATCGTTGTTTTCCCTGCCCCAGCTATAAATGGTATGGGTCAGCACAAGACTCGGAGGAGATAACGTTCAGCTGATACCGACGTATACCGGGGCACCAAATGATTCGATGTTCTTCACCGGAACTTGATACCCAGTCGCCGAATCGCGGAGCATTGAGAAACCAACTTCCCGTATTTTCTGCCCGCTTTTGGTAATGGTCTCTTTGATACGGTGCATAGTCGATTGAACACAGCCAATTCTGCAGTTGTTGTTCACCCTCGCCTTCGAAGTCGTCAACATGATGATTTCCTCTGACGATGTAAGTCTGACCTATGATCATTTCGCCGATTTCGTCTGGGATACAGTTGACTTTGATCAGTTTAGACAGTAAGAAAATCACTACGAGCTACTCACAGCTATCGCCGTGAACTTCTTTGAAAGTCCCGCCTTGAATTGTGACGGAGGCAGTGTCTTGAAAGTTTCTCATAGAGCGTATCCCATCTAAGAGAACGTTTACCTGTGACTTGAACCAGGTGCAAGATCTCTGGGCTTAGGCTTACCTAGGGATAGAATTTCGTCAAAATTACCACGCTTCCAGCATTCTAAGAAGATGTTCCTGTCCCCCTCATTCTTCTCCAAATATTCTCTGACCAACTCCACGTTGACATGACCCGCCGATCCAAAGTGTTTTCCGAGTAAGTCGTGGAGCACCGTCGCTTCACTCAATAACTGGAAGCTTTTCGGTATGGCGGTATATTCACTGTAAGGGTACTTTCGTGCAATTTCCGTATGTCCTTTTTGATGACCGGTGAATGACATTGCGGTGGAAGAAGGTGGGAGGACCGTGGTGTCAAAGTGTTCGTTAAACCAGGAAAGTATCTAAATATGAAGCGACGGAATCTACACCTATACAGCATCCACAAACCTTATTCCTTGTCCATTCTTGTTGCGCCATTTGGAAGGTCCTCTGATTTTCACCCTGGCAGAGATGTTCGGGAAGTTCGTCATTTGGTTTAATGGGTAACGGCATCGCATCGCCTTATGGCGATGATGGTTTCGCCTGCCCTAAAGTCCTGTCGATGACCAAACAGAGCCCTAGCACCCTAGCATTCCAGCGCCAAATTTGAAACGGGGAGTGGGCCACCAGCGACAGCCATGGAAATACGACTCTGGAAGTCAGCGCTTGGGATATGCAGGGGTGTTCTGTCTGTCGCACGCTGGACAGGGATGTGAATACAATCGATGAGGAACAAGATCGTTCAATTTGAAGTTGCCAAACGATGCAAGAAACGCTGCCACATTGACCTTCAAGTTCAGAATAAACGCTTGATGATTTGGAGGTGTAACGCGAGGATGGCAATGTAATCACTGGCATTGGAAATGGCTTTGAATCAACTTTGAATGCATTTCAAGTCGCAACGTCGCACGGTGACATTGGTCTTCCTAGGCCAGGTCTAAAACTGCAAAAGTGGTGAGTCATGATTCATAGGGTGGATTCGGGAAGATATGGTCTCTGCTTGCGAGATGATCAAGCAACTGAAGCCCTTTTACTCGTTGAAATTGCGCAGGCGGATCGATTTACCAGTATACGGCTCGCGTTGTTGACGCGTTGTTTTGCCACATGCTGAGGCGAGTCTTTCCGAACTCCGCCCCGGAAGCTTGTGCGGCCAACCTGCCAAGCTGCTCTGGATCCCCTGCGCCGATTTAGTTCTTGTTCAGCCTCGTTCTATGACATCCCGTTCCAAGCTTCTGCATCTAGTACACGCAAACGTGGGGCAGCCACAGCCGGTGATCATATGACATGATTTCCAGGAATAAGGCAGCAGCAAAAATTCTCCAGAGTCAAGTCCAAGCCAGCTTGAACGACACGGAGGGCGGATGTTTTCCTACCGCACTAGTACGAGAGTCACCTCATATCCGTGTACCAATGAAAGCTAACTCCACTGTTGTAAATGGAGTGACCTACACCACGCATCTGGACTTCAAGTTCGTGTAGCTGCTTGACCGTATCATCAGCATGACTCGCCAGTGCGCACCTGTACTGAGAACATTGGTGTCGGATAGGTGTGTTAGTTTAACCCTGGATATTCCTCAATACGTTGCTCACTCTCTTTTCCCGATGTAGATACACGTTTGACAATCGGTCGAAATCCCACCCTATCGGGTATACCTTTGGAGGTTGCCAACCCAGGCAAGAAGCGAGCAAGAAACCACCTGTTCTTCCTATGCGCAATCACGCGGAACAGACACCAGCTCCCCCAACATCCCTTCGTATTCTCCCATCCTATTGGAGACGAGCGGTGGTCCAGCCTAAAATGAGAGCCATCTGACGGTCGACCAAGGAATCCAGAACAACCAGTCGGGAATCCCAGCCCCTTTCTTTCACTCCCTTCTCCTTCCCACTATCATCTGCTTCGACTCTACGAGCACCAGGAACTTTTCAAGGCCCTCAAGAACCCTCAGCCATCGATCACATTTGTCAAGAACCATGTCCGTATTCTCAGCCCTTTATTGCTCCCTTCCCAACAAAGTCGAGGATGTCATCGAGTCCGCCTTCAACACGTATGAGGCACTCACCAGAATCATGTTGATGGTTCTCGGCTTCGTGCAACAAATCAACTGGGCTCTCGCTATTGATGCTGGGCTACCCAAAAATCGATTTGGGCTTCCCGCTTCACCAGTGTTCATGTACATCGATCCTGGCGATTGGGTTAACGGGACCACCTCCTATTCAGCTGCGGCTGGTAGTGCCCCTTCGTGGACTTATCTACCTTTAGCTCGCTTCTTGGGAGTCATCGCTGGCATAGTCGGGGCTCTAAACGCGTTCATCGTCGACCAACCCCACATTGCCGTGTGTGTCGCTCTCCTCATTGGTATCGTCATTGGCTTCGCTATGCACATCCTGCTCTTTCGCGCGGCTTCGCCTCACGCATTGGAGACTGTCACGAACAGTGCTTTTGATCAGGCTCTTACCCCTTATTACACCCCACCCACATCGCCTATGAAGTCAGCTATTCCCCGTGACTTTTATCGTCGGAGGGAAGTCTTAGAACCCGAAGCAAATGGTTCTGGGCTTCCCCCTACGTCCTCTGCCATTGACCTCAATATCCGGGAGAAGGTGGATGGTGATCGTGTAGGGTTGGGTATCACTGCACCTATCGCCCAAGATTCCGTGAATCCTCCGGAATTGGAACCCGCCCTGGACCTTGAGATTCCCCCTACGCTCGATTCAGGAAAGGTTGGTTTGGGAATTACTGTACCTGCAGTGGATGCAGCTATCGACCTGGATATTCCTGAAACCCTCAATACTGGACGTATTGGACTGGGCATCACGACTGGTGAAAGTCTATATGATAATACAGTAAGTCTTCCTTCTCGTGATGCATTGGTTTCTGTTGTTCTGACTGTCGCCCCACAGTCTGATGACGATGATGAACATGGTGCTGAAGATGTTGGTTCCGGGGTTTCCGGGTCTGCAGAGTCGTCACTCGACGGGATGGAGGACTCTGAAAACTCTATGGATGAATACCCCTCCGATATCTCCTGCAACGCTAACAACTCCACTCGTTCATCTGTCCACACTGATCATGATCTGTCCACCGAGGAACACCTTTCCGATGTCCCCTGCATCTCTCACAATTCAGACTTGAATGCTCTACTTTTCCCAGCTGCTGAACCTGGTCCTTCAAATATCCGCCTAACCCTTCCTCTTCCCTCGTCTGCCAATGACTCTTTTGAGTTGCCCTTCGAGGACGATGGACGACTCATGTACACATCGTTTGAGGAGCATGTACCCGAGGAAGGTTACGTTGATCTCGTTCCTAAGGATGAAGATTATCTTGGGGAGATGATGGAGGCTATGAGGAGGCATAGGGAGGCAACTGACTACTTCTATGATGCTTAAACCGGGGAAGTGGTGGAGTTTCCACAGTGGCGACGCCCGGATAGGTCTGCTTATTTCTTGATGATTACCTATCTTTTCTCTACTTTCCTTTTCTCTTTTTTCCTCGCTTTCTCTCCTGTACCTCACTCTTTATCTTTATCCTTATTCTCTATCACTGTTCAAGATCCTCTAAGATATCCTTAACCTATAAAAGACCCTACCGATACTCTAATACTTGTTAGGATTTCGTCAATACATTCGTTTATTCACCACATACAATCACAGTGCAGTCAAATCTTAACATACTCACATGGCCTAACAGTGTCCTTCCCACCACATTGTACTCTCACGCAGTCACCATCCCGAAGATCTCACACCGAAAGCCAGTCTGGAATCAACAGGTCTTTGCAATTCCGGCGAACTGTTTATGAGCACATCAAGAAACTTGTCTTTTTACGTCGCCCAATCAGAATGCAGACCTTCGTTACTATACGCCATTTTCACCTTTCCTTTCCACTCAACCCCAGAACTTCCGCCCCATCGCCTTCTGGAACTCATCCATCCTCGGCTTAACATAATTATCCTTGAACTGTAACGCCATCTCATCCTCTCGCATCTCGATCTCATGCCTCGTCAACGCCGGTCCCTCTGGAAGGATCGAAAGCGCATCCGCCATTTTCAGAGCCTCGTCACACCGTCCAATAGAAGTCATAATCCTCTTTGTCGTAAGCAACTTCGGGAACTCCCTTTCCAAAGCTTCTTCGATCAGGATCTCTTCAACAGGTCCAGGGGATGCAGCGAACATGAACCAAAGGTGTACTTTCCCCTCTTTCGGCTCCAAAAGATTCATAATGACCTGTTCGAGCTTGAAGAATTCGAAAACACCGAAAAGAGCTCGGATAAGTGAGGTATTTCCGGTACAGCCTGAGAATGTGAGAGGTCCATCGTTCGGCGTGAAATCGACGAACATGAGGTTGAGAGATTCGAGGCGAAGCTTTTTCGCTTTTCGTGCGTGGAGGAGGAACCATGCCATGGATTTTGTTAGTTCGCCATCCTCTGCCATGGAAAGCATGATAGTGAGCGTGCGAAGACGTGGGAGGTCAATGTTTGTGAGAAGAGAGAGACCTAGAGTTTTATGAGTCCATCCATGTCTCTCGGAAGGATATGTGGACTCGCTTACCGGAAGACGTCGCGCTGCAAACATGTAAATTCATGAAAAAGAGTGACTCAAGGGTACTTTGACATTCTTGAATAAGAGAAGCGGCGTATGGGATGGAGTCGTCGTTGACTTGAGTCAGAAGTAGCTCTCTGAGTAAATGTATGCGTGCATTTGCGTGTGGTCCGTAGAGTGAGTCAGCTTCAATCATTGGAATGACATCCGCTTCGATCCATAGAGATTCAAGGCGAGTCTTCTCCGGATTGATGAAATCGTTTGCATAGAAGGATCTGGCAGCATCTATCAAGATCCCCTTCTGCTCCTCTCTAAAACTCTTCCCCCATGACTGCAATGCATCGGGTCTGGGGTTCATGTTCTCGTCGTGCCACGTCCTACAACTTGGGATTGTTTTACCATTTCTTTTGAAGCCAGCTATAGAGAATCTGTTGAGGTGGAAGCGCTTGGAGATCCATGGGATGGGGACAGCGAGTATGGGAAAGCAGAAGCAAATTCCTCCTATCTCCAGGACATCGAAAGATCGCGATAAAACAAATCGCAGGATGGCATCTTGTACATCCGGCGTTAGCTCATCCCAGGTGCTGGCTAACAAGAAGTGAGCACGAGTCACGGCTCCTTCAAGACGCAAGAGGTCGAGTAGAGAGACGAGGTTTTTGTACCCGCGGATTGTCTTTGGCTTATTTTGGTTCCATATATTGTCGGTGTTCATAATCCTGAGTGTCTTGATTTGAGGGCGCATATAGTCATATCGGCGACATAGAGAAAGGTAATGTGCAACGTGGGAAGGTTTTTTAAGGTTGATCGATCTGTATAGGATGCTTCTGGACCAGAATGCGAACTGTTGAGAGACGAGGGTGCAAGTTTTGAGCGTATTCTTGTCGTCGTTGTCGGAGAGAAAAAAGCCTTGCTGCCCGGGGAACAGATGGCCAAGTATAGAGCCAATGACTTCGTCAACAAGGTGGGGTGGTGCCATCGCTGCGATGCTCGAAGTCGTGTTGAGATTTGCGTTAGTATGGGGGAGGAGCTACGAAAAATGATAGCCAGCCTAGGAACTGACTTCCGAATCCTGAGGCCACCCAAACCAAACAACGCGTGCGCTCTGAGCTTGGCCAAATACTCAGCCGCGTCCTCATCACGGTCAGTTTCTGGCAATGCCTCGCATCCCGTCATAAAACATCGATGCCCAATTGATGCTCAAGGACATCGAAGTCTACCGCGACGATGAGCGCCTCTGTTTGATAGCATGTGACGATTGGATTTATATCGTGACAAAGTGATAAGCGGTAGGGTATAGTAGTGTCCAGGATGCCGCATACCACGTCGTCCCTCCTTGTTAACCCTTACGATAGATTCTCGATAGCACGAACACGAAGAGGGAGACCGTCGGATGGTGCTTTAGAATACGATTATCAAGACCTCACTCTCTCGCCAAGTAGATAGTCCACTCACTCATTATACTGGTAGCAGTTGGATGAATCTCCTGTCCATCGAAGGCAGGCCTGAAGTCAAACTTGGTGATAAGAGCGGCGATGACTGCCTTCATCTCCATGATAGCCATTGTCTTTCCAATGCACGCCTTAGGGCCGATAATAAAAGTGAAAAAGCCTTGTTTACTGTCCGGGGTGAGGTCGAGCCATCTCGCAGGCTTGAAGCTAGAGGAGTATGTCAGCTAATGAATGACGTCTAGGTGATCAAATCCACGTACTCTTCAGCATCTTCACCCCAGATCTCCTTCCAAGTGTTCACAGCGCGAGTCTGTAAGAATTTGTTGGGAAAAGTTCCGATAATGACTAAGGAAAGGACGAGAACGAACAGGGATGCAGATGTGTGTTCCTTCTGGAACTAAGACACCATCAATTGTATCGGTCTTGATAGCTGTACGAAAAGTCGTGGGAGTCGGAGGAAGAACACGCAGCGATTCCATGCTAATCACATTGTATAAGTCAGCAATCCCAGCTTCTGAACGACATAAACACATACATCACGCAGTCAAGCCACGAGAGCTCCTGCAGACTCCTAAAATCTGGCCGTGCGTGATCGGTAAACAGATGTTTTACCTCCTCTCGAAGTTTTATTTGCGATTGAACATCGTTCGCCAGAAACCAGAGTGTCCAAGCCAAGCCAGATGCAATAGTCGCGTGGCCTGCGCCCAAGAACGTCAACTAGAACAGTTGGGTTAATCGGAGTATAAGTCGCCTGGATGATAGTCTCACCATTTGCTGGACCATATCATGATCGGTCAGAGAAGATTCTCCCCCCGGTTGGTCTAGTGCACGCTGACGAGCTCGGCCGAGCAGGCTCATAACGTCCCGCTTAGTCTCTCCGCCCGATGTCAGAAGTGACGACTCATCCATCCTTTCCTTTAATATCTCTGAAGCAATCTGGTTGATTTTATGCATGTTCTCAACTGTACTCTGGATCACACCTAAGGAAAAGCTTAATACAACAAGGCATAAAACGAGGAAGGAAGAGACCTTACCTCCACCGGGAATCCACCTGAGGAGATACCTATACCCGTAGGCCCATTCGGAAGCGAAGAACGTGGAAGTTCCAGGAATGGAGAACACAAACATCACGAGAGCCAGGGAAGAACCGGATTGCAAGCTCAGGAGCTTCTCGTACGCGTTCGCAAGGTCGTTATGTGGATTATGTAGTGAGTCCACGGTATAACCGAAAGCAGTTTGGCAGAGGATATCTAGCGTGACCTTGCTCACTAAAAACAGGTTAGTTCGAGCAGATAAATTCAGATCACCACGTACTCCACTCGAACATCTTGATGACGGTGCCCGTTCCAGGATTCTCAGAGGAGCCAATTTGATTCTGAAGGATGTTCAAAAGTCTAGATGAATGGTGAGTACGAGTGTGCGTATCATCAGTCAAGAACACTCACCCCTTGATTGGCTCATGATACATGTCGGTTTCTATACTGGCAGTGAGTATTCCGAATCCCAAAAATGAGTAGGGGAAGGAGTTACGTACGAGCCATAATATTCGGGATCGAGAATGCCGGATTGACTATACGGCGCATTCGCTTGTGCTCCTTCCCAGTCGCAACGAGTAAACCATTACCTATGAGAAACCAGAGAGATCGTCGCGTGTATCCAGGCTGAGCGCTTTTCAGTCTCGAGTATTGGATCGATAAGTAAGGACACTCACAATTGGGTAATTAAGACAAGCGGTTGCGAGAATCTTTTGTAGCGCTTCAGGTTTTGCGAAAATGAGAGTTTCGGCACCGAAAGGTCCAACAACGCGGACAACTGGGCCGTATTCCTTGATCCATTGCCTTTGTGGAATTCCAGGCTCGCCTCGCATGGCGGTTAAGAACTGTCCTAAGAGGGCGTTACCGAGTGGAGGGCCAGGTATCTCTCTGAGAGGAGAGAAGAATCTTGGGTAGAGAACGAGTCGGTAAAGGATAAGCCATGCCAGAAAGCCTGATATTCATTTGGGTCAGAAAGAGAATTGCTAATAATTTCAAGGAGAGACAAACCTATTAAGCCGAGACCTGCATACCAAGTGATTTGAAGACTGCAGAGAACCTGCCGAATTGACAAGCTCCCAGAGGGAGGCGTCATGACTAAGAACGGTACGACGTGCTTGAGACAGAGCATCGACCGGAGAAGCGGCTAGGAATCTCGAGAGGCATGGTGATATTTGTATGAACTTTGCCTGAGGATTCTCGCTACGACACGGATGCCAAGTCGGAGCCGTTCGGTCCCCGTTATTATGAATCCACCAAGTTTAAGTCTTATTGCGGTAAGACTGGTCGCATTTGTTGTCCTATATATCCTCAATGGGATTCTATTCTGTTCAAGGAATGGATGAAATCAGCTTTAGAGTAAGTATACTTCAAGTTTACGTGGGTGATTAGGTTTTAGCGCACCTTTGAGTTTATATTGATCAATCGAGCGTCAGGTAGCGGCGAGCCGGTGGTAGAGTTTCCTCTTCAGAGTTTCCGCCACCACTAGCGGCGATTGACAGAATGAACGGCACTGACTCCGTATTGTCTGTCCCGCGGATGGTCGTGGCACGACTCGAAGATTTCCCAAGGTGGCGGCTTGTTGACGCGTTGTTTGGTTTGCATATCTCCGAACTCCGCTCCGAGTGGGTTGGCGACCTTTTTTGTTCAATCTTCTCACTAAACCCCACAGCCTAAGTGCTTCGGCGACCACCTCTTCAGAGCCCAACAATCAAGCTGGCCTCACAGTAGTCTCACACTGCTAAACCTCTCTGTTCAAAGATCTACTGTCCACAGACTTTCAATGACCAAATGCAATGTTCTCTCGGTTACTGGGATCCGATGTCCATCACGACTTGGAATTCGAAAGCTTTGACTTGACAAAAACGGTGACAGAGCATGAAGCAACTCGTTCCCTCTGTAAATAGGCCTCCTAATTTTAACAGGATGTGATCTTTAAGGTATGGAAACTCTTTTTTTCCGAGTTTGACGCGAACTTGACGTTTTCCACCCAGATGGTCACTGGTCTTATAACTGTGTTGTCTCCCAGCACGCTGCAGTGGCAAATCTTTCAGCATTGCAACAGAAAGAAGCCATGCTGCGCAACGGAGGACTTTAAGAGAAGCATCACTGAAGATTGTTCTGTCTGGGCGAACACAGGGGGCAATCATGACATTTGGAAAACTTCGGGGCAAATCTCGGTCGGCACTAGGAGCGTTACTGAGCACCCCAACAATGGCCAATGGATTGTTGCAGACGTACGTTTCCCGCTCTATAGTCTTATACGGCCAACGCTCATGTCTACCAGTAGTACGTGCTCGAAGGCCCCACAACACATGCGCATGCTTATGGATGCTCGAAGTCCACTTGGCTGAAGCGCAGAGCAATCATTAGCCCCGACCATCGACTCCATGGACTGCTTATTCCCGCTCGTCTACACGCCTAAGGATCGAATGCACGGTGGACAACCGACGGGCCATTACAAGATGGAGGAGTTCCATCAGTCCAACCGTCAATCGAACATGACCAGTCAAGGACGCTAGCTCCCTTCTACTCATCCCTCTCTGTTCCCCTCCCACATCTTTTCTTGCCCCTACGAACACCAGGCAGCTTTCAAGGACCCGAAGACACCCACTATACGTATCAGAAACCATGTCCGTCCTCTCAGCCATGCACTCAATCCTTCCCAACACCGTCGAGGCTGCCATCACCTCCGCCTTTAATACATTCGAGACATTCACAAGGATCTTTTCCCTACTCCTTGGCTTCGTTCGACACGTGGATTGGGCCTTTGCACTGGACGCTGCATTCCCAAAAGGCCAACTTCGACTCGGGAGTGCTCCCCGTTTCCTCTACATCGGTCCTGGTTCCTTCAACGGGACTCACCCCTATTCAGTGGCTGGCAACGCACACACCCTGAACCACCCGAGCTTCGTTCGTCTTTTGGACATCACCCTTGGTGTACGGGATGTGGTGAACACGTTTATCGTTGATCATATCTACTTCGTCCTCGCCTTTGCGTTGATCGTTGGTACCACCATTGGCGTCCGTGTAGTGTTCTTATTACACTCTCGCTACTTAGATACCCCTATTCCCAGCTCAGCTACATCCCCACTTGACATAGCTCTGGAAAAGGACGTCCCTCACGGCTTCTGTCACAGCAAGGAAGGCATGGATTCCGAATCTATGCCTCTTCCTGCCTCGCCTCCTATCGATTTGAACATTCCTGTCATGCTGGACGCTGGTCGTGTTGGGCTAGGTATCACCTTACTGTCCGTTGACGTTCCTCTGAACCAATTGGAGTTGGAATCCGTTCTCGACCTCGAGATTCCCGCCACGCTTGACACTAGCAATGTTGGACTGGGGATTACTGTCCCTGTAGTTGATAGCGTTGTCGACCTCGAGATTCCCGAGACTTTGGACACGCAGCGTATTGGTTTGGGTATCGTCACTGGTGGCATTGTACATGATATGGTTAGTCTTCATTCTCCTCCCGCGATTCCACGCGTGCTAACATACTCTCTTCTAGCCTGTTGACGACGAGGATGAAGAAGATGAAGAATACTTTGACGCTGAAGAGATTCCGTCAATCGTTGCCGGGTCAGCACAGTCGTCTCATGACATGGCGGATGGATGTGAATATTCCATTGCTGAATACCCCTCTGATGTCTCCTGCAACGCTGGTGACTCTACCTCCGAATCCATACATACGGAACACGAGTTATCCTTCAACTCACATTCGCCTATCCTTCCCTCTGCCAAACCCCACCATTCTACCAACCCTCCTACCCTCCCCCTTCCTTCATCTGACCAAGACTCCTTCGAACTTCCCACCCCGGATAACGCAAAGGACGATGAACATCTCATGAATACCTCATTCGAGAATCATCTCCCTTCAGAAGACTACGTCAACCTCATCCCAGAGGAGATGGATCAAGAGTATCACAGGGTGATGATCGAGACGATGAAGAGGAGGAAGGAAGCTTTTGACCAGCGTCATATTAAAGCTCCTGCGAAGGCGAAAATCTCGTCACCCAGTGATGAAGATCGGAGGATCATTGAGTTCTTGCGTCCTTGGGAGGATCAGCTTTGTCAGGAGTTCCTCGCGATTTATCCGGATGCGCCTGTGGAGGATTTTATGCCCTTTTTGCGTACTAAAGCAGAGGAGTTCAAGAAGGAGGAGTGTCTTGAGGAGTAGATCCTCGACGAGCAATGGGATGGTCTGACTGATGTTTTCCGATTATTTATTTTCTTCTTCCTTCATATCCTACATTACTTTCTTTCTCCCCTATTCCTTTGATTGTCCTGCATTTAATACCAGTATAACGTTATGATATCACAGTAGAAAACCAATTACTTTACCGGAATCGTATTTAGTTACTATACCTTTATTATTATTGCAATCCATGCGTCGTAAGCATCCATCCGTAAACATGGACAATCCTGCCACATATCTGAGCGACTCGTGAGCATCGCTGGCCCCCGTTGAAGTACCTAAGGTTTGACATACCTCTGAACCTTGTCAACGTCGTGGGGGTTGGGATAAAGTTGGTCATGCAGCTTTCGCATCGGATCCCCACTACTCTAGTAGTGGGTCTTAGTGGGCCGTTTTTCAACGACTTTTGGCTGTGTTTTCGAAGATCTACCTCACCTTCCTAAAGTAACCATAGATTGTGTAATCTCGCGTCATGCCATGTACTACGTTGTCCACAAGTGCTAGTCAGTTGTCTGAGAGAAACAAGGCTGTCGAAGATGCCGAACATGGCATGACGCGAGATTACACAATCTATGGTTACTTTAGGAAGGTGAGGTAGATCTTCGAAAACACAGCCAAAAGTCGTTGAAAAACGGCCCACTAAGACCCACTACTAGAGTAGTGGGGATTGTGACTCTGGCTCTGGCCATTCATTTGTATTTATTCTAAGATGTACTGAAATCAGTTGAGGTCAACGGTTAGAATTCCAGCGAATTGCATCCGTAGGCCGTTCGTTTATCTTTCTCCCAGTCTGAAGGAAAGGCCTGGAAAGGCTTTGTTCTGATAGTAGTGGGTTCTGCCGCGCGCTGCGCGGCCCTTAGTATTTCGGAGTATATCAGCGCTGGACCATACCTTGTTCCGGATAAGCGCTCGCCCCTCGGATCGATACTCAACCACACTCTGCATACGCAAGTTCTGCCCGGAGGCCACTCCACTCCTACGAATTCCATCCTCGTTTAGTCAACACTCCAGTGACCCGAACAAGCATTAATCGGAAGCAGTCTAAGACAGAAATCTATATGAGTGAAGCGCACAGTATAGGTGAGCAGAACCAGAAGGGCAAGCAATTGACTGACCCCATCCTTTAGATGCTGCAATGGCTAGGACTGACTTCAATGCAAATCGCATTGAGGCAGGAGGGGATATTCAATTCAATACTACCAATACCACGACCCATATTCATAGTATGACCCACTCATCGCAAACAATGATTGGAACGTTGAAACAGAAGTTGCAGGTCCATCGCCTCCTCCGCTGAATCCTTTACATTACCACGGTGTGGATCCTCAGCTGGTAAGTACGCGCCACAGTTAAAGTCTCCTCACAATTGACCTTCATTGTGATCTTCGTGGCAAATAGCTTCTCAAAGCTTGCAGGGATAAAAATATCGACTGGGCTAAAGAGATCCTCAACTATCTCAGGATCGGAGACATCAACTACGCTGACCCCAAGGACAGGAATAACACTGCGCTTCACCTTGTGGCTCAATCGAACTGCGAAAAGATTGCGGAAATGCTACTCGCGCACCGACTCATCGATGTAAACGCGACAAATGATGATAACGAAACGCCTCTTGTCGTGGCTGCGTTATATGGACACTCTGCCATTGTAGCTCTCTTCCTGGCCAGACGCTGGATAGATATCAATGCGCAGGACGTCGACGGATGGTCAGCTCTCGCCAACGCCTCCCACCGTGGACACACGGATATTGTGCGTGTGTTGCTTGATCGGGACGGGATCGACGTCAATCAGCAGCACAATCACGAGGAGAAGCAAGGTTGGACATCGCTGCTGGGTGCCGCAGATGCGGGTCGGACAGACGTTGTACGATTGCTTCTCGATCACCCCGAAATCGACCCCAATCTTCCGGAGAACACTGATGGGGGTACGCCCCTGATGTTCGCCGTGGCTGAAGGCCATGCAGAGGTTGTGAAGATGTTACTTGAAAATGAAAGGACGGACCCCAATCTGACAGCCACAGGAGGTCGTACGGCACTGCATGTTGCTGCCATGCGTGGAGACCAAGTCATTTTACGGTTGTTCCTAGCTCATCCCAAAATTGATGTCAATCTGGAGGACGAAGACGGCTGGTCAGCCATTTTGCTCGCTTCGGATGATGGACACACTGAGGTGGTCAAACTACTGCTTGGTCATCCCAAAATCGATCCTAACGCACAACCCGAGAAACAAAATGGCTATACGGCACTTAGTATCGCTTCAAAGAAAGGACATACAGGGATCGTTAAGGAATTGCTCAGTCATGCCGACGTCAATCCGAATATAGCGACTTTGGCGGGTTGGACACCGCTCAAGTTCGCTTCAAAGCAGGGGAATGCTGAAGTCGTACAGCTGCTGCTTTCTCATGACAGGATCGACCCAAATCTCCAAGGTAATGATAAACGAAGCGCTCTCTTCGACGCCTCTCTAGCTGGTCATTCACGTGTTGTCCAACTCCTACTCACTCGCCCTGATGTTGACCTGAATCTTCCGGATGAAGTGGGTTGCACGCCTTTGAGTTCTGCATCGTTCCAGGGTCGTGCAGAGCTCGTGCAGTTGCTGGTTGTCCAACCTGGCATCGAAGTCAATCACTTGACCGACGCTGGCAGGACAGCTCTCCAGGAAGCTTCGAGTATGGGACATACAGAGGTCGTGAGGTTATTGCTAAGCCACGATGATATTGATCCCAATCTTATCAGTGATGATAAACCAACGGCTCTCATGAACGCCTCAAAAGCTGGCCATGCTGAAGTTGTCCAGCTCCTACTCGATCACCCTTTGATTGATGTAAATAAAACAGACAAAGAGGGTTGGACAGCTCTCCGGTTTGTTTCAGTCGAAGGTCATACCGAAGTTGCACGATCCCTCCTCAGTCATCCTGACATCGATCCCAACATACCAGACGAGGATGGTAACGCACCCTTGGCCATCGCGTCGTATGGAGGGCATACTGGGATCGTACAGATGCTGGTTGATCATCCTGGTATCGAGGTCGATCAACGGAACAATACAGGATGGACTGCCCTCATGGAGGCCTCATTCGCAGGGCATATTGAGATAGTCAAAATCTTGGTTGATTGTCCCAACATCGACCTTGACTTGACCGATGATTCGGAAAGCTTCAAGACAGCTCTTATGCACGCTTGGGAGGAAGGCCATACGGAGATTGTCAAGCTGCTACGCAGTCGGGGAGCGGCAGAGGGTGTAGAACCTCAGGATAATGATGAAGGGGTGGGGCTCTCAGATTCCACGGAGGCACGACCCGTTGGGGGCGCTGCAGAAGTCGTAGAGTTGCTGCGTAATGGAGGAGCTGAACAACTACTACAAAGGCTGCGAAGTCGAGATACGGTAGTTCCCAACATCATTTACGATGACCATTACTACAATAACCGGATATAGTTCGTATTCTAAATCAATAAGCATAGGCAGAGCGGTTGTATTTAGTAGTATTTACAACTCAGGTCGTGGAACATAATATACTTTCGGACTGGGATTCCAACTTCAAGACATGTTTGGGGTAATTGGACATTTCACTCTTCGGTGGGCCTGGGGTAACAAGATTTTAACGTGACCCCTGCACGCAACTTTTTCGCCGTGCACGGCACTCACGGAAGTGTGCACGTTAATTTGTCGGAGTTTCAATACCGTTTGATGTGTAGTCGACCTTTTCAACTCTGAATGCTTCGAGGTTTTGTCGTGATTCCGGCGCACGGGTGAGGCCCAGAGAGACTGTTGGCTTAAACTCACCCATCCATCTCTGAATCCATCGAGTTCTGTGGTTTTTGTGGCTCAAATTCGATGTGACCGTCCTGAGAGTGCAAAATTGACCCTGAGCTCTCGTGCCTTGGCCGACGCGACTCAACCACAAACTGGCATTAATGAACAAAAGGTCGGCCATAGGAGCGTAATTGAATCCGTGAATAGTATATAACTCGTAAATCAATGTAGCTCTACCAGTGGATCTGTATATGATTAGACTTATACATGCTGCTGCGCTCGAAGGATAAGGCAGAAGCCGCATTATCCAGATGATCGTGATAATCAATCGGTGCATACTGTTAGAGGAAAGCTGGAAAGCCCGGTAAAATGATATCTCACTTCAAATTTACAGTGCACGGAACTGGTAGGTGCAAGCACGTCACTTCACGGAAGTCTGCACGGCACAGCACGTTAGTCCACGGAACTGGAATTAAATGCACGTCCCTTGCTCTGACTACACGGAAGTCTGCACGGCACTTCCACGGAGCTCGATATGTGTTGCATGTAACTTTTACGTTGACTAACTCGCATGTTCTTTAGGCTTAATCGGTATATACTAGCCAGTAATGGTCTAGTGAAGGCAGACTCTTCCGATTGCATTAATTTTCTACATTCGAGCCGGATCAAACTGCTGGCTCTTAGAAGTATCTTACAAAGAACGTACAAAGGCCGCCATCGGTAGATACCATCAGTATGATCATTATTGCACGTGAAGGTAAGGAAGGACTTGGGTACGATGGATCCAAATATTTTTACCCCTAAACACCTCCACTGCTCTGAGCCTTCGGGTATCTCCTCCTGTGACTTAAGCGCCAACTCTTTCTACCTCATAGATCCTCTCCCACCTGAGATACAAGCTAGGAAGTCAGCTTTGAAGCTCTTAGCTCTTTCAACGGAATGACGAGTGTATCTATTTATTCTTAAAATTCTCTAATCTCGATTTAACGCTCACCTCATCGACATCCGAATCAGCAGTTCATCAGCATTTGTGCGACTCGAAACAACGGCCAGAAGTCAATACAGCTCGTGAGAATTTTTGCCAGACAATGGCAGCGTTAAACAAGAATTTTTAACTACCGTTACACCTTTGATTTCCCTCTCCACGGCACTTTAGGTGAATGAAAAGTTACGTGCATGCCCTTGCACGCAACTCGGGAGTTGCCGTCGGAGTGATGCACGGCAGGCACGGCACTGCACGTAACTTTGCACGTTAAAATCTATGTGCCCGTGGGCCTGAGAGGAGTCTTCCAGACGCGTCCTAAAATTGATGCCTTTTATCATGGGAAGGCGATTGTGGTGCTCCTTGTGGTTGTACGAGCCTGTAGGTCCAGGTCTCCCATTTCGCTCGGAAGCTTCGGAAGTACTACCTTCGAGTCTTGCTACGATCACTCGGTGTTAGTACCAGAAGAAACTCAGAGCTGGAGGCACGTCCTTCCGTACAGGAGGTGGTACTGGTTGTTGAGAGACACGTTGGAATTAAAGTTAATTCATCAGTTGATCAAGAGCAACTCCGCTAGCGGCAAAATCAGTCAGGCCCGCAGTCAAGTCGATACGACTGAGAGTACCGTCATCATACCTGAGAGTCACAAAGTAAAACGTCTGCGTTCTCTTCATGCAGCCTCTACCCACTAAAGTCGGAGCCCGTCTCTCCCTCTGGAAGAAAAAAGCCACGGCAAACAGGAAGTCGTTGGTGAGTGTCATAGACCCGTCACAGCTCTAGCAGGCTCATAGGTTCTCCGGACAGAGCTCCAGCACACCCAGCAGCAACATGGAGATGGCTATCCATGCTTCCTCCGCCAAATCCCGAAAGCCACCTCAGCAGGAAACACATGCCACGTTGGCGAAATCCCCAAACTCAAGCTCGCCAACGTCCCCATTGCCGATTCCGGATCGGACTCTCCAGGACCCTACGGACCCTCTGTACATTGGGAAGCTCTCGAAAATGTCTAGGGAAGAGCTACAGATAGAAATAACACGGAGTACTCGAGAGATGGCTCGATGGGAGCAGGTGCTCGTCAAAACTCTGGAAGAGCTTGAGCAGACGGAGAAGCAACTCTACGGGGTAATAGAGGCTCTGGGTGGAAAGCTAGACGTGATCCAAGAGGAGTTGGCAGAAGATATGGAGGAGATGGAAAGGGTTCTGCAACAAGGCGGAGGAGGGAGAGTCCCGTGCAGTATCCCTACAACTGTATAGAAACCGTTCTAACGAACCAATGGTCCTACTAAGTGGGTCAATAAGCATATGAGGAGGATAGGTGCTGTTAAGAACTCTGGCTAAATGGCCTATCTCGACTGAGGCTAAGCTGAGAAGCTGAGAGGAACTTTAGCACCCAAACTTTAAGGAGAATTGAAGACGTGTTGTTTACGCGTTGTTTGGTCATGAGCACGTGTGAGCAAATCCGAACTCCGTTCCGAGTGTCCACTGGCCACTGTGACTGTGACCAGTGTCCAGTGTCAATTCTTTCTCTCTCGATCATCCGGACTCGGTCTCTGGCAATGTTATCTCCTCCTCCTCCTCACAGCGACCGATGAACCTTCGGAGATACGTTCAATTGCCCGGCCCTCCTTAGCCAGTGGGAAGCGTGCCACGCACAACAGGGCACGCTGTTATTCTGGACCATATCGACACACACCGTGACCGTCCTGGCCATCATGTTCATCAGGCTAATTACTGGTGTCGCCGTTGTTGGACATTGGGATTCCCGCCCTCCGTGGCCTTCCTTTCTGCTTTTGCTACTACTATTGCATCCGCCAGCTCCTTGTTCGGGGCCTTCCTGAGGGAAGACAACGGACATACCTCATGTCTTTTTGATCGTAGAAGGGACCCAGGATTGGCATCTCTCCTCATCCCGCCACTTTAGATGCTCGCTACATCGTGCAGGCATCAGGTCTAAAGACCCCAGCCGCTTCATGTGGACTGACTTGAACTCTGCTGTCAACCCCAAAATCCCCAGTACAGCCGAGGCTGACAACGCCGGACTAGGAGGCACTGTTCCTGCGGTGGTGCCACCAATCTCGATATCCAGTGACTATAATACCTGGACATATTGAAATGGGTGCTACCTACGGCTGGGAGCGGTTGACACGACACGGTACGCTTTCTTCGTCCGATATATACATGAACGTCCTCAATAACTAAGCCTCATTCTCCAGCTCCCCAATGCTGATGGATGCGATGGTGTTCTTTCTAATCGTTGAGGCTGGGCATGAAGCCGATGGGAGGAACATAAGGAGAAGACGAGAGGGAAGCAGAGAACGAAGACTATTCCATTGCGGAGGTTCATGCATTCGTTTCCGAACGTGATGGCCTGTCGTCGACGTAAATTGTGGGTCCGCAGACGGCTCTGTCTAGTTTCTCTCCTCCGCCTCCCGCAACACCAAGGACTATTCGATAATTCTTGCATACGGAACACGACTCGTCATCTGGCTCGGATTCGCCTATCATATCCATCATCCGACCTTACCTTCCTATCAACGCTTCGACTCTTCCCCTTCCCTCGACCTTCAAGGACTCCATGTGGGCAACTACAAGGAAGTCGCTAAGGATGGTGGACGAGCCACGTACACCTCCCAGTCATGCAAGAAGCACCCGCTCGAAGAAGACTACCTTAATGTATTCCTCGTCCACGAAGATGAACAAGGAGGAATTTTGGCCAGCGCCACATCGCCCCAGGCTGCTATAGAACCTGGAATCCAAGCTGCTGACGATAGCGAAGCCGTCGGCTTCCTTCGCTCTTGGCGAGACCAACCTTGCGAGTTCCTTGCCTACGAGGAGAGGAAGAAAGAGCTGCATCTCACATGTGGAACATGCGGATGCATCGATTCAGGAGCTCAAAGGCGTATGGCGCGCAGTGCGTGGGGGAAACTCATGTTCGGACTAGATCTTTTCGCCTTTCTCTCTTGCCTACTATAGTCCCCGTGCTTTAATCCTTCCTATCTAGGCCCCCTGATACCCTTCCATCAACTCGTATCAGCTTTACTACACAACCTACATAAAGATTCGCCTTGATACGTTTTCACTATAGTTTCTTCGTATTTCTGTCTGAAAACTGCTGCCTACGAGACGAAATCTGAACCTGTGGTTGACGCAGGCCAGGTTCAAGCAGCCGAGTCACGCCCTCAAATCGTCCTCGATCGCCTCTTCTGGCTGAGTGCGAGGTAACTCCGCTCGAGAACCGCCAGAGAACCGCTGTCAAATAAACGCGACCTCTTGCGCGACCTAGAGCACCGTCATCATACCCCAGAAACCCAAAGGGAAACGTGGCACTTGATATATGCAGCTCTTATCGACTAAGATCAAAGCCCGCCTTTCCCTATGGAAGAAAGCTGCGAAAGCCAAGAAGAATCCGCTGGTCAGTGTTATACGTCGCCTGCCAGGACCCATTTGAAACGACCAGCAGGCTGACAGATGGTTGTAGCAAATCTCTAAGAAGCCCAACGACAGAAATAAGGCTGTTGATGCTTTCTCTTCCAAAGCAAAGGAGATACGTTGGGTAGAAACGCATTCCAGGTCGAGGCAACACTTGCATTCCGACTCGTCAATACACGCATCGCCGAACTCAGAGCCAGCCAAACCTTCGTCAATGACGCAAACCTGTGAATCCACAGACAACATCGATGTCGCAGTGCTCCCAGAACTGTCCGAGGAAGAGTGGAAGTTGGAAACTAGACCGGCTCATGGGACGCTAGCTGGGTGGAAGCGTAACCTGAATGAAATGACGGAAGATGTTGAAAGCACCGATAAAAAAATGGCAGAGCTGCTTGAAATCTTAGGAGAAATAGAAGAGGAGATGGAAAGAGACGACAAAGAGCTAGAGAAGATGGAGAAGCTTCTAGAATCTGAGCAGTTAAGTCAAAGTCTCAAGTTCTCTGATCCGATTGACAGTTCTCGACTCTACCTCGCTCTCACGAAACTGCCTGAACTTTGATATTTGACAAGTTAAAGCATAGCATCTCCTATACTGTAATGGGTACATTTTTGACATCTCCAACCCCTGCCACTACATTCTCGTCACTCTACATTTACTTTGCCGAAGAAGGTTCCCCCAGCGTCTGCCCTATTCATGTCGCACCAGCCGCGTACTTACAGTATTAAGGAGAGAACCATGAGACAACCTGCTACGAATGACCCATCAATGCTTTTGCAAGCTTTCGTGTCAGATAAAAGTTAGATGGTGAAGGCCAAGAGACATTCAAACGCTTTGACTAGAACGTCTCCCACCTGGGAAGCAAAACCACCTCAAGTGAATATACGCGTTGTTTACGCGTTATTTGTGGGTCGACGAATCCGAAGTCCGACGTTTCTGCCAGTTGGCAGACCAGCCCTTGGCTCACCCTCGAGTTCAAACGTTCACCTACGGCTAGTGAAGCGTTGCCGAAAATCTGTAGTTTCGGATGGCATCCTCTTGTAGCTCAGGAAAATGCGTCCTGTGAACACCCTGCTTCCTGTGAACACCCGACAATCTCTTCGTTGCTTCCACCTTTCAACTTGAATGACTGCGAATCGCGATAGCATCTCTGGTACAAACTTGGATCTGTTCAGCCTGACGCGCCGCTGTATCTGTCCTCAGCGCCGCTGAAGAGTGTCGAGTATCTATATACTCAACCATGCGGACTTGTAAAGTTGATTCTCTTAACGAGAATAGATCAACCTTACCAAGAAAGAACGCCTCTCTGAGCCTCAGAGTGTACAGGAAACGGAAATGTTCAATGGCTACGGAGCTTCACACTCGCCGCATTACTTTTGGCCTAGTTATCTCTGACTGGCTACAGGCCAATTCTCGAGGTGCCGACTGGTTGAATCTAGAAGGTTGTTTTCGACGTTGCCACAAGATGCCCCTTTCTTGAACTTCCCTCGCTCATCACGACATTGCTCTCAGCCCTGCCCCTTCTATCTCGACATGGAAGTGCTTATGCCCAGAGCAAGAACAACTCAGGTTGGAGATGTGCTCATTGACGCCCAAGCAACCCCGTTCCAGAGATCAAAATGGCCTCATTGCGTCAAGGATGCTAAATCCGCCGTTCCTTCCCCTCCCACACTCGACTCTTCTCCTATTCTCTCTGACAGCGACCGGAGGCTACTCCATACCCACCCCCGCTTCGAGTATCTTGCGGGAGATCTCTTCGCATGGAACCCCACCGCATCCGCCAGTGAATACATCGAGCACCTTCAGCCCCTCGTTGCTGAAATGAGGCGGAAACAAAAGACCGAGGATAAACGCATACTGGCAATGCTTGCGCCACAGAGTGGAGAGCTGATCAAACGATTCTTATTCAAACAACCCGACGGAGACAAGAAAGAGTTTATGGAATTCCTGAGGGAATATGTAGCTTCGATGAAGAGGAGAACCTTTTCGGAACTGGTGACTCCGTTTTTGGAGGCAAATGGGAATATAACGGAAGACGAGTATGCTATATTCGTTCAAGCACAGGTGGAGAGGGAGAAGTGGGAAAACGAGAGACTAAGAACTGGGAGATGTTTACGACTTTATCATCAGTATTTGGCGGAATACCCGGGCGGGAGCGATGAGGAATTTCCTGACTATATTGATGCGCATCCTAGCTTTGAGCTCAGATGACTCGCCGGCGCGAAGGAGAAATCCAGGTTACTTTAGCCTAGATTCATAACCACAAACTATAATCCACTTATATAATTCTATATGTCATTTAATGCTTCGATGGTTTACTGAAAAATTCCCCAAATATTTCGACCTTCAAGTTCAGCGTGGTGGGAGCAACTGCCAATCATGAGATGCACGTTTACCTCTACTCGCCTCAGTGTCACTCACTCTTCCCTTCGCAGATTAATGAGCCCTTTTGAGGCACTCATCATCAGCCGAAAACGCTGTAACCCCACGCATTCAAGTCGCAGATTATCTGCTCATGTTGATGAGGTCGATCCCAGCTCCACTTTTCTGATCTTCAATTTCATGCAAGTCCTCGGGGATCGATGCCCTATGCCATTAGGGGCGCCCAATGACCGTTCAATGCCCCATCCAGAACGATATATTGACGGATCGGTTCCATCGCGAGTGCGCCACTGACAAAACAAGGTTTCTGTGGGAAACAAAGACTTTCTGTCGATGGTGCCACTTTGAATCAACGTTTACAAGTACGTAAAGAGTCTCAGGATTGTATGGATGCCCACTTCAGACTTCAGCCGTGGATACATAGATCTCTCCCTCCAATTGCTTCCATAGTTTTCGACAGAACCGTTCGCAAACGCGAGGCAAGGCCCAATGTATGATCCGTCGTAGGCGTAGCCATTCGGTCCGATGCATATAAAAGCCGAACATGTCGTGGTAGAGTCGTGCACGAGTTGTTCACGTTCTAGAAGTCCGGGGATGAGCGGTCCTACGAGTAGGTCCATTTGTACGTCGACGTCGTGCTGGGTTGTCAAATACAGTGGGTAGTAATAGTCTCCGAAGGCATCAATGAATGATCCTGGGGTAGTTTCGGTACCTGGGGGGCTATCCGAGTGGAGCCATGAGTCCGTATATGCGCCTGGTTCGTGACTTTCGGTCAATATATTCCCTGAAGAAGACTGTGGCCTTAAGAAAGGCGTGGTTTTGGAGGATATGCTTCCGCGAAGTGGGCTATATGCGTGATCTATGTCGGTTTTGTCATCTAATTCTTGAGTGATTTCAGCACGAGTATCACAGTCCGAGCTCCCCAGTTCCGTCGAAGACTCTGAAGCCAGAAATGGTTTAGATGGAGTAGGGCGCTGTCTTGGCAATAGGATCTGGGACAGATCGTCCTCGTTTACTTCCTTCTTTACGACGGGATCAATTACAGGTGGTGTGCCAACAGGGAGCTCATATGTGCCTTGAGGCAGCTGTTTGTGCGCTTTCGCCGCTAAAGCCTTACGTGTGTGCCACCAACGATGCAGAATGTCAGGTTTGATTTGCCTTGCCAGTGCCCAAGCTCGACGCGATTCGACAGTTGGGGTACGTTTATCGGCATTCCAGATTGTGAGCAATTCATCGACATGTTTTGGATGTAATGCCGTTAAGAGACCCTGAGATCCCGTCTCCAGTCCTTTCGCATCCTTGATTTTAACTTTTCTCTGCTTGATATGCCCACTCTTTCCACAGATAGTCTTATTTGCCGCTTGCTTCCTTGGTCGAAGTTTCACAGAATCGGAGGCAGAGGGGATGGGCCACTTCGCCTCGTCGCGTTTCTTTGGGCTTCGTGGAACGTTCTGAGACAAATCTGCCAAGGTGATTCTGTCCATGAATGTAAGCAGGAGGCGGTCGAGCGTTGCCGCAACCACGAGCGAGAGTAATAGTGACACAGATGGAGACGATTACGGGGTGAGCAAGAACCCTGTGGCGGAAGTCCCCGTAACTCCGATTGGAGTATGGCTACCGACGAGTTTGCCAATTCAAGGCAACCACCTTCCTGAACCAGTTAACGATCATTTCTTGCTCCAGGATGCTGCGAAAGCTCTACAAAATTGGCTTTGAACGGTCTCAAATACCTCTGACAAAATGGATACTATACCGTAACTCAAGAAGCTCCGGCCTGAAATGTTGTCGAATGACTCTGCAAATCTCTGCTATATTCCAGCCCATCACCTTCACTTGCGTCACGAATGACATTCTACGAGGCTCGGCAGGGCGCACATTACACGAATACACGGTCCATTCTACGAATGAACCCCAGGAAAGTGGACCCAAAAATGGTGAATCAATGACAACCATTCCATGCAGCCCATTCCGTTGATAACACGGCGTCGAGAGGTAGAACAGAACGTATAAATACTCATCGGTTCGAGCTTTGTGATTCTCATCGACAACCAGTCGTATCTCTTCTTCACGAACACCTTCTTCGTCTAACGAATCTCAGCCATGGTCTCTTTCAAATCTCTCTTCCTTGTCGCTGCTACCGCCCTTGCGGCCTTTGCTTCTCCTCTGCCCGGCCCTGCCGCTGGAGATGCTCTTGCTGTCCTCCCAGCTCGTGAACTCGCGGTCGAGAACTCCGCTCTCACCAGCCGTGCTGATGCTGCTACTCTCGGTGGCTGCAAAAAGGGTTGTGGTACCTTGGCTGAGGTCATCGCAGCCGTTCAGGTCGATGTTTCAGTCCACATCACAGCTATCCGTAAGTCCTTCGTTCGTTCGTTCAATTGGAAAAGTCTAAATCCTGCTTGTCAGAAAATGCTGTCAAGAACAAGGCTAACGTTAACGTCATTGTTGACCTTATTGTCAAGATCAACGTCACGATTCAAGCAGCTATCGGCCATGTCAAGGCTCTCCCGCACGGGACCAAGGTCGATGTCAACGTCTTTGTTTCAATCTTTGTCGTGAGTTTTATAACTATGATAAGGAAAAGATTCTGAGTGTCTTTTTCTTTCAGCAAATCATTACCGTCCTCAAACTTGCAGTCGGCCATTGCGGTAAAGTCAAAGTCCTGCTCTCCGTCATTGTTCAAGTCCAGTAAGCTCTTATAACAGCATTTTCAATTCTGATAATAACGTTTCTCCTAGGGTCACAATCTCTGTTTTCCTCAAGACTTGCTTCGGTGCTGTTTCTGGCCTCGATAACAAATTCTGCGGCGCTCTCGATTCCAACGTCCTCGTCAACATCAAGGCCCTCACTCTTGTTGATATCATTGCAGTTATCAAGGTGCACGTCTCGGTCACACTCCAAGGCCTCCTTGGCCACTAAATTAGCGGTAATTGCTCCTGTAGCCTGGAGAAGGTGTTCGTGTTTTCGTGACTTTACGCCTCTTACGGTCCCGTTTACGCTATCTACTTCCTGTTTTCGCTCTCCGATTTTGAATACTACGGACTTTTGTGCTTCTTGTGATCACCGCCCAAGAATGTGCCAACTCAGGGTTTCAAGCACCAGCAAGGTGTCAGCTTCGAGACGTTCTCAGCTCAGAAATACCTCAAAGTAAGCCGAAAGACACTCTTTAGGCGACTACTATGTGAGTCTTGGTCATTGAGCACATGGAAGATCGGCTGCGTAAATGGCATCTCCGTTGCCGTTAGATGTATCTGCCGTTATCTTTGCTCTTGTGAGCTGGATCGCGTACGCCAGTAATAAGTCTCTAATTGTGATGAGTAAGTCGGTTCATTCCCGTCGCTTCAATACCGCTTGAGCGTGTTTCCGTGACTAGATGGGCTTGCCAGTAGGCTTGCTCGTCTCAAAGTATTACCCATATACATCCTCGCTGAGAATTTGTCCCTCGGGCTGTTGGTATACCTGCCAGCTCGTATATCTACGCAGGTCTGTAACGAAGGGATGCAAGTAATCAGTACATACCCTGACTACTTATTGTCCTTTATGTCTCGACTCTGGATGGAAAGGCTACGATTCTAACCTATCCCACAGAAGGACTTGGAATACTGAAGCAGCACACTCTTCCAAGAGCCTTTCATGATTCCAACAATCGACTCACCCGCACCAACTCCTTCGACTCTCAAGGTCATTTCATTGGCACACCTGGTTCACCGGGATGCCTTCCATCCACTCAAACAACTACCCTCGAAGTCGACAACACAGCCAAATTCGACCCCACCCCTACCAATCTTCTGGCTTCATGGAATCGCTGGGACGGGATAGTCCGCTATCGCGCAGACACTCTCTGAGAGGTGGCATGAAGAGGGACGTCTGGGGCCATTTTCTTCTTCGCAGAGGGTTCAACTAATCCAGACGAGGGCAAACATATTATGGCGACGATTGCATATCGTGAGTGATTTCAGCATGAGTATCACAGTCCGAGCTCCCCAGTTCCGTCGAAGACTCTGAAGCCAGGAATAGTTTAGACGTAGTAGGGCGCTGTCTTGGCAATAGAATCTGGGACAGATCGTCCTCGTTTATTTCCTTCTTCACAACGGGATCGATGGCAGGTGGAGTGCCGACAGGGAGTTCGTGCCTTGAGGCAGCTTTTTTGTGCGTTTTCGCCGCTAAAGCCTTACGCGATTCGACAGTTGGGGTGCGTTTATCAGCATTCCAGATTGCGAGCAATTCATCGACGTGTTTTGGATTTAATGCCGTCAAGAGACCCTGAGAGTCTGTCTCCGAGCATTTCGTAGCCTTAATTTTGACTTTCTTCTGCCTAATTTGCCCACTCTTTCCACCGATGGTCTTATTTGCTGCCTGCTTCCTTGGTCGAAGACTCACGGAATCGGAGGCAGAGTGTCTCTTCGCCCGGCCAAGTTTCCTGGGCTTGGAGTGTTCTGCGACAAATTTGCCAAGACAATTCTCTCCATAGATGAGAGCACGAGGCCGTCGAGTGTCGAGACGAGATCTGTCACCTCGACCACGAGCGAGACTAATATAGATGGGGACGATTGCGGGTGAGGACGAACCCTGTGGCGGTAATCCCCGTAACTCCGATTGGGATATGGTTGCCGACGATTTTGCTAATTCAAGGCAACCACCTTCTTGAATCAGCCAACATTCGTCTCGGCTTCCAAGATGCTGCGAAGACTCTACAAAGATGGAATTTGAACGGGATCAAATGCCTCTGCCAAAATAGATGCTATTTCAATGACTCAAGAAGCTCCGGCTTGAAATTTTGTCGAAGGAACTGGGAAAATCTCTGGTATTCTGGCTCATCACCTTCACTTGCGTCACGAATGACATTCTACGACGCTCGACAGGGTGCACGTTACACGACTTTACGGCTTGTTGTACGATTGAACCCCAGGAAAGTGGACCCGAAAATGGTGGATCAACGACAAACATTCGATGCATTTCATTTCGTTGATAGCACGGCATCGAGAGGTAGGACAAACCGTATAAATACTCACCTGTTTGAGCTCTGTGGTCCTCATCGACATTCAGTCGTATCTCTCCTTCACGAACACTTTCTTCTTCTTCGAACGAGTCTCAGCCATGGTCTCATTCAAATCTCTCTTCCTCGTCGCTGCTACAGCCCTTGCAGCCTTCGCTTCTCCTCTGCCTGGCCCTGCCGCTGGAGATGCTCTCGCTGTCCTCCCAGCTCGTGACCTCGCGGTCGAGAACTCTGCTCTCACCAGCCGTGCCGATGCTACTACTCTCGGAGGCTGCCAACACGGCTGTGGGTCCTTGGGTGAGATCATTGCAGCCGTCCAAGTCGACGTTTCAGTCCACATCACAGCTATTCGTAAGTCCCTTGACCGTTTAAGCCATCAGTGAAGTCTAAATCCTACTTGTCAGAAAACGCTGTCAAGACCAAAGCTAGCGTCGACGTCATTGTTGCCCTTATTGTCAAGATCAACGTCACGATCCAGGCAGCTATCGGACATGTCAAGGCTCTCCCTCACGGAACTGAGGTCGATGTTAACGTCTTCGTTTCAATCTTTGTCGTAAGTCTCATAACTATGATGAAGGAGAAGGTTCTGAATGCCTTTTCGTTCAGCAAATCATTGCCGTCCTCAAAGTTGCAGTTGGGGCTTGTGGTCAAGTCCAAGTCCTGCTCTCTGTCATCGTTCAACTCCAGTAAGCTGGCCAAATAACGTTCACAAACCTGAGAGTAACCTTTTTCTTTTAGGGTCACAATCTCCATTTTCCTCAAGTCCTGCTTCAGCGTTGTTCCTGGTCTCGACAACCACTTCTGCGGCCTCCTCGGCTCCGATGTACTCATCAGCATCAAGGCTCTTGCTCTCATCGACATTATTGCAGTCATCAAGGTGCACATCAAGGTCGGCCTCCTTGGTCTCCTCGGCATCAACGTCGGTATCAACCTCTAAAATATTGGCATTGACTCGTGAAAGTTGGAGAAGGTGTTCGTGTTTTCATGACTTTACGCCTCTCACGGCCCTATTTACGGTACCTACATCGTGTTTTCGCTCTGTGACTTTGAATACTATGGACATTTGTGCTTCCTGTGATCGCCAAATGTGAACGTGCAAACTGTGAATCCTAAGTGCCAGCGCCTAAATGTGCTTAAATCCGATATATGAGCTGCGTACACGAGGTTGACGGCTGTTGTACCCCTAAACCCACCATCGAAGGCAATCATCGCGCTCATTTTGCATTAACGATGGCTGAAGCTCCTGTATCGGTGAGATTGAAGAATGTGGAGATGAAGGGCGTGAACTTCGAGGCATTCTCAGCTCAGCAATATTTCAAAGTTAGTGGAAAGACGTTCTTTAGGCGACTACTATGTGAGTCACGACCATCGAGCACATGAAAGAGTATGTTGATCAAACGGCGTCTTGTTGTCGCTAGATGTATTCGCCGTTATCTTTGCTCTTGTGAGCTGGGTGGCGTACGCCAGTAACAAGTCCCTTAAAGAATGGACCCAAGAACAAGTTGTGTTGAGTAAGTTGGTTCATTCCTCTCGTTTCAATATCTCTTTACCTTGTTGCCATGACTAGATGGGCTCGCCAGCCGGCTTGCTCGTTTGAAAGTATTATCTATATACATTCTGGCTGGGATATTGACCCTCGGACTGTGGGTGTATTACTCGGCCCGTAGATCTATACAGGTCTGGAACGAAGGCATGCAAGTAATCAGTACGTACCCTGACCTATTTATCATCCTTCATCTCTCGACTCCGGATGGGAAGGCTACGATTCTAACCCACCCCACAGAAGGACTGGAGATACTGAAGCAGCATACTCTCCCAAGAGCCTTTCACGATTCCGATAACCGCCTCACCCGCACAAATTCCTTCGACTCTCAAGGCCGTTTCAATGGCACGCCTGGTCCACCCAGATGCCATCCATCCACTCGAAGAACTATCCTCGAAGATGTCCACAAATGGGCAACACAGCCTAACTGGACCTCATCCCTACCAATCTTCTGGCTTCATGGAATCGCTGGGACAGGAAAGTCTGCTATCGCGCAGACACTCTCTGAAAGGTGGCATGAAGAGGGACGTTTGGGAGCCAGTTTCTTCTTCGCGGAGGGTTCAAGTAATCCGGACGAGGGAAAACGTGTCGCGGCGACCATTGCATATCAGTTGCAGTTCTCGTTAGAAGATCGTTACAGGGCATTGGTGGGGAAAGCAGTACAGGAGGAACCTTCGATCCTCAAGAAGTCTATGGAGTCACAGATCCATGAACTCATTTCTCAGCCCCTCGCCAATGATCGTAAAGGACCAGTGTCACCAACGATGCTCCTTTTGCAAACGATTCTGAATCGATTGTCCTCCATCCTCGCACCCCAAACCAGTGAGGTTGAAGACCTACAACCCAAGGTCATCGTCATTGATGGTTTGGATGAGGTATTAGATGCCAACTCACAATCCCAACTCATCGAGTCCCTCGCATCTGAAATATTGAACCAAAAGCTGCCTCTCCGTCTTCTCGTATCCAGCCGGACCCAAACACACCTCTTACGGACCTTCGATGGCCTCAAAGCCTCGACATCCGTTCTTAGCCTGTCTTATCACGAGTCAAATGCACAAGACGTCGAGGAATACATCCGTGCAGAGCTAGACGGGCTTCATTTCAATGTCGGCATGTTCAGTCAATTTGCCTGGTTCGGTGGTTCACTGAACAATGCACTTGGCCTATCCTCGAATGATGACATCGTTCCTACCCTAGCGAGGCAGGCTGGAGGGAATTTCGCTCAGGCTGCTATAGCAGTCGCCTTCATCAAAGCACCTGGAAAGAACCCGACCAGTGCTTTGTTGGACTGGATGATGGCTGTTCGGGCTAGAGCACATTTCAGCAGCCCGACGTTTCCGCTGTCCCAATTCGCTTTGTATGGTGGATTTTGAAGTTGCTGTGCTATCCAGGTCATATTTCTGTTGAAAAGTGTTCGATTACTTTTGCCAGACATTCTGTTTGATTACTCACTTTTCTCGTATTTCCCTGGTTGGAACTTGTACACGCCCTTATGTTAGGCTTTATGAAGGATTCAGTTATCAATTGCGTGAATTCATTCAAGATCGGATAGGATGGTGAGCGTGAATGATGTTTTGGTCGCAGCCAGTCAAGTTCCGTCACAGTGGTTCAAGGTGAAGCACACGCAGATCACAGATTCCGTCTATTGCAAGTACAGAGAAGCAAAAGAAGTTATATTTGCTCTGCAGCAGAGATATACAAAACTAGAGAAAATGGTGAGCAAGACTGATCACTGTAAGGAAAATCGCGAACCATACCATTATTCCCCCGAATGAACGCGTCTCCATACCTATTGGTCACTCTTCCATTGACATGCTCTTCAGTCTGCTCCAATGCAATGTTCATGTATCCATCTAGACACGACAGGATCCCTAAAATCGATGGATGTTGAGCCCTTTGGAAAGCGAATGAACACTAACTAAAGCTCACCCTGGTAATCAACGCCCGATGTGAGTCTAACGATGACTCTTTTGCCCACTACGCCCTTGAGAAAGTCTGTTGGAGAGCCTGTATGCGTTTGTGCTTGCGCTGCGGCTGGAGAGTGTGCGTCTGGAGGAGTGCTTTCGTCGGCCATGGTCGTCCTCTCCTGGCAGTGGCACTGGCAGATTCAAGGGGAAGGCTTTGCCAAACAGGAGACAATAATTATATCCGAAAGCCGACGGGTCTCAGGCCGATGTCAAGCCAACTGACTTGGTCTGCAAGGTCATGGTCTCTATAGCCTCTCCGCAGTACAATAGAGACTTAACAGTCTATTTAGACCCTCACATCGACAAAATAGCCTACAAACTGAAGGAAAGGCGGCTCTGTCGCGTTTTCGTCGCTTTTCCTCATGTCGCGTCTCGCATCACGTGAGCCTCCCAGTTGCGCTCGTGACTGCGGATGGCGTTGTGAACGGCATTGACGCTGTCCTCGCCGCCGATTACCTCTTCAACTACCTTCTCAGCGCCGTCATGGTCCTTGTACTCGTCATTGGAGATCTCCATATACCCCACAGAACTCACGATCTTCCCGCCAAATTCAAGAAGCTTCTGGTCCCAGGCAAGATACAGCAGATTCTCTGCACGGGAAACGTTTGCGACAAGGAGACCTACGAATACCTGCGCACAATCGCGCCTGACGTACATGTCGTTAGGGGAGACTACGATGAGGTGAATCAGATTACTCCTTAGCCCTATGCTACCAACTTACAAGGACTATAATCAGAGCACAGCGTTTCCTTTATCAATAACAGTTAACCACTCTCCAATCAGAATTGGGGTGATCCATGGGCACCAATCCATACCTACAGGCGATCTCGATTCACTAAACTCGATAGCAAGACAGATGGACGTTGATGTGCTTGTATCTGGTCATACCCATACGTACGTTGGGCCCTGCTGCTGGGCTCGGAAGTCATGCTCACCCTTAGCTTAGTTTCCAAGCAATGGACTTCGACAACAAGTTCTTCATAAACCCGGGATCCGCGACAGGAGCATGGACAGGCTCTTTCAACGGGTATGTCTACCACCTCAGGTGTCCTCATGATGTCGCTCACTTTCTATCTTAGCGACCCCACACCGTCGTTCGCGCTTATGGATGTCCAAGGTCCAGTGGTCGTCACTTATGTGTATCAGCTCCTGGAGGGAGAGGTCCGTGTTGAGAAGATAGAGTGGAGAAAGGAGCAGGAGACTGTACCCAATAGTGCCGCGCCTCGCAGTTCCGCCATGCCTCAGAATATACCCAGCCCTACAACACCTAGCAGTCCGCCAGGAGGATCGTCAGTTTGGTAGTCTGATTGGTTGTATTTATCAATTGGTACGTCGAGCACGTACTACCCTTCTGCTATCCAGTGCTAATATGTCGTAGTTGTAGTTTTACCTTGAACACGGTCATCAGACGATCGCTACCAATTTCTCATGGCTCTACTCGTCATGTCACAACTTAAATCAGACGCCAGATCTCCAAGTTATCCGCCGTGGAGTTCTATGCCCGCATGTATCTTAACAGACCTGCCTTGAGCAATACTAAGCTGCGTTTCCCGTGGAATCGTGAACGATGTTAATCAAACCAATAAACGTTTGACTATTAAATGCATATGGACTATGTACTTAAGTGACGACTAATTAAATTAACCAAGAAAGAATGTGGTATTATCGGATGATATAAAAATTGAACGAAAGGATGGTTGAGGGATACCAAAGAGGATGGTCAAAGGGTATAGTAATCCAGCCTTTACTGGCTGCGGTCAAGTGCATCTGCGACAAGTTCGACAACCCTGTCAGACCTGGGCTTGACAGAGCATATGAACTGCTCAGGATAGCTGGAGAGGAACATTAACAAGCTGTTGGGGTCATGAGGGGAAGCAACTAACCTGATGATACCAGACGTGTTGTTGTGTTCAGGTGTGATCGGTTTACCACCTCGAACGGCCTTCGAAATGTCAAAGACAGCCAAAGAAGTAGAGACAGCCGAGAAAAGAGAGGCCTCCGCAAGGTACATTCCTGGGCAGATTCTGCGACCGAATCCGAAGCACGCAGTACGAGGATCACGTTCGACAGGCTTTCCTGGTTCTGCGAGGTGACGTTCTGGCTTGAAAACGAATGGATCGGGGTAGACCTCCGGATCATGAAGCATGCCCCTATCATGATAAGATGAGCGTTTAGCTTGGCATCTATCATAGAATTTGAGATGGGCGCTTACCAGATATTACAGAGAATCATAGCGCCTTTCGGAATGAAATAGCCACCGATCTCTCCGTCTTCCATAGCGGTGTGGGGGACACCTGTATCGGGGGGTTCGTCAGAATGGATGGGATAGAAGACGGCGTGGACAGACCTGTTGGTGCTACGCTATTCCATCGCATGACCTCCAAGACGACAGCGTTGACGTAGGGAAGGTGAGGCCTGTCTTCGAGAGTGGGAAGCCTGTCTCTTCCGATGACAGCGTCGATTTCGGCTTGAGCTTTCTTCATGGCCTCTGATGGTAATTGAAGCCGGGTTAGCGCTGGGCATGGAAAAGATATGAAGGAAAGCCGTACCAGGGAACAGAACCATGGCGAGGAAGAAGGCATACTCTGCAGAGACTGTAGTGTCGGCACCACCTACACAAAAAAAAATCATTGGTCAGTGCACTTTGATGAACCGGTAGACAACTTACCCCCATACATGGAGCTAGCAGCGAACTTGATATCACGGATTTGATCCTCGGTCAAAGAAGCTTCGTCTTCGAGCATCGTGGAGACAAAAGATGGAGGTGCTGAGCCAGAGGCCTATCCGGAATGGATTAGATTTGATGCGGTCTAGAGAAAACGAGTAAGAAATACAGACCATCTGTTTCTTGGTGTAATTGTAAGGTACGTCGACCATGGCGGCGGTGTCCTTCGCCCAGACTCGAGCTTTCTCCATGAAGCCCATACCAGGCAGCCATTCGGGGAGAGTCTTCAGCGAAGGGAAGAAATCGACGAGATAGGCACCTGGGATGGTGGCGGCGGAGAAGTTGGCGTTAGCTCCTTCAATGAGGTCGACGAAGGGATCCCGGTCTTCCTGCACCCTTATGCCGTAGGTGATACCAAGGATGACGCCGCCAGCTAGTCTGTTGAGAAGGTTAACGTTGTGAAGTCGCACAGGAAGAAGGTTTACTCACTTGCGAAGGTTATCCATCAATTGAGCTGGTTGGGCCAACTGGCGCTTGAGGAACCGATGAGTCTCATGCTCGATGAGCAACTTCTGTTTCTCGATAGGCTGAGGTCCCAAGAAGTTGGAGAAGTGCTTTCGATATGTCCTGAATCTTGTTCCGTAGGGGATTAGAACGAGGGTTTCGTTGTAACCGAGAAGTTCTCCGCCCATCTCCAGTTTTGGTCGGTCGGAATAGATCGATCCTTTCTTGTCTAACTCCTGCATGATGTTGTAGGAGTTGACGATGATGATAGGCCGACCCATGACCTGCACCGACAGGATGCCACCTGAAGGTTGAACATCATCAGTCTGGCTACGATCGACAGTCGAAGGTGCTTGGCTAACGTACCATATTTTCTCCCCCACTCTGCATAAGTCTCCCACTCCTTCTTCGTCGGCATGTCAGCGGCATTCTACACGGGCTTGGTTAGGAAAAGGAAGGTCCAAGAGAAACGACGTAACTACTTACACCGAGCAGCGGTAGCCCTGGAGGACCTGGTGGGAGATTCGATTTCTTCTTGGGAGCAAGCAGACGTTGTAGAATCACCAGACCGATAGCGGCCAGTGCAATGTCCAACTTTGTTATGGCCATGGAAAAGAAAGTCTTGGTCGGATGTGGGGAAGGGAAAAACGGCGACTCTGCGAGTTCACCGGGAAAGAAACCAGGTATAACCCCGAAACCAGCAGCTTTCGTCTAATAACGCATCTGTAGGCGCACCCTGTATGTAAGCGAATTGGCTTCGAAAGGAGATGCAAAATTCTTCCTGGTTGCCATCTGGTGACAGGATCTGAAGCGGGCAAAAGTTAGCCCTTACGGGTTTGGCCATCACGTTCTGGGGGAATCCCATCCCAGATCAGCCTCGTGGTACTGAACCTGTGGAGGCCTCGCAAGATGTGTTGCGCCCACAAAACGTCACAATTCTGGCAGTATGATCTTGCATGAGCAGCCCAGTGACCTCCGAAGACGCAACCCAGCTCGACCTTCAGACTGCTTGTCTTCCAGCCAGAAATCGATTTACCCTGTTGATCATCTCCAGGTGTCATACGCTAGTGAGCTTCTTCAGGGTAGGGACTTTGCTTCCGATCCAGGTTCGCTTGCAAAAAAAAATCTCAATCTTGAGGGCGGGCCCCGTGCCTGAATAGTGGCTGGACTGCAATCAGCACATGAGCTCAAATTTGTCGTACGTCGAGCCAAATCTTGCCATTTTTGAGCAAACCATTTACGAATATACCGCAGGGAGCCGTCCTTTAGCACAAGCGTCCGTTTGGCTGGTTTCCAGACAGAAATACCTTCGAGTCCGTCGCCAGCCATGCGCCCACAAAAACTGATCTCCTCGCCAAATTGGTGGTTAGCATCAGCTAGGATCGCCTAGACGCCAGCTAGCCCGTGATCCGATAAATCCATCCCATCGGGCCCGTTGGTCGAGAACAATACAGGCTCGAGATTTGCAGAGACAATTCGACTGCGAAATTTGCGGAAAGATAGATATCAATGGCATTCTCTTGACAGGGGTGGCATCTCCCGTCTTTCGTAGCTCGAAGGCAAAGGTACGAGAACAGCAAACCTGCCAATTCAGTCCAATTTAGTCTGACCTGAGGCCAGTGCCAAATAGTAACAAATATGATGGTCCAATCAGGTCGCTTGTCCAGACTCCTGAACTCGCTAAAATGCTCCAACAAAAACGGCCAGGTTCGCGGTTCTCGTGAGTTCGCCGTTCGCTTGCTCGTTTCCAGGTGCCGTAACTCGAATTCTAATAGAATTCACTGATTGGAACTTCGCATGGCCTGTTGGGCTGGCTACTTATGAAGCGCCCTACCGATTGCGCCGTAAGCCTGGACTCTAGCCCATTTCCTTTCAGTCCAGCCACCATCCTCAGTCACCAAACCGCTCGTTCATTTACGCCGATTCCGCTCGTTTCTGCCCTTTCATTTACGAGCCTTCACGACTACCGAGCCCATCATGCTTGTCGCTGACATTGCAGGTCATATTGACGAAAAGTAAGCGAGAAAGTTCCTGAGTAATTCCATCTTGCACAGTATGTCTGACAATGCAACACGACAACTTCTAGCATTGGGGCCATGTTCTTAGGCCTCATCGTCAGCTCAGTTTTGCTGGGGGTCTCGCTGGTCCAAACCTATTATTACTACATAAGTAAGCCAAATCATTTTACCGACTTAGACGAAAATGCTGACTGTCACTGTAAGGTTATCCCAAGGATCCTTGGTATCTTAAACTACTCGTATGTCACTCTTGATATCGTGTCCTCGCGAACTTCTCGCTCTGACATGTAAACTCAAGGTTGCGATTACCGCAGTCTTCGATTCCGTGCACTGCGCACTTGTCACCCACACAAGTAAGTTAGCCCCTTCTGAAATGAATTGGGAAGGAGCAGCTGACATGTCATTCAGTCTATCATTATTGCATCTCGAATTTCAGGTACTGTCATAGGGAGCCTATACTTCGGATGCCTATTCTGATGTCTCCATAGTCGGACGGATGAACTCGAGCGTCTCGTGTGGTCTGTCGTAGTAAGTTTCTCAACTTTCCCTGACGTCGACGTTTCTCATCAACCTCATCTAGATGGAAGCTTTGTTCACGGTAAATCCGATCCTCCCTCATCGTTTATTATCAGGCTAATTCGGGTGATAAGGGCGTAACCGGCTGCCTCGTTCAATGGTGAGCAACCCTATCCTCGATCTTCTAGTTTACAGTATGCTGATCCAACGTGATCGCTAGCTTCTACCTTCAACGCGTTTGGCGGTGTGAGTATTTTTATTGGAGTCGCCCATTCTTGAACTCACATCTGGCCAACTAGTGAGCAAGAAGAACTATTTCCTCACTGGTCTTATCCTCGTGCTAGTTCTCGCAGATGCTAGTGAGTACTCTAAATATCGTCTATGAAATACGTTTATTAAGTGACTTGCAGGTTGTGGCACAGGCATGTTCTCCACGTTTCCATCCCCTGCCCCGCACTAACGATATCCTCATCACCAGTCTGGGTCATCTTAGCGTGCGTTCAGCTCCACGAGTTATCTAAAAGCCACGATGCTGACGTTCGTATAGTATCCAACTGAAGACCTACCAGGAACTCCTCAACATTCGGGCATGTGCTCCAGCCTCGTTCGCCTCTTCACCTCGATCTAATTTGAACCTGTAGGCTATCACCATTACCATCAATGCCCTCTCAACGGCTGCGGATGTCTTGATCGCTGCCAGTCTCTGGTACATGCTCGCCAAGGCTCGTACTGGTTTCAAGAGGTCGGATACCATGATCAACAGGCTTATCCTCTTCGTTATCAACACTGGAGCGTAAGTGACACGGTACCTTGAGCTCGAGAGCATGACTGACCGTTTCAATAGACTGACAACGTGGGTTCAATCAACGGCCATTCGATTCATCTGACTGACACACTTCAATCTTAGCGCATGTGCTGCTGCCTCACTGATTGCTGTTCGTCCAACTTCCTTTAATCTTCACTATATTGACGCTAATTTTTATGTAGTTGGTCGCTTCTCCAACTACGCTCATCTACGCTTCATTCTACTTCTGCATTGGTCGTCGTACGTGCTTTCCCTATCCACCCACATACCTTCGCTCACCCCTGCCTAGTCTATACCAACTCCCTCTTGGCCACCTTGAACGCTCGCAAGACGCTAACTGGCAAGATCGACGACGTCAGCCACATGCTGGTATCCATGCCTAGTACTCTCTTGAACAGCGTCAGCCAGCAGAAGGGTTCTCAGCAGAAGAGCTCTAATATCGCTATCCGCGTTGAGACGAATACCGTCCACGACACTGGTGATCATCTCGGCGTGGTATGTCTTTCACATTCAACTCGTCATGCGAATGCTAAATCCTCCTCGTTCACAGCCCTCAGGGAAGCGCGACCCAGATGCAAAGAAGCCTGTCGACTCGGACGAATTTGTTAGTTCTTATATCATCATGTCATGACACTCGACTGAGGACGAAGGTTTAGGTCTACCAAAGCGTAGAGAAAAACCAATCGGCCGCAACCCAACGACACAAGCGGGACTCCTTTGGATCCGATCCTTCATATGTTTAAACGCTTATGATTTTCTTCTGTGAATAACATAGACCCTCTCTTCTCATCCTCGATGGACCCTGTTCAGGGAAAAACATATTTATCTCCGTGTATCAGCAACCACTCCAACTCTATCAAACCTTCAAGTTATTTCTGGCCGACTTGATCCTTATCTCTCGCATCAAGATATTCGAAGACCAGAAGACAGAAAAAAGAATATGGACCCTGTATCCATTCAGCCGTCGCTTTCGACTACCCTCAATCTCACGACGACAGAGCCTTCGGTTATGCCTTATCGAGGGAGCGGGGAACATCAGGGCTCACCCCTATCGAAAACATTTTTCTCTTTTTACACCATCGCATCATGTAGCATACCCACGATATTAATTATACCACTTCGCACTCTTCTAAGGGTTGTACGTAGTAATAGAATTTTGAAGGGATTCAATATCATTTGTCTCGTAATCGTCGTCGTGCAAGCTTCAGAGAAGTCTAGCATTTTCATTCACTGCTGTCATTTAGACAAGGTTTGATGAGAGCCTGTAGGAGCCAGCCTGTCACAGTTTCCTGTCCTTTCCAGATGTTTTCTCTATAGAATGTTTGCGTCGTGCTGATTGCACCGCCGTTGGAAGTTTTATGCATAACAACCGTCCAGACAACTACGGCTTACATACTATCTCAGCCATCGCCGATCCTCGTAAGTAGACACACCATCTTATGGCGTCTCAATCTGTAATCTGGGATGGAGAGAAACTGTGGTGCAGGGAGACCTTCCGCTGACCTTGACGTTCCCGATTTCCCATTTTTACGGAGGATCGTTGATCGGTGAAGGGCTCTATGGGCTAAGAGAAGCTCAGAGCGTCTTATATGCATTGGTCTGCCTATATGGACTGTATATGGTATATTGCCATATGTGCTACAAGGCAGAGAAACCGATCTCTACCAAAAACTGGCTTTCAAGCCGAGAACCCTCCCGACGGTTCCGAAGCCCATGGTGAATCCTGTTGGAATCCTGTTTAATTGCGAATCTCAAAGCCGTTGGCCACACCGCATGCTTAGATCCAAGTCATGGCCTGACCCAGTCCTATCACCAGTAAGCAACGTGAGCACACTCCTCCATTCTTCATTGTTTGGATGCGGAAGTATTCAACAAGGCTCGCCGGACCAGCATTAACGCCAGCGAGTAATGCAGGTTGGCGGGACGCAAAAAACCACCATACTTCTTTTCTCTGCAATTTTCATCTAATGCGTCTATATACAACCAGAGTGCTGTAAAATTCCTGAAGATTTCGCCGACTATCTATGTCGCTGCACTGAACCAGCCAGTAATTCACAATGTTCCAATCCCCACTACGCCTCGGCTTTTGCCGCTGTCGGATCAATCGGCGGCTGCCTCGATTCATCTCAGGTCAAAGTTTAGTCAAAGTATGAACGCCCTCCCCGATCCAAACTCCCCAGCTTCTTCTTATTCGCAAGCACTTAGCATTTCTTTCTGCCCGTTCGCCCTCCCTTCTACGTCTGTGTCTCCACGAATCATTCTTAGTCAGAATACGAGCGCGTTCAACAGAGCATTCGACTGCATTCAGAAGTTGATTCTCCATTGATACAAGGCATCCTTGTTCTCCTCGAGGCAAAGAACCTCGTTCTCTGTGTATACCTTGTTCAAGCTGCATCGCATTTCTCCACCTTCCTATCAGTGCTTATCGGATTGGTGAGGCATTTGTTCCGAAACTGTTACTCGCTTCCACCCAACTGGCCAGTGACAGAGGGGATGATAGATGAAGGACGTCTTGGAAATCACTCAACGTGCCTTCGAATGGCGTTCAAGCCACGCGCTACTCTTGGCAAGAGTCAAGGTGGAGCACGGAGAATCCCTGTGTGCCTATGCAATGAAGATGGCATTACTGAGGTGGAGGTTTGAGTGTGCCAAGTTGCCGTTGAGCGACCCGTTGAGAGTGAGCATTCCGTCATAGCCAAGACGGAGGCTCTCCACGAAAACAACACTCCGCGTCCGATTGATTCTTTCTTCATAGATCAACGCCTGTCAGAAACGTCAGTTTCATTGAACATTTCGACATGGGATGCGGCGATAGAAAGAAAAAGTACACGCTGTCACTAGCAGGCAGTGTTGGCGTTGTGAACATCATAGACCCATCGCGTTAGTCCTCAATGCCAGCATCTATGTATCGAAAATCAAACTTCGTCCAACCCTCAGCGCAGCCCTTTTTTCCCGCCCATTGGGCAAATTCTCACCATCCAATTTACTCAGATGGATCCGCCTGAGATTCAGAAGCTACTGCAAACCGATATGACGGCCGTCGGACCCTCACCATTGCAGAGAGATATGGCGTGTCTCATACAATGACTACATTTATGACGCTGGACCGTAGGCTCAACTGAGTCCGGGATTTGACTGGACGACTCGGAAGATCTGACATTGTATTCTGCCGAAATCAATTTCGAAATTTGATTGTAATTTGATCCCTGTACACATTCTGCCAAGTCGCACACAAGGCGTTACCCGTATCCCACGCCTGTCCGCACTCGACGACACCTCAACCTTCCGTGGTATGCTTGTCGTTTGGATGGAACAAATCAGCCAGCTTAGTTGAGATCCTTTTCTCGAGCTCGAGCTCTGGATCGCCTTCTGGCCCCAGCATATTGAAACTTCGAGATATCTCCCGCCAGCGCTGATGGTATATCGACCAAAGACTGGTGGAGGCTTCGATTCAGGGAACAGTGTAAGATCGACACAAGATCTCTTCATAAGCATATTGCGTCTTTCTCTGACATCTACGAGCAATACCGATACTCTTGTCTTCGCCGCTCAATTCATTATCATCTCTCTTCTCTATGTGATCACCTCCGTGGCATGGGAAGTCAATTGAAACGACTCTGCTGTAGCAAAGATTCGCTCGGGAGGCGGAAGATGGCGTGCTACAACTCTGCCGTATATAACGCCCTCAAACTGGTGTAATATCTTCAACAGTCTTCGCTGTTATTCATCTGCACCTCACAGATACTCTCTTCTGACCTACGAAGCCTCGATGCCTTCTCTCAAGTCACTCTTCGTCGTTGCTGCTGCTGCCCTCTCTGTGTTCGCGAGCCCCTTGGGCAATGCTGCCGGAGCTCTTCAAGTGCGAGATGAAGCACCTGTTGCTATTGCCGCTCGTGCAGTTGCGATTCCTCGTGCTCCCCTGGCCGTCGGTACGTCCTTTTCACTGTATTGCGCAAGATAGTATTAAGTGAAGAATCCAGATGAGGTAGTCGTTGCTAAGAGAGACGTAGAGCCCATCCCCGTCTTGGCTCGTGGTGGCGGCTCGACTCTGCCAGATATCTTCGCTGATGTCAAAGTACAAGTACAAGCAGTTGTTGACGAGCTCAGTAAGTGATGGTGCCACTTTTCCGACCGAGTTGATTGTTGAACGTAGTGGCGCTCAGATGGTCATCTCTCCGCCGGTGTCAAAGTCGATGTCAGCGTTGTAGTTGCTCTTGTGGTCAAGATCAAGGTCATCATCCAAGCTGCCATCGTTAGCATCCAGGCTATCGCCAAGATCGATTTGAGTGTCATCCTGACGGTCAAGATTGATGTGTTCGCGAAGATTATTCTCGATGTCTTTGTTGTAAGATTCTTTGTCCGCGTCTTATTTGATTGGCTGCTGAAGTGTTTCTCCCATGCTAGTTGATCGTGGCTGCCCTCGAAGTCTCCGTCAAGCTCGTCGCAGATGTTGATGTCAAAGCTGTCCTCGCAGTTGTCGCGGAAGTCGAGTATGTCATCTGGTGGCCCTCAGCTTTGTGACCCGTCTAATTCCTTTCCAGTGTTGTCATCGCTGCTCTCCTCAAGCTCGTCTTCGGCATCGTTCTTGGCCTCGATGTCATCTTCGACGCCCTCATCGACATCAACCTCGCTCTTAGGATCAAAGCTCTCGTTCTTGTCAACGTTGTCGGTGTCGTCAAGGTCTACCTCTCCGCTCTTGTCTTGGCCATCCTCAGCATCCTCCTCTAAGCCGATTGGCGATGAGGCTTGATTAAGATGTCTACCTAACGGCCATCATAGAAGATTGGTTTTCCTCGGTTTACTTACAGTACTTTCGCATCGATGTTCTTACTATTCAGAATCTGACTCTCCTTGCCTTCGGCCTTACCTTCATTCCTCAAATTAGGCGCACGCCCGACATCGACTGCCAAAACGTTGATCCTGCTGCTCGGCATCTCATTCTATAGGTGGGCGTCTTTATGACGATTCATTGACCTCATTCGTCCAGAATTGCTCGTCATATTGGGTGATCACCGCACGTCGAAGGTAGATCGGGAGCGGGAGCGTGGCTGGATTGTGGGACATTCATTTATGCTCAACTTTACTCCCAAAAGCTTATCCTGGTTCTAGTCAGATAGCTGAGCATAGTTCCTTTGACTCTTCTAGAATGTCGGTGTGGGTTACGACGGGCCGGTTGACGGAAGGCATGCAGCTTAAACCGCAACCCACACCTACTCGGAGGCCTTGTGCACCGCAGATGTTCGGTTTTGAGGCTGACTGATGGTTATGAGTTTCATTAAGTTTTGAATGGGTGCATCGTGTCGTCCTCCAGGTAGAACAAGACATCGCCATCTACCGATGTCACCAACATGGCCGCTCTATGTGCGAATCACTATTGATTCTGTTGGTGGCAGGGTGACCGCCGAATGATCATGGAAGGCAGAGTACAATCGAAGAATGTCAGAAGACATGTCGTGTAAAAAATTTCCACGACGCAGCGGAGTCCTTCTGACCAGTAGCAAGAAGGTAGTGCGACGGGATATGGAGGCTTTCCAAGTCTTTCCGACTCCACAAGTGGAGTAAAATCGCAGAGACATCTTAAACTGAATTCTTTCAGGTTGCATCCGAGTCCTTGGCCCAGCCTTGGCCTACCATTGCGATGCTTCCACCCTCGATGCAGTGTGATGGTACACGACGACAGACCAGAGAAAATAAGGATAAAACTGGTTAGTCGAGGAACAGCTTAATACGACGTCGGACATAGAAGAAGCCCCAGGTCTCTGACCAAGGCTGATCTCAGCGCGTCTAGGCACGAATATCATTGCCATAATCAAAATGCAAAATGAAAGATTATTCGACTTGATCAGCCAAGGAGACGGAACTGGGGAAAGAACGGCGATATCGTGAAGTATTCCGAGAGCTTCTTTACCCAGTGAAAGCTCTAGATCGTGTCTTTTCTTGAGTATAGCATCCCATGTACCCAACCTACTTCACATTTTCCTGTTCATATCTTGGGCAGTTCATTTAAACAGGAGAGGAGGCAAAAAAACATGAAAAGAGAAGTGCCGGCCAATTTTCCGAACATGCGTGTGGCCCGGTGTTCTTGGAGGCATTCTCACGTTCTGTCTCGAAGGCGCTGAACAACAACAGGCCTCGGACGGCAGAACATGACGGATTTTCCTTGACCATCAAAATCACAAAGTCCTCGACCATCCTCGAATTCTTGCCGTCAACGCCGATTGGTCAAACCGAAATTGATTTTGATCACCGCATCAAGTCCACCAATCCGAGGTCCATCTACATCCACGTTCTCACCAGCTCTCCTTGACACCTTTGCATGTCTATTCAGTTGTTGCTCCACAACACCAGGAACGACCTTGTCCCGCTCTTGATTGGCCGCACTCTTTCGATTAACCCCGGAAGCAGAAAAAAACATGGCTTAATGGGAGCTCCTGGGCGTATCTTGGACGGAATATGCTTGAGAAAAGCTAGGGTAGCAAACCTATAAAAGCTGCTCTACTTCATCTAACTTTCTCCATCGACACCCAGTCGTTTCTGAGCTCCTCAACGGTCTCAACTCTTCACAAATATGCCTTCTCTCAAGACTCTCTTCCTTCTCGGCGCTGCTGCTCTCTCTGCCTTTGCTCTTCCCTCTCCGGGATCTGAGAATGCCCTTGCTGCTCGTAGCGAGGCTGTTGCCGTTCGCGCCATCCCAGTCGTCGCTGAGGAGATCGCTGTTATGAAGCGTGAGCCTGAGCTCCTTCCCCGTGCCAAGTCGGTCGCCGACATCTTGAACACCTGTAACGATGGTCTGGGCGGCATCAAGGACCACCTCAGTGAGTTTCACGCTTTCGAAAATAGGGTTTCTATTCATATCTGTCGTATATATAGTTGACATCACTGCCAACGTCACCGTTAAGCTCGACGTTTCAGTCATCCTCGATATCATCGCCCAAATCAAGGTCATCCTCAACGTCTGCCTCTCCGATCTCAAGGTCGCTATTGGCGGTGGTCTCGGCATCATTATTGGCCTCCAGATCACTCTCCTTCTTAACATCTGCGTCAACATCATCGTCGTAAGTTCAACACGCTCTGTAGAGAAAAGAAACTCCTAATAAAATCTGGCCCTCTAGGTCCTCACTGCTTGCCTCAAGATCTGCATCAGCGTCTGTGTTTCCGTTGACCTCCACCTCGTCACTGCCGTTATCGTCGATGTTGAGTACGTACCGCCAGACTTCTCCCTTGTGTCCATTCTGACGGAGGTTTTTCTAGTATCCTCATCACCGCAATCCTCCAGGTTCTCGCAGGTGTCCTCCTTGGCCTTGTTGGCCTCCTCCTTGGCCTCCTTAACGTTGTTGTTGGCCTTGTTGCCGACATCAAGCTCGTTGGTCTCGTCCACCTTTGCGCTTTCCTCGGTATCTCTCTCTAAAGGGTACCTGTATTCGACGCATGACACGAATAAAATTACTGTAGCGATGCTAGGTTTACAGTCTATTACTCGCATGTCTAATTTACGCCTGAATTCACAATTTTTTTCCATCTTTCCCATCTTTGGGTCACTCCCAGTTGATAAATATGGCTTTGTGAGCACGAATATTGGCCATAAATTATGGCGGGTTTGTTGGCCCATCCTGATGAGAATGTGATGCGTGTCGAGCGAGGTTCTTCCACGCCACCAGCTTAGAATGCCAGTCTCTAACACATTGAGGCGACCTCCTGGAAAGCAGAACACATGGAACAACACCACAGGTTCGTTGGTATCTCAGTCCATGGTGAGCCTGCCCGAGGGTGTTTGCTTTCCCGAGGGATAGTGAGATGGCGACACTTTGACTAGGCCCGATGACAAGGCTTGATGTCATGGACTGACCGGAATTGTGGGGAAATATGAACATCCGGATTGATGGCCAGTCGCAGGCTGTCAAGGTAGGGAACAAGTACCCAAATCTGTCGAGCTCAACCACGACATAGAGCACAGATGGGGGCAGCGGAGGTTGATTTCGGAAATCGAAGGATTCATGTAGGCGACTATCGATTGATTGCGTTTACTTCACGTCTTCTACGCCGAATTCCAAATGATCAGGTCGTTGAGCAATTTGATCCTCATATTGCTAAACGGATGATCTACGTAGGAATGACTTCATTGCGCAGAAACAAGGAGGCTTTCTTGGCGTATCACACCCTTACATGTCGGCATTTTGCTGAACAGTTTACGTTACCTTCGTCCTTTCAAGTCTCGCGTCATGGCGTGGTGGCTGAATCAATCAAAGTGCTTGCCTGCCCTTGGAGCTTGAAGAACATACCTCCAATAATCTAGCTGCCAGCTTGGCACGTTTCTCCCTTCGAACGGTCACAGAAGGCGCCCTCTCACACCAAGAAATCGAAAGGTGAGAGTTTGGAACACGAGGTTGGAGTTATGTCAAACCTCGGCAGAACGGACTGTATTGCCCATCTTCTCGAAAGTAGCATACACACCAAATGAGTAGAATCGGTTATGTCATAGTCACAAGCCTCGAGGACCCGAATCACAACATACCTTTTCGGAGGTTGAGAATATTGAATAGCTACCTCCGAGTACTTGACATGCTGAGTGAATACAGGCAATCGTATGGTGACTTCAGAAGAAGCCTTCTCCTCCGTAAAGAGATCAACCACGGGATGGCGATACATGCTTGCAAATTAGATTGGTGAGAAGCATTTGCAGAAGACTTGATATAATTTGGTTCGCTCTCAACACACAACGTTGAAAAGTGGAGGAACGGAATCAGATCGGTGGCTCCGGCTATTGTCGGCTGCTGACTTGATTATCGTGGGAATGTTTTGATCGGCCTTCAATGGATGTCGGGTTATGTCAGCATCAGCTTTTCCACTTGCCGAGGACTCGCACATAGCATCTTCCGCCCAGTTTCTGTGTACTCGAGGTTTCTGACAGAATGGAAAGCCAACGATGCAATACTAACTTCAGAGTCTCCAGGGATGCACTATATCGCTCCATTTACTCTCAACCTAAACCGGAGAACTCTCCCTTCCAGTTTCACGAACGACTTGCACAACGTACAGCTGCTCTTCGCCACATGGTTCTCTTTGACATGTCGAGTTTTCATTTTCCAATGTCACTCTCCGGGTTACTTAGAGCCGATAGTTGGGCCCCAGAGTACAAGGAAACTATGCAAACTCAGCCTTCTATGTCGCAATACCGACAGATTATGATGATCGCAATCATGCAACGGAAAACGGAAACATCCCTGGCCTGATGCGACCAAACTGCGAGTAATTGAATGAGAGCGTCATCGATATTCAAAAAGCAAGCAGTAAGAAGAAGAAGCATCATGTCGGTCCTGTCAACTCGGATTTTCTGGCTCCACACAGTCGATTGTTCTTCCCAGGTCTCTGTGAACTATTTTCGTTATGTTTTCACCAGAAATGGTATTCACACAAGGGTTGAACGAGTATAAAAGGGGGAGGAGGAAGGCCTGAAGTCTTCATCGACATCCAGTCGTCTCTGAGCTTGTGAACCCACTCGCACTTCAACTATCTTCAGCTTGAAAATGCCTTCTCTCAAGTCCCTCTTCGTTCTCGGCGTTGCCGCACTCTCTGCCTTCGCCATGCCCGCCGCACCCGACAGCGAAGCTCTCGTTGCTCGCAGCAATGCTGTTGCAGCTCGTGACATCGCTGTACCCCAAGCTGTTGGTGAGCTGAATACTCTGTATCGAGCCTGAATCAATGGATTCTCAGCCACGACTGTAGAGGTTATGAAGCGCGAGACTGAGGTCTTCGCTCGTGATGATACCACCTTGCCCGATATCTTCAACACTGCCCAAACTGGCGTCGACTCTATTCACCAGCAACTCCGTGCGTATTTTTTCCCTACCTCTCCCCTTGCTCTAGGACTGACCATTTTCCTCCAGTTGACCTCTCCGTTAACGGCACAGTCAAGGTCGACGTCAAGGTCATCGTCGATATTATCGTCAAGATCAAGGTCATCCTCGCGACTGCCCTTGCTTCCATCCAAGCTATCGTCCACCTCGGCTTGAACGTCATCCTGACCGTTCAGCTCACGGTCTTCCTCAACGTCATCGTCAAGCTCATCGTTGTAAGTACTCCTTGATTCGCCTTGCTCATAGCACCGGCTAAAATGTTGCCATCCAGTCCATCGTTGCCGTCCTCAAGCTCTCCATCAGCATTTGTGCTTCTGTTGATGTCCACCTCGTTCTCGATGTCTGCGCTCAGATCGAGTAAGTGTTCTCGCCCCCGAGCTCTTTGACATTATTCATTGAAAATCATATCCCAGTGTTGCTCTCGTTGCCATCCTCAACGTCCTTGCTGGCCTCATCCTCGGCCTCAGCGCCCTCCTCGTTGTCATCGTCAACCTCACCGTCGGCCTCGTTGCTGATCTCAAGGTCGTTGCCTTCGTCAAGGTTGCTGCCTTCCTCGGTATTTCCCTCTAAGCACGAAGAGCCTCACAGCCCAGATTATGAACTTCTTATGACTGGTTTAAATCATGGACTTCGTTACAGACAGTTTAGACGGGTTTCAATTACTTCGTTCCTGTTTGATGTCGATATCCAATCGTTTTCTTGCAATAAAATCCCTCATTTTCTCTCGATTTATTTATGAATCAGTGTGTCATCTGTTCTGCGCGTGTATGGCTTATTTTGCCTGGACTGATTGGGCCAAGCCGATTGGCTGTTGCCTTGAGTTTAAGGATTCCCACGCCCAATTGACGCTTCACAACATTAATTTGATGAAAGTCGACCTCAGCCTTGAGCTTGACATTGCACCTTTCAAACTCGCGACAGCACGAACTCAAGGCCTGAGGGAAACTCCCGCTATATGCTATCGAAAATGGCGTTCTTGTCTCAAGACACTGTCTAGAACCCAGAGCTGAGATCTTGTCCCCTTTCATCACAAGGCAAGGCAGTTGAGCCACCCACACCACACCAGCCCAGCCCCTCCAGGGACATCTTTGCTTTCACAAGGCTTCGGCGCGAAAAGACGGCCCGAACGCGAGATTCTTCTTACATGACGGCTCTTCGAGCTTCGTGTCGGCGACAATAGCAGTACCATGACCTCTGGTTTGTTGATGGTCGTCATTTCCCGCTTCCACATGGCTCACACTGTGCTTTGATCTCCAGGTTGGGGTTGATTTCCACATTGCGCGGAACGCGTATAGTGGTGCGCATCAGCTTGTGCAGATGTGCCTGACTATCCTGGTCCCTATTATAAAGGTTTCAGTCGAGGTGGATCGTTTTCACTCTCGCTGATTCAGAACCTATCACACAACGGCCATGAACTCCCGAAGAGCTCGATTCTTTGGTCTTCTCCTCGTCGAGGTTTGCTTGTTCACTTCGGGTTCGGCATCTCCAAGTGCACACCCTGGTGTTCAGCGACGCGCAACATCTGGCGTTTCGACCTCCCCAGCAGACGCAGATGGCAAAACGTTCGATTATATCGTGGTCGGGGGAGGTTTAACTGGCACTACTGTGGCCTCTCGTCTGTCAGAAGATCCCAACGTCAAGGTGTTGCTGGTCGAGGTTGGGCCAGACAGAAGGACGGATCCTTTGGTGTATGATGTCGCCAACTTTCCAACTGCCAGTGCGCCCGACTCTGAGATCAACTGGAGCTGGCCTACGGATCAAGGGAGGTTGATGTCTGGGCGAGTCCTTCAGTTAGCATATAACCACTTTTCTTGCTGATAGAAGTTCCAGAGGGAAGGTTCTCGGTGGAGGGTGTAGGTTTGCCCTCTGGACTCATTTTTGGAACATGAACTCATCCAAGATGTTCTGCTAGCCTCCATCAACGGTGCGGCCTATACCCGTGGTCAGAAGGAACAGTACGATGCATGGTCTCTGTTCCTTGATCCTCAAGATGTCAAAGTCGGATGGAACTGGAATAACCTTTCGGGCTACATGAAGAAGGTCAGTGACAAATGATCCAGAACCTTCATTTCCGCTAACTTATGAATCGTATTTAGTCCGAGAAGTTCAACCCTCCTACTGCAGACCAAGCATCGGACGGTGCTCAATATATACCCAGTTACCATGGATCGCAAGGACCAGTCTCTGTCTCGTTCCCTACACCCATGTTCGGTGGACCCCAGCAGATTGCTTTCGCAGAGACGGTCTCAAACCTTACTGGGCTGGACTTTGCCAAGGACGTGAATGGTGGAAGACCTAATAGCGTCTCGGTGACGCCTTTGGTTCGTTCCTTCTGTGCTGTATTGTTATGGATGACGGGAGTCTGACCGGGATTGTAGGGCATCTTTCCCAACTCAACAAATCGTTGTTCTTCCGCAGATGCATACCTGACGCCAGTTGAGTCTACCAGGACAAACTGGTTGACCCTCATCGAGCACATGGTACGTGCCTAGCATATTCAATTGTGCACACCCGCTGATGCATAAGTCGTAGGTGACCGAGATCCAATGGGCAAATTCAACCAGCCCGCCTCTCACTGCGGTCGGCATCGAGTTCGCACCCTCAACAGGAGGCACTACCCGGTACTCTGCGAAAGCTACCAAGGAAGTCATTCTCGCTGCTGGCGCCATCCAGGTATGAACTGCAGTACCGACTTTTGACCATCGCGGCTGATTACGTCTACTGCTCAGACACCTGCACTCCTTCAACTCTCCGGCATCGGTGACTCCAAGCTGCTATCCTCACTGGGAATCACCACCAGGTTGAACCTAACAACTGTTGGTCGTAACCTCCAAGAACAGGTGAACGTCTCCGCTTCTCTCCGCTTCTCAAGTCACTGACCTGCTCTATCTGTTCCGCCGATGATCAGACTCAGAATATTCTTGGTGCAACAGGCTCTGATTTCGACCTTGGAGGCCCAGCAATCAATGACCTCATTGCCTATCCTAACTTTTACCAAATCCTGGGCAATGGCTCAGCAGCAACCGCGTCGAAGATTTGGACATCGATTTCGAAGTGGGCTAAAGCGCAGGTTGGAGAAGCGGGTTATTCAGTGCAAGCATTCGAAGAGATCTTCAGTGTGCAAGCTGCGCTGATTTTGGACAAGAAAAGTACGGTTCGAATTTTTTCTTCTGTTCAGTTTTAATGCTTACCTTTCGCATCAACCGTCACAGCTCCAACCACCGAGTTTTTCTATGCCAATGCTCCTCCTGCGTATGTATCTCCACGAGGTTTTGCTAGACGGGTGTGCTCATCGGATCTCCAGCGCTACCCACATAGTCTCCATGTGGAATCTGTTACCGTTCAGTCGAGGCTACGTTAGGATCAATGTAAGTGATTGCCCATATTTTACTGTTCTGACTCGATCTTATTCATGAGCATAGAGCACGGATCCATTCACCTATCCTACCGTCCACGTCAACTACTTTGCTGCAGACATCGACCTCGACCTTCAGGTCGGTGCTTGTCGATTAGTCAGAAAGATCTTCACTAGCCCTCCTTTCAGGTCAGTAGCCGTCTTTCGCTCCCTTTTACCGGTGTGCTCAAATCTGATTTTATCATCCTTCAGTAACTTGACAGAAGCAGAGATTGTACCTGGACCACTGGTCCCAGACAACGCAGACCGAGGATCCTATGCTGATTGGAAAACGTGGGTTGACGCAAACTTCGGTGCTGTTGCTCATCCTATTGGTACTACCGCTATGATGCGACGTAGCCTAGGAGGTGAGGCCTTCACTCTTCTACCCTCGCCGTGTATCCACAGCTGACTATTTGCCCTCCGTTCTAGGTGTTGTCGACGCTCACCTCAAGGTCTACGACACGGCCAATGTTCGAGTAGTGGATGCGTCTATTATGCCCATTCAAGTCAGTGCGCACATGGAAGCTACGCTTTACGGAATCGCGGAGAAGGCGGCGCATTTGATCAAGGCTTCGTCGTAGAATTACGTGTAACTGCACAATGCTCATAATAAAATTTCCCTTCGTTGAATTCAATAAAGATTGTCCGTAAATTCTACAAACTGAGGTGCATTTTGTACAGTTGCAAGATCTAGGTTCTACAAGGTGTGGGTATCCCAGGAGGTTGAGTAATATCATGATCTCAGTCCGCCGTGAAATGGGTAACGGGTGTAGATTACAACATAAATTTGGAGAAAATGTGTAAAGGGTAGCGATGTGGAAGGTTGAGAAGCGAAACGCTGCAGTCTCATAAAGGTAAGAATAAACAAGAAGCATATAGTACAAAGGCCGTGAAAGAGAAACTCAGAGAAAGAAATCGTAAATCATGATGAACATAACTAGAACCACAACCTGTGCCAGGAGTCACTTCGCGATATGAAGCCGTTTGAACAGGTCAATCCATCCTCCTCCTCCAGCGTGATGCTGGTTCGAATGTTCATCCACCTGTGCATTCTGAGCGCTTGTGCTGCCCATACTGCTAGTGCTTGCGCTATGGGCATGTGCCAACGGAGACTTGGGATATTTCCTAGCACCTCCATTGGTAACAGGTCCACCAGCTCCATCAAATGAACCAGGCATCATCCACGTATGATCTTCTTCCTCGTGCTCTTGGTGTTTAGCCTGAGGCTCTTCGTGGTGTTCGTCGACGGGACTGGGTTCTTCAATGACGGAGGTGGAACTGGTTTCTCCCCAGGAATAGGGAGACGATGATGCTGGGTTCCGTGCTTCTCCTAGTCCTCCTTGGTGGGATGGTAAGCCCAGAGTATTGCTCTCCTCCTTTTTGGGGGGCTTCTCCTCGTGTTCACCCTCCTCCTCCTTATGACTCTCCAACTTCTTCATCTCCGGCCTATTTCCAGGAGTCCCAGGCGGACTCTTCATTACCTCCTTCTCTCCTCCTCCTCCTCCTCCTCCAGCACCAGCACCAGCAGGATCTTCATCATCATCCGAATCCAGCACATGTCCACCCCCTCTCCACCCTCCACTACTCGCAGTCTTCGCACTATTCGCACTCTGACTCGAAGCACTCCTCGCGAACGAGTTAAGTCGACCAATGACTCGTGCTGAGGTGATTGCGGAACGCCATTTTGCACGAGGATCGAAATGTTTGCGGAGACCTTCGCCGATGTCGTGCTCTGCGGAGGGTTCGTGGGTTGTTAACCACTGTATATGGAAAGGGGGAAAGAGTGAGTTAGGGTAGGGAGAAGGGAAGGAGGAAGGAGGAAGGGAAGGAACGAACCTCGTTGTTGAGTGCTTCGGCTGCTGTGGGACGTTTGGATGGGTCTGGGTGAAGGAGTTCTCGGATGAAATCTTTGGCTAAGAAGAGGTAAAATCAGCTTCTGGGCCTTTTATGAACGCACGAAAATCAACCTTACCTTCCTGTGAGACATTCTTCCAATATTTATCATGGAACTCGATCCTAGCCTCTGTAGTCTCCTTAATGAGGACTTGAACATCCTCAGACCTGAATGGGGAATAACCACAAAGTAGGACGTATGTGATGATGCTATATCCTCGTCAGTCATGACATCCTACCCAGAGAAATAAGGAAGGTGAGAGCGTACCCAGTAGACCAGATGTCGACGGCCTTGCCGTGGCCTTCTTTGTTTAGGACTTCGGGAGCGACGTAGCCGAAGGAACCAGCTACGGATTGGAGTTGTTCGTCGGGGGTGTGTAGGTGTTTTGCGCTGACGGACCGTCAGTAGATGCTTGGCATGGGAGGGGGAAGGTGACGTACATTCCGAAGTCAGCGATGACGATATCAGACTCTGCGTCTTTGGTACGGTAGAGGATATTTTCGGGTCTGATCACTTCGGGTCAGCGTTGGGTCAAGGGATAGAGAGAGACAAGATGGCGTACTTTAGGTCTCGATGAACAATATCATGTTCGTGTAGGTACTTGACACCAGATAGAATCGACCTGGGTGATAGTCAGTGAATGTGATTGGTGACCGGTGAAGGAAGGAAAGTCTCACCTGATGACTACAACAGCGTCCTGCTCTGTGAACTTGCCCTTCTTGACGATTCTCTCGAATAGCTCGCCACCAACAGCGAGTTCGAAGGAGAGGTAGTACTTTGAACGTGATTCGAACCATTCGTAGAACTTGACCTGAAGAAGTGTATCAGTTGAAAGGCTGGATGTCGGGAGGGAGATACCGTGACATACGATGTTCTTGTGGTCAAGTCCCTTCAACACATCCATTTCTCCCCATACACTCGCCTCGTTCCCTTTGACCTTTTTCTTTGGGATTATCTTCAAAGCAACGTCCTTCCTCATCCCACTATCCGCCTGCCCGTCCCGGTGTTGTTTGCTTTGTCCTGATCCATTACTCGCCAAACTTGTTCCAGTCTTAGCACCTGCAGCATTTGCGCTTATCGGCTTCGATTGCATAGGTGAACCCTTTCCAGATGTAGGTTCATCGTTCACTTCGGCAGCAGCTCCATGCTGAGCAACGATGACCTGTTCTGGAGGAACGTGCCAGGTCGCTCTCTAAATCGAGATGAAAAGAACGCATCATCACGTCGATCATTAGCATATTCTGTCACGCATAAGAAGAGGAATGAAACCGGCTCGCTGACGCAAATGCGCAGCAGACTGAGTACTGATGATGATGATACGTACCACGACTTTCCCAAACGTTCCTGTGCCGAGAACTTCTTGGATTTCGTAGGATTTTTTCTTGATGAAACTTGGTGGTTGGGGCAATAGCGAGTCAGCTATTGAGAGTTTCATCTTCGTTATGGGTAAGGGTGATCAGGCTAGAGATAAGTAAAGGACTCTAGTTGCCGTATTTATCGTTTCTAAGAGAAACGCTGACGACTGGCCTCGAGGTGCCAGCAATTGGGACAAGTGCGGGATAGATGACGGAGGTTGTGGCGAACCGGCCTTGCCAAGCCCCAATGACAAATGGTGATAGCGTGGGTGGTTATTCTATTTTTGGATGACGATGGTGGTGCTCTTTGAATGCCCGACACAAGGAGACTTTGCTCAGGACGACCTCTGCGAAAAGTGAAGGACAATTATGCACAAACAAAGGACGGGTTCTAGAGCGTGAACCATTGCTGAATGGAATGATTCGACTCGATGGGTGGAAAGGACTCGAGAGGACAAGCGCCGTGCAGGCGCCGTTCTCCGGTGATCACGCCAAGATAATCGGCCCGAGAACTTAACCGAGGTCTCTCGGTGGAATTTGCAGGCAGCACCTTGTGCAGCACTGTGCAGAGTATTGCAGCGTACAACAAAGAGACATTACAACAACATTATAAAGAACAAAACCTACAACAGATAATTTATGTATAATATATCATCGTATCACAAGAGAACGAAAGGCAAGTGAAAAGAACGACTGGTACAAAAACGAAAGTGTTCAGTATGTAATGGCAAGGAAAAAGTGATTGACCATAAAGTCCAGTAACGAGAGCAATGGTATCTTTAGATACAGTCCATAAACCATGCAAAACTATGGCCAAGACGCCTTGATGAGATCTGCAGCCTTCTCCGCAACACCATAAAGCGTAGCTGACAAGTGTGCACTGACTTGCAGAGGCATAATGGAAGCGTCAACGACGCGAACGTTGGTAGTATCGTAGATCTTCAGCTGGGCGTTTACGACACCTAATAGTAATACAAACACTCGTCAGTGACTGAAAGTTGAAAGGGAGAAGGGGAAAGAGTATGTACCTCCAAGGTTACGACGCATCATAGGAGCAGTACCAACAGGATGAGCAACAGGTGTATAATGGCTATTGATCCATGATTTCCAAGAAGCGTCTGTACCGCGTTGAGAGTTATCGGGAACTGCGCTCGCGGGGGTGGTTTCGCCGTTTGATAGGGAGCTTTTCGTGGTGGGTCAGTATGGGTAGGGGGTAAATGGAAAGGGAAGCGGGAACTCACGAGAGTGGAGCAGAGGTCAAGATTTGCCTTGAGAGACGAGCTGCACCGACTTGGATGTCCATGTCGACGTCGACGGAGAAGTATTTGACGTTGATGGTTGGGTAGGTGAAGGGGTCGGTGCTCTGTGTGGAGAAGAGAAGTCAGAAATGGTGCAAGAGAGAGGTGCAAGAGGGTATATGTGGAGATACTGACCTTGATCTTAACGTTCCCTCGGCTGAATGGGAGAAGATTCCAGATGAGGATACCATGTGTACTAGTTGAACGATGAGTGAAAAGAGCTCAAAAGGATGGGGAACAGACGTTTGACGTACTCAGGATACCCAACGTCATAGAACAACTCCGCAACAGGAACTACAACCCAGCCAAACGTTAACACGATAAAATCCAAACGTAGAATATTCGTCTCGGACATACCCTTCTTATTAATAATCAAATCAGCTTGAACATTATATATCGTCGTCAATGCATCAGCAGATAACCCAGAATCAGGAGCTTGTGCAGCTGCCCACGAAGCGATATTTGACCAAATCTTGGATGCAGTGGCATTGGCTGTGCTGGGTAGGATTTGGTAGAGGTTGGGGTAGGCGATTGTGTCGCTGGGTCCACGACCGCCTAGATCGAATCCGTTACCGGAGGCACCGAGGACGTTTTGGGGCTGGTGAGAGGGTTAGTCTCAGTCTTGGTATGATGAAGCGAGGGAGGGAGGGGAGGGAAGGGTGGAAGGGCGAAGAGAAACTGACCTGCTCCTGGAGGTTTCGACCAACGGTCTTGAGGTCGATACGAGTGGTGATACCGAGTGGGTTGAGGAGGGCTGAGTCACCGATTCCGGACAGCTGAAGAAGCTGGGGTGTCTAAGAGACTATAAGCAAAGGTCTGAAGGGACGGGGATGGGGGATGTACCATGATAGCTCCTGCGGCAACGATGACTTCACGTCTTGCTTTGGCTGTGTAACGGGTGGAACCACCGGAGGCAGGAGCGAATTCGATGCCAGAGGCGGTTAAGGGTATCGTGGTTGAGTTCCAGGTTATTTTGGTGACCTGGAGAGTACGCTGTCAGAGATATAGTTGGGAATGAAAGAAGGGAGAACGAACCTGGTGTTGAGTGAGCGTCAACCAATTTGTGCGAACTGATTCGACTGGGGTGAGATAAGCTTCAGGTGCGGAAGATCGGTGATCTTGTTGGTGCCAGTTCATAGTCTAGAGAGAATGATTCAATACCTACCGAAGGGGGGGAAAGACGACGGATAATGCTCACGAAGGGAGTGATTGAAACGCAGTTAGGAGTACCTCCATTCAAATCCTTGTACCGATTTATACCAGTAAGACCAACAATGGTATCAATGAAAGCCTGTTGTTGAGGCCCTCCATACATATCATCAGGATATGTGACTTGAACGGGACCGTTGTACCCGTGGTAGGTATCGATGAATTGGGCTCCTTTAGCTGCTTGTTGAGAGTTTGGAGGGGAGAAGGTTTCGGACTGTCATGAGGATAAGGATAAGAAAGGGATGCCGGAACTGGGGATGGGGAAACCCGACCTTCTTCATGTAGTTCCATAGACCTGCCCAATTCCATCCTACACTTGCTTCGGAGGTTTCGAGAAGGGTAGACCAGGCGTCGTATTGTTCCTTCTGACCACGGGTGTAAGCAGCGCCGTTGATTGAAGCTAAACAATTGGTATCAGTATGTTGATTGGGAACAATGTTTCAGAGCCAACTTACATCCTCCTCCAAAGGTCTTGCCACTACAGATGAAGTCAGTTCTCGTGTCAGGTGTTATAGCAGGGAGACGAACCCAGGCATGTGCTTCCCATTATCGGTTGGCCAATTCCAGTTCATATTAGAACTGAAGAAATTGCCATAATTGTAGATGTCATAAACCAACGGATCGGTTCGCCTATCTTGTCCAGCCTCGACAAGAAGAACGGTGACACCAGAGTTTTCAGCCAATCGAGCAGCCACAGTAGTTCCTGTAAGACCACCACCAACTACGATGTAGTCAAAGGTCTTTCCATTGGCATCACTAGGAGAAGTAGTGACTCCTGAAGTCGCCCTTTTCTCAAATGGCGAAGCCAAGCTGAGAGATGCAAGGCCAACGCACACGAGAACGTGCTGGATGGAGAGACGCATTGAAGGAGGAGACTCGATTGCTAGGGTCCATCTTTGATTCTTGGCAGTGACTTATTTATGGAGTCTCAAGCGGCAAGACAAGGTCAGTTAGCCCCGTACCTCCCGTAACTCTCAACAGGGAAAAATGTCAAACGAAATGAACGTGTAGCCGGTCACGTGATGCAATCTCTGTGATGGCGACTGGTCGAAGTGCGTCGACCCCTTGCCGCTTTACGCCACCCGATTTCCCCCCAGATAGGTGTACAGGTCTGTAGTGCTTCGACTGACAGCTCAAATGACCTGCCTGGGCGCACACTGGATGTAGACAACTATGATATCCTGTAGGTATCTAGTCGTTCTGTGACTTTTACATTTGATACTTACCCTGACTCTCAGAGCCACATCGGTCTCAACAAGCCGAACAACCTAGCGCTTGCCAATGAAACGAGTAAAAGTCCGCTGAAGAAATGTTACGTATCTGCCCATCGGAAGGGTCGCATTACCGGGAGGAGCTAAACGCTGATCTTCCATGAACTTTGGGCGTTCTTGGCTCTCTTACATCGATACGTGATTACAGGTCCCTAGCTACGATTGTCGGAAGATGAGGATAATATCCTCTGATTAGCATCTTATTCTCGTGTATTGGAAGAGCGAGAGATCCAGCTTCCCGCCCTATCCTTTTGCGACGTTGGCGGAACCATTCTTTCCATGAATCGGATTATCCGAGGCAATCGGAGAGATATCATAGCCTGACCATCCGGTCGACGATAGGCTACAATGGGCTGTGTCTCTCCCGCTCTCCGTCTGCGACGATGAAGGTGTCAAAGGCCTATACTTCCGGTGGCGATGCTCCGCCCAGAAATTTGACGAAACAAACATATGACTTTGCATGGAGCCCTCAACATGGGGAGCATGGTACCGCGCGGGATCATTCTCTCGTGGAGCCTCGTAACCTTGTCGTCCGCGAGGAACCCTTTCATACAGAGGGAAGAGAATGGACCAACCAGCTTCATGAAGAGAACTCAAGAAAACTCAAATCGTCCAATAAAGTGGTCAATTCAAACCTTACCTAGAACGCTTCAGCAAGGTCCTGGTGGTCTAGTCTCTGTTAATCCTCGGATGCGAACCGACTACACCATCCAGCCATCTGTGATCCCCGTCTCGAAAGCCTGGCTTTATTGAGCCAATTGGTTCCATTGTCGTTTCTGATGATCAATACCTAATGAATCTTCTGGTGAAGACTATCCTCGAAGTAATCAAATATCTTTGGTTCCTGAAAGGCGGCGTGCTTGGAGCGTGTTGGGAAGTAAGAACGCTGCGGTATAGCTGCGGTATATCTCCATCTGAAGGTATAATGGCTTTCTGGCGCCCATACTCTGAAATCGTTTATGATCGCTCATTGCTCTCTTACGTCGCTACCTTTCGTGTGCCATACGCCAACACGATCCCTCCACAACGCCGCATCTGCACGTACCTTTCTATAACGCCATGGCTGACACCCTTCACATTGACGTAGGACACTTGGACATCGATATGGACGTACTTGGAAGGTACTAATCGTACCCGATTGCCTCAACGGCATTTCGTGTGCTAAGAAGAATTTCACCGTCTTCTAATCGGTATCCCTCTATTATTCCTCTCACTTTACTGGGAAATACACCTACCTCCAGAGTACAAACGGCTTCTCTCCAAGGACACTCTTTACCGGGCTGGATCTCATGATTTTGACTGCGGATTCGTCACGTTCCAATCGCGTGTACCCCATCTACGCTTCCCGGACTTACCGCGATTCAAGCCTGGTCGATCCCGCCGGCTCACACTATGAGATCACGGACAGACGTACATGCCGATGAACCCCTCTCGAGACTCACAGAACGTGACCCAGTGACCAGGACTTCCAAGCACTTGTAAGCGAATAATCAAACGTCGAGATTGACAAGATAATTAATCCGTATATTCCTGTAGGCTGGCTATAGAAGAAATTGCTAGGTTGGTTTAATACAGGAGGACATATGCTCGAATGGTAACGAGAAAGAGAAAGAGAATAAATATGTCGAGGACGATAGTCTAAATGGGAGGAGGAGGAAAACGGTTCAAATCATCCCAGTTCGATGAATGGAGGAAGAGCTGCTGAGTTTCTAGAGCAATTTGACTCTGATCGTTGATGGTGGACATAGGTGGCCTAGAACCCAAGTGGGTAGTTGGGTCGGCATCTGGCATTATGAAACCTGGACCGCCGGTTCCATACTCGAAATTCGTGGGGAGCGTGCTACATGTGATGGTCAGAATACGGCCCCATCATTTCCAGCTATACACGCACCTATACTCGCCGCAATGAGATGGAATGACTGGTTGAGCGGGAGTCGAATAAGTATCCTTCACTGGGGAAAAGGTGGGGTCATCGAATATGGGAGGATATGGTAGAGTCTGTTGATGACCTTCAATTGCTGGGGGCTGTTCCACGAATGGTATGAGTGAGTTGTTCGATGTCGTGTCGCTTGAGAACGTGGGGGATAATGGCGATTGAAGTGGCGTTGTCGAGTAGAGCGAGCCATATATATCATTTCGACTTCGACGGAGAGACGTGGGTGGGGACTGTCCCAATGCCGTCAGCTGAAGGTCGGATGGTCGAGACCTCAGTAACCTGTGCTCTCCAAAGGACGACATATCCACGTTGACGACCGCCGGGCCTCCTTGGTCCGATTCCCCAGAACTGGGAGTTCCATGGTGTGTGGGGGTTCCGTCTCGTGAATTGCTAGGACGCCTTCCCAGTCCGTTGACATCTTCGCGAGAGTCGATTGACCCAGGTTTAGGCCTGTTGGGCCCCCTGATGCGACCCTCCTTAGCATATTCACAGACGAGATTCCTATTGATACAGCGTTTACACGAGGGATGTTCGCCACTGCACTAAAAATGACCATGAGATGACAGATCCTTCTAACATGACGACTTCCTACCTTCGCTTTCCTGGTACGACACTTCTCACAGGCTTGGGCAGTCCTGAGTCGAGGGTGCTCCGGCGTTCGATAGAATATCCCTGTAGTTGGATCCAGAGACCCTGCTAGGGTAGTCCGTTGAAAGGCCAGAGGATCAAAGCGGTTTTGTGAATTGTACGCTGTCGGCATCTTCTGATACTGCTCGTAGACGTGTGCAGGCGTGGGGAATGTGAGATTTGGCTTTCGATCTTGACACAGCCAACCGTTTGGGGAAGTTTCGAAAGCTCCAGAGGGGTGGAAACCTGGCGCTTCAATGAGCGCAGGCAACATATTGTCCTGAATGGGAGTGTGAACAGTCTGATACTGGTTATTAAGCGTCAGAATAATCCTCACCTGGTAATGGTGGTTGCTCGTTCGATGCGCTTGACCTCGGCCGGCCCCGAGATATGGATCGAACACTTCGTCATGGAGGTTGTGATACCGACGATATGAGTGAGAGTCCAGGGTATTGTCCATGGACAGGTACGCCTGGTCTTCGTACGGGTTGAGGTGGTGAACGGGATAAGACATCCCTGTTACGACGATAATTGGAAAAAGTAGAAGGATGTGGAAAGGAACTGAGACGAGCGGACAACGTGGGTATCCAATTCGGCTGCAAATAATGTAACTATATGTCCTCCGACCCCCCGGTTTAGCACCGATTTTCTCGAGCTTTTCAAAGATCGGTCTACCTAGTCAGGTACGACTCCCCGTGCACAAGACTTCGATGCATCCCACTCTTCCCTTCTCTTTGCCGTTGTATGTACAAGAGAGAATTGGGGACCCCCGGAGATCTAATCGCCCAATTCAGGGTGCATTATACTGCGATCTTTACTGAAAGCCGCGGTGCGTGGATTCCCTATTGACTGTGTGAATAGGTTTAATTCGCTTACGACGGGGTTAGCAGATGGGTGTCATACATTCTTACATGCGATAACCACGACCGATAAGGTACATTGCTGTCGCGGCCATCTTGGAGTTAGATGGATGCGGCAAAACGAATCTTGTTTGCCTGGTAATTTACATGGGCGAAAACGGGCAGTTGGTACATTTTCCTGGATTCGCCGATTGAGTTCCCTCGTGAGTCGCCAGGTCCACTACCAAGAGTGATCCGACCGTAAAGCCTAATTGCCTGGGACGTGCTGTGAGGTGGAGGTCACCGAGCTCTCTTGGCGCGTAGACAGGGTACATTTTCTGAACGTTTGTCATGAATGCATAAACCGCATCGCCGCTCCTTTCTTGAATTCGCCTGCTCCGTATTTGCCATAAGATTGGGAGAACGCTGAGCAAGGAAGTTGCTTGACTAATGGTCGTCCATTCGTGGAAGTGTTCGAAATTAGAAGCCCATCTTTGTTAGCACCTACCGGTACTTCGTCTACAGGACAATTCTACCAGTTAATCGCGACCGTGGACATACGTGTAATATTTAAGCTGCCACTGAAACGGCGGAGATTTTCCGAGGACTCTGTGCGTTACAGAGTTACATGTTTGTTAAAGAGTGATCGACTTGAAAAAGCCAAAAGTCAAGAAGAAAATATCACAGCAGTTGCTGTATGGGTTGCGTGGCTACCGATTCCGGTCCTTGTTTTCTTTGAGAATTGATCAGGGAATAACCGAAAGCGGAAGCAGGCACATCTCATTGGAGGAAAAAAGAAGTTCACGATGTCTGCGCCACAGCCGCAGAAGTTCGTAAAATAAGCTGCCGCCGGCTCCAAGACCTGTGTAATACAACAGCTGCCATAGCAAACATGGTCATCCGGGTGGCTCAGATCAGCCCACCTGACCAAGAGTGGGCCATTCAGAATACAAGAACAAAGCAGCCGGTGATTTTCGCCCCGCTAGTTGGATGTGAAATATGGCAGTCTCACGTCCCGGCGTTATGTCAAAGAATGCCAATACTTGTTCTGATGCAGAACGGGAGGATTACCAACCTTTTGTTCAAGTTGCTGGACAAATATGCTTGACTGTCGTTTCGAGTCAGCGGAGCCTGGGTGAGTTGACGATGACGTACTCATAGAAGTTCTTGTAAATTTCTAGCGCCCGTCGAACCTCCGATTGACGCGAGTATCTGGCAACAACCTTGAGCGCAATGTGATACGATGAATGCTGAACATTCTGGCATGTATGAGAAACATAGAAAACAAGTATGTGAACTAGACGACTATCAATACCGGGAATTCCAACGAAGATCCCTCTAGCTCCATTGTACTGTACCCTGCTGGTTTAGGGAGAGGGACACGTTTCCAACAACGAGCTTCTGTAATTGGGCCTTATACGTCCAGCCGGAAACAACTTTGCCGTTCACGGAAACCCTCTTAGGCTTGGTCGACACTCCTAGGATTGTGATTTCTTCCACTTGTTGTTCAACCTTGAACGAGCCTCGACCGGAAATCACCAGCTTGCCCTTATCAACACTGAAAGTGATTTCTCTGCTTGGGCCAGGCGGATCGCTTATACCATCGTCGACGTAGGCGGTTCCAAATGCATGTGCACCCTTCGTCTGGGAGATTAAGAGGGAGTATGGCCCTTGCTGCGTCTCGTAGATGGTATAGGCTGGCTTCGCGTGCAAGAGGAGAGCAGCACCATCCCGAATGTGAACGTTGATGTGGCCGAGAGGTGCCGGAAGGGTGGTTGGGGTACCTGCCGAGGCATTAACAACCTCGTGAGTGTACCAATCGCGCCAGGTCACACTGCCTCTTCCTGGGAAGATGCCTTGATACGAGAGGTCAGCAATGTGCGTGCCACCGAGGAGATTCAGAACTTACCATCGACTGTGGTGACGTTGGGAGAGAGGACTGGAGTGACCAAAATGTCGCTGCCCACCAAGAGCTGTGTCGAAACGTTGTACAACTCTCGTTCTTCTGGGAACTCGAAGAATAGAGCTCGAACTGGAGGAGTTCCATGGGTGGAGGCGTTTGCGAAGAGGGTATACTATCAGAAGGTCAGCTGGTAAATCGTCGCTTGGCGGGGATGGTACTTGCCCAGTACGGAAGCATCGAATAACGAATTGCAATTGCTGTTCTTGATGCATTTGCTACACTGTCCCACCGATAGGGTTCTTGAGATATGGCGCCTTTAATATTGTGGTTTCGGTAGAAGGGCGTAAAGGCCGAGAACTGCATCCATCGGTTGCATAGCTCTTCATCAGTGTTTCCGTCTAGAAAGGTCGAAATTAGCATCTTTCACACGTAATAAGGGATTCACATACTGAAGCCACAGGTATCAGCCCCGACGAAAGGTATTTGGAACAATTGGAATTGAAGAACGCCCTAAACGCAGATCAGAAAGAGAAAGGGTCTTTCGACTTGAGGGACTTACTGCGATATTATGACGCAGATAGGACCAAAGACTGAAGTTGTCCCCGAGCTAGTATGAGCTTTAGCACACGTCATTTTACAAGCAAGGACGCGTTCATACCCAATGCCCAGTCCATTTCCCTGAGGAAGGGAAGGTTGATCGGCTGATGATAAAAGGGCGTTTGCTTGGGAAGATCTCCTTCAAGGCATTGTGGGTGGCTTTCTCTTCCATCAGACCCCATAGGTTGTGGACATCAAGTTCGGCAACGCCTCCAGCATGAGATGCATTGGTAGCAAGCGCGTGCAATGACAGTCTTCCATTTCCTGAGAAGACGTCAGTCAGATTGGATCTCAAAAGGCGACGTTGAAATGCGCTCACCGTTATGTATCGCATAAGGTGGTGTGTTGAGATCTACCCCACTTTGACTTCCTGCTCCAAGTCCCCGCCTCTGCAGAGATGCATCGAGCCGGCATGTTGAAGTTCCGTTGACGGTCATGTTTCCACTTGGGCCCGATACGGAAGGATCATAGCTGATAGCGCAAGACAATCAATCAGTACCACTATCCAAGGTATCCGAAGGGGGTGAAAGAGTGGTCGTACCATTCAGGGTAGTCTGTAGATAAAAGCAGGTCAGCTGGTTTGGCTCCACAAACCCTGACGAATGTGACTCACCTGACACTGGATTGCCTGGCTCCCCCGGAAGAATGAAAGGGACACTCGTGTTGGTGAGATTAGCCCCTGTGCCGCTGGCGGCCAATGTTGGAAATCAGGAAAAATCTTCAGCACCGAGGGGAAATCTCGTACCACGATCCATCGCAGAAGGAGCTTGCTTCGTTCATGTCGAGCCAGATGCCGGAGTATTCTACGCCAGATCGGCTCCAATTTGTCAAAGCTTCCGTCCACCACTTCTGGGTGTTATTCGCAAACCAATCGGGGAAGACCTGGCATGGGCCATCAGAACGGTATGACCAAGGAGAAAACGGAAGTAGAATATTCACCGTATAGCCGGGCCAGACTTGGCCTACATACTCTGATCCATCCGGGTTCTTGATAAAGACATCTCTGTGGGTATCACGTCAATCAAGTCATTGCGTTTTAGAGCTCTGGTGACATACCTTTCCACACCGCTGGTATATGGGTCATACTGAGATTAATGAAATAAGAGCTTGTCCACACGAATAGAAGACATAGACAACTCACGATATCGGACGAATTGACCTGTTTAGGAATGGCTGCATCGACAATTGGGATATCTAAACGTGGGTCAGGTTCTAGGTCCTCGCCTCTTTAACGGAGATTATTAAACGTGCATCGTTGGTGGTTCTCAGCCTAGACAGATATGTGTTAGCGTTTAGCGATCATTATGATACGAAGGTCACCTACTAATTGTTGGGTGAAAGCTCGGACATCCTCTGCCGGGAAAGAAACGGGATCACTGGTGAAATCCCGGACGGCATGGTATAGGTCAATATCATTCCACATAACTGCCGATACGTGAGCTTAGGCGGCCGGATTGGATGCTGTGAATCCTGACCTTCAAGTGGAATATTGGCGGCTCTCATACTCTCGACCTGAGATCGAGTGTCATTGAGATCCTTGTAACCCCATCTATCGAATCCCATCCTTAGCATCCACCTTAACGAAAGACAAAGACGATGTCATACCTGCACAATTGGAATCCGAAACCCCAGGCAGGTTGCCAAGTAGGCAGGCCAATCAACGCGCCATATTGTTCCACGACGCTCTTCGGGGTAGGGCCAGAGAAGAAGTATAAATCGAGGACACCACCAATCATACGATACTGGATGAGAGACTTGTTTGTGCCGGGAGGCGAGAGAAGCAGGACGTCGCCGCCTGCGGCACTGTAAGCATGTTATCAGCCCACTGTACTATGAAGGAACAGAATCCACCTACTTGAGCAAGAAGACACCATGGGATTGAGGGCGACCGGTTTTCTCATCAAACCTATGTTCGACATACATCGGATGAGCTCCATAGCTGTCAAAAACGTTAGCATCCCAGCCAACAACCTAGTAAGGAGTGGGTTTACGGACACGTTCTCGTCAACAGGGTCAGCTATGTCACGAGCCCAAAAGGTCTGGATGGAGCCACCACCATCGACCAAATTGCGTCTGAAGCCAGAACTGGCAACGACTTCGCCAAGACCATAGATATTGGTATCATATGGCAAAGCAGAAGTAAGCTATACAGCCGGTCAGTCGAAACGTGCTATAACTGACTAATAAGACCTTACCTGCAAATATTGATCTTCAAAGATGAGAGGGAATCCGTCCAAGGCCGTGGTATTATCGCTCTGGATGACCGGTCCCACAGGCGTCGTGGGTAAGGAGGAGACTCTGGTGTCGAATAAAGGCGCTGAGCCAGGCTGGCTCCGTCTTGTAATCCAGAAAGCGAAAGGTGAGGCATCATAGTTGAATACCAAGTCGGATTTGCCCTTTGAACCGCCGGTTGTTATGTCTGGCCTAGAAATCACGTCTTGTGGTATCGTATACTGTTGGTTTGCCTGGTCGGCAATAAGGACGTGCAGTCTAGCACATGCGAATGTGAATAGGAGCCATGTGGACAAGAGCATCAGAAATACCTGGTTGCGGTTTCATATGATACTTGGATCGTCAAGTTGGTGAAATCTTGTCCGTACGTGTTGCAAGCTGCACCAGCTAGAGAAAGATGAGCAGACAAGCCATACTTCGTCTCAACAAGTCTGTTCAGGGTGTATCCTGAACGCCAAAGTAAGTCACATAAATATCTCAGGGGATCGGCAGGAACATACCCGGACACCCAGCAGTAGAGTTCTGAGCACTGAAATCATTGTCGACATTGAGATTTTTAAGAATAAGAGGGCTCTGAGAGTCAAACCTGGTGAAACCTACTCCTGCCGCAATGGAGGCAAGGAGTAGACCCAACATGACCAGCTTGAGGCGTTCTTGGTCCCTTGAGGGTTGGTTTTGTTGCGGGCGGCTCTACAGCAATTCGTAAAAGCAGGAAGGGTCCCGAGATGAGGCGGCAACCCTCTGCACTAACAGCGCTAAGAGCCCTTTATGATCGATTTCTGCCGTCATGTCGTGGGCAAATATCAACGGCGACGAGTCTACTCCATGCTCAGCTGGTCATGCTGCACGATGACCTCTAGACAAGCGAGGTAAGCTCCATAACCACCAATGCTACGATGAAGGGCGCTAAATTGCTGCATAGAACACTGGGAGATGCCAAACGGAGGGCCACATCTCACTGGCAACATCCGGTACGGGAAAATCGCGATCAGGGTAGCCTTTGATGGACCCACGCTCACGTGATAATCGAATTTAACTTTTAGGGTAAATTTACGTAAATCGCGAACCTCGACGGCAAAATTGCAGCGGGCCAATCAGGAAAAACGACCGTAAATCCAGAGGTTATTCCAGAGGAACGTTTGTTCAGGCCCAGAGCTCGGGGGCGTGTCAAAGAATGACCCACCTGTGGGCGATATACGGATTCTACTGCGAAAGGAATGACGTCCCGACGGGGATAGGTTCCCCGGGTGTTGGGCTTAGGGAGATACCAGGAATTTATATATCGAAGCCGCCAAATCTCGCACGCAGTTTCTGATAAACGAGAGTGATCGAAGCAACGCAGCAAGAGAACAAACCAGCGGTATCGACGCGTGTTCTTATACCTTGGAAGACCGCCGATTCTGTAAATCATGGGGTCTTCCTCCGTTGTTACTGCCATTTCAGGAACGCAGGCGACAGCACCTCACCTGCTTTATAGGCTTTTGTAACGTCATGGGAAGATCCCTTCATACGAAGCGCCACAAGAACATTGTCGTGTGTAGGCGCGTACAAGGCGCGCAAGTTGGATCAAGGGTGGTATTTCTCTTTTAGAAAACCTTGCATGATGACCAATGAACGGAACCTTACGGGAGATTATTTAGTTCCCTTCACCTAGTAGAGAAGACGTAAAATGTCCAAACCTTATTGCTTCGAGCCATAGAATTTTCTCAGGTCAGAAAAAAACATGAGGACCCTGGCCCCATTGACCTGATGATCTTTTGACAGATGGTATGTCGCGTACTAAGCGCGGTAGCCCACAACCCAGCACAATACTACGCTCTCCTCTTACTTTGTTGGTGTGGCATGCTTTGCTATTTCTCGTATCTCTTTTGAGTCATCTAGTGCCTGATTTGTCTCCACATCTTTTGCACGTCCGAAAATCCACTTCAACTCGTCTTAGTATGACCACTCGTGCCTCTGGGCCCCGGACACTTGCCGGTGGGATCGCATCTCGTTCAACAACCTCTCCCCGCAGTTGCACACCACATGTACAGGCGTAGGAAACACGCAACACAATCAAATTGATTGTGTCGCTCGATCGGGGGTGGTGGTATCGGTATGTTGGAATCCGCATGTCATGATTCGGTTCTCGAGAAGACTTGGGAGGTTGTTACCGACGATGAGTGACAGACGTGAGGAATACGGCGTCAACGGGTTGGCATCGTTAAAGCTGGGGATTTCTATATTTGTCAAGAAGGGCGGCTAGCACACCATCGCGAAGGCACTCGTGATAAACGGTTCACGAAGGTCATTCGGACGTTTGGATATCCGGCAGAAGGGGACCACATTACCGAACGACGTCAACCTGAAGAACAACTCACCATAACGAATTAGTCCTCGTTGAACCTATCCCTCATAGAGGTTTCCTTCGTCAAATCGGAGACTATGCGGAAGCAAAATGTCAAATCACACTGTGAGGTAACTGAGGTTGACCTCATGCCGATGGATTGGCACCGTTCCAGACTCTACTCATGTCATCTGTGGGAAAAGATAGCGGAGGTGAACCTCGGGGCTGTGTTGGCCAGGGTGATGATGATGCTCAAGTTGAGCGCACGGTTCAAAGCGGAGTGAGTGGTCTGATGAAGACAAAACGACTCGTTCAGTTTGGGGAAACTTGAGAGTGTATCATCACGAGAACAGTCAGAGGTTCTGCGAGATGACATAGGAGGAGGTGGATGTGGAGACAAAGCTCAGGATAGAACCGAAACACATAGATCCCATCCAAGAGCAACAATCAGATATCTTCATAGAACTCCTGGAATTGAGGTGCGCCCTCGTTCTGGGAAGATGAACCCAGAAGAAGATTTTTCCCAAATATCTGGTATGCTTCGCGTTCTCTAAGCCCGGCTGACACGGGGTGATGACAAGAACGGGGGTCAGCACCGTTTCTTTGAAATGATAGTAAAACGCCACAACATGATACGACAAGTGTAGGCGGAGAACTGGCCAAATTGGAAAGTAGAACATCCTTCTTTCTCTGGGGTCCATTCGCGCGAACGCGGACGAGGGATCGGAGGGATCACCCACGTCAAATACTTTCTATTGTTCGGCGACGCCGATGGCGATGGCGATCTATCTTAGCTGCTATATTACGCCTGAATTTCCCAGACACTAGTTTGCTCCGGATGCAAGCGCTGGCCCAGACCACGAAAAAAAATATGACTTTAGTTCGGGGACTTATTTTCCAGATCCGAGAGGGAGAACTCACGTCCGCGGATATGTTCATGTTTCGGAGAGCTTCCAACATGCTCTAGAATAGAGTTCAGGTGTACATTCCACAGAATGAGCAATGAGATGACATACCTGGCCAGTCCATCGTTCCAATTCAACGACATGTTCTGGGGTGATAAAATCTTGAGACGTGCGAGAGGCAAAAACAAGCTGAGCAGCTGCAGCCCGAATGACGGTATCCGGCGAGGCAATAGGAGAAAGAGTTGAAATAGTCGGCGATGATGGAGCAGAGGCAGCCGGCTCGACCGGGCGTGTTGTGAGAGGAGGAGCCTCCGCCTTCTTTGCCGTTCGTTTACCTTTCCAACAGCGAGCAAGGTGGTAAAGATGGAAAGTTTCCATCTAGCGTACCATTGGACGTTATTGAGTATTGAATGGATTGCTCTGAAACGGACAAACCCTTACCTCCAGGGTTGCTACATTGGGGACCTTCGCTTGTAAGTCTGCAAGTAGATCGGCATTCTGATCCGGGAAGGAGGTCTGCCTTCCCTGAGAGGAATAGAAACTGAATTGACGATTGGTATAGAGTGGAAATGTGAATGGTTCGAGAAAAGTGTACCTATCGGCTGATGCGTTGACGGTACCCGCGAGGATCGGATTGGCTAATGTATTGCTCTCTGTAGAGGTCGCTTTCAAGGCTTCTTGCACCTAAAAAATATGGTCAGACGATGGAATAAGTCGTTTAGGTTAGACGTACAGCAAGATGGAGAACTTCATCCGCGTGAACCTACAAAATCTGGGTGACGCGTACCAACCCGTGATGGTTCGATGGCTGACCTCTTTGCTAATTCTATACGGACGTTCGTTACAGTCCTCCGGGTTGACAAAGTCAAAGTCGACATTTCTGAGAATTGAGACACAGGACTTTGGCACAACGACGGTTCCAACGGGGACATCGGCGAGAGCACCACATGACCCCAGCCTGTTCGAGAAAAGGATTACAAAATACCGGAACGGGGGCTTGCGTAGATATACCGACCTTATCACACACATGTCGCCGATGATGCATTCACGTACCTCCCTAACAAAGAAATCCATATTCGGGCTGCCCATCCCGATGCTAACGATCGAGATGGGCGTTCCTTTGTAACGACCGGTAATTGTTAGGAATCCTCTCTCCGATGACAGAGTGAATGGCTTTGGCTCTGCATCGAGAAACTCCGCAATGCAATTCGCTCGAGATGGAGACCCCACCGTGACCTTGGGGGCATAACTGAGTATGTCGATCCTTCGCGATTCAAATTTCACGTACAATGCGATTTGCAACTTCACCAGGGCGTAAACCAAGATGATAAACGCGCTGATCAGCGGTTCGGGGGAAATCTGAATTCATATTAATTACTTTCCAGTCAATTTATCTGAAGAATCAGGATTATTTACTTGCGTCTGTCAATAGATCCTTCATTCGGGACAAATGTTGCAGATTATCTTCCGAGTTGATAGAGAAAACGTGAGAGATTCTGCAATGTGTTACATGTCACACTGTGACAAATCTCCGAATTTATTGTTGGAAATCTTCCACACAGTAGGTTGTGGGTTGGTGTGGGACCATCGTCCCCACGAATCTCTTGGGTAGCCCAGGTATTTGCCAGGATATCACTTCCCTAAGGCGCTTGCTCATTCAAGTAGCCTTTTGCGCCGCTTCAATGGTCGTGCCGCCGGTAGTGGTGTCTTTTTTTCAGTCGCCGATGCAAGGTTCTCATTACCCCAGTGGGTCTTCCAACGTCCGGACGGACTCCCACCGATCGATCAGACGCAGACGATCGTCCTAGCCCAGGGGCGGGAGAGCGTCCTGATATGGGTGTTCAGAAGCACGGCGTGGAGAAGAAGGCCTGGAAGCACCTGCTCGTTCTCCCCTCTCGACACACGCGATGGAAAAGCTAATTTCTCGACAGCCATCTTATTTTGGTGACTTTGGCATCATGTCGACTCCATGTGAACTGTATCAGTCATTCGGTATGGGCGGCTTTCACCGGGCCTGACATACCCGCTGTACCCGCCCACTGAGCAAGAAGATCATCAACTGTTGACCCGGTCCTCTTGCTATCAACACCCTCAGCCGAGGTTACACAGAGATGTCTGCGGCCTATCGACACTCCCCAAGAAAAGAAGAACTTTAGACGGCACGGAACCCGTAGATCGCCTCCCGAAAATTATATTGGAACGACTATGAAAGCGCCACCTAACGATTAACTTTCGAAGGATGCCATGTCAATTGGACTGAATCCGAGTCCCGACGAACCCCCGACATCATCTCGACATGACGTGCTAAACATGGGTCCAATGATCGAGACGCATGTCGCCTCATCCCACCATTTGTTCTAGCTCGTGTTTTCATGACCTTTGTGGACACGAGACCGACCAGCCGTTCTCGTGGCGGATACATCTTTGTCAAATACTAAACGGCGAATGGTAGGCGCTCAGGGTTCTCTAACATCTGACCTTTCGGCGTACACCGTCTTTAACATCTCCATTGGCATCTCGTTGTCTTAACCATGTCTTCCATTTTGGGTACCAGAGAACATCGTTTGCCCACATCATGTGGCTTTCATCCATGTTTGGGACATACGTTGCAGAGGATACATAGTACTTGCTTCCGGCTCGAGTTCAAAGGCTTAAAACACGCCGAGGCATCAAGAATGTGTAAATCATCCCCGACGTTGTATTGAATGCCTCTCGAACGGAGGATCACTATTCATTGGCGGACTTACACACATGGGATCGAAGCCACGAGAGAGTTTGCAAGTGCCGCTGATCAGCACTTCCGTTCGACGCGGGGCCGCCTGGACTTCTTTGGCACCCATCACATGCATCACACGCTAATATCACCTCACTTGCGAAGGAAAATCTTTGTTTGAAGGAAAAAGGTACTCCTTTGTTGGCTATATTGGCTCTGAATCTGGCATGGGTGCAGTGGTTGTTTATGCCAGTACCCTCCGAGGCTCCGAGCCGCCACTAACGTATCTGGGTCCGCCGGCGAGATCAATCCTGGGAGACAAACCCAGGGATAACCGCAGATATGTCCAAATTAGTCTGTGCTGATTAGTGCCACCCCAAATCATGACTGGTGAGAATTCTGTTCCTAACTAACAAGGCTAGACCATATGAGGAAGGCGCCAGGATTTCAAGGGACTCCTCTGACTGGTCGCGACAATGACGTCTGGGAAGAAACGATGTGGTCTCTTGTTGCGTCCTGGATTGTCCAGGTGGGATTCCTCTTCGGATTTGTCCGTATCGAGATTCCACAACTATGGGTCCGGCTGACCAACTCCAAATGGCAACCATGTAAGGCAGGGTGGGCCAGTTACTGTCTTTTCCGATTGTTTCGAGGAAGAGCACTTGACGGTACCTGTGTAACCCTGCGTTGCAGGGGTGATCATGGAAGCGGTGTCATGGGCTCCGCGAGCTGAGATTCACTATGAGATCGAACTGGCCTGTTTACAATCTCTCGGGTTAATACGTCAACAGTGGTTGCTTCTGTACTCTCGCAAACAAGGTTAAGAGGCCTGTTCTCGGATAATAACAACGACTTTCTTTCCTACCACCTGGTTCCTCCCGCAACGCTCGTCCTTCAAGCCAACGCGACCTTCCTCGGTCTCCAGCTTCGCGACTTCGTACTAGAGCTCTACCCCACCTCCTAGCGCGTCTACACCTTCTACAGTTTTGGACACACCATTCACTCGAACTCTTTCCATGAGTCCAAACGGCTTCAGCGGAGCAGCTCACATGCATATCGATACCTCTCAGCACTCTTACCGTGGTGTTCATAGAAATGGTGGTGGTGAAGAGCGGGATTCAATATCAAGTTCGGACGATGGGAATTATGCGTCGTATCCAGACGTCATGAAGTATGAGGTGGATCTAGATGGTGAGTCTATATCTACGCTTTTAGAGTCCACAGCTGACTCCCTTCGTAGATGAGAACACCACGCTCATTTCGCAAACACTGAATACCGATGGTACTCCCAAGAGACCCATGAATGCTTTCATGATATTCGCTCGTCGCAGGCGGCCTCAGGTGTCGGCTGAAAATCAAGCAATGAGGACGGGGGAGATTAGCAAAATCCTGAGTAAGGAATGGAATGCCATGCCCCCCGTGAGTCGCAATATCGTGTCGAATTTCCCACTCGTCCTCATTTCGTTCTCAAACAGGCGGAGAAACAATTCTACCAAGATCAAGCTCGCCAACTGAAAGACACGTTCAACTCGAAATATCCTGATTACGTATATCGACGGCGCCCAAATCATTCGCGTCGACCTCGACGAAAACAAGATGGTGGGGACCCGCAAAATTCGAGCTCTACATCGGACGACTTTGGCCTTGATGATTCATCGGAATCCCCAACAGAGACAAGGGATATTAAAGGAATAGATCAATTTCCCAATCTACATCGCTCAATGTCGACGGGTGTGACAGACCATGTGGACATCCCAAAATTCCCTCTGGGTAGCTCTCGAGCTGATTACACGTACCCCAGTCCCCAGCCACCATTTCATTCCAACGATCTCTCAACCAAGCCCTTTGGCTCGAGCTCGCTAGACATAGGCCCTTCGACCTTGCCGAACATATCCGGGACAGGAGGACCTTTATCCACCCAAGGTCGCTCTACTTCTGGGTACGCCTCAGAAAGTGGGTCATCCAACAGCTGGGGGCTTCCGCCGCTGCGGCCTCACTCGTCATCATCATCATCGTGGGTAGGGGGTGATGCGCACCGGAGCTATCAATCAATCCCAACCTCCAAATCCTCCCAGTTCGCCTCATGGACACGGCCTCCCTCCTCCCTCTCGACGGCATCATCATCAAGCTATGGCATGTCTTCATTGATGGGGAACGAGGGAATACACGATGCTCAAGTACCAAGTTCTACCGCCTCCTTCTCTGGAAACAGCATGCCTGCGAGCGCCACCTACAGCTCACGACACTTCGACGGATATGGTCATGCGGTCATTTCGACACCGTCAAATACTTCTGGCGCATACCAAAACGGCTCCTACCGCGATACGCCGCAGTACCTTGGCAGAAATTCGCAAGAGCTTCCATCGATCTCTAATTATTCGATGCATTCGAATACGCATCCAGGAGCCAGTCATATACATGGTAATTGGACTAGAGATTAGGTCGGGATTAAATCTCTGATCAACATATTTTTTCGTCTTTTGTACAGGACTGCCTATGCCACTATACTTCCAATGTTGACGGACCAGCATTAGCACTCGCTTGGCCTGTATTAATGTTCTTCTCTTCGGGTTTCTCTTCGCAATTTTCGATTTTGATCACTATACCCTCTGAGCTGCGCTGTCGTTCACATGTTCATTCCATTTACCGCCGCTCCTAATCTGTCATATATTGATTACTTGTATATAGTATTAGTATGCTACCTCACATTGTATTGCTAGGGAATATAAACGAGTCATATCCAGACTAGTCCTTGTCATTTCTCACCGCGTTGGATATACAAAGTGAAACATCGCACCCCCTGAAAACACATTCACTGCCTGAGTGTTGCAGCCTCCATGCTAGGGGCTCTATGCGCCACAGAAGTGGTTACCTGCTACGTTTTTCATACCGCTCCGACGAGTCGACGAGAAGGTCGGTGAGCTTTTTGCATCTTCGAGTGCTACGTGATTGGGATTGCCTGTCGGTTTGTTTGCGCAGCTGAACTTGACCAGGCAACGTCAGCCCGTATACCCATTTCTCGGTCGACAAACCTCCCGTCTGCCTTGTAAGGATTTTCACGGCTAGAAAAAATCTGGATTCTCTCATGGGTGCACCTGAGACCGGATACAAGGTTTATAGAACCCCAAACCCTACGGGCTTTGAAGGGTCTTCTTGTTATTGTTCTCGTTCCTTTCTGATGCGGGATAGAAGCAGACAAAGACGCCCAAGTCGGGAACATTTGTTTTCCGAAAAAAACATGAGGCATCATGAAGGGTGTCAACTAGTCGCCTCGAAGTTCACGGAAAGAGGTCGAAGGCAAAGCGAGCCATGACCTGCTAATTCAACAGTGTCGATGGTGCCATTTGACTGAAGGCTTTCCTCTACCATACGCCCAGCTGGTGGGCCGAGATAAACAGCGTCGATAGACAGATTTGCTATCATTACGGCCATTCATCTAGCTTCATGCCCGCCCCTATTATTTATCGTCTTTCTCACTTCGAATTCATGAGCCCTCTTTGGGATTAGCCTTGGCTTAAAGACAGATCAGATTAAGGTCCACATGATAGCAGTGACAGCTCAAACTCCACATGACTCCTTTCTTGAGCGGATGTATATCCTCGTGAGGACGATCAAATTCAAATGCCGTTATTCATCTCGAGGGATTTACCAAAGTCTCCCCCTCGATGGTGAAGAACTGCTATGTCGCATTCTACCTCTGCCACGAGGATCGCAACGTCCGTACGGATCATTGACGACACAGAACCTCGGCAGATTCGGGCGCACCGGGTAAATTGGAGTAGGCAAACGCCCAGAAGATGTTAGAAACCAGGTCGATATCTTGGAATGGCAATCTCAAAGGGCGCTCGTGCCTGTCTGCGACTTCTTCTGATTGTGATGATGCCGACAGGAGGGGCGGGCTCTTGCATAATTTCTGACTTTCAGACACGGAGGGAAAAAGTGCACTTACGGGGTTGAGTGTAGCTGGATTTGCAACGCTTGCAGGGGTCACCAGGTTTTCGGTGAAATCCACCTTCGCCTGGTAGAATATTTGATGCGATATGGTCTGGCCAAGTGACGTAGTCGCCGGGTTATCCTTCCAACAGACTTTTGACTCTTGACTCCCATCATGTGAGGCAACGAGGCTGCCTGTGGATGAGCCTGACTCTGGGCAGGAGCACCTTTCTGGGTCTCGGTAAACTGGCGGGCGGCCAACCGGCAGAAATTTGCGATAGAGTCGGTCTAACTTCCGAGATATGATCGAATTTGGGTTTGGCGGCGGAGAACCCTCGATCACACACGGACCACGGCACTCTAACCCTTGCTGAGAAAATGTAGAGATATCATCTTCGACAGTTTTCCAGAACAATGAGTTACTTGATATAGGCAGATCTTCCCAAAAGCCTTATTTGTTTCCTTGATGCTCGAGGATACCATGAGCACAACCCATCAAAACATACCTTTGACTGATGAAATGCAGAGCATAGCGCAGACCACACTTCAATGGTACAGACCTATCGCATGCGTGGTAATTGAATAACGGTTAGCAGGCGATCGTGGACATAAACATGTGGGGAAGACTATCTCATCTCCACAAGACTTAACCAACAATGATGTCCACACCCTCCTGCACACAAGCGGCCCAATGTTCTGAAATCTTTTCTCGCCATATCTGCACTGATGGAATTACCGATATTCGTAATGGCTTGTGGACCGGCGGGTATTTCACGTTTGTTGCGATCAGCCTTCGAAGAAGTTGCGGGGTGGACGCGGGTGTTCGAGACGTTGGCAGGAGGTGTCTGCAGATGATAGTCGCGGTAACACTCCTGGTGTGCACCATGGTGACAGATAGCACATTGCAGAGAAAGCGTCCGAATTGGTAATCGGCTGATTGGCATGGTTAGTCGAATGTGCTTTGAGGAGAAACGATTAGCCAAAGAGACTGACCAGATCATGCAACGAGCTGCGTATGCTCGGCACTTCTCGCAGTAGGCATGAGGGACTCTAGTTTGGCTTGACTGGGAGCGATTGCCTTGTGGTCCAGCTAAGGGTTTTCGACATCGACCACAAGCTGTGTAGATGATCGTCTCCACCTAGAGAACTCTCTTAAAACCGCCGCAGGGTCACACGCTTGACGGACATACCAGAGTTCCGTCTCGTATGGCTTCAACGTTGCAGAATTTACGAATATGTGCAGCACATGCATAGAGGCGGCGACGTTGCAGCAGGTCTAGAACAAGTCGGGTCAGGAACTGAGCCGATATACCCAAGCGGTGGGATCTCACCGATGTAGGATTCCAGGAAACGCCGAACTCGGCTTGGAGATAAACAAAGTTCCTGATGTGCGGTCAGGGAAAGCATAGCACACATTTGGACGTTTCCCTGCTCGATTTATATCAGTAATGTTGGGCACATGAGTAGAGAATAATTCATACCTCGTCAGCGAAGGCGTCTAAGGCTTCCCTTAATGCATCAAAGGCCAGATTTCGAAAACGTTGTTCATCTGCACGAACAATCTCGATTCGGCGTTCAGTCAATTTGTCTTTTGCTTGTTTTTCGGGAACATGCTTCGGGACGGTGTTCACCATGCTGGCTTTCGTGAGCGAAGCCCCACGGTTTCCGAGAGCAGTAGTCGATATACTGCCGTCCAAGGCGAAATCAGAGAAGGGTATAGAGCGTCTCCTATCAGCATCCCGCATATCTCGGAAGGTTTCTTCAAGCGCTAGGCTTCGAGGTAGTGCTTCGTTGTCCTTTCCTGTACCCGACATGTCGCCAGCTAGCACTGTTCGTATACTGCTCTCTGAGTCTTGTCGAGCAAGCCCGGGCATTGCTCTTGATCCTGCTCCAAGACTCGTTCCCGCTGCTGCCAACAACGCTACAGTAGAACTTCTCCTGGGTCGTGTTTTCTTGCGAGATCGCGATCTGGGTAACTTGCCTCGCTTGGATCTAGAGGTTGACCGGGCTCGAGTGGGTGTTCTTGCATATGCAGGCCGGCTAATATTGTCGTTATCGTCAGAGTCTGCGTCAAACTCGGCTTCATCACCGGTCGACCGAGGAGATGGAGAAGTATCCTCATCCTCATCGTCTCCAGGAGCCCAACCATCTTCTTCACGACTAGCACCGTCCCGCTGCGACGATTCATCCGAAGACCATCGCTGTTGTCCAGCAACCCTAGACAGTGGACTTGGCGTCGGTATGTTGGTACTACTCCGTACTGTATGCAGCGAAGGAGAGTTCCCAGGCTGGAAAAGGCTGCTGCTCAGCGGTGGATTTCCGTACCCAGGGAACCCATCACTAGAGTCGTTTCCACCATCTCCGTCCATGACCGTTCCGCTGTTGACCACCGAGCCTTCCTCTTCCTCGTCAGAATCTGAATCATCTAAAGCTCCTTCGCCCACGTGTCGTAAGCTGACACTAACTCCTCCAGCGTTGGAGGCACGTTCAGCTGGACTCAAGCTGTGTGAACCATGAACAGAGAACGATGGTCTCCGGAAGGTTGAGATGGATGATCGCCTTGATAGATCGATATCGGCAGAGCTGTGATCACTCGGCCTGCTGAAAATGGATGGTCGACGGGGTGTGATGTTAGGCAATGGAGGCAAGGTAATTGGTAGCTGGCGAGGAGAAGATTGGGTAGACGAAACAGGTGTCATTCTACGAGATCGAGAAACGGAATTGGACGTGCTTCTCGCGGGCGGAGGTGGTATAACGGGCGCAGAGTTTCCATGACCACTTGGGCTTACTTTGCGAAGCTGCGATGGTAAGATGGGTTGAGAATTTGCCGAAGGAGGGAAGTTGTAATTCGACGCAGGTAGAGGGGGCGATACTGAAGAAACAGGTGCAGGTGTATCTGAGCGTGATATCGCCTTCGGTGGTGCTTTCTTCGCGGCAGCAGGTGTCACTGCGGATTCACTGAGTGAAGCTCCTAGAAGGAGCCAAGTCTGTGCTATCTGGACTTGTTTCGCATCAAAGGCAACCTACAACCAAAGTATCAGATCTCCTGAGCTGAGTTGAATCGCGGAGAGATACCATACCTGGGCATTGATCTTACAAACTTCAACTCGATCTCTTTTACCCTGTTCCTCCAAAGGCCCGTTTTCATCGTCACCCCAAATAGCGTATCCTTTGGCCAAACGTTCGAACACTTCCGCATTGGTTTCCACGTCTTCCACTACCAAAGTTCCAATATCTTGTTCTCCTCTTGGAGTATACCGGGGATCACCGATTGCTTTCAGCTTGATGTTGTTTCTTTCAGCGAATGGGCGCTTATCTTGGGGTCTAGAGTTCGTGCCTCGTGTTAGTTCCTTGTTTTTGACACAGAGTGGCATCCTCAAGAGGCTAAACCTCAGGGAGCAATAGACACACGAAATCCACGTACATGTCATCGTAAGGAATCCCCCAGTCGTTTTGTTTTGTGACAGAACTCGCGACAAACGTGAGAGATCCTGAGGTATCCCATGTCGCAGTTGTCCGAGGAATACTATCAATAGGTTTCTTGCAATCCCTAAGATCGATCTGGGAAAAGGCTCCAGACGAATGTTGGGTCCATATTGACTCAGAGTCAGACCCAAATGCCAGGTCTAGAGCAAAAAGGGCAAATGAGCGCTCCTTATCCCAAAACCAGACACGGAGACAAGAGATAGCTTGGATTGGACCTTACCTGTCACACTACCCTCGGCGGCCGAGCCGGTAACTGACCACTTTGCAATCCAGCCCCTCCTTACATCCCAGATTTCGACTGCATCCCCTGCCGTGACGGCTGAGCTTGGCCCTGCAGCAACTGGACCCGCCCCGCCAGAACGACTCTCGGTACCGAAGCCACTGACCCCAGGCAAAGTGGACGATCTGCTACCGACGACTTCTGGCAACCGCGTTGCGCCGCTGCCAACAGTCGCACTCGTCTCCGTTCCTCCTCTTACAGCGTTCGCGAAATGAGAAGCTGATGAACTCTGTATTCCCCCACTGCCCTGTCCGTGTAGATCTGGGTTCGACCCTGGTGTAAACTCGGCATGGGAGACTATGGCCAGTTCACATTCGTATTCTGGTCGCCATATGACACGCCTAACTGGGAAAGAAGGATGGAGTGTGTATGTTGGTCGATTTCGAATCTTGCCTCCTGCTTCACCGGGTCCAGACGTGCTTCCTGCAGTCTGAGGTACGCTCGAAGTCAGATCCCAGACTTTCACACAGCGATCCAAACCGCCGCTTGCGAGCCAGCCAAGTCCGTTGTTGGGTGATGTGTCAGGAGATCCGCCACTTGGATCCGGACTGCCCGAACCAGATAAGGAGGCATGAGAATGCGACGTCGTTGGGATGGCCAGTGGCGGATGTAGGTGAGAGTAGGTGTAGCTCGCTGGCAGCCGATTGCACCAATCAAGACTAGTGACGGAACCTGAGTGGGCGACAGGAAGTCGATCGAGGCATCCACGCTGGCCCATCGAGAGGTCCCATCTGCAAAAAAGGAAGAAAAATTTTGTCAGTCCGAGGTCATTGATAGGCAGGAGAAGGGCCAACAAATGACCTGAAACTCGAAGGAACACACGAACCTCCAAATACTCCCGTTATCCTGACCAACGATCGCATAGAAAGGGTGGGACAAGCTCGGTGAGAAAGCAAGACTCCGAACTGCAGCCGGATGATGGACACGGAGAATGGAACGTTCGAAGCTCCTGAGATCCTGGAGAAGGCGGCAAAGGTCGGAAAGGTGAAGGAAAGATGATCAACAGAGGAGACTCACCCACACGCGTAGATCACCATCGGATGACCCAGTTATGCAGTAATGGTGAACGATATGGGAAACACACATCGCGTTGATGGACCTTATATGATCCCTGCACTTCTTTTCTGGAACAAAAAGTCGAGTGTCAGAGTCGTCCAATGTCACAAACACGAATAGCAGGGACATGGATATGGTGATGAGGAATACTTACTTACCAAACTTGCTGGTCTCCGTCTTATTGATATCCCACAATATCAGCTCACCATTCCTCGAGCTGGTCATAATTTTGTTGTTATATGCTGCTCCTGCTGTCAGAGGGCCATTCCGTCTTGAAAGAAAACCATGATTTGGACGTACATCCCCAACCCCAAGCAACATCAGTACTTGCACAGTCAATCTTGAGACCGCTGCCCTCCCAAAAGTTCTTTGAAGCATCAATGCGGTAGCCACCCTTCCCGACTGATGATTTGTGCCCTTGTGGTACGTTGTGTGACCCGTCATTGACAGAGATGATTCTTAGAGCTACAACGGCGATAAACTCAGCACAGACATCCATAGGCAGCAAAAGAATGGAGCGCTTACATTCTTTCCCTGTCACAGCACACATTCTGCCGTTCTCGTGTTTAGAGATTGCACCTCCTCCGCTGGGAGTCGCTCGATAGAGCCGTACATTGCGTGTTCGGCCCAAATCTGGACCAGTCGTCCTCGGGTCTGCATATACCACATGGCTATCAAGATTGAGCCTGAGGTTGGCTCTGTTGTTCATTGCATGGACGTTCGGCTTCGTTGGAGATGGTGGCTCGGAGTTGACGTTGTTCAGTCCAATGGGGATGACCGTTGGACGTCGTGGTCACGGCCGCGCACGATGATCAAACAAACACAACAGCGACTGGCTTGATACTCATCATCTTCAACGACGACCACATCCTTTCGACCCAGAGAAAATCTCGTCCTTCTGTTCATTCTACCATTGAAGCTAATTGTAACGAACTTTCAGAAGGGACTGTCAATCTTAGCTCAGGTCAACTCAAAGTATGTTACAGTGACGGAAAACTTGTATTTTATTCATCCCGCCAGGGTGATTACACTTGGGAACACAAGTAATAGTCTGTTCACAAACAAATCCATCTCCATCATGCCTAAGGAGTCAAGACGGCGAACCCACCAATAACCATGCTTAGGAAAATGATCAGACAAGCAACAGCTCTGGGAGTCCACTGATCGCCATAGACGACACTCTGAGCAGCGTTCCTCGCACCATCGTTGCGGCCTCCACTGTTATTCGAATCTGAAGTCGAAGAGCTTGTAGACTTGGCGCCGATGGGACCTGTCTCAGTGGTCGAGACAGCAGCGGTCGAAGTAGCAGCATTGTACCTATGTCAATGTCAGTCATGATCGATAGAGTCGGTCAAACAACCTACGCAGCAGAGGCCTTCTCATCGTCATTATCGATGTTCTGGAAGACACCATTGATATAGTGAACAACGCCATTCTGAGCCAAAGCATCGGATCTGATTATCCTTGCAGTGACATTGCCGTTCTTGACGAAGATACCAGTGGAATTGGTGTTGAACGTGAAATTCTGGCCAGAGGCAGACACCAAGGATGTTTCGTCACTGGTAAGTTGGGGTGAATAGAACGTCGACCCGTTTACATACTAACCATTGGACTCAGTTAGTAGGATGCCTTACAGAAGAAGAAAAGGTGTTTCTCACATGATTACCCAGAAGAGCACTGAGAGCTGTATCGTTCGCAGTCAACGTCGTCAGAGAAGTGCCACCAGACTGGAGACCCTCGTCTGTGGGAGCAAACAGAGTGAACCCTCTGGTGTTGTTTGACTCCAGGGCTTGGATCAAGAACTGAGAGTTGTTGGTCATCTTTGACGAAGATAGGACGCCTGTGAAGGTGGATGCATTGGGGTAGGCTTCGAGAACGGTAGTCAGTCTTCCAGGGGTGGAGAGAACGGCGTTGATGCCTGCAACAAGAACGTTGCTATTGAAGGCCGTGGTATTGACAACATCAACCTCTGGACTGCGGATGTATGCGTTATTTCACTCGCATATAGTCGGTTAAATCAGCGAGCACACATACTTTTGATTGAGAAAATAGCGGGTATCGTCCGTGCTATTGCGCGTCCAGACAAGGACTTGGCCTTTACCGCCTTCGAGATTGACCATAGGCGAGCTTGTCAAAAGGGTACGACCCGCTATGACAGAGGGTAGGGTAGCAGTATCCAAGGAAGTCGGACCAGCAGTATCGTTGACAAAGGATCCTTGAAGCACATGATAAGAGAGAACAGCAGCGAGCTCTTCAGGGGTATCATTGAGTCCAGCAAGATCTGGGTCGCTGACTGAAGAATGTGTTGGTAAAGCGCATATAGTCGTAGCTAGGTCACAATATACTCACACGCATCGTTGTTCGGCGCAAAGACGGTATGATTGCGGTCGGTAGAGGACAGTTCGGCGACGATACGCTTTCCAACATCGGTGCCATTGACACTACCCAGGGCATCCGCAAAAGCAGTGAATCCCGCACTTCTCAGAGAGTCAAGAAGGCCGGAGAGGTTCGAGTTCGAGGAGTTGGAGTTGCCAGACGCCTGCGCCTGTACGGAAGGTATATTGAAAGAAAGAGGGATTAAGGTCGAGAGACCAAAGACGGCGGCGGGAGTAAGATACATGATGAAAGGGGGAGAAAAGGAAGAGAAGATGTGAATTTTTGTCAGTCCGATAGCTTATATAGGACAGAGAAACGAAATCCTGAAATGACGTCGGTGAAATAAATTTATTCGTGTTTATTCTGGAGGTTAATGGCGTTCGTGTTGAGGCTGACAGCGAATCCAATCCATCTCGGGGGTTTACCAAGTCGAAGTTGTTATACATTGCGTGGTAGAGAGGACGCTGAGTTCCAAGTCTCTGTTCCGGCGGCGAGTACATTTACGTTATGGATCCAAGAGTTATCATGCCGTAGGTCGATCTCGAACCGAGGTCTTGGTGAGATACAGTTGCAGATTGACATGGAAATCACCCAATGGACTTACATTGGGTCATGATCTATAATGGAGCATGATTCCATGGGTTTCGGCTGCAAGAAGTGCCCTGTTTTCTCATGGACAACAGCCGCTTGCCATGAAAGTACGGGCGTTGATTCCACTTGATAGGAATCTCTGGATTGCACCCGCGTATTTCCTTTTTGACGCGTCGCGTTCTTTGCTCGTATTTGTTTTCGGCGGCCGTTCTTTAGTCACCGGCCTTGCATAATGGAAAACAACGCTTGGATTCGGAATGATCATTGGACAACCACGATGGGTGCGAACAACCAATCCGTGACATCGCGCAATTGCGGAGGCAGATCCTTCGAATCTCCAGAGGTTCCAATTCTTCTGGAATTTGCACACGAAGAGGAAGACCACTCACGGCAGGCCAATCTTGTCGAACCATTGGTCACGGCATTGCCTCTACTACATATCTTTGAGAGCTTTTATAATTGCGAGGCTATTGCACGACGACACCTTCCCCAACCTGCTTGAATCAGGTGAATAATGTCGTTTTCTATGCGCAGCTGACCCTGGTACGGGTTCCTAACTTCTTCCTATCACGGTGAATTCCATTGATTCGAGGCCAGTGTGAACATTGGGATGAGCATTGACAACCGCATTGTCATGCATCGCTCGGTGGCTGTTTCGAGGGACATTCAGCTCGGCGTATCATGCTGCTGGGAACCTCTACCCGACTTCTTGGAATCTCATCGAAGTGCTTATAAGATCGACAACTAACGTTTTCAAATGGCTTTCCCCCGCTATGCTCAGCTCCCTCCCTTTTACTTGAAGTTCTGGCTCAACTTGAACCCTCAAGCTCAAGCTCCTCGATGTTTCTGCCTCATAGAATGGATCGCAATAACGGACCATTTGCACCTGGACCTCAGTCGTCTTCTCAAATTAACGGGGTGAGTGTCGATCTTTATTCGACACTAATCAGTTTGGAGGACTCACAGCTCTCTGAATGACTTCTTAGTACACAGACGGTGAGCCCTTTTCGCTACCAACGACAATAGTTCTCACTAACCGACCTACATAGCCATCTGTTTGACCATAATCGTACGTCAAACTGCGCTTACTGCGCGAGTGCGCGACATCGTACTCAACCTGAACCCACGGTATCAAGGTCTACGATCTGATGTTGACGCTGCCTCTCGAAGTTTCGTTGATATGGAAGTCCAAATGGAGCCTGACGAAGGCACTATACCTGTACTCACGATACTTCCCGGTCTGTGTGTTCAGCTTCTATCTAGTCTGTGAGTCCAAGTCCACATGTATCGGGTATCTTGACGTATGTTTACACATTTTCTGTTCACAGACGACGTACCTTCCGGACCGCTGGCGGCCATCGCAGGAAGGAGTGGGTTAAGCCCGAAGCTCTCCGATTGTAGGCTTCGTCACGATTATTCCACCATCCACCCTTCGACTGACTTTTATCACAGGGCTGCTCAACGCGAATCTTGTGGTTGTGGAAGGTATTTCAGTGCGACCTCTCGGAATAAACCACGTTGCCAAGCACGTTCTCTCCAATAGGTCTTTTCTCACTGCGGACATGGGCCATATGGAACCGAAAGCGGACCGTTGGCATCCTGCTTCTGAGCCTGTTCCTATCGCTATGGATTTCAACGCTCATCCTTCTTGTACTGTTCACGATCGGGAGACTAAACTCGAAGACGTTTGAGAGGATCAACTTTGCCATGTTGACCGGTTTCTACTTCTGTGAGTCAAGATACGCTCATACTTGAGAAAACCGTGCTCATGCCCTGGTTAGGTACCTCCGCCTTGATGTGTGGTAGAGCTTACCAGTCCTGTGAACCAGCTCGATAACTCCTTCATTCTATATGCTCACATCAGTCCAGCGTTGCTACCAGGAACGAGCTTTATGAGAACTATCAACCTACATGGTAAGTCACTATTCCGCTAGAGGATGTTTGATCATGACGGTCATCAACTTGCAGGTGTCATCTATTATATCTTCCTTCTCATTCTATCGGCCTTTTCTCTCATCTTCTCTATCGTCCATAAAAGCGAAGTAAGTCCCTCCACCGATCATGACTTCAAACGCAGTTCACTCATACTATTTTTGCAGCTTGGCCAATTCCTTCCGAGGTTAGCCTCGCTATCCCTGTTCCTGTCATTCCCAGACGCCAAGCTCTGATATATGCGCTCTTCTATACAGGTTACTCCAGCTACTATTCACCATCATGGTCACCCGTATGACCCTCAATCTCCGTGAAGCAGGAACACGCACTATAAGAGCTGTCGACACCACCAACACGGAATTCCTACATGTCACTGTTTCGGATCGGATACATAGGAGGCATCTGTCAACATAATCCAGGTGGCGGTGGAAATGTCGAATACGACGTGATACATGAGGAGGGATGTGGAAGATGAAGGTACTTGAGGGCGACAGCGGCAATCTGAACGTGCTGAGGCACAAGGCAAACTTGGAGCCATTTCATAGATGTTCACTACTCACCACCAGCGCTTCGTATCGGATACTCATCTGGAGTGCTATCAGGGCACCATGCGCATAGATCCGGGTTCCGCAGACGATGGATTCTTGGAAGCTTTCGCGGGAGGTGATCAGGCCGGACGCTCATGTTGATGATCTCAGCCGGGAGTTGAGATACGAACGATCCTATAATATTCGTGAATACAAAGCAAAGACAATCATCCAGACATGGCTGGACAATGTACAAATGTAGAAGTAGAACAAAAGATGCGTATGTTACAATGCAAGAGTTACAAGAACTTGAATTTCATTACGGAACGCCACCGAAGATAGGTTCACGAGAGAGGCCATAGTCCATGACTGTATGCTAGCCAGCCAGAGTGAGGCAAAAGTCATGATGAGGAAGGCGTAGTTTCCGCCGTTTTCTTCGCCGCCAAGCGTGGTTTCGCCACATGTTTGCAAGTAGGATCTGCACCACAGTCCCAAGCAAACTTGTACTCTCCAACTTCGGCACAATAGTATCGGTGTCCTTCGATGCTGTAGGTATGTTGGCGGTCACCACAGAAGGAGTCGCCTACGCGGAAGCAGGGCACTTGAGAGGCGAGGCGGGCACAGGTCTGTCCAAACAGATGGGACGTTAGAACAGTCACCTAAGGCGAGGAGGGCTCAGAGACTTACCTTTTCCTCGAAGTTACGCCCAATGTTGAAGGCTGCCACGAGCTCCAGGAAAAACATGCAGAATAAGACGACCAGAAGATGGAACTATGAAGCAATAGAGTCAGCAATGAACATCAACAATGAGTAGCCATTCTACCAACCTGCATCTTTTCAATACTTCAAGCCTTCGTGAAAATTCGTGACAGCGACCAACAACACCAACGGCGGAGGCAAAGACCTCTGTTCACAACTCTCGCCTTCTTATACCTTCCGAGCATGCTTCTCCTATACCATATCGGTCTCGAACATCAAGCTGCCGCTGCTTCCGATGACAGGTTTTTCATTTTGCACGACTTTGATCCCTGTAGCACGAGGCGAAGAAGGGCTATGATTGACGGACGTCACCCGCCCCTTGAAAGTTCGCGTTCGTTTGGAAGGCGAGTGACCGAGTATAGGAGGTGTGAGGTAAGGCCAGGCATCCATCGATTCGCTTGGCAGGGTTTACGTCCTTGTTGAACGTCATGAAGACTGCCCAGCAGGCCCCCCTGAACAAAATGAAGACCGTAGTTGGCGCTTGTGTGATGCTTCTGGCGAAAATGAAAGGCTTGTTTTCGAGAATTTACCACTTGGCAAGGAAAAGATGGGCAGTCGGAAGAAAGGCTGGGTGCATGGACACAGCATACCCCGCAAAATTGGAGGCGAAAATGAAAAACTTCGACGTGTGTTTGTTGGTTAGGTCCTCATATCTCCTCCGATCCGAGTAAGCAGCTTGACAGATCGACGTTGTGCAACATTGTCGGTCCGATTGCAACCGGAAAACTGCGAGCAGAGATTTCTGTTCTGTTGGATTTCTGTTCTGTTGATACCGAATATATTCGAGAAGACCAGGAGAAGATTGCGCTGTCCTGGGAGCAGCTGTGGTGAGGCGTCAGGCGCGCCCGGAAATGGGCACAGTGGTTCTCCCAAGCGAGATGGGGTTTGAACCCGAAGACATTTGATGGTATTCAGGTGTACTTCGTTATGATAATCCGCCAAACGTAGGATGGGGAGACGAGCGGCATTGAACGGGCTTTTGAACGTCTGAAACCTACAGAATAGCCATTGTTTACAAGCAAAGTGGCGAGAGGCACAACGTGGACCACTCACCATGGGCTGAGGTCACGAAGCCGAGTTCTGCAACACAAATGCTAGAAGGAAATGTCAAGTGGGTCCCAATCTTGAAAATACCCCCAGTCAGAATATTTGCGGCAAAACTGAAGGGGCAGCGAGTTATGGAACCAGTTTGGGTCAACTTATGAAGTAGAGGGTTTGTGGGGCGCGTCTCGAACAATATTATCATTAGTGGCGTTCATAACAAGTCTAGTATAGATAGTGTGGTGTCTCGTCGTCTGCCTTGACGAAAGAAGGTATTTTGGAGTGCAATGAGTACATATCTGGGAAATACCAAGGTCAACAACATTTTCCCTTGAAATTGAGTCATACTACGTACCTCTGTTGCCGACATATGGTACAACCATTCGAGGTTTAAGCAGGAATCATGAGGTCACCCCATGTCCGCACTGCAAGGATGCCACCGAAGAAAACAGTAAAGCTGGCCAAGATATTGATGTTTCCTGGGAGTTTCTCTGGGTTTGTGATCTCCTCCTGGATAAAGCTACGAGAAGAACATTGTCAGCATGTTGCGAAGCCTGTGACGCAACAGACGCTGCGAAAAACAAGGGCTTACCGGGACAGAGCTGACTGGTCCTCTTCCTCACCAACAAGCTGGCGACGCTGCGATGGGTGAGGAACGAATGAAGGTCCTGTAGAAGGTGCTGAGCGACGAGCCATTGTGTTTGGGTGTGCAGCTGTAATGTGAGTCTGTGCGTCTGAGAGGCTGACGAAGTTTTGGAGAAACTAAGGTTAGGGGTGGACAGCACGTGATGAGAAACTATTATGTCATCGGACTTTTGAACGCGACGCGTCAAGTTCTCCGAGTTGCGACGATGCTTGGCTTGCGGCAGCCTCTCCCAGGTAGCCAACTGCTATCTTATCTCCGTCCCGGATAGGCCTCTCCAAACCCACATCGTTGGGGCCCAGAAACATTCGTGGATGATATGTAGTTCCGCACGACTGCTAGGCAATTTCCTCGAGAGAGAATAGTGCAAGGGCCATCAATACCAATTGTAACATCATCGCCGCAGCAGTGCACGGCGACAGACGGCTATACCCACCATCACAACTCGAACACCCAGGAGCACAGGTCGAGGGAAATGGCTAACTCGATTCAATAGTTCCCAAACGCCTGACATCGACAGCTTCATTTAACAACGGGACGTTTACCGGATTACCCGACGCAAGAGAACTGAAGCAGACGAAGAAATCCCTGGCTTCTCCCAATTCGTCTCAGCACTGACGCAGACGTCTCGTCAATTTGAATCTGAAGCCACAATTATGCACTCAGTGAACTATCTTTGTTTTCGAAGTGACAGTCGTGGCGTCCTCATGTGCGGTTAGCGCTGATTTAACCGTCTTGCAGCGGAGGCCCGTGATGTAGTTAAGCACATCATGTTTTTAATTGAATTCCCTTGACATCCGAGGGAGCTCTCGCTATAAGTAGACGTCATCTACGTTTCTCGAAAGCATAAATGACTGGAGAAGCCCAGAGTTGAACGATTCCCAGGCTGCCACTCCAGTTCCAGCTCTCGTAGAAACACCGGTCGTTTTCTTCGGTCTCGGACTTTGTTCCACATATAAGGTAAGCCCTGATTTTGTGGTCGTCAGACGTCCTTCTCTCTGCGTCACGGTGACAGCAGCTCAGACATTTTCTGCCAACAGAAGCTCGACATTTCATGTCGAAATGAGCTACTACACAGAAGCTGTCAATGAGGTCAGTTGCTGTTCTTACGTCGATCCTTTCCTTATTTGATGGGTTCCTTTCAGTATGCAGATGGTGAAATGTATTCTTGCCCTTGATTTGTACATTGGCTGACGCGGTTCCTCTTGTATACAGTTGCTTGCCTGACAGTCTTGGTAAGAGACAGCTGTCAATCTTTCAAAGATAACTTTTCTGACGAGCGTCTCCTTAGACTTTCGAGCTTCTGGACACCTTCAGAGACGAGATCGAGTTCATCTGGAAGCAGAAATGGACTGCAACCAAGTTCCTTTACATCATTTCGCGTTACTTCCCGTTCGTTGCGTTCACGATATTCTTCCTTTGTAAGTCCGCCTTACAAAGTACCACTAATCACGGTAACTCGAGACTGATCCGCCTTCCCCTAGGTGATCGAGAGAACGCGGAGGAGGAAGATGAATACAAAAGGTGGAAATCGTGGAACTACGCAGACCAGAGTCAAATGAATGGGCAAAAGAAGGCTTCTGAATGTAAGCATTCGAATGATTTCGGCTTGCTATCCAAAATCTGATTATGTATCAACTGTACAGTCGTCTTTAACTTCAACTTGGCCATTGTCGAAGGTGAGTAGTCTCCAAATCACAAAGATAATCACTGACGGTATCCTTATCAAGCCATATTCACGCTCCGTGCTTGGGCCTTGTGGCATCGGAGTAAAAGGATCGGGTTCTTCCTCATCGCCCTGTTCTGGGCCCTCTGGATACCGATTCTCGCGTGCTTCATACTTTTGGCCATGGACATATTGGACTTGAGCCACTTTATTCAGATAAACTTCGGTTGCTTAGCGCTATTCTATCTCGGTATGCATCAATACTCCCATGAATGAAATTCCTTCGAGATACTGACGCACTGGCACTTTCGTATCTAGCAACCTCGATGCTGATGTCGATCCGAGCTTATCATGTTTGTACGTGCTAAAGTCCCTAATATGTCGGATCGAGTTGACGGTATTCTCAGTGGCAAATACGAAAGGAGCTCGGTTTCTGAGAATGGCACATAGTCAAGGTACTTCCCTGCATGGTGGTGAAGGCCATCCGGCTTATACCTTTTCCTAGGATTGGTCTACTATCTCTTTTTGTTATTCATCTCGACATTTGCCTTTATCTGCGCCCTTATCTTTGGTGAAAAGGTTTGTCCCTGCATCCGTTTTCTACAGAAGGATTCGAACAAGGGTACTGATTCTACGCTATTCTCCAGGTACACATACTTGTCCCAAGGTAACTCACTAATTACAAACGCCTGTTTGCACCCGAACCATACTAACCTCTTGTAGAATTCTCCAACTTTTCTTCTCTGTAATGGCCACACGAATGACCCTCAATCTTCGAAAATTGGCTACCCGTACAGTGCGTGGCCCGGGGATCAACACGACCGACGGATTCGACGTCTCTACATTCCGCGCTGGACATACTCGAGTGCTGGACGTTGAGGCGAATACTGCCCTGACGGCGACAGTTCTGACTCTCCCCACACTGACTCCCGCCGGATGATTTACATCGACTACATGGCCGTTTGTCAAGGGACGACGGCTTTCGCATCCTATTTCCTCGCCAATGGAGAAAGCGCTCAGGTAGGCTTTTAATTCAGGTCCAAAATGTCAGAATAATAGCTGAAATTCGAAGAGCCTCCAAAAGCCTCCGATTTCAAGTGGCATCGACTTGACCGTGACATCGCTCGTTGGGCTGGATTATCAAGGCAGGTTGGGCGATTTGGAGTGCGTGATGTCCGGATTGCTGATGGAAGGGTTCGCGGGATGAGTCGCTTTCTGATTGAGTTTCGATGGCACCGCTCGTTGGGATGGATGGGAACTTCGGGAACGTGAACCCGTGTTTTCGACCTCCGCTGTCTGCGCCACCAATTTCTATCACGAGTCCTGGACCTAGTGCCCACTGGCAACTTCCAGGTTGTGCAAGTTCGCCGTCGGACATCCACCATCCACCGAGGCTAATCAAGTTCATGTCATCCTAATCACACCCTCCGATGTACTATGTTGAATGTGTAGGGTACATTGAATGCCATTGTATTACGATTGCCTAACCACTAGGAGTATTCCACTTCCCACCAGGCATACTTCTAGACGTTTCACTTGCAGCATTGTTTCGCTGAATCCTTAACCCTTCGCACCTTGACAAAGCGAGGATTTTAGGCGAGATTTATTGGGTTACCGATCTTGTGAATACCCCTGAATGGCTTATTCTTTTTTGCTATGATCTGCGATCAGAAGAATGGATGTTTTTTTGTCCCCGGACAATAGTGCCAGACATCCAACCCCTGGGAATTCGTTTTTTTTTAGTGGAAAACCTTACAATTTCAGTGAGGACTAGTACCTATTCGAGCGCCATTCCGAGCAGGAATGAGTGGTGACAGACAGGCGATGGGTGGCTCAGATGGACAAGGTCAGGATGAGAAATAAACCGGTCAAATTTGGGTTTATATTTGGACCGAAAATATTCCCATGGAGTAACTGGCTCGCCTGAGCGAGACCCCTGCAGAGCCACGAGGACCACTCCACTACGCAACAGGGTATCATGGAATCCAGAAGTCCGTCGCTTGACCAGGTCTGTAAGCTGCAGAGACTCGATTTTGGAGCTCCAGATCCTATGGATACTATGTTTTGGCTGGTGATTTTGCTTGCAAAACGGACGAATGAGTCCACCTACTCCCGGAGATGGTTCATCCTCCAACACGTTGCCGTTTGTCGAGAGGTTAAGTACCCGGCGGTTTGGTCAGGGAATTTTCATCCGTTGCCCGTTTACGACAACATTCCCGACCCTGCACGGGAAGGGGGACAGCAAGCTGCCAATACATCCAGGTATTTTTTGCGATATATATCGGCTCTTTGGGATGCATTCTTACGGCCATTCCTTCCCTTAGCCAGCACATCCTCCGTCCTTCGACAACCCTCTCACCCGCTCGCCGGAAACATTCGTAGATCGCAGAGATGTCGGAAATGGCTCTACCTGCCCTTGATTCAACGTAAGACTGCTTTTCATTTCGGTGAACTAATTTGACACAACATTGACCACTTCTTTTGTCACGTCATTGCAGGATGGGCGCAATGCTCATAGGCGTTGTGATCAGTGCCTGCCTCTTCGGAATCTCGGTCACTCAATCGTTCTGGTACTACAGTGGTACGCCGACTTTAAGATCCTTTTCGTTGCCAGATGTTTGACGAAGGAACATTCAGAATCTGGTCAGGATTCAATTGGACTCAAGATCCTCGTCGGCGTCCTCATGGCCTTCGATGGCACCCATTTGGCCCTTATCGCCCATAGCAGTATGTGTCTGTGATCCGAAGCTTGTCAATCTTGTACTCATCTCGTCCACAGTATACTATTACACGATCAGCAATTTCTTGTTCGTCTGTTCTCCTACGCATCGTCCAGGACACATACTAAAGAACATCATGCAGCAATCCATTGGCTCTCGGAACATTAGTCTGGTATGTTGAATCGATGTAGATGGTCATATTGAACGCTAATGATCACGTTTTGCAGGTCACTTGCGGTACGACACTCTGATTCTTCGTTCGAGCTCAAACTGAGAAGCTCTGCTTGTAGGTTGAAGCTTTGTTCACGGTACGCGTATTGATTTCCAACCCTATTGATCGAGACTGACCACCGGATGTAATAGTGTCTGACTGGTGCCCTTGTCCAACTGTAGGTGTTGAGCATCATTATAACGGAATCCTACTTATCTTCACTCAGCTTCTACACTCATCGAGTCTGGCGGCGTACGTTGAGGCTGTTGAACCTGTCGAGATTTCATAACTCACCTGCCCCACAGTAAGCAAAGGCAACATCCCCATCACTATTGTGTTGCTTGCCCTTATCTTGGCCAACACCGGTCAGTAATATATGTCCTTTCCGATAAACGTTATCTGACTCCTAGACAGGCTGCCAAGTTGCGTGGGTGACTGTTGCTCTTAAGGGTAAAACCTTCGCCAAGCTGCTGTCTATCTCAGTACGTGAATATCCTCAATTTATTACTACCCCTCGCTCACCATACTCCAAAGAAATTGACACATGCTATCAACGGACTGACGGCCGGCATCGATGTTATCATTGCAGTGGTGTTAGTGTCGATGCTTGTGCGAGCAAAGACTGGGTTCAAGAAGTGTGTTTGTCTCCCTCCCGTATCGACTAATTCTAAGGGTTTGCCCTAGGTCAGATACCATCATTACTAGGCTCGTAAGTTGACTCTACAAATCTCGAACGAATACATCCTGATATTTGACTGCTTAGATTATCTTCATTGTCAACACTGGAGCGTGAGTCCTCCGATCCCGACCGTACTGGTCGTGAACTAATCTCCCTCTAGTTTGACGAGCGCGTGCGCCTTGGCCTCCCTCATTGCTGTAAGTGGTTTTCTTGTATTATAGAGATTACACCATGATGTGTGACGTCTTAGCTGGCCGTCTCGACCACCACTTTGATCTATGCTCCTTTCTACTTCTGTATTGGAAGATGTGAGTTGCTCCCCCTGTTTAATGAACGGGAATCTTTGACCGACATCGCCTCGTAGTGTATACGAATTCGCTGCTTGCTACACTGAACGCTCGTGCAGCTATACGAGGTGACACCACGAAGGACTCAAGCCATATGCTCGTCTCCATACCTCCCAACGTCGCAGGTGCAGGCACGACATCAAATAACAGAGGCCACGGAATCTCTATCCGAGTTGAAACTACAAAAGAACAAATGGGATCTGTGCGTAAATTGGATGTCGATCTCCCTTCTTGGAACTTGAATTTACTCCCCGAGCAGGATCATTCAGTGTCGATCTCGAAAAGCGAAGAAGGTTACATACAGAAGAATGAGGCGCTATGAGCGGGTTTGCTGGGTAGATTGTTATGTTGAAGTGACTTTTAATTGTGCATACCTTCGTTAAGATACCTTCTCTGCAGAGATCTAATACACCTTCGTTTATACCTGTACTATCTGGCTTTGGCCAAAGACCAACAGAGCTCGACCATCGCCATGTGCTCACCAGCCTCTGACTCATGGGACTCTCAATGGGGAATCGATGTGGACGCCGTCATAGCCCGCTCTCTTGAACGACCTTATCTTCTCTTCCAATGACGACCAGGCTCCGGAGCCAAGATGAGATCACAGTTCGGGAGGCGATCCGCGCAGATATGCCAGGAATTTTGGAGATCTTCAACGAACGCATCCAGAACTCCACAGCGAGCTTCTATTATGATCCCGTGAATCTCGAAGAAAGGCAAGAATGGTGGATCGACCTCCAGAAGAACGGATTTCCAGTACTAGTCGCCACTCTCAAGGATAAGCCAATAGCGTATGCTAATCTGAGCTCCTTTCGAAGCAAACCAGCGTACAGAATGTGAGTGGATGATGCTAGTGTGAACCTTGCCCGAAAAGACTCACGCGATATGGAACGCGAAGGACGGCAGAGATAACCGTCTACGTACACCAAGACCACCACGGCAAAGGTATTGGTCGCACCTTGGCGGAAGAACTATTGCGGATCTCTAGAGAGATGAACCTAAAGAGCATCGTCGGTGAGCTTGCTCATCAAGCCCGAGAGGTCCCCAGCTAACTGGATAATCTCCCTAGCCTCAATCGCAGGGGGCAATGATGCCTCAGTAGCGCTCTTCAAGAAGATCAGGTTCAACCATGTTGGAACGTTTCATTCGAATGGCTTTAAGTTTGGCCAGTTCCACGAAATGCACTTCTACGAATTTATCAACGAGGAAGTTGTGCCTACTGCAAACAGAGCCCAGTTTCGAGCCTTTCCCTGGGGAAGCTACGCTTTCAAGGAGCCGTTATTCAAAGACTAGCATGGGCGCTGTGGTTGACATCTATACTTAGGAGAAGCTGACCATGGTAGTCCGAGTTGAAAGAGGAAGCATACGTTCAATTGCATTTACGTTTACAAACATTCCATAGATATCGATACATTACAAACAATTGCTGCACCTCGTTCCACGACACAATTTAGTGCTTGGCAGCGATAGGAACCTCAGCCTGAGGGGTGAGGCGAACTGCATGTCGGCGGAATGCCTTGTCGAAGTCGGGGGTAGCAGAGTGAGCGGTGAGACGGTTGTCCTGAAGGATGAATGTCTCTCAGCGTTGTTCTTCTCTGAGATATCATGGTATCAAACTTACCCAGACAACAACAGTTCCAGGCCTGTACGATGCCCTGATCTGGAAGTCCGATCCCTTGGAAAGATGGTCGAAGAGGAACTTGAGGAGGTACTCGGATTCTTCAGTCTTGAACCCAACAATGCGTTTGGTGAAGCCTTGGTTGACGTAGAGCGCCTTCTCTCCAGTGACGGGGTGGACACGAACCAAAGGATGCTGGACGAAAAAAAATTTCAGTCAACAGCCAGGAGAACAAGAGCAATATGTAGCTGACCTCAGTCTCAACAGGCTCCCTCCTCACAGGTCCACCTCGCTTCCTAGAGAACTCGGCTTGAGGTACAGCAGTGTGGACTGCCTTGAGACCTTCCAAAACCTTCTGGAACTCGGGAGAGAGTCGCTTGTAGGCTTCGACCTGAGACAGGAAGAGGGTATCGCCACCGAGGGTTGGCTGGTCGAGGATCCAGAAAATGGTGGTGCCAGGGGGTTGCTTCTCGTATGACTGTCGTGGAGGACAAAAATTCAGGGGACGAGTAGAAGGTAGTGCAGAAAGCGACATACGACGTCAGAGTGCCAGCTGACTTGAGAAATCCTGTCGTTTCCGAGATATTCACGGATAGAGTCGTGTTGGTTGTCGCGATAGACTACATGATGGTCAAAAATCAGAAAACCGTCCAATGGCGCAGACAGGACCAGATAACTCACCAACGTGGAACTCAGGGAAACCTTTCACATTGCCAGACGTAGGGTGCTTCTGGATAGGTCCAAAGTGCCTGGCACCAACAGGTCAGTATATTGTCTTCTACAAAAACGCATCCAAGGACTCACTTAGAAATCTCGATTTGACGTTCAGGGCTGAGGTCTTTGAAGTCCTGGTCACGGAAGACCAAGACTTTGCGCTCAGCAGCGTACAGAGCGAGCTCGTCGAGTCCCTCCTTGGACAAGGAGGAGATTTGGACGCCAGTAATTTCAGTACCGATGTAGGGGCTGATGTCTTGGGTGGTCGTGTTGGGGTTGAGAAGATTGGGCTTCTTGGGATCCGCGTTCTTGCCAGGGTCAGAGTGTTCTGGTAGGAATTTCAGTTCACTGTGAAACAAAGTGATGAAAAGAGAACTCACCGAAAATCTCAGTGGGAGGGAACTTCTCCTCCAAGTCCCAAACTGGGTAGTAGAAAGGATAGCTGGGTTGCTGTAAGACGTTGGTGTTAGCAAGCATGCCGAACGTATCATTGTTGAAGAGCTTACATCGTTAGGAGCTGCCTTTACGCCATTGCCATTCGCCTTCAAGGGATGAGGCGGCAAGGCAGATTGGGCATTAACGACTTCGAGTTCAGAGACAGAAGGAGCCATTTCAGCTTGAAGAACTTGCTAGTTGCAGTATTCTGCTTCTTTTCCATATTTTGTTGGTCCTTTTATACCAGCTTTGACGATGCCTAGTATGACCTCTTGATCATGTCATCCCTCATCCAGACGTCGCCTTCTTGCAGATTTACAGCGTTCGACCGAAATCCTTATCAGAAAAGCCGTCATATGACAGCTTCCAAAGGCGCAAAACGTCTAAATGAGGACGCGCTCGCGTCCGGGATGGCGAGCCAAAGTGGCGGCATGGCGCAAAGGGAGGGGTTGCGTTCCCGTGGACGGTAGTCCAACCGAGGGCATTGTCAGCACATATGACAGCACCTGAGCATAGAGAGTGTGTCGTGGAGGCTGTTTCGAAAGGCACAGAGCTTCAAGCGCCATTCGTGATAGAGGTGGTGAGTGTTGGTGCCGATATGGCGCGATTCACGTTATCCAGAAGCTGAGGCATCACGACGTCCCAAGCTCAAGCTTTGGAGCTTGAAGTTCAACATAGGTCCTCTCAGAAAGCAGTGTTATTTGGCTAGAGAGAGCGCCAACTATTACGGAAGAGAGGGTGCCGAGCTACAGAACAAGAACGGCGTTTCGTCAGATTGACCAGGAAACAAACGGTGTCAAAGGCTTCTTTGGACTGACCAGTCTTTCGTCGCAGGCACGTTTGCTAATCTTCCGCAACCCTGAGTATTCGTATTTTGGTGCTTCAGCGTCGGCCGATGCTCCATCGTTGTTGCGTTTGGCGGGATTCGAACTGAGGATGGGGTCAGCATTGTTGAAGAATGGGCCAGATGGCTGAGCGGTTGGAATTCAGCCACGGATGTTGCCGCGAGCGCTTACACCTGGGCGTCTATCTTGATCGCTCTTGGGACCTTCTGTTACACTTCGAGTTCTTTAGCTCTTCTACAGCTCCTCGACAGGTTAAGCCATGATTAGCAGTAACAAACTTCCACAACAGGACATCTTCCTCGAAATCCGCCGCTTCGGATAATCGGACCGCATCACAAGCCGCACCATCACACAAAGGGCTTTCTTCGCACTTTTCATGTCTTTATCTTGGAGCATCTTTGGCGCCAGCATCTTTGGTATACATCATACATCAAGTTTGAGCAATCTAGGCCCCTCATTCAAAGTCGGTTTCCCGGGATCTCCAAGTTAAAGTTTGCTTACTCGTGTCACCTCGAGGGGGTGGTTTCTTCTATTAAAGAGGTCATAGATCATTCACCTGAACCTTCCCGGTGCCACTCGGGTATGAAACCAGCGAAACATGATCAAGTGTGCCTACAAAGAACAAAGGCAGTGATGGTCTATTAGTGCTGTCATCCTTGCTTTTGATCAGTCCTCCAGAATCCGTCTGATTTCGTCTTCTGGAAGCTCGTCCACATGGCCTGTATGAACTGCATGCTACATGTACTACCCATGCAGCGGGGACGATGACGTCTCTCTGTGCCAATATCATTCAGAGGAGATCTTTTCAATGTGGTCCCAGTACTTCCAGTACTTCGGAGGCCATGGAACGAACAACTCCAACAACGCGGCATTTGACTCCGGGTGGCGCAAACGTAAGGGACCTTTTCCAAAGGGACCCTCTTTTATGGTTCACAAACTCTATAACGAACTTGCGATGTCCGATCTATTCTCCGTGACGGGCTAATCTTACGGTAATTGAGCTCCCATTTTCTCAGACCTACTTAACGCGCACTATGCAATATTGGGTACCAGTGGAGCCAGTGTGAACCAAGTATACTATTGGTAGACTGGCTCCAACCATTAGATATATGAGGGTTATTTGCGATTCTACTGCACCGAATCCACCGAACGGTGATACCTGTCTTTAGGCATCTGAACCCCAGGGACATGGAAGCGTAATCAACGGCCACTCCACTTTGACGACTCCGTCTCGTGTGTCCGTTCGAAGCGAAGATATCAGGAGTCATGTGGAGCAATCAATGATTTGATGTTCGACCGCCGATTTGCATGGGAGGCTTACGCAAAAATTCCTCAAAAAATCTTCATAATCTCTTGAACAATGACGACCATAGCAACGGCGACGACGAACGCGTGTGCAGCAGCAGATCAGAGGGCAACCATCGTGATGAAGAGCACCGACGATGCCTTGGAGTGGAAACCGCGGTATCGCAAGATAAGGCGGGTGCAAAGATTAAAAACACGCGTTTGCCTTTTTTGGAAGCACCTACGAAAGACCACCATGAATGTTTGCAAAAGGCAGGTGGTGACCGGTCCTTTCTCAGCGGCAAAAAGGTAGCACCCTTTTTTTGACGCTTAGGACACCATGGAGCCTTGTATATAAACCGCCATAAGGCTGGCGTTTATTTCTCTGTTCGTCGACCGTGCTTCACTTCGCGTATTGCTTTCAAATGACAAAGCTCACTGTTCAATTCCCAACGACCTGGCCAGGCTGGGACACACCGTCATACGAACTCACCTCTGTCTTTGACGAGGCACACGACAACTTCACTGCTGTCGTCGATCCCAAGTCTAATTGCGATTACTACTCCGACTGTCCCGTCTTCCGAGCCTCCTTCCATGACAAGTCCCGCAAAAGCCGCGCCACCACATGCACCGTCGCACTCAAGTTCGCCATGCGCTCAGACTTGGTGCCTTACCTTGCCAGAGAGGGCGAACTCTACGAAGGCGTCCTTCAGTCTCTGCAGGGCCTGTACATTCCTCGCTGTCGGGGTCTGTACGTAGGAACACGGGATGACGGTGAAGAGATTGCTTGTCTTGTGCTCGACTATTGGGGCGAATGTTTGCGTCTACCCTTCTCCAAGACGTCTGCTGACATCAGGTAAGAAATTTACCTTTCTCTTGTCCTTTTATTCCCTTCTCCGAATTCACCGGGACTGACGTTTTCATAGGAAGAAAATCTTCCAGTGTTTATGGGCGCTCCACCAAGTCGGGATTCTTCACGGAGACTTCGCTGAGCGAAACATTCTTGTGCAGAATGGGGACGTCCGGCTTATCGATTTCGACGGCATCATACCACACCAATGCGATTACGATTCCGACCCGGAGGAGCCGTCTTATCATGGACATTCTGTGTGTCCTGACATCTGGTCGCTTTGTCGTTCCGTGCAACTCCGCATCGAAGTATAGGCGTCCATCATCATCCACCTCCAAGAAGCAAGAAACCGGCCTTACGACGATGTCGACGGGGAGATGATACCCTGATTCAGGCTGGTCACTGTATTCTGTACTGATACCACCATTGTATTTGCTTTCGAACTTTCGGATGTTACACTCCATATTGTAGATTATCACCAGTATTAGCAACGCGATCCAACCATGTTGTACCATATCACCCATTCTTGCAATGCACATGTCGTAGTTATCCCAAATACTGCAGGAGCGTCTGAACTTAGAGCAAGGGAGTCAATGGACAGACTCGTTGTACAGCTAGACTGTAGTGATGTCCTTGGGTAGGTGGTATCTGTGATGGGTGCAAGGACACGCATTAGAAACTTGAATGACTAGCGATGGGGCAAGAACGCATACCAGGAAAGATCGAGAACAGAGCTTGCTCTCAAAATATCACTTCCTCGTATTCATGGCCGCCTTGGCCCAGCTTCAAGGTCACCTGTCCCATACCCCAAAGGGCTCAAATTAGTCTTGGTCGGTCAACAGGGTGATATGAAGTATTCCAGCTAGTTGCCGCCGGGAAGACCACGCAAGGTTGTTGTCGCCAACAAGGATTCGAGTGTCTTTGTCGCAGCTCGTGCAGGGGTTTCGGGGCTCAATACCGCTTCTACCCGTTGTGTTGAGAGGTCCAGTACCCAAGGTGCCTGTGTAATGTCTGAACATAAGCCCAACTGATCATAGAAAAGATAACGCGAAATTACCCGACGAGAAATATCGACCTCCTCTCAGATTGTTGTCTCCGCCTTCATGCACATGAGGGTGCAGGTGTCTTGAGCTATATAGCTTTAGCTGAGTTTGAGCCAGTGTAATTCCGACGTGGTGGTCACTTCGTCGAACCCTGACCTATGTCGAACGGTTAAGCAAAAATAGCGGAAGCGGATGTAGACACTGACCTCCAACTTCTGGTAGAGGATGCATTAGTCAGAGGGAGGCTATTTGGACCTGGCTCCGACCTCTTTTGCTCTGTTCTGGGCACCACTACACCAGCGGGACAAGATGTGCGGGCGGAATGCGGGCTGCCGCTGCATCTTTACCCTGGCGAGGGAACGAGGGTGGCAGCATCGACTACAAAGAGACACGCAAACTGGCCAGCCTAGTGCCACGAAGCCCACCTGCGTGACACCGAGCTTTCCAGCTACTCGTTGTCCAAACAGACAATTTGACTGTCACCAGGGAGGACGTGCCCGCTCTTCTTGTTCTAAGGTTTCATGAACCATGGTTGTCGTGACAATGGGTCGCTTGCACCGCACCGCACCATTTGAAGGAAGAACTCCTTCCATTTCTTGGGTGCATACATTTCCCTGGACGGGGATCTATGCTGAGGGGTTAGCCAGAAGCAGAAGAAGAGGAAGCAGACTCGGATACTGACCTGCAACTCTCAGAGGATGCATTAGTCGGAAGGAGACCATTCGAACCTGGTTCCGACCTCTTTTTTCTCTGTTCTGGGCATCACTGCACAAGTGAACCAAGACTTGCAGAAAGAACTCCAGCTGTCGCTGCATCTTCTCTAACCTGACCTGGCTACGAGCGTAGTAGCATCCGTTGCATAGACTTTGACAATTGGCTAGCCTGGTGCCACGAAGTAGCACCATTGTAGCACCAAGTGCTCTGACTAGTTCCTGGCTAGAATCGACATTTTTGACTATCACCGAGGAGAACCGGCTTGCCCTTTTGAATTCCAGGATTTCGTGAACCATGGCCGCAGTGGCAGGTGTTTCAACTTGCTTTGCGCGGCGCTGCTGGAGGCGATGCTATTTGAGAGAAGGACTTGGTGCAGTTTTCTGAAGCCATGTGCATCCAATTCCTTGAATGAACCATAATGGAAGGTGCCTGTATAAATTGTTAAGACATCAGCCAAGCTGCTCTTCCGAGAAGGAACAAGAGCTTACCGGATGAAAGGAGAGGTACCAGCCTCGCGATGTCCCGGCTTATGCAGTCGTCTGGTGGCCTCGGAAGACCAATACACAACCAGCCAGCATGATCGTGATCTACATCGACTGGTTAGCTAGTCGCAGCGAGGGAGGATTTAGATACTGACCTGATATTCCTAGCACGGTGGATGGGGGGTTTTAAACGCATTCCAGTCTCTAAGGCGCTTTCTGGGATGTCGTGAGTTAGCGGTATAAGGAGCGCACCAAAAGCCCTAGACGTTAGACCTTCGCTTTCGTCCGCAGGAGAAGTATTGAAAGCAAAGTAGAATGGACAGCTAGGGTCAAATGCCTTGTCCACTGGCGACCGAAGTACAAGGAGTCGGGCGCTGACGGGCTGCTCTGGACAATACTCTCATTTTGAACGGGAATGTGGCCAGGAGAAGGGCGTGTTGAAAGCAAGAAAATGTAGCATTTATTTGACTATGGAATTGACACCACGCGCTAATGAAGAGCTCGAGTTAGCTGTGAATGCTTGGCCTGGTTAACGATAAGACTCACCAGATAGATATTCCTTCGCGGTACTAGCACTCTGAGTAATAGATTCAACAACTGCATATACGCACATAGTGTCGGTACTTACCAGACTTTTCACGATATCATACACGCTTTTGTCATGATAACGAAGACCAGTTGCAGGGTCAGTATATGGAGCCTGTGGAGAACAAGTCAAGGTCAGACTTGGTAACTTCCAGATGTTCTGGGTACAGACCTCAAGTCCCGTTATATCACAGTAGTGCTTCTGAGGCAGCAGAGACGGCGGTGCCTCGATTGATGTATCTAGATGGAAGGTTAGCCTGAATAGCGCGTTCAATGAGCAATGGAAGTATACTGACAAGAGGGTATATCTTCTTCCTCTCCATCAACATCCATGCTGTTGCCTTCAAGCTTCTCTTGCCTCCTCTTCTCACGTTCTGTTCGTTCCCGTTCCCGTTCTTGTGCGAGCACAGACTTCAAGTTCTTAGCTCGTCGATTGACGTTCTTGATGTAATTAGGGTTCTTGAATGGCTTGGGTATGTGGTTGTAGGAAAGCTGCTCTGCCAAGCTCTATGGCACTCATAGTCAGCGGAAGAAAGAATGGAGAGAAAGGTTGAGGCATACTGGTCCTTGCGGTGTCGCTGTGCCATCTGAGGCACCTGGCTTTCGTTTGGGTCCTCCCTTCGGTGGCCTAGACAGCTCGTAGGCATTAAGAGATGCATATAGGTGTAGAATGGATACTCACATCGTCAGCCCCGTTGATCTCGAGCTGTATGCCTTCAGCCTCTACCAGGCCACTTCAGACGCGAGGATGATGGTGGGAGGTTCATGGAGGTATCTTGTTACAAATAAAGGCAGTAGCCAAACAACCATCCTGAGTTCCGTCCTTTTTCGGTAATCCAAAAATTCCTTAGGCTCAAGTTGAGCTCATCGTCTTGGACGTCCTCAATCATGCCTGCTCTAACAAAACCGTCGTCTAAGAAGCGCTCGGCTCCAACACAGGCTGGTCCTAAAGCAAAAAAAGTCCATGTGGAAAAGCCGGAGAAAGCTGGGAAGAAACGTAGTAAACCTGTTACCGCTCCTCAGGCCTCTGGCTCTGGCGACTCCGCGTCCGATTCTGAGGATGATCAAGACGAATGGAATGGCCCTGATGGTGACGACCAAGATGCTGTGCTTGATGAGGATGCTATGGATGAGGATGCGCCAGAAGTTGCACCTTCAACATCGACCAAGGACCCTGATGGTGAGCTTTATCATTTCTTCTCTCACGACTGCAAAAGGCCGACCAATATCTTCACAGCCAACAGGCAATCACACAAAGAACAAAAGCTGGTACTACAGCAACGAAAAGCTGCCAAACCACACTCTAATCTTATCGGGGATGCTAAACGAGTTTGGGCACTTGCAAGGCAGACGAATATACCAACTGCCGAACGCAAGAAGCATATCCATGATCTTATGGACATAATACGGGGCCATGTGAAGGATATTGTGCTAAAACACGATGCAAGTAGGATCGTACAGACTGTGGTGAAGCATGGAGGACAGAAGGAACGAGATGAGGTTGCCGTCGAGTTGAAGGGCAAGTACAAGGAGCTTGCTCAAAATAAATACTCAAAGGTATGTATCTTGGTCGAATGATGCTTCCTGTCCTCGTACTGAACGTCCTCCGCCAGTTTCTGGTTACAAAGCTGATTCGTCTATGTCCCGCACACCGGGCGTCCATACTGCAAGAATTCCAATCGCACGTTCTGCGGTTACTTCTACATCGAGAAGCTACCTCTGTTCTCGCTGATGCATTTGAACTCTATGCCAATGCTTACGAAAGGACAATTCTTCTACGTGACTTTTACGGGAAGGAGACTGTCCTCTTTTCAACGACGAGTGGGACTGACGCTGAGAAGGAACGGGCGAAGAAAGGCCTTCGAGGCGTTCTTGAAGGAGCTGACGCCGAGAGAAGGCGTCGTGTCCTCTCCGCTCTCAAGGAAAATCTCATTCAAATGTAAGTATAGCCCAGCCCGTTCTATCTCCCTATTTCGCGACTAACGTCTGTTCTAGATTCAACAACCCAGACAAAGGCGCAATTACACATGCTGTAGTTCACAGAGCGCTGTGGGAATACGTTAGTGCTCTTAATGACATCGAAGATCAAGCAGAGCGTGAAAAACTCCAGAGGGAGATCTTCGAAACGTGGGTTGTCTCGCAAATGAATTTTTAGCACATGAATTGACCGGGTTTGATGTATTCTAGGTGTCAGGATGTCCTAGCAGAAATGGTTCATACCAAGGACGGCAGCCGCGTTGTTCGTGAATTCTTGGCTCTAGGGACGGCGAAGGATAGGAAACAGATCCTGAAAGTCCTGAAGCCTCATGTCGAACGGATGTGTCTCGACGATGAGGCTCAACTTGTGCTATTCACTGCTTTGGATGTTATCGAGTATGTTTCAGTCCTTTTATTCTCAATTGTCCCTCGGAGGCTGACGCCATATCTACTAGTGACACTAAGATGGCTTCCAAGTCCCTCATTTCCGAAATGACGGGACCCGCAACGAAACTCTACACTTCTCCCCAAGGGCGTCGGTCATTACTATACCTCCTGGTACCAAGGACAAGGCGACACTTTACCCCTGCTCAGATTGCTTCCCTTGCCGAGACTGACGAAACACGGTCACGGACGAGCAAGAAAGACGCGGAAACGCGAGAGGGCGAAGTCCGGAAATTCGCTAGTGACTCTCTTATCTCCTGGGTCGAATCAAATGCCACAACCCTCGTCCGAGAACCCGGCGGTAGTCTCGTAGTTGGTGAGATAATGCTCTACGCTGACGGAGGTTAGTCTGCCATCTAATTAGTGTCCTTCATGAAACTGATTCTCATAACAATTAGACCAAAACGCCACCCAGACAGCCCTGCTCAAGGCCATCTCAGACTCCTATCCCTCGTCAGACCCGTCCTCGCCGCATCTCATTGACCTGCCTCATGCCTCACGGTTATACAAAACTCTTCTCCAAGGAGGTCACTTCAACCGGGTGAAAAACGAGGTAGAACGCGCCCCGGGCTGGGACGCGAGTGCATTCGGCGTCGCATTCGTGGAGTTGGTTAGTAAAGCTGTGACTGTTGCGATGTGTACTCAGGGAGAATGCAATGGAGCTTTCGTCGTTGCGGAGCTGTGTCAAGCGCTTATCACGGGTAGGAAGGACAAGGAGAGGGCTGTATTGAAGGGTTGGTTTAACGATGGGGTGAGAAAGATGGTGGAGAACGGCAGTGCAAAGGGAAAAAAGGTTCTATTAGAATCACTTGGGCGACTGTAATCTGTGCCCATGCACTAGCATTCTGCACTCTAGAACGTGGAAATAATCATATTCATAGGAGATTTATCACGCTCGACCGAGTCTATCGTCTTCTTCGGATTATAATCTGCACTTCGTGGTCCCACACTGGTATGATGGACCGGTGTGCACGGACCCTCGGTGATGTTTTGAAAATCACTGAGTTGCCGGGTATATCAAAATAATCAATTTGGGCGGTATTGTCAGGGCCGTGCTAGTCTATTTTCACCCTTTAGCTTCTTTTCGCTTTACCAAACAGGTAACGGCATTTCGTATGTTCTTCTAATTTCAGGTAACATAGGAAACACCCACAACGACGGTTATACCCAGCTGCTTCGGACAATTTCTTCTCCAGCAAAGCCAGCGAAAGAGACAGCTCATGTAGTGCACTAGAGCTCCAGCTTTACGACTCGCGGTGGAGAACGGCAAGGACATCCTGAGGTTAGGCGGAAAACTCTTTGACCCTTAGGTCGCCGCCGTAACGGAAGACAACCGATCGGACCGCGTATGACAGTGACAAGTTTCTGACAGCATCACAAATCGAAGAACCCTTCCTTGACCTCCTGCGACGGCCCTTTGTTTCTCCCCAGAAACGATGAAACAAATTTGGCTTGGTGTGGAGCAGAATTATGAAATCGAGAGGATCCTTTCCTCTGCAAAAGCTCTCAGAAACTCAGAAAAAACACCTGTGTTGGCTCGTTTTTTGTTGCCAATAAGGCTGAAATCTGCCGGTGACTCGACAGAAATAAGATCCTCGAGGATTCTCGCGAAGAACGCTCCCCATCAATGCGGCGCAAATTCGATGGCGCTAAGCACAGTCTAACCCGAACAAGACTTCATAATCGACTCTCCAAATTCCATTACCCTGGAAAATGTCAATGAAGGAAAATTTCCAGCAAACACGCGCTCGGCAGCTTTCTCGATATGGAGGTAAGATATTCTCATCTGTGACCTCTGTGGGCTATAAAAGATCTATGTATTCAATGCCACCTCCTCATCGGCTCCAGTCGTTTTTGTCTGCTCTCGCAACCCCCCACTTTCGTTTAGCTTCGTCACTCTTTACCAAACCCTCCTCCAACAATGTTCTCCATCCGCTCCGCTCTCTTCGTTGCCGCCACGGCCTTCGCAGCTTTCACCTCTGCTGCCCCTACCCTTCCTGCGCCTGGCGACATCGTCAACTCCGTCACCAACTCACCTGGTCTCGCTATTGTCAATGCCCCAATCACTGGCAACAACGTTCTTAACGGCAACGATGTTGACGTCCTTGACCGCCGTGCAGCTGCCACTGTGAACGCAGTTGTTGATGTTCGTGATGAGCAGTGCAGCACTTGCAACACCATCGACGGCATCTTCGTTTTCGTCAAGGCTGAAGTTGATGTCTTGACTGGCAAGTGCAGTAAGTATCTTCATCCTTTCAATGGGCCATTTCACTCATTCGATGTAATTTTCAGATGATGCCGTCAAGGCTGGTATTACCGTCGATGTTGCCCTTAGCCTCATCGCTGAGGTGAAGGCTCTCGTTGTCAAGATCACCGCTCTCGTCCAGGCCATCGTCAAGGTCGATGTCGATGTCAACGCTCTCATTGGTGTTGATGTCCATGTCTGCGTTGATGCTATCGTTTCCGTCGTCGTCGCCCTCCTTGCCTGCATTGACGTTGTCGTCAAGGCCTGCATCGACATCAAGATCGACGTCACTGCTATCCTCGCCCTTGTTGCTGAGGTTGTGTAAGTGCCTTTTCTTTCACCTCTTCGAATCTTCTCTGATAATTTTGCAGTGCCCTCGTTGTTGCTCTCCTCAAGATCATCCTCGCCATCTCTGCCAACCTCTCTGTTGTCCTATGCGCTGCTTTGGCCATTGCCATCAAGGTCATTGCTTGCATTGACATCAAGGTCATCGTCAGCCTCGTCCTCAGCGTCATTGCTGGCATCAAGCTATAAATGCTTGTCCCTTATACCATTGTTGGATCTAGTGTACGAAGCTAGCGCCTGCCTGTCCTTACCAAAATATTCACTCTGTAATCTACCCTTCGGGGGAGTGCATAATCTTATACCTTTTCTTTTTTTGGATCCAATTGTTTTGTCTGTTCGTCAGTGGAGGGCATCGTCGGTCTTGTTGCTGCCTCAAGTTTGTCTTGATCCTTTCTCTATTCTTCGTCGTGACTCAACTTTTCGACAAAATCTGCAGTTTGGATTTTTCATACTGACCCCCTTGTTGACTTCTAGGGTTAGAGAAGAGCTATTGATCTCTTCAGTATCGTAGCAAGAGACCTCCTTTGCGATGAAGGTCAACTCTTGTCATTTTTTTCCGGATAGAGGCATGGCCCAGTGGACTTTGACGAGAGAGCGAGGTGGGTAGGCAACGGCCAGATGAGTGTGATGGAACCACCCACTCCAAGTTCACACTCACGTTACCGGTGACGGGACTTGGACCCCGTTGACCGCTCGATACAATACAGACTCGCCGATTCCCCTTTCTGATAGACTCAGTGACGAGCTTGGCGAGAGACTTCCAGACATCGTTGAAGTCTCAGAGCAGGAATAGCGGTAGCGCTGTCTCCGTGAATGAATGTGTATTATCTGGGTTGTAGAGTAAATAGTGGGTATACGGCATCCTGGTCTAATCTAACGTGCGAATACAAAGTTCCGAATCATATCCCCGCATTCCCCTGCCATTTTAAGCTTTGATAGCAGCAATGAGGTCGACAACGGCCTGCAGCTTCAGATCGACGAAGACCTGGACCGAAGCCTTAAGGAGGGCGGCAATATCAACGTCGATGTGGGCGACAAGGCCAAGGGTGAGTTTGAGGAGAGCAGCGATGAGGACACTAGAACGGAACGCAATCTCCGTGAGCGATCGAGTAATAAAAGCAAAGAACATCAAAATGACTTACCCGACTTCAGCAACGACATTCAGGACGGCAGTGAGATCAACTTTGACGGTAGCGTCCACGATGACTTTGATGGCAGCAACAATATCCTAAGCAAGTCCATTAGCACCTGGCGCACCAATTCAAGCAGCCAGCGATACTCACAAGAACGAGGTCTACAATGACCTTGGCGCAGGCCTCGACGGTGAGGACCTTGCCATTCAGCGTGACCAGGGCGTCAGCATCGAGGTTGAGTTTGATGATCGCGTTAACATCTGCGATGATAGCCTTAATGAGAATCTTGACGTCGGCGAGAAGGGCCACTGCGACGTTAACGTTGATGGGTCCAGACTTCACAGTATCCTCTAGAAAAGAGCATGAGAATGCTGTCCAGAGATAAGCTAACAAAAACCCGGGGACTTACCGGTCTTCTCAATGAGAGCCTTGACGCTCACATCGGCATTGACGAAAACGTCAGGAATCGATTTGCATTCCGTGCACGCTCGTCCGTTGAGGATATTGAACTTGGCGCCTTGAGCGTTATTAGGAGAATACACATTCCTCCTACCCAATGCCGACGATCCAGGAGCCTTCTGCCCGTTCAACATGTTGAACTCTCCTCCTTGGAAATTGTTGGGGCTGTAAACGTTCCTCTTGAATCCAATGAGATTGTCGTCACTCTCCTCATATCCATTCCCGTTATTGACGATATCCCGGATGCTAGGATTACGACTGTTACGACGGAGTCCAATGAAGTTCCTGTCATTCTCGACGTATCCGTTGCCATTGTTGTAGATGTTTTCGCGGCTGAGGACGTGGTTGTTGTTCAAGGCGTCGACGCGGCCACCTTGAGCGGCGTTGGGAGCCGTGACGGGAGCACCGACAAGGTTATGGGCATTTTGGATGTCGCTGTTGCCGTTGTTGACGGTGGAAGGAGGAGCGGGGCCTGCTGGTGCGGCGATGGTGAAGGCAGAGAAGGTGGTTGCAGCGAGCAGGATGAAAGAGCGGAAGGCGTGCATTGCGAGAAACGTTAGGGGTAAAGAATGTGGTGAAGCTAGGGAACGACGAGAGGCTGACTGGTGCGGGAAAACGACAGGAGTCGGTGAAGGGAGCAAGGCCAGCGACGCGAATCTTTATACGAGGGTCAAGACGTCATTTCATAATTCCAGAGAGGCGAAAAACGGAAATTTTTATGATAGGCAGCCTGTTCGGGTCGGCGGGAACGGTGGAAATATGATTGAATGTGTTCTAGGTGTTCGAAGCGACATGTGTATGTCAAGAACATATGGGTGAAAGCGAATAGCTAGACATGTTGAATGAATGTCTCGTATTGCAGCAAGAATTCAGTTCCCAGACGCCTCCGCTGGAGCCGCGGGGAACCATCGCATCTCAATCTCCTCGAAGACCGCGACGCGTTTGGTAATCGAAAACCCGAGCTTTTCGAAAAGGCGAATGCTGGGTTCATTCGATTCGGAAATCCGAACGACTAGACAGGTTGGCGGAATCTTCAGAGGAGATGCCCATTGAAAGGGGTGGGCCGAATTTGCCTCGTCGTCCTGCTCAGCACCAGGAAGAGGTAGATGCCGAGACCGACGGAAATATGAGAGAGGTGCACCCGTAGCGTATTGCAACATGAGTTCCAAGGTTTCTAACGCGTAACCCTTTCGTCTATAGGCAGGTTCTGCGATGAAAATCAGATTCGCATGCCTCGTGAAGGCATCATGTGTCTCACCCGCAATCATGACCTCTACCTCAGCCTCAAATGGTTCTTCCTCGTCATCGTCCATCGTATTTGGTCGTTCGAAGGCCAAGTGGTCAATGTTCTCCGGTATCTTACCCTTGAGAAAGATGTTGACATCCCCGATCATGGTGGAGGATTGCACGACGGGATCACCAGGCGACAAGGATTTCTCATCAATGTCGTTGAGGTCTGGTTTGGCATGAACGATAAATGTGAGCTTGTCGTCGTCATGAAGCCATGATTCTGTCAAGATTAAAGCAGTCCGGTCCCCCGCAACACCACTTATTTCCTCACGTTGCATAGCATATTCTTCATCGAGCGATAGTGGCTCACTGGCAGTCAATTGCCTCAGTTCCTCACTCGTCATCCACTCGTGGTAACGCTGCACGACAAATCCAGTTAGTCTCGTCCTATAACTCCCGCGTAAATCCTTCAAAAACTCACAGGAACATGACTAGGAAGATAGGGGACGAGTATGACTCTAGTTCCGACAACGACGGTTTCAGCGTTAGCTTTCATGGTAAAGTGTGGGTGTGAGTGTTATTTTTGGAAATTTTTGATCTGAAGTCGACACTGACAGCGATGATCAACTTGGCATAAACCGTCATCAGCTTCCTTCTTCCAAGATCCAGATATTTTGCGGTTTAATGATGCAGAATCGTTAGGCGCGGACTGTCTAAATGGTAAATATCTACAGGTGTATTCGTCTAGGAAGATGCTCGTTGCCTCAACGACCTTGCAGAGGCTTGCTTGTATTTGACAAAATCCTGTGAAATTCCTCATGATATCAACAATGCCAAGCATTTTTCTGCTGATGCGCTCAAAGAGAATCCTCCTTTTGACAGATATCGCCATGCCTTCAACCAGAGTCAGAGACGAAACCCGTTCCTGTGGCTATGTGCCATTCAATTTCGCCGGTCTAGGCGATAAAATATAAAGGCGACAGACCACCGCGTTGAGAAATTAACAGTCTCTTTTGTACCTCCCTCTGCTTGACGCATTCCACCCCTTCTTTTTTCGACTTGAACAGAATGGTTGCCTTCCGCTCGCTCTTCACTGTCTCTGCTACCATTCTGGCCGCTTCAGCCTCAGGTATATTTCCCCATTTTTTCCGGTCGTAATTAGCGCTAATTGTTCTCTGACAGTTGCCGCTACCGAGTCACTCATCTCCGTTGTTGAGAACGCACTCACTGGCCTTCACGCTCGTCAAGTCGCAGGCGTTGACACAAACGACATTCCCGCTGCTTGCAGGGATAGCTGCACCAAGGTCTTGTCCATCGCTGTGCGTCTTAAACACCTCTCTACGCTCTGTTCACTAGATTCTAACAATCAACTCGTCTACTAGAACTGCACCACCATCAAATGTGCCTGCACAAACGATATCGCCTCCGCCATCCAATCATGCTATGATTGTGCACTAAACACTGATGTCGCCCAACCCCAATCAGCGTATCAATCAGCTGCAGACAGTGCGTTCGCCCCTTCTCCCAAAACTCGCTTTGGACTCTGACCACGCTCTTCCCAATCTAGAATACGTCGACGCCTGTAAATCAGCCGGCTCCTCCGTCAAGTCTATCACTATCTCCAAAGACGGAGGATCGAACGGCGCTTTCAGCCTTGCCCCCACCTTCGGTTTGATCGGGCTAAGCGCTGCTGCTGTGATTCTTGCCTAATTCTGCTGTATCTTTTGGTTCTTCGCTTTCTTGTATACCCCTCTACTGTACTTTGTACGACACTGAACCTAATAGAAACCGCCGAACGGCACTCGGCTTTGGCTGCTACACGAACGATTCAGATGCAGGGAAGATCCGTCTGACCACGAGCAGAAGGAACTGCTCGGGATCAGCCTTTCCTCGTAAAGTATCCTCTACGTTCCGGGGCAGGAATTTGCGAGTAAAAGGCCCTCCGAGTTGTACGATCAATGTGCTGATCAGCTCCGTTCGATTCATAGCTTCTTGTCCCGGACCATCATGATCATGAGATATAGAACACTCTCAGTCTTTCCTATCCTCCTCCCTTCTCCTTCTTGTCCTCGTGAGATACCCACAAAAGATCAAGCTGCCAGAAAGCTTCCATCACTGCCTTTCATCAAGGAATTCAGACCATTTGCGCTTCTGTGATGTGACATCTTTTGACTCTCAATGTCTCAATGACAAGTTTCTGCAGGCGTATTTGGATAGCGAGATGGTCGTTGAGGCAACGACCTGCAAAGCCCTGCTCATATTCTACGACTGCCTCGATGTAGTGGGGATGCCGAGCTGTTCTGCTGATCACCTCCACCGGCATCTCGGTCGGCCTTCTCTTCGACAGTCATCGCCGTGTTTCCAACGTGGGTTGAGTGTGACACCATCTTGCGGCTACGTACATTCAATCGTCTATGCAAGAGTGTATATAGAAGACCCAAATGCGCTGATGGAAGCTTGAATTCCTCTGAATCTCCCTCTGCTTGACGCAGCCTTTCGTCTCGGTCTTTCATCTTGGGCTCGTTGAATACAATGGTTGCCTGGCGCTCCCTTCTCACCGTCCCCGCTGCTGTTCTGGCTTCATCGGTATCAGGTACGCTTCCTCATACCTTCCTGGCCGACTCCCTCTAATTGGTCTCGTATAGTTGCTGGAAACAACTCGTTTATCTCCGTTGTAGAAAATGCATCGGCGTCACTGGGTAGCCTTCATGCTCGTCAAGATGTCGGGGCCAACGCCACTAGCAGCGACGTTCCCGACGTCTGCAACAAGTTCGATAGCTGCGTCAAGTTACTAGCCATTAGTGTACGTTCTTGATCTCCTGTTGTCTCTTCAGAGGTCGCCTAACAACGACACGATCAAAACAGAGTTGCACAACTGTTCAATGTATATGCACCAACGACATCTCTGCCTCTATCCAGGGATGCTACGATTGTGCATTGAACTCTGAGGGAGCTGGTGCTCAATCCTCGTATCAGTCAGCTGCAGACAGTATGTTTCTTTTCCGGTTCATTTATGCTTGGTTCTGATCACGTCTGTGAATTGAATTACTATAGATTACGTCGCTACCTGCAAGTCTCATGGTATAACCGTCAACGCGATCACCGTGTCAAAAGACGGCGGAAAGAATGGCGCTTTCGGCCTTGCACCTACCCTCAGACTGCTAGGATTGAGTGTGGCCGCGGCTATCGTTCTGGCTTGATGTCGATGAAGCTGCGGTCGCAACCTTTACCATAGGCTTAAACCTCGTTCAGTATCGCCTCTCTTGCGGCTTTGTAACGTTATTTGGCAGTGATAATAGCAAACGGTGATTGCGGGGCAGTGATTTTGTTCGAGTGCCCAGCAAACTTTGATCATGATGGACCGTAATCATCATACTCTCATTTATCATGAGTAGCGTAACAGATATTTCGGCGTCAATCAGTAGGAAAAGCCTATCAAAGTTGACAAATGTGCGTAACCTAAATCCTCTAGTTGAGAATGAAGTGTGCCGCAGAGAGCTTCAAGTTCTCTCTCAATAATCTCAACTCAGTAGGATGGTAGATTCTCAGGATCGCGATCGCATACAGTTATCTTGTGACTGAAATTCCTCTTGTACGGATATTTCACTAAACTCCCGAGCTTCAGGCGGGACCACCAGACGCCATAATCGAGCGATACTCATGCAACTCGCCTTCAGATAGTTCTAATTGACGCTTCGATACATTCCTTAAATCAACTAATACAAGGAATACCACATGCACGGCCCGGAGCGTTCCTTACCCTCGAAATAAACCGGACCAACTACGGACATTCCCTCGTCCACGTTATTCCAAGATCTTCGAATTCTTTGATCCTTATCTTCATAACTAGTTCCCGAACCTTGACGTACCCAATCCGACATCCCGAGTGTCCGAGTCCTCATTCCTCCGAACGGTGACGAAGAAGCCAGAGGAACATCCCCGGACATTTCCTCGACCACGTTGTGTCGAAGTCTTCGGATTCTTAATCTCCTAGATATCGGGGTATGGCGATAGGATTTGAATGCTCTGGAGTAACGTCGGGAGTTTCAGAATGGTTCTTTCGAAAGTATTGCGTATTCAAGCTCATCCCCGACAGTGCTACATGATTTGAAATGCCCATTGAACCATTCACGGCGGCTCAGGATAAAATGATTAGGCGAAACCTCGAAGAGAAGGTGACCAGAAAAGAGTGGATAGGTCGGCCGATGGTCAATGATAACATTGAAGGCACCTTAGATGACCTGCTGTGCCTTCGGACCTGTTCAGGTGATCGAAAGGCAGGCGTCACTGTCTGATAAGGGTGTATCTCCGTCCACATGGCAGGCGATCTAACTAGATAGCCTATGCTGTCTGAGGAGTCAGGCGCTCATTATGGCTGTATTCCTTACTGGCTTTTCTGGCTCAATGCAAATTCCCTTGATTTTGATTGGTGCATGGCGGTCCGTGACTCCGTGGTCCGTCTGGTCCGTGGTCCGTCCCCCGCCGTTGGAAACCATGGACCACGGACCTCAGCCACTGGCTCGAAATATTTGGCGATGAATAATGTCATAGATCGCACTGATTCTGGTAGGTTATGAGCGAAGCGGTCGGGTCCTATTTCAGTCGGTCCTACGGACAATCCCAACGAGAGAGAGCACATGCACATGGTGCGAGAGGTTTCAAAGGGGAACAAGATCCTCAATACAGATTCTGTTCCCTATCGCAGAAGAGACTAGAACTTCACAGGAACGCCTGCGGAGTGAAGGAGCACGTAGGCTTCTGTGATATCTGTTGTGGCGTCCTTGCGGACATGAGCGTAATTAGCAAATCTCATACACAATCAAGCCGAAAAGAATCTCAACGACCGCATGGGTCGACACGCAGGAATAGGAGGGTATGATCCATATAGTATTGGATACGAATTACGATACGAGTAAAGAGAGGAACAACAATGTTCAATATGTACGGGTAAGAGACAACAAGATACAGGTATTTTTGCCACGGGTATGCATAAAGAGTAGCTTTCTATGCAACCGAATCTTCTACCTATCCTACACAAGAAAACCAATGTTCATACGGTCCTCTTACGAAGTCCGATGGAAGAAATGGGGTATTTACTCAGCCTTAGGCTTGAAGTTGCCCAGGGGCAACCTGAAGGGAGGGTTGGCCTCAGCGTTAAGGAGGTCAGCGAGACCGATGTAGTAGGCAATGAATGCAACAACAACACCGACTCCTCCACCAGCCTTGGTGACGTTGGCAGCAGCATTGATTTCACCAGCAGCGAGGAGTGCGAAGGTGAGGGCAAGGAGCCAGAAGAGGAGGATGAAGGAGACGCTCTTGCCAATGGCGACAATGCTATTGATAAATGCGGCATTAGAAGACTGGATTTCAATTGAAATGGCAAAAATAAACGGACCCGAACCAAGAGGTGACCATGCACCAACAGATGAGGTAGATGCCGAGAGCGCTTGAGAGCTCAGTCTTCTCGGCGTAGGCAGCAACAGTGCCAGAGCCGGGAATCAAGATGGTGGCATAGGAGAGCCAGAAAGCACCGTAGGAGGTGAAGGCTGAATTAATAAGAACGCGTTAGTAAATCATTCAACGCGCCACGGAATCAGTAAAAAAAGGTCGGACGAGTCGAGCGGACCGTCAGAAACGTTCATCCGTGTGAGGAGAGGAACACGATCAGTCACCGGCAAGTCACCGGCATCAAGCAACGTGCTTAGTCACTTGACGAACGCGTCGACGAAAATGGAGTTGCGAAAATGTTTTAGGGTGGGAGTGAGGAGTAAGACTAACCTGTAGCACCGAAAGCGTTACCCTTGGGGAACTCCCACATGCCAGCGAGGAACTGGGCGAGACCACCGCAGAAGATGGCCATGCCAATAACGACGTTGGGGTGAGTGATGGAGCGGACTTGGAGGTTGTACATCGAAAGGATGAAAGTGGTCGATGCGAACGAAAAGAGACCCCTGCCGAGTGGAATATGTCAGAGCCAGGAGATTTGTCGACGGCTTGGCTACTCACAAGGATGCGGGGTTGGCAATGCGCGATGGTACAGGGGCGGGAAGCGCGCGAGGTGCAGGGGGGTGAGCGGCCTCAACGGCAGCACCCTTCTCGAGGTCGTGTGTAGATCCTGACATTTTGTGTAGGTGGAAGTCCAAGGGAGGAAGACGTGGCTATGGGTGAACCAAAGGTCGTTCGAGTTTCTGCATTTATAGCGACAAATTTGGGCAGTTTAGCCGAACATTTCCAACGAATTTCCATTTGGGGTTTGATGTCCGGTTAGAAGAACTGTCATGCGACCCTAGCTGAATTCTCACAGATGGTGATCCTTCTAGCTTCCTTGATCCCGTACAGGCCATGACAAGCCTGACGAGACTCCTCCAAACCAAGAGACGAGGTTCTGCAATGGGCAAGATGTTCTTGGGAGGTTTATGACGGTACCGTGGCGCACCGGTAGAATATTTTTTGCTCATAAACTACCATAAATAGCAGGACCAGCCGCCTCCATTTGTTTACCGAATCATCCTCATTCTCTTGGCTGCCGCCTTACCGACGTCTTGTCAGGTCCATTCATTACCCCAACCATCATGCAAAATAAAACGTGTTCGTAACGAGCGTTGAGCGCGTCTCTATCGACCGACGCAGACCCTTTTTCGAGGGAAAGGACATAGTTTACGTCAAATTAAAAATAGCTCGCCGTGGCGTAGCGTGTCATCTCGATTCATCGTCACGAAACGTCCCTTTGTATTGTATGTGGGCGGCCGTCAAGGACTTTCATCTAGCATGAAGAGGTGTTGGCTCGCTGCAGCGCCTCGCCTTCCAGACCAAGCCAAGCTTTCTGCAAGAGAATGATACCCCACAATGGGGAATCAGATGGTCACATCGCTATTAAGAAAATGCGGGGGATGCGGAGCAGCGGGAGGGCTAAGTACTTTTCCGTTGCAATCCCATCGAATTCAGGAGATCGGACGATTTTGCAGCGTGAGCACCGACGACTCATTCAGGGGCGATTCCCTCGGACCAGACTCATCTCGCTCGGACGAGACGTTGAGTGTTGACATCCCGGAGGTCCGTCTACTTTCCGCTACCTAGAATTGGTGAATAAAGGGAGTATATTGCGGTTTCTCATTAGTATTGTATTCGAAAGCAAGGAACGGTTTATCTTCTTGTACTTGACCTGGACTCCTCTGAGGCACACACCGTCAAATCACGCACGAAAACACGAAGATCAAGCATGTTTATTCTGGATCTAGACCGAGGATAACCGAAATGAAAGCCGGATAGGATCAGACCCGGTTTTGGGACAAGTTCCGTAAGAAATACTTTGGGCGATTGGTTTGCAGACTCGACCAAGGAAACGAGCTTATCGCCCGCCGACGCCTCGTAAGAGGCGTCGTATACGAATAAGAGACCGAACGAAAGCCAGTCAAGACAGCTCAACGTAAACTTTGACAGCGTCTATTGGCCTAAGCGCTTAGGGGACAGATTGAATGCGTTGACGGATGTGGTGAGTCACGATTGGCTCGGGCAACCCCTCGAGACTGAATGGTACAATCTGCGCTCGTGGAGCGTCGAGGGACATGAACTCTCAGAAAACGACGCTCACTTTTGAATGAGAACGGTGAGAATCACCACGACTGGCCGGACAGAGGTACCATCTCAGTGTTTGAGAATGAATGAATCAAGGGTACTAGTGACCTGAAGCCCGAAGGTAAAAAGACGCGTTTGTCCCCGTTTTGTATACACGTATATGAGACGATTGAATACCAGAGTGACAGGTGAGAAAGACATTTATTCTCTATGGCTATTTCCCTTTGTCGACCCTCCCCAACAGGTTTTCTTTATTGTAAATTCAATTCATGAGCGCTGGCAGGCGACCTTGACACCACGGAATGCAATCCCCGACACGTTTACTCTGCGAGGCTGGATGAGGGCCTCTCCATGGCGTATCAATCACGGCGAATATCGTGTCGAAATTGGATGCGGGCGGCGTGTTTGGGATATCCGAAGGGCATGCTGATGGTAGCTCTGCAGTCAAAGACGGAGAGGATGCGATTCCGATGTCAAACTTGAAGTCAGTAGGCACCTGGACACGCCTCCAGGCCATTTTCAAGCTAGGGAAGGCTGATTTTTGGAACCTCCTGACGAGGCTTAGGCCTGCGCGAGATATGTGAGGTCAAATGACCACTTGCCGCTTCATGAATATGATGAATGTCGAGGAGAGCTCCATATTCTGAACGCCTGCAGGCAAGGTTGGATGATCGACAGGGGTTAAAGAAAGATTTCGCGTTTTATTGACGAGAAGCGGTCGTCATGTGGGCCCAAGTCGCTGATTGTCGAGGAACCGGGAGCTGTCTTTACGGCCGAAATAAACGGCGACGATGTGTGCAAAAGAACATGAATGATTGGCTGCATTGCACTCTCGGACGGTTGAGCTTGCTGGAAAGAAAGCGTACAAGCTGACAATCTAATCTATATCGAATGCGGAGATTCAAGTTGTCATCGTCCCAATATCCCTACCGTGACTTCATCAGTGTCATCCACCATGTCCAGCACCAGCCTTAAAGACATTTTGGAGCCACCATTGCTCGGTTGAAATGTCGCACCAATCTTCAGTCCGGGAATCATTGGATGGTGAGCGAGCTCCGCAAAGAACGACAACTCGTTCAATTTTACAAAGTCAAGCAGATCACAGGCATTCCTCCCAGAAAGACTGCGAAACCAAAGATACCAACACCTTCGAGAAACAGTGCTCCAAACTTGGAACATCCTCTCTCCCCGCCGAAATCCTCGCCGAAATCTTCCTACGCACAGCTTTACTTCATCATCCAAACCAGAGTTCACTACCCGTTGATTGTTGTTCTCCAGACGTCCTTACAACTGATGATTATATGTTGTATACCCCGTGGGTGATTAAACAAGTCTGTCATCGATGGAGGTCGATTGTATCGAGCCTCGCGAAGCTCTGGGCCCATATTGTTATTATTCCACGGCCCCCTCGTCTACAAATCAGCCCATTGGCGATCCCAACTCCTTCCCTGACTTTGCCAGCCCCTTCCATTGGAATAGCTCAGCAAACACCAGACCTTGAGAATCCCAGGCGCTTGCACGCTGACGCGTACGTCAGACTTCTGAGGGCCATCTTGCCTTCGAAAGGCGAGGTTGGTCTTCACATACGGTCCATCACTGGATATCCAGACCGGGTCTCAGAATACGTTTCGACCTATGCCAACCTCATAAAATGTCTGATCCCCATGTATGGACACCGTATCACCGCCCTCACCTTGGCTCTCTCACCATCCTTTTTGATCGACGGTATGCACGCTTTATTCGGGCTCGATGCCAGCCTCTTTCGCTCAATCAAGATGTTTGAGTTGGAGCTTACGATCGGACACAGCTCCATACTCGAACCGCTCATGAAGGATGTAACGAAGTCTAGGCTATTCTCAGAGGCCAAGGCTCTCAGGACATTGAGTCTTCGAGTAGGTGGCGACCTCAAAATACTTCGCTTCTTTGAGGGATGCTGCATACAATGGTCACAGATCCAGCACCTTACTCTTGTTATTCGTTCTCTGACTCTGGATGAAGGAACGAATCCAAACGATACCCGATATGCTACGTATACTGGCATCTTGTGATCAGATCATTGAGCTTCGACTCGGTGTGTGGGGCCGCCCTGGTATGGCAGCTAGGCAGATAGAAAGAGATCGCTGGCAAATGGTTCAACTGTCAACTCTCGTTTCCCTTATTCTGGAAGTCGATTTTCCCCTTCAACGTATCGTTGCACCTTCCCTCCGTAGGCTGCAGATACATGACGAATGGACTGGCAGTCATATGCGTTCGGAGATCATCCCCTTCCTCAGACGATCAAATCCCCCTCTAGAAGAATTTGACGATCAGGGTGATACACCCTTCACAGAATGTCCGATTTCTGAAGACCGAGTTCTTAGTCCAAGAATACTTGGTGATAACTTGCTACATATTCGACACCTACGTCTGGGCTATCCCTTGGACGACCGTGATATCGCTGACATCGTGAAAGGGAACATGTTTCCGAATCTTGTGAACCTTCACTGTCAGTTGGAACAACCAACTCGGCCCTCACAGCTGATAACCATTCTTCGGCAAGCCTCTACATCCCAAGCAGAGCAGACTCCCCCTCTTCGACGACGTTTCTTCAGAGTATTTTCCGATATCCCAGCCCAAAACAACGAGAAGCACATTTCAACTTTCGAGTCCGAAGCGGAAAATTTACTCCGTAGCACGGGGATAGAACTGGAGTGTCTATCTGACGAGCTCAGCCATGATCACTGTATTCTTTAAACGTATTTCTTGTTGTTTAAACGCAATTTTTGATCACCATAGCGCCTTTCTTGATATTAGAGTTTGATTAGAGTACGTTATCAACTAGGTAACGATTGGTTCGGGATGTGCTCGAGAAATTTTGCACGTGGTTGTGACGAAAGCGGCCGCCGTGAGTTGATATTGTTGACTTTCGAGATATCCCGTGCCTTCGTCAATGATAACTGGGTCGCCATTGAGGCACTAGAATCGTGACAGGCTTTGACATGGCGGATGGATTGGGTGGTGCATAATCTTATCTTATCGTAGTACTACTGTCACACTCCATACCGGTGTGACTCTCGACTCACGCCTTTGCTGAGGGTCATCATGTCCGGCTTGGAAGAACTGTTCTCTGAGGGGTTTCAAGTTCCCCCGAATCCACTATGGGATGAAGAAAATGACGAGGAAAGGAAGCATGCACTCATATTCGCTTCCCATGCTGATTATTGGCGAGCTGCGCTCGCAGACCATGGCCTCAACGACCAGGAGCCAGAGCATGTGCAACAGCTTCTGGTTGTACCCCAACTCCCTGCCCGAAGGGAATGGCAAGGTGGCTGTGGGTGGGCTGCTACACTACCCGACGATATTCTCCAGGAAATATTCTTACGCACTGTACCTCTCAATTCCGACCTTCGAAACCATGACACATCGAGTGACCCTTACCCTGCGGACGTCCTTACAACAAGGCAGTATAAGGTCTATACACCTTGGACCATCCGGCAGGTTTGTCGTCGTTGGAGATGTGTTGTTTTGAGCTTGTTCAGCCTGTGGAGAAACGTCACAATCACCGTTCGACCTCGATTTATTAATTCCCATCCTGCTTTAATCGATAGAACGAATGACCTCAGAACAAACTGGCCGGCTGAAAAGCATTTAGGGCTAGCGAACGTCTTGCTTCCCGTTGAAGGCCAGATTGGTCTTCATCTGTGGTCCTCGACCGGGGGCGTTTCTGCCTACCACAACTCCAGGCCTAATTCGGAAATAGACGTTACTCTCATGAAAAGTATGATTCCTGTTTACGGGGATAGAATTACTTCTCTTGCTTTGCGTGTTTCACGTGGATGCGCCCTGGTTCTTCTTACATTACAGCCGAGCCTTTTAAAGAATCTCGAAACATTTCACCTGGAATTTACAACCCATTTCGAGATCAGGTTTGGGCCCGACGCCAAGGCGAGTCATTCGAGACCCTTGTCCCATGCAAAGGTTCTCGAAACATTGACATTTCGTGGCCTTCCACACAGCTCGATACCTTCTTTCCTTGAAATTTGTTGCGTTCCGTGGTCACAGATTCGCGATCTTTTCCTTCATTGCCCCGATCCGTCTGTTTACCACGAAATCATCGACATATTGCGCCAGTGCACTCTTCTCACGCACCTCCAAATCGCGCTATGGAATATCTCTACCCCGTGGATGGCTCAAAGGATCGCTGAGGCCGATTGTAGGAAAACAGTGACTTTACGCAGACTAAAGTCCCTAACGATGGACTCCGATATGCCTCTCCTCCACCACATCACTGCACCTTCCCTTCGTTCTTTCACGATAGCCAGAGAATGCTATCACATCCGGTCACATACTATAACTTTCCTCCAACGATCGAATCCTCCCCTGGAAGATTTCGATGATCAGGGCAATCTATCCACAAGAGAGTGTCCGATAGCGAATGACGACCTTCTGTACCCGAGGGAACTTTCTGAGCATTTGCCATACGTTCGACACCTCCGTCTGGGTCGGCGCCTAGATGCTCTTGCTCTTTCCGAATTTGTCCAAGGCAAACTATTTCCTACTTTGGAAACGCTTTGCTGTTCATTGGCCCAACCAGCGCGACCATTACAAGTAGCATTGATCATACAACAGGCGTGTCTGGCCCAATCAGTAGGAGGGTCAAATGAGCCAGCAGAACGTCGTCGCCGTAAATTCAGAATCTTTACTCGCATACCTTTTCGTCTTAGCCAGGACGACATTTCCACGTTTCAGTTGCATGCAGAGGACCTACTCCGAAGCACAGGGATAGAATTAGAATGCATATCTGCTCCCCAGCTCCGTTAGCCCTATGTAACGGTTTTGATTGGATAGTGTGGGCCTAGAAACCGTCATAGCTTGTGTTATCAGCTACGTCGTTAACATTGACGAATCCAGCTTGATGCAATCCATGATACTGGTCATGATACACTAATTTATGCATCTTTTGAATTTGAACCTTCAAGCTTCAGGTTAGATATCGACTAGATAGTCACGTCAAATGTGTACAAACATTCCCTTGCAGTGACAACGTCACGCTAACTTGCACTCTTCACCAGACATCCACCTGCTCGAAACGCGTTCATTAGAACCAGACGATTCACAGGTTTAGATTCCAGAATCGCCCTACAATGACAACCACCTTCATTCCTGAAGATATTCTATCGGAAATATTTCTAAGCACCATTCCTTCTGATCCGCCAGATCATGTTCTCGCTAGTAGTCTCAACCCATCGAATGTCCTCACCTTTGGCCGACTGAGGAACTACCCTCCCTGGGCCATTCGACAGGTCTGCCGTCAGTGGAGATCAGTCGTACTGAGCCTCACAAGGGTCTGGTCGCATATCTCCCTAGCAATCAAAACTCGAAGTAGCATCTCTTCGGGCTATACTGGCGATTTTTCCTTCGACGAGAGCAAGCCAAGATTTAGAGTCAATTTGAAGGAGCTTACCGTTGCAAACAGTCTCCTACCCTCCAGAGGACCTGTTGGCATCCATATGTGGCCACCCGTCCGGTCTGGCGTTACCCCTGGCGATGACTCTTGGGGTGCCGGCCTGAAAAAAGAGGCTGAAGGGACCCGTGCCGTAGTGCAATTTTTATCGCAGTACAGTGGACGGATCAACACTATGACTCTACGTGCTCCATATATGGTCTTCCTGGGCATCAGCCATAATCTTGCTCTACTCAGCTCACTTGAGTCGTGCGCTCTAGAGATTATAGACAGTTATCAATTTCGACCTACCGTGATGGAAGGCCTCGTACTGTTCTCCGAAGCGAAGAATCTGAAGAACCTTGGGCTCAGTGGTGTCAATCGAGTTCTCACCCACGAGTTCTTCAAGGAATCCCAGATACCCGGAGGCCAGATACAGAAGCTCTGCCTTGTGCATAACGAAATTCTTCCCACTACAATTAACGACTTACAGGCAATCTTGCGTGATTGCCCCAACCTTGTTGAGCTTCGAGTAGCTGTGAAAGGCAACCGACAACCTGGGATGCCGCTATCAGTTGGGCGTCCTGTAGAGCCTGTCAAGCTCCCAAGTTTAATCTCCCTCCAACTAGATACTGACCACCCCATAATTCGCTGGATCACAACTCCTTCATTACGAACCTTGCTTATTCCGAGTTGCGCTCCCAATGCGCAGACGGCTCTCATCTTCTTCCTTCTACGATCATCCCCTCCTCTCAAAGTTTTCAGCAATCTGAACGGCATAGCGCCAAGAGGGTGCTCGGTCGAAGTTGCCCAAGGCAACTATGATACCATAACACTAGCCCGCTGTATGCCACATGTCCATGACTTGCGTCTAGGCGGTGCTAAGCTCGATATTTCTGACATATGCGATATCATCAGAGGAAGCCTCTTTCCAAAACTCGCAAGGTTTTCATGTCAACTGGACACACCCATGCAGCCTCTGGAGCTTTTCAGCATTGTCGAGTCGGTGGTAGGGAGGGAGAGTAAACCTCCCTCTTATCGTCGTCGTTTTATAAGAGTTCTGTTATACTCCATGGGCAAGCCTCCTCCCCAGGAGGACACCATAGCGTTTGATCGACGCGCAGAGAAATTGCTCAGAGATACGGGGCTGGAGCTGGAATGTACTATCTCCAAGGTTGTTACTGGGTTGTTGAATCAGAGTTCCACCACGGCAAGCAGACGGGACATGCGCTATTTACCATAAGCTTGGTAGTATCTTCACATATCTAACCCACACGAATACTTGTCTGTCATTCAGGTTGTAGAAAATACTTATTTTCACGTCCTCCTTTCTATTTCGAATGGGTCCTTTATCGTTGTATAACCAATAGAATCTGCTATCGTTGCAGAAATCTATCATTGTATCATGACTTCGTTGACGTACAACTGCGACTAATTCATGCGTATTAACCATCAACGTCCGACATTGAAGCATTCAATCCTTCCACAACTTCTGAAGAGCAAGCAACTCGTCAACAGTATCCAACACGGTCTGCTTCGGTGTAATCCACTTATCAATCCCCAAAACCTTCTCCGCCTTCGTCGTGTCAAGTTTAGAAGCAACACCAGGAATGGCCTCTACATCATTAGCAGGGGTAGCCGTCGGAACAGCAGGCCTCTCCGTCTTGACGAGCTCTGCAACTTCCTGCCAGGTTAAGTTTCCTCCGTTTACGATGTATCGATTCTCAATAGATTGCTTGCCGGGTACACCCAAGGTAAGGACATGCGCTTTGGCGACGTCACGAACATCGACTACGACGGGTGGAATAAGGGGAGCTTGGCCACCGACAGTGAGTGCGTGAATAAATCGGTTGGTTCCCAATCCTGATTTGGATGGCGAGGGAAAGAGCTTAGACCAAGGCCCGTAAATGAAGCCTGGAAGGACTGAGGAAACGACGTTCTGTCAGAGTTCGGTACATGGCGTCGTTGGGAAGAATACTTACTTGTAGCTATGTCTAGTTGGGGATGGTTCTTAGCAAAGTCCCAGACGGCTCGTTCGGCAAGAATCTTGGAGGCGAAGTAGACATAGACCGGGTCAGACGCTTTGGCTCGAACTTCTTCGACAGTGACAGAGCCCCAATCGGCCTCCGTGAATGTCTTGCCAGCAAATCCGGGGATGAGGGAAGCTGGTAAAATATTGGCGTCAAATTACAATCAAGACGAAGACTGTCGCTCACATTCCATCAGCGAGCCAAAGGTACCCGTAATGACGATTTTCCGAATGCCAGCCTTTGCAGCTGCTTCGAGAACGTTGACCGTTCCTTTGACGGCGGTCTGAGCACGGCTTAGCAATGATCTTTGGATGCATTCTATGAAGCCTTACATCAAGAGTATCGTCGACGCTGGCTGCTCCAGGCAGAGGAGACGCAACATGGACGATAGCGTCAATGCCTAGTGGTATGTGAGTATCAGCAGTAGAGCAGTAGTGAATGGGATAGGTTCCTTGCCTTTTAGAGCGCCACTAAGATCGTCGGTGGCCAGGTCGTCAACTTGGACGAACTCGAGTCCAGGAGTTTGAACAGTTTCGGAAAATTGCTTCGCTTTGGCCCCACGAGCGGTGCTGTATGTATTTGTTAGACTGAAAAAACGAATCCTAGTAACGATAACCTTACCCTCGTACTCGGTAGCCTGCAGCAAGTGCCTGCTCCGCAACTTGGCCAGCGACGAAGCCGCTGACGCCAGTCACCTATCATTTCGTTAGCCATACACTACAGTAGTACTTGTGAGAAAATAACAGACCAAAATCAGTTTTCCGGCCATTGGGATCTTTAGAGTCGAGTGTTCTTGTGAAGATTGCAATAAATTTCTGGGTGACTTGAGGTCGAAAAGAGGATCTTTTATATACCTAACCCTATACGCGCGTCGGGCACCAGGATAGGTAGTCCAACGGATATCCTCGGACATAGAGCACGTCAGGTTCGTGGGATTGCAGAAACGACTGCTCAGCAGGCGCCAAAGAGCCGCTAATGCACCAATTAGCATGGGTGCAAGGGGTTCTTGGTAATGCCCGAGTTCAATGATCATCTAGTTGAATAGTTTCAGATTATGTGGGTTCATCGATCACGTCGATCACCCACCTATCTCTCAGCTCACCCCCCTCATGCGAGGAGTCGAGGCGAGAAGCTGATCAAGCCCGAATGGGATGGCCGAGGGATCAACAAGATTGGAGTCGCATTCGCCTTCTTCGATCAAAGACGGAGTTGAGCAGATAGCATTTTAGCCTGAGTTCCCGATCGTCTTAGATTGCGAATAACCGATATATGGTCTAATGTTGGCCAGTGGAAATAGTCGACTTCGCCACCTCTTCGAGGCATTCGGCTCTTAGTCAGTCTGCCCAGACAAGATGACGAAGACCCGGGCAATCTTTTAGGCATAGACCTAAATTATCTTTCATGCAGGATTCTGGTGCAATGGCGTGCCAGCCATATACCAGCTAGCCAAGGTGGCTCAGATTGTAGAACTACGTCGATGGTGGAGGTTCTGGTTCAGGCGTGTGGATCCGGAATCCGAATGCCGACGTGTTTCTGCCCAAGGTTGCACAGCCACCGATTTAGACCTCAACCGCTCCCTTTCAAATCCGACGACCAGGGCTCTACGGAATTGAACGCGTCGCTGGCTCTCCTTCACCTTCAAAATTCTGCGGATAAATTTGAAAGATAATGCCACGATAGTGCTTGCCTTGGAATGAATCCGAGCCTACGTGTCATCGGGTCCACCAGCCTCGCTCGTATGCTGCTAACAGCGTCCCGGCCAAACCAAGGATTGAACAGCCCTAAACTGAGGGCATTCACCACTACTCTCAAGGGGCTAGCAAGAAAACCAAATCATGCTGTAAACCCACTGGAAATTGTGGCTTCTGAATTGGCCCAAGTCAGGTCCTCTCTACCAAATTTAGTAGCATCCCGAGATGCTCAACTCTCAGAAGTTGCCCAATATTACTTCAAGCAACCTTCCAAGCTCGTCTGCCCCACCATCTCTTTCCTTCTAGCAAAGGCTACCAATGGCCTAGGAAGATCCTGGCCAGAGAAATGCCTTTCAGGCTCGATTTCGGACAAGCAAAGTGGAACCAGGACGTCGAGTCCCCAAGAGACTGGTGTCATTCTCCCAACGCAGGTCCGACTTGCGGAAACCCTCGAACTCATTCATACGGCATCTCTCATTCACGACGATGTCATCGACGCGTCTCCTATGCGAAGAGGTGTTCCGAGCGCCCCTGCAGTTTTTGGGGACAAGGTCGCCATCTTAGGAGGAACATGGGTTCTTGGACAAGCATGGAACACCCTACACCAGCTCCAATCTCCCAAGGCTACGAGCATTATTATGGGTGTCCTCGAGGACCTCATAGAAGGGGAACTCATGCAACTTCGAGATCAGACACCTGGTCTTTCACTACCCGACGGTCCAGTCGACAAACAGGTTGCATGGAATCGATATCTCAAGAAATCATACTTGAAGACAGCAAGTCTGGTTGCACGGGGTGCTCAAGCAACTGTCGTCCTCGGAGGCTGTGAAGACGACGAGCCATGGCAAAATGCTGCATTTTGTTATGGTAGGGACCTTGGCATTGCCTTTCAGGTAAATTTCCGACTATCATTTTCTTGCCAACCCTCGAGCTGAGTATCCCTATGCAGCTTGTAGATGATGCATTGGACTATGAGTCCCCGTCTTCGACTCTCGGCAAGCCTGGAGGAGCTGACCTACACCTTGGTCTTGTTACTGCTCCCGCTCTCTTCGCCATGGAAGAGCATCCTGACATGGAACCACTCATCCGGCGCTCCTTTGCTGAGGAAGGCGATATCGAGAAGGTGGGGTTCATGGTCTTTCGTATATCGATCATTCGCTTAACCTTTCTTCAGGCTATGCACTTGGTTAGAGATTCAAACGCAATATCCAAAACACGCCAGCTCGCGAACAAGTACGCCGAAGCAGCTAAGGAGGCACTGAAACCGATACCGGAGAGCGCGGCTAAGGAAGCACTTGAAAAGATTGTAGACAAAGTTGTTCATAGAAAGTCATAGACACCCTTCGTCGTGATTGCATGTATGAGCTATTTTGTCGCTCGCTTACGTCTGCACATCCTCGAATGGCCAGGACAGGTTTTTCTTAATTTTTAGGTTTATGGGGTATAGGGATATATAGAGAGAAATATAGTGCTAAGATAAAACCAAACGTAGAAGTCCGCCAGTAATTAAACCCCAATCAGTTGAGCCTGAAGATCTTACGAACAACTCGGTTGAGATGCAGGTCGAGCCAGTAGTACAAGCACTGTGGAAGTCCAGTCAGAACAGTGATCGAAAGCAATGGGAAAAAGAGCGACTCACTCCAAGGAAACGAATGAAGGTCAGGAAGAAAGTGCCATACAACAAGACGGTGAAGAACATGTTGCGCTTGTTGGCGTAGTCGGTCAGCCAGCCCTTGATGTACTTGCCGGTGATGTTCTTGTCCTCGATGTTGAGCCAGCCGTTAAGGTTCTCGATGGCAATGGCGAGTGCAGCGTTGGAGAGCATCCAGGCGGCAACAAGACGGGTACGGAAGGTCTTGTTGTCGTCGTCCATGGTAGGCTTGAAGGGTGCTTCGCCAGACTCGTCCTTAGTGAGAGCACGGGTAACGGTTTCTTGGAAAGCCTCATCGATATCCTTCTGCGAGGTGGTGATGTCCTCGACAACGAGCTGATCTGTGCCGTTGGACTTGGACTTGATAGAGGGAAGGGCCTCGGCCTTGTCAGAGCCCTTGGTACCCCAGGAGACATCATGCAAGTTGCAGAATGCGTAAACATTGAGAACGTTGATGAAGGAGGGGGCAAGGAGCATGTACTGAAGGAAGGAGTGGAACATGTGGGCCGGATCGCACTAAACGTAGATGGGTCAGAATCTGCAAAAAGCCTCAAAATAGCGGAAGAAACTCACGTAGAGCAGAGATGCGAAGAAGTAGATACCGAAAGTAGAGATGAGGGCAGCCATGAGGGGACCAAGAGGGGGCGACAGGAAGGTCTCAACGAATCCTTTGTGGGTCTTGAGGGCTTGAGGAATAGCCTTGAGGGACAGGCCGGTCAACCAGAGAGAGCAGACGATAAGGTAGAGCGCCATGAAAGCAAACACCCTGTGACATTTGTCAGAGAAGGTCGAAGTTCAAAATGCGAAGGTAACATACCAGAGAGTGATGGTGTATGCGGTTTTCTCTCCCTTAGGTCGGTTTCCGAGAGCCATGACGAATTGAAGAGCCAGGAAGACGAGGTAGATCCATTTGCATGCTTGGTTGATCCAGTGAATGACAACGATATTTCCGCCAATAACGACACCTTGGCTGGGAAGGAGATCGATGATGATGCTGAAAGTCAACCACAAGTTGGCGAGGGAGAACCAGGTGAAGACGAGTTGGACCGCGTTGAACTATGCAAGAGTCAGCATAAAGTCATGAACCGAACAGCAGAACACTAACCAAAGCCTGAATGTGCAAGAAAAAGAGCCTGATGATATTGTGGCGGGATTGGTAGATCCTCCAGAAGTTGATCAGGGCATAGACGGATGCAGCGAAAGATCCATTGAGCCAGCGGCGACGCTGACCAATGAGTTCGGGGGCGCTTTCGGGAACATCGGTCTCGGCTTTGCTGTGCTTGACGTAGGTGAGGGTCCAGCGTTCGCCCTTCTTTGCGACCAGTTCGAAGCAAAGAATACGGTCCTCAGCTGTGACACAAACGTGAGCGCCAGTGAAAAAAGCTGCTAGTCGGAAAACGTACCCAAAAACATGTTCTTTTGGAAAATGGACATGCCGTTGATACCCTTGTCACCGAGGCGCTCTGCGAGCGAGTGGTCTCCATGGAAGTACTGCTCGAGAGGGCGACCTTGGATGGCGCGGTAACGGTAGGCGGAGAAGGCACCGGGCAAGACGGAGACGTAGCCGAAGCTGCTCTCCAAAGGTTTATCGAGGATGTTGGACATTTTGTACTCGAAGTTCTGAGCAGCGACAAGAGGGTTAAGGAGCTTCTTGCCGCCCTTGAGCATAGCGTGGATTTCGCCTGCGAAAACCATTAGGCTAAGGTCGAACGGATAAATAGCGATTGTCGCTTACCTGCACAACCACCCAAATTGCCATCGTTATGGAAAGCTTCCCAGAGGTAGAAAATTGACTTGTGTCCGGGTTTCGTGCCAGCATCGATGAGGACACAAACCTCAGGGTTGAGCTGCCTTCCGATAGCGTTGAAGAGCCAACGGTGCGAGTTGATCTTCTTCTGGTTCTTGGCCTTGATGATCAGAATGAACTGAACAGGGACCAAGTTGAGTGGGTCCTCGGCTTGGGGAAGCACGAGTTGAGGCTTATGGTCAACAGAAAGCTGGGTGGTGTACTAGGGAGAACGTCAGTATACATGGAATCCGTATCGCGAAGAAATAACGAACTTCGAAGATATGGGCGACGGTGTCTTTGCCATCAACTTGCTTCTTCATGACACCATCCTGATACACGCCTGTTGTTGCCAAAATATCCAGCACGCTCTTATCCATCTCATTAAGTCCGTCCACAATGAGTGCAACAGTGATTTTCTGCCAGTTGGGGAGACCCTCCTCAGCGTCCTTACGCCAGAAAGAGGATGCCTTGGTCTTGCAGATATCACGGATGTTGGTCATGACGCCGTGGAGAGTACGGGCGTAAAGGGTCTTGTCCTCGTTGTAGGAGGTGACGGCGATGAGGAGCTCGGTTTCACGGTTGTAGAGCTTGGGGCGCAGAGACCAGCCATTCTCTTCAGTAAAATCATCGGGGTCGCAGGTAGCTGCTGTGTAACGCATGTGCCTAGATAACCTGTCAGAAAATCGATCCAAGACACTCAAAATCGCCAAAAACTTACGAGAACTCAGTAGTGTTGCCAGAGCGGTAGATGGGCTCGGTGGCATTCTTGACAGCAGTGGGGACGGGGTACTCTGCGATGAAGTGACCCTTGGTGAGCTTGACCTTGCGGACGATACCCTTCTTGTAAGCATTGCGCTGACGGCGTCTCCACTTGGACTCAGTAGACATGGACATGACCGAAGCACGGCTGTTGTTCACGCTGAAAGGGAGGCCGGACATGTACGGCGAGTTGGGGTGCTGCAAGAAGGGGGTATGAGGCATGTTGTAGGGGTTGGGGGAACCGGGGATGGGATACAAATCCGGGTCGATAGCGGGGCTAAACGTTCGAAAAGTCAGTATTTCCAGAAACGGCGCTAAACCACGAAACGAGCTGACCGCTGAGGGCGCTTGGGCGCTTCGAGAGGAATCTTCTTTGCACTATCGAAGCTACGTTGGCTCTCCAAGGAGTCAACGCTTTCGCTGGGTCCATGTCCACCAGGGAACTGAACGCGATGGTGGTGGTGGTGGGAATGGCCTTCCGACAAACTGTCGCTGTCACTCGAACTGTAACCTGACGAGTAATCGGTGACGATTGATTCGACGGAAGCCTGCGGGTGGTGCTGGTGGTGAGCCATCTGGAATATGGGCAGCGCAGCTGCGTTGATCAAGTACGTCCTGCGAACGGTAGTGGATGGGGGCGTGCAACGTCCTCGAAAAATCCCATCACATGGGAACGCCCAGTTATATACCTACCTAGAAACGGGTTCACAGCCCCTGTGCACCTGAAAACGCTGATGCCCATCAAAATGTGATGAAAAAGATGGAAAATACCCCCGTATTATCTAGCGCTCTACCTGACGTTTCAGGTCTTGAAAGGCTGTAAACGAGAGAGTAGAACGCGTTTCTAGCATCTTCACAGACGTTCAAGCGCGATAAGTGAAACCAGCTTCCCAAGACCTCAGAATTGGGAACCTATGCAGCCCTAGAACGTTTCCTGGCTTGGGGAAAGCGAGGTGGGTCTCTGATGAAATTCGAATGCAGGGAAGCGAGCCCAAATGATTTTCTTACATGGGCTACTGCCTCGAGGATGAGAAGGACATGCTGTTTGAGAAGTCGTCCATTGTGTTCAGAGTGGTGGTAGATCGTATGTATGGATCAAATATCTAACAGTTCCGGTTGTCAAGCATCGAGGCGGTTTATCGTCACGCCGTCACTGTGACAGCTGCCGGATATGGATAAATGCGTGACGACGTCTTGCTTTGTTCGCAAGCCCGAATATGCTTCGAGCTCGAAACTTCGTTGAAGTCGAAGAGGGAAGGAAGGGCTTTCGCAAGGAGTGTACAGGCAGGCGCAGGTGCAAGTGGCGTCCGCGGGTGTGCACCGTAGGCGACGTCTTGATGTAAATGCAGCCCGCCCAAAACGGTGATGGTCGGTTATGACTTCCTCCCAATGACTCTCTCAGTCAAAACCTCCAGAGCTCCCTTCGCCTCACTATCAGGCAACTCTCCAAGCACCTCTTTCGCCTTCTCCGCATACTCCTTAGCAAGCTCCTTCGTCCTCTGTAAAGCAGACGAACGAGCGACAAAGTCCCGCGCCTGTCAAGAAGAGTGAGATGTTAGCTCACGTCCTACCCGAGCGGTCACATGGACCATAAAGCCAGGAAATTAACTCGCCTTCTCGACGTCACCGGCTTGGTCGAATTTGCGTTGAATGAGTTCACCCATTTCTGGATGTTCCTCCCATGCATATAGTGCAGGACCAGTCGCGAGTCCGAGTTGGAGGTCTGCACCACCAGGTTTTCCAAGAGTAACGTCTGCAGATTCATAGTCGAGGATATCGTCGACGAGCTAGAGGTCGAAGGAACGGTCAGAAACGGCTTTCGAATACGCGAACCTGAATAAAGAGCTTACCTGGAAAGCAATACCAAGATTTCTACCATAGGCATAAGCAATTTCACGTTCAATGTCACCCTCTTTGCAGCCGCCAAGAGTCACAGCTGCTCGAGCGCCTTTTGCCATGAGACTTGCAGTCTTCAGATACGTCTTCTGCATGTAGATGTTCCATGCATCCTTGCAACGATCTGTGTGACCCTGCTCGCCCGTAGCAGGAGCGCCATTAGTCTTGACAGTCTTCATCTGCAATATCTCGCCCTCTACGAGATTTGACAGAACACTAGCGATGAGGTCTGTCACTTCTGCGTCCCCTAGTCGTGATAGAGCAGCAGAGGCCCGTCCGAGGACAAAGTTCCCCCCTAATATTGAGAGTTTGTTTCCGAAGGATGCAGGTGCACTAGGTGACCCTCTCCGTAGGGCAGACTCGTCGATGACATCGTCATGTAGCAATGAAGCTGTATGCATCATTTCCACTATCTGAGCCAGACGTATTTGTGTTGGGAGAATGACAGGTGGTGAACAAAGTTGTCGGGTGGGTGAATTAGGGTTATTAGATGGGTGCGAACCATCGAAAGTTAATGTAGGCGGTCTATGTGGTGCAACGGGTCGTAGTGAGAATGCACTTGTGAATTGAGCAGTACTTGTGGGTTTCATCGGGTTCCAGTCATTGAGAACGTCGGGTCTGGTCATTGGTGTGTCAAGTTCATGAGCACAACCACCTGCGCCGTCGTGCGTAGCTTGCCAATGTCGTTCCTGCCATAGCCTACCAAGGCCATTGGTGGCTTGGGAGAACAACAGGACTATGAGAGGTCGGATATGTTTCGAGGGATGTAGGAAATAGTATTTGGTGATTTCGCTCAGGTGCGGGTGCCCAGATTCCAGGAGAGTTAACAGGGATGTCCTAAGTTCTGAAAGATGAGGTGCCATGAGTGCGAAGGGGTCTGGCCGTTTCGTGACCGGTGTTTCCTGCGTTGTGTTACATATCCGCTGTGTCCCATGTATTGAACGAATCCTCAGCGGGGTCGGCCTGGCATGGCACCTTGATAGGTGCCGTAATGAGGCTACATTGACTCGTTTCATGGTCCTTTGAAAGTAGGAAGACCTACAAGAATTATACAGCATCAGCACTTTGTTCGGTGGGCAAAGCCATTGATGACATACCTGTAAGCCGCTGGAAAACCTCAAGGAGGTCTGGTTGTTTGCTCCCTCACGCCTCTATCCTATCCCAGAGACCAGTATTACGCTGCGAGCCTGCTCGTATCGAGCTTTGAGGACGACTCACGAGCCGGCGAAGACGTTGTATTGCCAAATTTGCGTCAGTGGCGGATGGCCTCGAGTCGGCATCGGATTTCGGAAGTGCTCTTACACATGGACATTAGTCATTAGTCATTATTCCCACTACATTGATGTCCGCCATCCAAATCAATGGACAGACCTCAGAAACCTAGACAGGAGTCTTTATTTACCTCCTTAATTGGTCTTTATAAGGCTCAATAGCCTCTTTGACTGAACCAGATCGGCCATGGCTTGCCCCATATTTCTACGAGAATTTTTCACGCAAGAGCAGTGGAATGAAGTCCAAGAAACGCCCCAAGTACAGCTCACGACAGCAGACCAAGAAATGCAGGTTTCATTACCACAGATCCCACCTGAGGTCTGGTTGAAGATCTTCCTGCAAACCATTGATCTCCGTCGTATCAACCTCTCTAATCCACGCGAAGAAACACAGATGCTCCGTATTCCTGGAGTCCAGAACTACGGTCCTTGGATATTTCGCCAAGTCTGTCAAATGTGGCGGAACACCATCATAAACTCATCCGCCCTATGGAACCACATCCAAGTGTTTCCGGAGCTCAAACGTGGTGACACCGTCCCTTTCATGGTACAGTGGCTACGCGACAGAGTCATGGCATTCTCTCCGCACAACGGGCCCATATTTCTGCAGATAGATCCCGCGATCAATGATGGATCAATGGAAATTATTGAAGGGCTATTACGGACGTCTCTAGCCTCTCGGCTTCGCAGCCTGCAGTGCTCACCGAGAATGAGGGACTTCATCTATGATTTTGAACCCTACCAACGCCACCGAGGCCCATGCCTCTCATTTCCAACCCTTGAAACACTCGAGATCTATCCCTTCACAGAAGATATCGACGGTCTTCTCTTGTTTACCAGATACTACCGAAAGTCCCTCCTGACCACCCAGTCTGCCTTCCCAGACCTGAAAACCCTACGCCTTGTAGGAACAGGAGAAGTTCAATCAGCTCTAGCACTACCAATCCAATGGTCTACCCTTACCCGATTTCATTATTACAACACAGGTCATTACAGCATGGACTATGATGCCCTTCTTCCCGTCCTTGAAATGTGCCACCAACTTTCGGTATGCGTACTTCAATTCACGAAAGAATCTCACTCCCGCAGGGCAGAGTTAAGAAAAGCTGTCACCCTTCCTCAGCTGAGAACCCTTGTCCTCGGCATTGTAGAACCGTCTCAGCTGGATCTGCTCATCACTCCAGCACTCAAGGATTTCTACATCTTGCGAAGGTGTCGTTTTCCCCTGTCGGAGATTGTATCCTTGGTGGATAGGTCGTCCTGCACCGTGGAAAGGTTCTACGAGGGAGTCCAGGGGACTTCGGCTTTCTGGAGCGCAGACATAAACGAGGACCGAGTAATCACTTTAAGCAACGCCCTTGCCCAGGTCAAGAAAATACAAACGTCGTGCACCTTGTTTCGAGAAGCCTTCAAAGTTCTCGGTGATAGCCCGGGAGTCATCTTTCCTCACTTGACGAGCCTTGGCTGCGACATCTTTGATAACCCGCGGGATATCATCCATGCACTCGCCCCTCGATTGGGCCATCGGAATGCGGGGAACCCTCTGCTCGCTTCTGGCCTCACGAAATTAAGACTCCACAATCAACAATATATCTTATTCGCCGGCGGACCTCCTCTCGAAAGGGCTGAGGCTGAAGAACTGTCTGCCTCGGTGTCGGCAGAGTATGGTGTCGAAATGACATACACAGATGCCTCTCCGAAAGAAGAGGCAGAAACGTTCAAGTGTTTCCTCGATCAGAGAATTGAGGACATGGTAAGTCATGATTCATGAGTCAAATACGAGTTTCTCTGACTTCTGATCTAGTTCACTGCTTGAACACGGTCTATTGCGTAGATGTCTGCTACATATACTTCATAAGCACTTTGTAGCAACGACATGACAGGGCTAAGGATAGATGTTTACCTCAACATTTTTTCCGTCTCATTTTTCATACTTTAATCGCTTTTATCGCCCATAGTTCAACCTTACCTTCGTTGAAACGACTCCGAGCTCAGAGTAATTCGTCGAAGGGACTGGTCTGCTTCAGCATAGGTATCGCAATAAGTAGCCTAAGCAGTTGTCCTGTCCCCTCGATATGTTCTATAGAAGGGAAGAACTGATAATCTTCGCCTTTGGAAAATATTGATACGCAATCTGCTCTAGTTGGATCAGAGTGGAAGGTGCCTTTTCCAGGTCATGTGCCTTTCCTTTGCTTGCTTGCTGCTTCCAAGCATACGAAGACCTTATCCCCACCGTGACTCTGAGTATCTCGCTCAACCTTTCCGATTCAAAACACTATTAGGTCCCATGGCATCACCTGTCTTCCGCCCGGATTTCTTCCCCTCAGAATGCTTGCAGTGGGGGTGGGCAATGACCGGGTAGCGTGACTCACGGAACCCGTCACGTGTGACACGCGACGCCCCGCTAAAGACCCCTTCGCGAGTGGTACAGTGGCATAGATTCGGAAACTCCCTATAAATTTACAAGATGAAGCTTCGAATATTGTATTTATGATGCTACTAGATATATAGATAGGTCAGACTGTATGACTTAGTATTATAAATACCAAAACTCGAAAATCCCCCGCCAAAATCCTGCAATTTGAGCCATCAATCTTGAACTGAATAGAACTTTTGACAGAGTCATCGTATCACAAAGTTGTTGCGGACGATCTGTAACGGAATTCATTGCTCTACAAGCCTATCAGAACAAAATCAATGATTACACGCTTTAAGATGTACATATGAGCGTATTTTTGTCAAATTCTGAGCGTTTTCATATGTTAGACATAGTCTGCAAGTAGTTGAGACTGATACGATTGTAGTTAGTAGTATTTCGTTTCCCTCGCTCAGCGAAACCTTAGCTCTAGGATTAGCCGTTCAGAAGTTCTATTCGATTTATGTCTGCGCGATGGAATTTGGGCTGATCGGACGTAACACAGCCACACGTTTGAAGTTCAAACCACGCCGTCCTCGTGGTGTACACATTTTCTAAAGCATATTTCCACTTCTTTCTGTCTCTCGTACCTTCCTTACTCTTTATATCATCGTCAAGACATTTTTCTATATTTTTCCGCACTCTATACAACCCAGTTCGTGCCATATACCTTCGGAATGCCGAAAAAGGCAACTGATGATGACATAAGCGTCGCGATTCGATGCCACCCAAGGCAGGCAAGGCTGAAAAGGCCGCGCAGCTTGCTGCAGCTCGGGAGAAGCGTGCTGAAAAGCTGGAAACAGAGAGATTGATTGCAGAGGTTACTTCTCTGACCTTGGAGCTGTCTGAAACACTGGAGAAAGCGGCTGAACTCGAGGAGGAACTTGCTGAAGAAAAGGCTCAACATTGTTTGGCGCATGAAAGGATCAAGAAACTGCTAGAAGATCTCAGTAAAGAAAGGGTTCGGGCTGAGAAATGGTACACTGAGCTTAGAAATGAGCGACGTGTGCGTAAACGGGCACAACACCAGCGCACTTTACTTGAGGAACAAATTGCATTTCTACAGCAAATTGGAGCAGGGCAGCAAGCCGCTGCCAAGGAGGCTGAAAATGCTCTATCAAAGGATGTCAAAGCTGCTCTACAGTCTCTTCTGCGGGTTGAAAAGGAAAATAACTCTCTGCGTAGCAAACTGTCAGTCTCTCTTGAACGTGCTAAACAGGAGATGAAAGACACAAATTTTGCAATGCAGAATTTGAGTAAAGATCTTCAGAATGCTCGGAAAACTATACGCAGACTGGAGAAGAAAGCAGAAACCACAGCATCCCTTCACCAACGCCGCATTATGCAGCAATACGCTACAACGATACAGGAGAAGTCACGTTTTCATCTCAAAAAATCCAACCGCTATACTGAGGAGACTCGCAATCTCGTGCGCGTTTTGGTAGAGGCTGGCTGCTCTCAGGCGTATATTGGGAAAGTAATACATGCTGTTCTCAAGAGTGCAGGTATTACCGCAGTTGGAGGACTTGATCGCCGAACTGTTTCCCGCATCATTATGGAGGGATATGTTGCTACATGTGTACAGCTTGGTTATGAGGCAAAGGAGGCACAAGGTATGTGTTTATTACCTGCTTTTAGACCCCTTGGCTGACATAGGCTTTAGCTGTCACCTTCAGCGCAGATGGAACAAGTCATCGCAATATAGCATACAATTCTCGACATATGAATCTTGATGTCCGAGATTATGGATCAGCGGATCTAAATGCCAAAAAGAAAGTAACACGTTTTCTTGGCATTCTTCCAGCATTGGATGGCACAAGTGAGCAGTCTGTCAAAGACTGGGATACTACTCTCCAGGGACTCACAGATACATTCAACCGCTCTCCTCTTGGTCAGCGCTATGGCTCTCTGCTCCGAACAGTTGACATCTTTGCAAAACTAACTGGCATGATGACTGATCATTGTGCTAAGGAGAAAAAGGATGTTGCTGCTCTAGAGCGCAGGAAGCTAGAGGCAATGTACCAAAAGCTCGCTGAAGAGAAGATGCTTGATGACGATGAACAATCTATTGTGCCGCGGTATCTTGATCACTTTGATTATGCCGTCCGTGCTGCTGGAGGAAAACGAAAATGGGCAAAGTTGACGGTAGAACAGCAGCGAGAACATCTTGCTCAGGCAGGAGAGAAGCTCGTGATTGAGCTTGGTGAGGTTGTCTATAACAGCATGGACGAGCCTCAAAAGCAACTGTTGCGGCTGTTTATATGGGCAGGCTGTGGATGTCATAAGGAGCTCAACACTGTGCGTGCAGGCTATGCTGCAATGAGCACATTCTATGGTGATAACAACATTGAAGGTCCTGTTCTACTTGCAAATCGTGATAATGCGGCCGTTCTCAAGGATCTCAACACTCAAGGCGATGAGATCACTCCTGCTCAGGAGCGGGCTTTTGAGAATACCGCTCGTGGTGCTATCAAAGCTGCTTCAATAGCTGGTGCCATCTTCAATCACAAGGATGACAAGAAGGGATACCATGATACCTTTCGCGCCTGGTGGCTCGCTAACGTCAATATTGTCTTCACATTTCCCGACACCTCGAACACCCGCTTCCAGTCATACTGTGAAGCAGCAGGCTATTTGATTCTCTATTGAGAACATTTTATCCGATTTCTCGAATTTATTCGAGATCGCAAGAACCAAGTCCGCTTCAGTCATATGGAAGAGAATCTCTACAATGCTCTAAAATGCCCCTATACATTATCGGAGCTAGCAGTGCTTGCACTCTATGCTCAATCTGTCACACACCCCTATATGCGCACTATCCGGGCACCCCAGAAAGCCCTGAACATGCTTGATCTTGGTCCTTTCCATACCGAGGTCAAGAAACATGTTCAAGCTATTATTGCTGATCCGGATCTGTTGATTGGCGATGATGCAACATATGAGACAGGAGCTCTTGACAAGGCAGAATGGCATTCATCTGACATTGTTAATGCAATTCAGAAAGAGAAGGAATCTTATCCACATTTTCGGGAACTGCTTGTGCGGTTTTTTGAAGGTGCTGCTGATGGCTGGGAGCGATTCACTTCTGAATTTGCTCCAGGGGGGTTGATTGATGAGGCAACTGAGGAGGAGAAGGATCTAGCATGGCTTCCCACCACAAACGATGTCAACGAAGGTGCTTTAGGCTCATTCCGAGTGCTAATGCGGCGTCAACCACAACTTCAGCCAACACAATATAACGCGCGCGCAATGTTCAAGCACAACAACACCGAAGCGTTTATGGCAGAAATTTTCCAGGAGGATGACTACCAGTTTATCCGGGCTGAGGCACGCAAGATGTCTGGTCGAGATCTTAAGCGTCGCCTTGAGATTACACACCACCAAGAGCAACGAGTTGCAGCAAAGCAACAACGGTCAAAAGTACGAAAGGAGCGAGCAGCACAGCGCGCTGCAGATATCGAGGCTACACCCATTGAGCTTAATCCTGACAAGATTGCTGCAACTCGTGGACACGCTCTGAAGCTCCAGCTTCAAGTATATCGAATTGCAGGGGCTCCCAACCTTGGATCAATCAAATCAAACACTAAGGTTGCTGAGATCCAGGCTGCTTTGAAGGAAGCAGCCCTCCTCAACCAATGCCCTGACACACGCTGGGTCTCTGAGGAGCTACTAGAAGATGATGAATATGAGGATATGGGACTGGAGGAAGACTGGGAGGAATTTGATGATGATTAACCTGTCTTATGTCTGATCTATGGAACTTTTACATGATATTATGCATTATTTAAGATGGATGATACATTCTGGACACTTTCTATACTATTCTCGATACATTATGTACATAATATGGGTAGTTTTAGACCATCAGAACATCCCAAATGAGCGGGAGGCGGCCAAAAATGTTGACTGTACCGCGATTTGTGACGTGACGCCGCGTGTGACATGCTAAGCGAGGCATCGTCACACAACCGGCAGTGCCCACCCCCACTTGCAGGGTGAACTGATAACGATGCTCAGTGATCAACACGCCACCAGCTCCGATCCACATAGACGTAGCAACTCCCCTTTTCCTCACATTCCACCTGAGATCTGGCTACAGATCTTCTCAGCAACGATACGCAGAGGCATCAATCGATACCGCGACAACCCGCTGTCAGAAACGCTGCACCTACCTGGACTCACAAAGTATAACCCTTGGATTTATCGACAAGTCAACAGAGCATGGAGGAAGCTGATCGTCAATACGGATATGTTTTGGAATAACATACATGTTCGTATAAATCCCGTGTACGGAATAACCCCAGAGATAGCGATCAAGCACCAAATTCAGAGGACTATCGGGGGCCTGCTTGGCCTTTACCCTACGGAGGGACTAGTCTCTCTTACTCTCGATCCACCGCTGGATGCTCTTGATGCAGCTGGATTCATCTCGGTAAACAACGCGGCATTCGCGCCTCTCGCATCCAGGCTTCGTAAGGTCGAGCTCTGGACTCGAACAGTGGACCTGACCAACATGAAATCGACATTCGACCTGCCGCCAATAGGTCTTCAAAATCTAGACACCCTCGAGCTAATCCTTACGGACAATCTATGGCCTGGAATAATCGTACCACAGGTTCCAACCACAACATCTAGAGTTGTAGATGATGTTTTTCCCGCTTTGAAAACCCTGCTAATAACAGGAAGTTTGGAGGGCTTGGCTGCCATCACCCCGTTCCTTCCGTGGGTGCACCTCAGGCGTTTGCAGCTTCAGATTCTAAGGGGTCGAAGCCAAGATTCCATGGAATACAGCACTATCCTCCTCGCCCTCAAGCAATGTCGAAGTCTCACTATTTGTGGCATTCGGTCGCATGTTCCTTTGCGATTGGCGAATATAGAGGGGTCGGGAGGGACGCCTGTCACACTCCCACAACTTCAGACCCTCATCCTCGATTTATATGAGCCCCGCCAGCTTGACGTGCTCACAACGCCTGCCCTTCGAGAGCTCTATATCACACGAGACTGCCAATTTCCCTTGAAAGAGATCGTGTCTCTCGTCGAAAGGTCCGCATGCACTCTAAAGGGTTTCTATGATGGCCTATTTGCGAATGCTTCCAGCGGCCCCGAGTGCCTTGACGAAATCCAGATTACCACCCTGAACAAAGCTCTTTCCAGAGTCGAGGATGTATGGACATCCGATGCGCTGTCGCAGGCCGCTGTTCAAAGGATAGCAACCGCAGAAGTATTCCCATATCTCGCCTCGATCAATTGTAGGTCAGATTTGCCTTTCCAGGCATTTATTACGACCCTATATCCCCGTTTCCGAAGGAAGGGTCACAAAGAGCACCTGCTCTACTCCAGCTTGACGAGGGTACGATACCAGCAAGATCTGATCCGGGGATCCACTGTTGATTATGAAGCTGCCGAGTCTTTTCGTCGTTCTGCCTCGGAAAACTTGGGGGTGGAATTAATGTACGTTGAAGCCTTTCCGCAGGAGGAACCCACGGGCTTCAAAACATTCCTCGCAGAAGCATGGACGGATTTGGTGCGTTTAGGTAGAGATTTTTGCCGTCCTTGACTGATTCGGGTTCTGCCTAAGTTTGCTTGAGCAAGACGTGGCGTCTGTGTACTGTTTCCAGGCTTGTATCTGGCCACTTGTCTTTCGATGGACATGTCATAGCACATCATGAGCAGAAGTCGTATTCTCGTATCGAACACAAACTGAGGACAGGACAATGCCATAGTTAGCGCGAAGTAACAATCACAACATAAATACGCGGGAGAATGTCGACGATCTCAAGCTAGTGCATTGATGACAGCAGTATAGGCGGCCTTCGGGTTGTAGTTGTTATCGAAGAGGAGGGGTTTATCTCCAGACCTCCAAGAGTTCTGCGCAGGAGTAGATTAATCAGTCGCTTCACCACCTTCAAGGTAACTACTTACAGCATCACTGACACCCCAGGAGGTGATACCAACGCATTGTGGCACGGCGAGACATGCCTTCACAACATTAACGTAGTCGTTGGATCCGGCTTGGACAATATCGAGCTCAGTGATGGCAACTTCGGAAACACCAGCGCCTGCGAGGGCAGTCAAAGCAGCCTGTGCGCCGCTAGAGCCGCCAGCCTATCACTTATGTTAGCCCTGACTCAAACTCCAGAAGGACGCAGGCACGTACTCCAAGATGCATCTGGGTGCCAATACCATCGATCAAACGAGTGCCAGAGTTGACGCGCTTGACTAGGGCGACCAATCCTTGAACTTTGGCGTTGTTGGAGTCAAGGTTGTAGTCATTGATGTAGAGCCTGAGGAGCATGGCATGTTAGCAAATGTCGCATGCGTGGACTTCAGGAATCACATACTTGGCTGTTGAGTCGGCAGCCCGAGCAGCAGTGAAGGCAATCGTGACGAAAGACTGATAACACCATTAGGACACTCGTCAGCGGATCTTAAGAGCGTAACATACCTCGCCAAGGACGTTAGAGAATACACTGCTTCGAAGAGAGCCGTTCTCGTTGAAAATTTCACTAGAGAAAATGAGCAAACAAAGATATCCAAAGAAAGGTAAAGCCTTACTTGCAAACATCCCACTATCATTTCGGGTTGCTAGGTTAGCTCCAGGTTTCTGACGACTTGATCTCAAACTTACAGCTGTAATGCACGCCGTCAGCCCTGAAAATATTGGGAGGCGCACTGCAGAACATACCATAGAGTTTTCCCTTGTAACGACCAGCGACAGTCGAAATGTGGTTCTGGATGACGGAAGTCTAAACAAACAAACTAGTAAGATCCCTTGAGGAAAGTTCATCGAACACGAAAACGTACAAGAGTGTTCTTATCGTTGATTGCGCTGACCCAGGATGGGAGTTGAGAGTGCCAGACTGGTGATGACAGTCGTCGGTTTACCGCCTCACAGGTGAGTTTTGCGTCTTACCCAAAGTGTGGCCTCTGATAAGCTTTCCGTTGGAAGTAGCCCAGTTGACCAGGGAGTCCGAATTTCCGAAGTTGAAGTTACCGCGAGACGCTACCGAAAATTCTTGAGCATTTTCATCGAATTGGATTTTGAGAGTTCTCACATTCCGTGGCGTCCCACTAGGACCATACGCGTTCCGTGAGATGGTCATTCGCAATCTACAATCCACGTCGAGCGCACCTTCATGGAGTTTTCCTGGAATCGGAAATATTAGTACCTTACTCCTACTTGTCAAGAAAAGCCACTCACAGGAGTGACTTGGCCGAAGTCTGACTTGAGCTTGTTCTGATTGGCTGTCCAGAAAATCAGCTTCCGTCACAAACGCAACGACACCCTATTGTGAACACGAACCTGCGATATTGATGGTGCCAGGATCAGCCGCTGAGCCCTACAGAAAGGTGTTACTCATAGAAACTCCAACACTATCCTACGTCATGCTCACCCAGTATTTCTTGCCTTTGGCCTTGATCCGAGCATCCAAGCCACCAGTAGCTCCAGGGCCAGGAGGCTGAGTAGGTCCAGTTGGGGTCGGTGTGGGCGTAGGGGAGGCGCTGCCCGGCTTGCATCTGCGGAGTGAACAGAAGTGAGTACGTCTGGTCTTACTACAGCCAGTGGTCACATACTGGGAGTACCAATCATTTTGGTAGACACAAGTTGTACCGGCATCACCTGGTGAGAACAGGCATTAGCTCCCGATTTTCAGTTGACCAGCTGGATGCCAACTCACAAACGGTCTATACGAGCGCCACGCAAATATGGTGGTCAGTATAAGTCATGTTGGGGTCAAAGGTTAGTCTTACGCTTCCCGTATATCCGATACCACCGCCTGTACATCAATTTGAGTCAGAATCAGTCGGTGTATGCATGGTGATGAGTACGCACATTGACCCCACACAGCGACAGCGCTGACGCGTTGGGCAAGGAGAGCCAGAGAGACAATAGAGACGAGTTTGTACATCTTGAAAACTACTGGCTGATCTCTCAACCTTTGATATTCCTTTTATCCTCGCAGGACAGGGTGCTTTGCCTCGAAGGTCCGAGATATCTCAACGTTAGGGATCATGTGCAGAAGGACAAGAACGCAATTTCAATTGAAAGACCTGTCATAAGAAAATGTAAGATCGAGTAGGAGGAACTTCGCAGAATAACACTTACGAATACTCCGTATGCCAAGCTTCCTGAGGGCGGCATGTTGAGGTTCCTCGAAGGCCGAACTCTCACCCGGTAGCCCAGGGCAAACAAGAGTTGCTTGAAATGGAGTTTGAGTGATCTTCCGAGCGAATCAGAGCAGCTGTCTTGATGAGCTGAAGAGGCTTGGCATACAGCCTCCAATGATTGCAGTAAACCCGGCGGCACAGCTACGAGCACATGCCATGCCACGTTCGACCTTCTGATCCCGTTCTGGGGTAGAAGAACAGTTGGGTTTTGGGGCTTGGCAAAGAGGCCTTTTCAATCCAACTGAATAGTCTCGGGCTAAATGGGCTTCGGCCACGTGTGGACTATTAGAATTCGGTGCTCGCATGATAGATTGATAGAGCCGCTGACAGCTGGTGCCATCTTCGAGAATCACCGAAGTTTGGTGGCCCGTTGGACGCCGAGATGAGTGAATCCTTCGAGTGCCTGTCATGGGCACGGGAAGAAAGTTTCAAGAACCACTGAGCAGGTGGTTGGCGTGTAAATTCAATATGCGTCTAAGCGCATATAGTCCCATTTTTACGACAATTTTTGGCCAGAGAACGTCAAGGAAAATGAACAAGAGGTCATGGTCGACGTTCAGATTCAAGTTGAAAATGCAAAACGATAGCACTGCCACCGGGCCATCAAGTTCTGTCACATGACACAACGATTATGGGCGCCTAAATTCAAAATCGCTGTTTAGCAAGAGACCATAACCGTGAAGGAAGTCAAGGCTGCCTGCAATCCCTTCAGCATTCATGAAGGCCACATCACGCAGAGAAGAAACACTTAGCCTGGTAACTGCGCTCCTCCTGGTGTCGTGGAGGCAGCTCGTCTTATCTGAGTGCGTACCCTGCGTGAGCCGAATGTGGCTTCTTTGTTGACAACGATGAGGGTAGCAAGTCTTTGAGGATAGCTACGTCCTCATGTTTGCGAGTAGATGCCGTTAGGCAACTCTACTATGACTTCGTACACGGCTTGCCAGCAGAAACAGAGGCATTTAGACTAGAGGTGTCAGTCACATGATGTGCTCAGGTTGCCAGTCAAAAACTGGCCATGGGGACCCAGGGATATCGGATGCGGCATCTTACTTGACATCAGCCCTCATCTTGCTTTAACTGTCCCTCTAACAAGGTGAGATATTCGTCCAAACTCATCTTGGCTTGTGGATTGATTCATGTTTTCGAAAGAGTTTGATGGCCAGCCCAATCTTCTGCGAGGAGTTCTTCGCCGATAACAAGAATTCGGGCAAGCTTAGGAATAAAGGCCGTCTATACTATACAGCAATATCGACCAAAGATGCCTCTATAGCACCACATGTCCCCAACACGAACCATCGAGCTCGAACTATCGATCTTCCTCCTGAACTCTTGATGAAGATTTTTCGAGGCACAGTGACCTTGTACCCATTTAGCCCCTTTGGACGAGATATCACCACTGTCCTTCAGATTTTCGATATCATAAGCTATACACCTTGGATTCTCCGCCAAGTATGCAGACAATGGAGGCACCTCATCGTTGACACTCCTTTCTTTTGGCATCACGTCCGGCTGGTCTTTTGGGAGGACCAGAAGATCCAATCCAGCCAGGGCGAGAAACTCGTTGAAACCGCTATCAATACGCTCTCTGCTATCTTCCCAGCTCGAGGAAAACTCTCTATAGACCTCAGCTTACCCGATTGGAGCGTCGAGGTAGTTGTGATGCCAAGATCTCGTATCATGAGAACCATAACTCAACCTTTTCTCCAACGACTCAAGACATTGTCCGCCCATCTTGTCCTGCCTGAAATATCTATGTTTATCACTCCTTCAAATCCGACACTCTATGAGTTGGATACCCTTTTCATTGAATTAATCGAAGGCGACCGCCCTATAGAGGTTGGCTTTGATCCCGAATCTCCGTTATGGCCAATGACCACATTGGGTATTGACGGTGGTTCAGCGACACTATGGTACTTGAATGCCCTTCCCATCGCATGGAATAAGCTCACCCATCTGTACTTCCGCTATGGGTGTGATGAAGAGCCATTCAAGTTCTCAAAACTTGTTCCCGTGCTCTGGCGGTGTGAGCAGCTCGTCTTCTGCTTCCTCGGAAGCCGTGTACCAGAGTACTTGAGAGAAAGTGACGAAGATGAAGAAGACGACTCGGACACGGCCTCCGAGGAAGAATATCTCGCGGCTGGGGGGGTTACTCTCCCTAGATTGAAGACCCTCTATTGGGCCACAGACAATGTCGGTCACCTTGATTTTCTCAGGACCCCTGCTCTAGAAGAGCTTTGCATTCTAAGAGACTGTGATTTCCCATTGAATTCATTGGTCTCCTTGATTCGCAGATCATCATGCCGGATCAAAAGGTTCTACGAAGGCCTTTTCAGCGAATGTGGAGAAATCGGACCTCGCTTTGACAGGCTGGGTTTTGCTAGTTTTACATCTGCTCTCTCCGACCTGGAAGAACTGTGGACCTCGGCGGTCTTCGACTTGGATATGCTTCGTCAGGTTGGGAATGGATCTATATTTCCACGTATCTCCACCTTTGATTGTGGTGTAGGCCATTCGATGACACCTCGGGATTTTGTGGAAGCTTTGAGCCCTCGTTTAGGATGGAAACGTCCAGAGGAGGGCGATTGCACCCGGTTGAAGAAGATACGATGGCATCAAGACAAGGCAGAGGGTAGTCCAGTGCCCGAGACGCCTCAGATTACGACCTACATTGCCGCTCAAGTTGCACAGTACGGAGTAGATATGAAGTATGATAACTATTCCGATTCAAGCGACTTTGAAACGTTCTTTGTGCGATTGATACCGGAAGTGGTGGGTTTTCTGATAATACTTTCCGAGCCGTATCTGACACGACCTCCTTAGATTGGCGTTCTCAACGACTAGGTCATTTTCCTCTGAGCAAGCTGCGAGCGTCGGGAGAACGAAAGCCCAAGGCGAGCAGGGGACCGATGGCAGTCGGAACGGGGGTTCGGGCTTTCCAAAATCAAACAACGCGCCGAAATGCGTCAACCATTGTCTGAGTAGGCAGGATATGTGTGGATTATACGATGTAAATACGGGTTATATGGACCTCCATTGTCCCTCTAAGCTGAGGCTCAGGTCTCCGATGGTTACGCTAGCTCTCCAACGGCACGAACACGAAGAGGGAGGCCATCGGATGGTTCTACACGACAGTATTGAGAGTCGTCTCGATCAGCGAATGAACAATGTACTCACTCATCGTAATTGTACCAGTTGCATTAATCTGCTGTCCATCAAAAGCAGGCTCGAAATGAAATTTGGAGATAAGAGCCGCAATGACCGCCTTCATCTCCATGATAGCCAAGTGCTTTCCAATGCACCCATAAGCGCCACTCATGAAAGGGGCAAATCCTTGTTTGCGCTCGGGAGGTAGGTTGAGCCATCGCTCGGGCTTGAAACTAAAGTGGCGAAACGGGTTAGCCAGTAAATTCATGTTGAACAGTCGCATCTCCACCTACTCCTCAGCATCATCACCCCATGTCTCCTTCGAACTGTTGATAGCGCGGATCTTTAAAAGTTAGTTTCGTAATATTCCCGTCATGAATCATACGAAGTCCGTACAGGGATGCAAATAGTTGTTCTACTGGGGACTAACACGCCATCGATTATGTCGGTCTTGTTTGCTGTGCGCAGAACTGCGAAGGTGGAAGGAAGAACACGCAGCGATTCCATACTAGTTAGACGGTATAAGCCGGGGAAATCAAACCTTAGACATATTGAGCACGTACATAACGCAGTCAAGCCATGAGAGCTTCTGCAGACTTTTGAACTCGGGGCGTTCATGAGCGGCGAATAGAGGTGATACCTCCTCTCGAAGCTTCGTTTGCGATTGAGTGTCGTTTGCAAGAAGCCACAGTGCCCACGACAACCCCGATGCGATGGTTTCGTGACCCGCACCCAAGAAGGTCAACTAGAACTATTGGTCAAATCAGACGTAAAGTCGTTCGACTAATGATCTCACCACATGCTGCACCATGGCATAATCAGTCAAGGGAGATTTACCCTCTGGTCGATCTAATGCACGCCCACGAGCTCGGACAAGCAAGCTCATAACGTCTCGCTTGGCCTTGCTCTCCGACGTTAGAAGTGCAGATTCTTGCGTCTTTTCCTTCACCATCTCGTAAGCGATTTTTGTAATTCTGTGCATGCTCTCGACCCCAACTTCAAGAGGGCCTGAGCGAAAATCAGATTCCATCTAAAGATGGGACGAGATGAGGAAACACACCTGCACCAGGAATCCATCCGAAGATATATCTATGCCTGTAGGCCCAGTCGGAGCCGAGGATTGTGGACGCGCCAGGAATGGAAAACACCACGGCGCAAAGAGCAAGACCAGCGCTGCTCTGCTGGTCTATGAGCTTCTCGTAGGCGTCCGACAGTTCACCGTGTGGGTTGTGTAAGGAATCCGCGGTGTAACCGAATGCAGTTTCGCAGATTATATCCAGTGTGACTCTGCTCACTGTAAACAAATAAAGGGTCAATGCTTGGCTACACCACTAGAACTACTGTTAGAGAAGGCAAGGAAGCGATACGTACTCCAATCGTACATATGTACAACCTTGCCCACGCTGGGGTCCTCGGAAAGGTCAATTTTCTCCTGGATGATGTTTAAGAGTCTACAGCAACGATCAATGCGAGAAGGCAGATGCTTGAATGCGGGTACTCACCCTTTGATTGGTTCGTGATACATGTCGGTTTCTTGGTTCATAGTAAGCATAACAGAATACAAATGAAACGGGCGTTGGAACTACGTACGAGCCATGAGGTTGGAGATCGAGAAAGCCGGTTCTAGCATATGGCGCATTTCTTTGTGCTCTTCTCCACTCGTGGCGAGCAAGCCATAGCCCGTAAAAAAACCGAAACAATGTTTGACGTAGCTAGGCTGGCCTCCTTGTTAACCTCGATTCTCGATCGTTGGGCGAGAGATACTCACTCGTGGGTAGTTTATCCAATCACTGGACAGAATCTTTTGAAGCGCAGCAGGTTTTGTGAAGAGTAGACCCCCAAAACCAAAAGGTCCAACAAGGCGAACAACTGGGCCATGATCTATGATCCATTGCTTCATAGTCATTCCGGGTTCGCCTTGAATACAGGCGAAGAGGTGTCCAAAGAGGATATTACCGAGTGGAGGGCCAGGAACTTTTCTCAGAGGAGAGAAGTATCTTGGGTAGAGGTAACACCACATCAGAAAGCCTGATATATGCTCAAGTCAGAACGAGCAGAATAGACTACAAAGTCCGACGCACCTATCGAACCGAGAGCTGCATACGTGCTAAATTGGAGATTGGAGAGAACCTGGTGTAGTGACAAGCTCGAGTCTGATCCAGAAGGAGGCGTGACGAGGAAGGGAGATATGACATTCTTGAGAGGGTGCATTGAAAAGGAGGAGGCAGGCAAACATTTCAAGACTCGATGGTTTGTCACTTATATGATCCTCCTGATGTTCCCTGAACATTCTCGCGGCTACATGGATGCGAAGTTTAAATCGGGTCGGTTCCCAGGTTCCTCATGTCGCTTTAGGTCTAGGTTGCGGCTGATACTGTCGTGTCCGCTGAGGAGAAGAAAGTGGCGAGGAAACGTGATGAGATTGGTTGCTTTGAACGCATCATGTCTTTCTACTGGCAAAAATTGTGTAGAAATGACGGATTGAATCAGCTTCGAGTTCGGTCTGTACTGATGACTGTTTCAACGCACTTCTGAGTCTAGTAGCACCGGCAAGCGGCGTAAGCAGTCTAATTATCGCCACTAATGCCCAAGGGGCAAATCATCCGCACACGTAACTTCATTCTGGATTGAATGAGGCCATCCCGATTCCGCATAGCATTCGAAGGCGCTCGTCAGTCTTGCCCGGCGAGAGCTTTGTCAATTGGGGCATCTCCAAGTTGCGAATGCGAACCCATAGGTCGTCTTGTGCTGGACGCTGGGTATATCAGCTATTCCGCCATGGTGGTTGGAGGTGCCTGTCTGAGCTTTGGCCTGGCGATGTCCAGAGCTGTATCGGTCGTTATGAGGCATGAAAGGTACAGACGCTCTCGGTCGGTCGATATTTGTGCCATTCAAGCATAGGGCTATATTGGATTAAAGAATTGGCTGCAGTCTACATGCCAGTGGATGGTGGTGGTAAGGTGCATCCAGATCCAAGTCGTGACGCGCCGTGACGGGCAACTTGAAGTCGCGAGGTGGCCTGCTGGCCATGGCGTATGGACTGCACATCGACGCTTACCTTCCCTCGGTTCGTGTACGATTCTCTTTCGCAAAGCGCCAGGTAGATAACGATGACACGCTTGAAGGCACCAACTTGCTAATAGAGGTTCCAATAGAGATATAATAATAATGAATAGGGCGTTTCACGCTGTCGATTTTGGGCCTCTTTTGACTCCGATTTTAGTTTTGATTTCAACGAAAAAACAATAATGTATCAAGATACACTTTCTACTCCAATCCAATCCAGGACGACTTTGAGAAGCGGAAATATCACTCGTTTACTGGGACTGATCATCAAAGGAACCATGACAGCCACATTATATTCGTCTGTCCTTTTCGCCGATGTCACTCATTCACAGTCTTGCAGACCAACAAACACCTATGTCGGTCAGGTTCACTCACCCACCACCACCACCACCGTATTCACTCACCCCGCCTAAATCGCACAGAGAATGTGCTCGACGGGCAATTTGGGGTCGTACGAATCGAATATGAGGATTGTTTTGGGAGAAAAGCAGGTTTGAGCGATGGATGTGCAGGCAGGGGCTTGGATGACGCTGATTGACCTCGGCAATACGTCCAACGATGCCCGCGATAAGACCTCATCCGCTCCCTGACTCCCTCCGCCTTACTGGTGGCCTCTGTGGTTGGTTATGGTCGTATCGTGCAGCACCTTGGCGGTATCTCACCACGACGGTGGTTTGAATTCCCTGATGGCGCAGGGCGGACACCACGTACATGGTCGCTATCGACTTATGCTACCTCTTGTCAGTATCGCACAGCGCATGCGCTCGATGCGCTCGGGGACGTACGATCTGAATGCGAGGCATCTTCATGGAAAGAACACGGGTTGAGCAAGGGGTATATATAGGCAAGGGTTTGGATGTACACTGAAGGCGCTATCAGTCGTACGTCTAGCAATAGCCACTACAATGATTCCCTATCTACTCCCCGCTTCCCTCTATCTCGTTTATGGCCCCTGTCATCATTGTAGTGGTATCAGCCAGCGCCTTATCATGATAACGGTCTGCTTTTCTATGCAGTGAGCCTGGTACTCGCGTTCGACGATTTCGGGCCGTGCCAACATTGAGTTGCGGAGCGTCTACAGCCGTACCATGATCTCCTCGATGCAATGCAATCCCCAGCTTATATATGGGTGGCGTACAAGCACTTTCAGAGTCGCAGCTCACTCACCAAAATGGCTACCTCTGGCCCTGGGCTGGCATCAAGACTGAGGAGGGGGAGCATTGAAGGACTAAAAACGCACGGGATCAAAAGAAATGGCTGCCACGCATCGCTCTGCTCGTATATGTCATGTTCGAAGTATCCCTAACTAAAAGTATGTACATCGCGTAGTACTCTAACCCGTGAGATGTCTCGAAAGAGGTATCACAGCAGCACATGGAGTATGTACGCCCGTGGATCGTGTATAAGTACCTAGATACTATCATGTACACGTAGCACGGACCCGCTGTTCTGTTTAGGACCACAAAGCGGTTAACAACAACAACAACAACAACTCCCTCCTAATCCCCGTTCATACCATGACTCGAACAGCTGCTGTGTAAGAACCATCAACACAAAAGTCCCCCAGACCGTCCCCCACAGGCCTCGTACACGTCTTCCTGTAACCCGCCTCCAAAGTCTCTCCACCATTAGTACTGGTCCTTGCAAGGCAAACCAAGTCCACCCCCGATGGTCAAAGCCATGCCCAAAAGAATACGCAGCGAATTCATGGAAAAGGCCACTTGCAATGAACACTCCGAAGAGCATTGCTATGTCTCCAATCTTCTTCTTCGCTTTACCGTTTATGCCAAGTAAAGATAGAATCGTTGTTGTGACCCATTGCGCTGGATAACCACCAAACAGGATGAGAGGCCGTCGAAGGGTCTGATGCCACCCTCGTCCCCAGTATCCATGCATTGAGCCCGACTGCCAGGGAAAGTCCATAAACGGAGGCCAATCTTCGGCTTGTTGCCCACATAGACCGACCCCAACCAAGGTGAGGATGTCATATGCCACGTCGAGCATAGCCTGCAACGTAAAACCGGTGATAGCTGCCATTGTAGTCGAGGCGATGTACCTCCATGGGATGGGATAGATGGGGAGGGAGGGGTCGAAAATAGTAGCTCCAACTTGGCGCTCTGTAGTCGGAAAGAGCAGTCTCCCAGATGCCACTAACAAGTCAAAGCGAAGGAAATGTATCAGTAGAGAATATACCGTGGCGGTTAAGAATGACGATTTTGGTGATTGTGGACAGGTGGGGGAGGGGATGTGGACGCCTTCGGAAAACTGATAACTCAGGCCTCGCATGGACTGAAGCAAGTGAAAAGGGTCCGAGATCCACGCTGGTAACATTCGTCGGTGGAGGATAACGGACTCCGTTGGAGGCTTGAAGTCGGCACGGTAAACTCCTGGTTCAATTTCGCCCTTCTTGAGCATGCCAACTGGTGTGAGCCCAAACTCGATGGCTCTCGTTAGGATTAGCAAGAGCACTAGACCTATATGACCGATCGTTCAGCAAGGGAACGAGTAGCAAACACAAAGGCGACGTACTTCGGAAAGCATTATGGATTTGAAACTGAGGGTTGGTCCATGTGTAGCCATAGATTGCGTGTAAAACAGAGTACAGCGTCCACGGTAGAACGGCCAGTCGAATAAAGCACGTCCTCGGTCGTCTAGCAAGATAGGCGAGATATATGACTGGAACCAAGCATAGTATCTGGCTCCAAATAGTTGTCCATGTGAGTGCTATCCGGTCTTCTGGCTTGGGTACGATATACCTGAAAGCCTTGAGAACGCTGGATTCGAGAGGTGAGAGGGAAGGGTTAACTTGAACTGTATAGTTCATCCAGAGAGGGTTTGGAGCGCTCGCCACGCTCGAGGCGTCATATGTTGTCTTTATGTGCTGGGAGGCGAAGATGCGATCTTCTAGCCTAAATTCCCGACGTCAAAGATTGCACTAAACTACAATTTGATATGAATGCCAATAAGGTATGCAAAGACGCGAAAAACATACGAAATGCCTTGCGACCAGACTCGAAAGGCCATATACGGCGGAAACACGAAAGAGGGCAGAGCGAAAACTGAGGTCATCTCTAGCACCTGGTCTCTGAGAACACGAAATTTCACCATTGGGAGCCCATTGAAGCTACAGGTTGGTGCCAACGTTCAGGGATGGATCTCGACGTTGTATCATGCCACAGGGTTAAGGGATTGAGCCTGAAAGCTGATAGTTGCCCTGAGTAAACGTACTTCCAACGCTAGGATAGCCCAATGGGAAAGCGTCCAAGCACATCCGCGAGTGCGAAGGTTCGATTCCGCCTCTGGAAACCTTTTTTTTCGTTGAAATTGCCCGCGCTTCAGAAGACAAAGCAGACAATGTTAATTCTATTTTATGCACACCTTACCTTAATTTATAAGGCTACAACGACCTAGCAATGACCAAAAAGCGACACCCAAGCAGGGCAGACCCTGAGCCCAAATTTTCTGAAAAGATACGATGGCACGAACTTGAAGACCTGGCAGATGTTGAGTCTCCAGTGCCCGGGACACCCCAAATTACGGCCTACATGACTTGCCAAGCTGAAAAATACGGCGGGGATATGAAGATGATTTATCCGGATCGACCGCCTTTAAGACGTTCTTCGTGGCGATTGATGCCGGAAGTGGTGAGCATTCGTATAATATCTATTGCAGCTGCCAGTGAGCGGTATCATTTGACATGACCGTCTCAGATCAGCTCTCTCGATGACTAGCTAGTTCAGGGAAAATATCATGACTTGATGTGAAACCTGTAGCTACACATTATGAGGGTGGCTTAGAACAGACAATAGAGACAATCTTTCAAAATACGCCCTCTACCCCAACCCAGGCTAGAACGATTTTCAAAGCTGGGAACATCACCTGTCCGGCCGGGCTCAATAACGGCGGGACGAACATACTGGCACCGAAACCCCTCTCATGCCAAGAATTGAATAGCTTCTGTGGGCCAATTAACAGCATCAATGCCACCCAAAATGTGCCCCACCAGCCTCGGACTGGTCGTCCAGTCACCTGCTTCCATAACCTCTCTCCAATCATCAATGGTCCTTGAGTGGCGTAAAAGATCCACCCCCAATGGCTGGAGCCCCGTCCCAAGGTATATGCAGTGCCTTCGTGATACAGGCCACATGCAATGAACACCCCAAGTACCATGGCTACGTCTCCAGCTTTCTTCTTTGCTTGAGCGTTGACTCTAAGCAAGGAAAGGACAGCCCTCGTGACTGATTGAGCTGGATAACCACCGAGCACGGTGAGACCCCTCCTAATCGCCTGGTGCCACCTTCGTCCCCAATACACGTGAAGTGAGTCCGAATGCCAGGGGTAATTCATGAGCGGAGGCCAATCTTCAGCTTGTTGTCCACACTGGCACAGACCAACTCCAATCAAAGTGAGAAAGTCATAGCCCATATTTAGTTCGGCCTCCATTGCAAACGCTGTGATGCAAGTCATCACGGTGGAAGAGATGTATCTCCACGGGATAGGGTAGACAGGGAGGGAAGGGTCGAATATCGTTCCTCCTCCTGGCTGCGAGACTAGCGGGAAGAAATGCTTCATAGAAGCCGCAAGCAGGTCGAGGCGAAGAAAATCGATCAAAAGGGATGAGAGAGTACTGAGGAAGAATGACGAGGCTGGAGATTGTGGCCGGGTGGGGGAAGGGATATGAACGCCTTCAGAGAATTGATAACTCAGACCCCGAAAGGATTGTATGAGATGAACGCTGTCCGCTATGCATGGTGGGGCGCGCAAGAATAGTAGATCGGATGTAGGGGAGCGCAAGGGAGGGTGGTAGCCAGGGGGATAAAGGCCTGGTCTTATTTCTCCCTTCTTGAGAATTCCGACAGGCGTCAGCCCATATTCGACGACCTTGGGAAGCAGTCCTATGTAGATTATACCTAGAAGAATCAGGAGAGCGCAATGGTTAGTGAACGAGTGGACGGTCAAGTGGCATATGACGCACTTCGGGCCCAGTTGTAAGCCCTGAACTGTGGATCAATCAAGGCGTAGCCATACGTTCCACGTAGGATAGAGTACAGAGCCCATGGTAGAATTGCTAGTCGGATATGATAGGTGTCTGGCCGCCTGGCAAGGTATGCCATATAGAAGACTGGGAACAAGTATAGCATCTGGCTCCAAGCAGTCGTCCATGTGAGTGCTATCCTATCTTCCGGCTTGGGTACGATATGTCTGAAGGCCGTGAGCACATCAAGTTTGGGAGGTGAGAGCGAGAAGTTGATGAAATCGACCATCCAGAGTGGGAGAGGGATTGGAACGCCCGCAACCTTCAAGACGTCTTTATGTACTGGGAGGCGAAGATACGATCTGCTAGCCTAAATTCTCGACGTCAAAGGTTGCACTACAATCTGATATGAATGACAATAAGAGTATGCAAGGACGTGAAAACCGTACGGGATGCGTTGCGACCAGATTCGGAAGACCGTATGCAGCGGAACTACGAAGCAGGGCAGAGCAAAAACTGAGGTCAATTCCAGTATCTGGAGCCTCCGAGAACGCAAGATTGCGTCGTTGGGAGGGCATTGAAGCTGCAGGGCGGTATCGACTTTCAGGGTTAACCGAACGGCATCAGAGTCATTGAAATAAGTGGAAAAAGGTAAATCCTATGGGAAATCTAAATCAGATCATTGCCATTAGCTCCAGACTATCTCTTGATGATCTTTGAATCCTCACCTTTCCTTTCCGAGTCCCGTCCTCCGCTAGGACTCACATTCAGGCTGAGACGAACCAACTCTAGTTTCATTCAAGTTGAAGGACCATACATGGCATCTATATACTTATCACAACTTTGGCTTGACCGAGTTCAATAGCCCAATGGGATCTAGAACGCCGCTAGGATACGGCACGAGCGCACCTCTAACGTGCTCTGTTCCTCCATCGACGACCAGGATCTGCCCAGTAATGTACGAGGCAGCGTCACTGAACAGGAAGACTGCAGCATTGGCACAGTCCTTCGGGTCACCATCCCTCCCAACACAAGAAGGTAACGACGGGCCCGTCTCTTCCGCAGAGCGTAACGGATTGGAGAGGCGGTCCATCCCTGGAGTGTTGGCAATCGGACCTGGAGCGATGACGTTGGAGCGGACGCCGTGAGGGCCTTCTTCCACTGCGAGGACCTGGGAGAGGGCGTCTACGCCTGCTTTCGCCGCACAGAGGTGGGCTTGAAATGGCGTGCCTAGAGATAACCTAGGGTAAGTCACGGTCGTAGCAATTTATACCCATGGGTAACATACCACGCCTCTGGAAGGTTGCCGTTATATGAATATAAGATCCACGAGCTTCACGGACGTGAGGCAGAGTTGCTTTGATGGTATTGAATGTACCGAGCTGGAACGCCGTTCGGTCAGCACGGAAGCATGGAACGAGCTCCATCCGAGACCTACCGTGTCGATGCTCACAACCGTCTTGAAGGCGTTCTCGGAAAGGAAAGCTATCGGAGCCGGGAAATTTCCGGCAGCGCCTGGAAGAGCGTTTTCAAAGATGTATTCCTCAGACTTTAGGGTGTGAACAGACGTACCACAGATCACAAAGTCGATTCGATTGAACTTAGCAATCGCTTTCTCAACTGCCGCTTGGAGCTTTTCAGGCTCTCGCACATCTGCCTGCGCAGCTATGCAGGTTCTTCCGGTAGCTTCTGAGAGTTCCTTGCAGGTCTGGTTCAACCGTTCGAGGCTAAGCGGAGTCCATGAGTGCCAGAGGCTCGTTCACAAGGTCCTGACGCGCTTACTTTCGACCAACAATGACAGCGTCTGCGCCATGCTTCATCTACAGGGCCCGTATGACTTAGTTATCTTTACGAACATCATGGGCTCGACAGTACTTACCATAGCCTCAGTCATGACCCTGCCAATACCAGAACCGCCACCAGTGCAGAACAGCACCTTCCCCTTGAAGATATCCGATTTGAACACGCTCGTTGAGTCGACGATAGGGAACACATGTGCTTCAGGTGGTGCCATGATGGTCGAAGCTCAGAGGCAACCCAGGGCGCTTCTCGTCGAATTTAGTTCAATTTAGGCAGCTGTCATCTGAGCCTTTATATGGTCGCATGGTCGGCGGGATCAATTCCCCGTCAAACTTGGGTTACGACGGCGTTTTGCTGATTGGGTGTAGCAAAGCTTGAATTCCAGCGCATATAGACGGCGGAGACACGGTCGACGACGTTGGCGTTGAGGATGAAGGTGGTGCACCAGCTGAATATTTACCTTTATTTTCTTTGAGGCCTTTTGCCTGATTTGGGTCGGTAAGCAACTTCGGTGTGGTGCTTTGGTGCTGGGTGAAATGCAAGTCAAATCGCCTTGTTACAGTAATCGGCATCGAGAAGCGTCAAAAATAGCCAAGGAGTTTCGTAAATATTGACAGATTAATCCAAAATCAATTACATGTTGCCAAACATTCTGAACAAACTACAACGGAAAACTTGATACGACCTTTCAAAGTACACCCTGTATCCCAGCCCAGCTCAAGATGATTCTTCCTAGTGGAAAGAATATCCGTCGAGTGGGGCTGATCGCTGAAGGGACGATAGTGCTAGCACCAAGACCCCTTTCGTACCATGAATTAAACAGCTTCTGTGGACCAACCAACAGCACGAATGCCACCCAAAATGTACCCCACCAGCCTCGAACCTGTCTTCCCGTCACCTGCTTCCAGACCCTCTCTCCTATCATCAGAGGTCCTTGGATGACGTAGAAGGTCCACCCCCAATGGTTGAAGCCCTGTCCCATGGTATAGACAGTGCCTTCGTGATGCAGCCCACACATAACAAACACCCCAAGGACCATAGCTATGTCTCCCGCCTTCTTCTTTAATTTACCATCAACACCAAGCCATGAAAGGACGGTCATTGAGGTCCATTGCGCTGGGTATCCTCCAAGTACGAGGAGAGTTCGTCGAAGCTGTTGATGCCACCTTCGTCCCCAGTACACGTGCAGCGAATCCGAATGCCATGGATGGTCCATGAGTGGAGGCCAATCTGTGGCTTGTTGCCCACACAGACCAACTCCAACCAAAGTCAGGAAGTCATAAGTCGTGTCAAATGCGGCCTGCATCGCAAACGCTGTGATCCATACTAGTGTCGTGGAAGAGATGTACCTCCATGGGATAGGGAAGGCAGGGAGGGAGGGATCGAAGATTGTCCCTAATGACTGCGAGGCTTGCGGGAAAAATTGCTTCATGGAGGCAGTTAATAGGTCCAGAGTCAGGAAATGGATAATGAAGGAGAACATTGTAGCTCTGAAGAATGCCGAGGTTGGTGATTGTGGACGAGTGTGTGGGGGGACGTGGACGCCTTCGGAACACTGATAACTCAGACCACGTACAGATTGCGCTAGGTGAATCGTGTCCGAGATACATCGTGGGGCGCGCAAGAAGGCTAGATCGGACGTCGGGGAGGGTGGAGGCGGCTTGTAATCAGAGCGATAGACGCCTGGTTTGACTTCTCCATTCTTGAGTATACCGGCCGGAGTAAGACCACATTCGACAGCATTTGACAATGCCACCACAAGTGATTGGCCTGGAATGAGAGGTTCAAGAGGTCAGTCGCGGTCGCATCAGCAGATGAATGACTTGCGGGTGACGCACATCGGATTACGTTGTAAAACTTGAACTGAGAATCAATCCAGGCGTAGCCATACATAGCACGCAAGATAAAGTACAGCGCCCACGGTAATATGCCTAGTCGAATGAGATATGTGCCCGGTCGCCTAGCGAGGTATGCCATACAGATGACTGGGACCAAGAGTAGTATCTGGCTCCAAACATTCGTCCATGTAAGTGCTATCCTGTCTTCTGGCTTGGGTATAACATGTCTGAAAGCTGTGAACGCGTTAGATTTGAGGGGTGAAAGCACGGAGGTGATGAGGTTGTCCATCTGGGATGAGGAGCCTGAGGAGAGCACTCCCGAAGGTATCTCATCTTTATGTACCAGAAGGCGAAGATGGGATCTGCTAGCCTATATTCTTGACGTCAAAAGTTGTACTAAAGGCCACTAAAGTCTGATATTAACGTCGGTATGAATGTACGGGGCCGCCAAAAACGTACGAGATGCGTGGCGGTCAGAATAGTAGGTAAACCAGAGACCCAAAATAAACCAAGGAGAAAACCTGAGATGAACGTCAGTATCTGAAGCCCATAAGACAACGAAGTTGCGCAACTGGAGGGACCCAATAAAGCTGCAGGTTTCATCCTACTTGAGGGTTAACCGAACACGAACAGTGTCGGCGGCGTCCACAACGATCGAGCGAGTGGAGAAGATAGACTGAGGTTGATGGTCATAGATATCTTACCGTTCCCTCTCCTGCTACTCGGTCTCTGCAACGACTTCAACCTTGAGGATGTGATGTACTCTTGAGCAATCTGCTGATGCCGTTTGAACTCTACGGTAATGGAGCAGTTGACTTTGAGGTGTGATATCTTCGAGATACAGGAGAGACTCTTCCGTCTCAAATCACAATGAAGGAGGGCGAGTTCAGACCCACATTTTCGGGTAGTAGCCACGGTTCGGCCGTTCTGTGGAGAGATCCGCTCATTTCCCCCCATCGACCAACTTGGAAAAATCTTCCATACATCAACAAATTTTCGAAGCTAGAAAGGCGGTAGCGCTGTCTCTGCGAATGAATGTCTATTAACTAGATTGTAGAGTAAATAGTGGGTATACAGCATCCTTGTATAAGCTCACGTGCAAATACAAGTTTCCAAGTCACGTCGTGTTTCTTCACCACACTTTAAGCCTTGATAGCAGCAACGAGGTCAACAACAGCCTGCAGCTTCAGATCGACGAAGACTTGAATCGACGCCTTGAGGAGGGCAGCAATGTCAACGTCGATGTGAGCGACAAGGCCAATGGTGAGTTTGAGGAGAGCAGCGATGAGGTCACTAGAGTAGGTGATGGTATTTGTGAGCAACCGAGGAGTCAAGGCGGGGGCAATGACTTACCCGACTTCAGCAACGACATTCAGGACAGCAGCGAGATCAGCCTTGATGGTAGCGTCGACAATGACTTGGATGGCAGCGACAATGTCCTGAGCGAGTTCATGAGCACTCGGCGCATCAATTCGAGGCAACAGGAGATACTCACGAGAACAAGGTCTACGATGACCTTGGCACAGGCCGCAACGGTGAGAACCTCTCCATTCCGCGTGAGCAAGGCGTCAACGCCAAGGTTGAGTTTGACGATCGCGTTGACATCTGCGATAATAGCCTTGACGAGGTCCTTGACATCGTCGAGGAGCTTCACTGCGGCGTCGACGTTGATTGGCCCAGACTTCACGGTATCCTCTGCAAAAGAATATGAGAACGCTGCCCAGACAACCTGAGAAAAGCCGAAAACTCACTGGTCTTCTCGATGAGAGCCTTGACGCTCACATCGGCGTTGACGAAAACGTCGGGAATCGACTTGCATTCCGTGCATGCTCGTGCGTTGAGGATATTGATCTTGGCATCCTGGCCGCTATTAGGAGCGTAGACAATCCGCCTGCCTAGTGCCGATGCTCCGGGAAGTTTCTGCCCATTCAGCAAGTTGAACTTGGAATCTTGGCCGTAATTAGGAGAGTACACAATCCGCCTGCCTAGTGCCGACGCTCCGGGAACCTTCTGGCCGTTCAGCAAGTTGAACTCGCCACCTTGGAAGTTGTTCGGGAGGTAGTCGGCCCTCTTGAATCCAAAAACATTGCCGTCATTCTCCACATATCCGTTCCCGTTATTGATGATATCCCGGGTGCTAGGATTATGGCTGCTACGGCGGAGTCCAATGATGTTCCCATCATTCTCGACGTAGCCGTTACCATTGTTGATGATGTTCTCGCGGCTGAGGAGACGATTGTTGTTCAAGGCATCGACACGGCCATCTTGAGCAGCGTTGTTAGCTGCGACGGGAACACCAACAATGTTGCCTGCATTCTCGATGGCACCGCTACCGTTGTTGAGGGTAGAAGGAGGTGCAGCCCCAGCAGGTGCAGCGGTGGTGAAGGCTGCGAAGGTGGTTGCAGCAAGGAGGATGAACGAGCGGAAGGCGTGCATCTTGGGTGATGACAGGGAAGTAAAGACTGTGGTGAGGCTAGGGAGTAACGAGAGGGTTGGAGAGTTGGTGGGTGCGAAAAACGACGTGAGTCGATGAGAAAAGCAAGGCTAGCAATGCATGCCTTTATACGAGACTGAAAAGGTCATTCCAAAAGTGAAGAAGTGCAAGAAGCAGAAATTGCCGCGATAAGCAGCCTGTTCGGGTCGGCGGAGACGATGGAGGTATGAATGAACATCTTCTAGTTAGTTGAAGCAACGTACATATGCCATGAACATATGAACGAAGGCGATTAGCTAGACACGTTGAATGAACGCCATACTTCGCTAGATCTTGCTGCAAGGATTGACGGCATAGCCCCTTTCCCTTGCAGCGATAGGAGACCATCGCAATTCAACCTCCTGGAAAACTGCGCATTTGGTGGTCGAAAACCAGCGATTTTCGAGAAGGTGAATGCTGGTTTTGTTGGCTTCGAAAATCCGAACGATTAGACAGCTCGGCGAAATCTTCAGAGATGTCCATTGAAAGGGATGCACCGAATTTGCCTCGCCATTGAGTTCAGCACCAGCAATAGTGGATGCCGAGTCAGACGGAAATATGAGAGAGGTGCACCAGTAGCGTATTGCAACACGAGTTTCAGGTTTTCGAGAGCGTAACCCTTTCGTCTATAGGCAAGTTCTTCAAAGAAGTCAGATTTGCATGCCTCCAGAAACAGCCATATATCGTACCCGCAATCATTAACTATGCCTCAGCCTTAAGTGGTTCTTCCTCGTATCCTCCGTCGTAGTGGGTCGTTGGAAGGTCAAGTGGCCAATGTTTCCGGGTATCTTACCCTTGAGGAAGATGATCACATCCCCAATCATCGTGGGGGATTGCGCAACGGTATCAGTAGGCGGCAAGGATTTCTCATCGATATCATCGAGGTTTGATTTGGCATGAGCGATGAAGGTAGGCTTGTTGTCATGAAGCCATGCTTCTGTTGAAAAATTCAGCGGGTTCTTCTCTTGAAATACCGGTTATTTCCTCACGTTGGACGGCGTATTCTGCATCGAGCTATTGTGGCTCACTGGCGGTCAATTACCTGAGTGCTTCACTCATCCACTCGCGGTAGCGCTGTACGACAAATTTCGTTAGTCTCGTTCTGTAAATCCCACGTAACCCTTTGTAAACTCACAGGAACATGGCTAGAAGAGTATGACATCTTCTAGCCTACGTTCTCGACGTCAAAGATTGTACAACAGGCCACTATAATCCGATATTAACGTGTATCTGGACACACAAGGATACGAAAAAAACATACGGAAATGCGTGGAGGTTAGAATCGGTGAAGCAGGGGCTCAAAGAGAAGCAAGGGGGAAAACCTGAAGTGGATGTCAGTATCTGAAGCCTTTAGAATGACGAAGTTACGCAACAGGAGGGATCCAACTAAGCAGCAAGCTTTCATTCACATTCAGTTTAGAGCCTAACCGAACACGAAGAGTGCCGGCAGCATCCACAACGGTCAAACCAGTCTGGAAGCTGCATCAAATAACTCCTGTCAGCTTTCAACTGCCTCCGATTGATCTTTAAACCCCTACGTTTTCTCTCTTGGGCACGCCCCAGCACTCACGTCTAGCCTCAAGCAAACAGCTTGGTCTCGTTGGAGCGTCACAGCGTTGGGGTTATCCGGGTTGACCGAACAGGAACACTACTGCTTTAGCGCAGTCCTGTCTATGAAGCCCTCGTTTCTGACAATCAACGATGGCATCTGGTCCGCGTCGTATCCATGATAGGCTGCATAATAGAGAGTCATTCCCCACACCTGATATAAGCTCGATAGTACTGACCCTAGCCTCAGTCATGAGTCTCTGACGCTTGCCAGTTGTTCCTTCAGTAGAATGTGTCAGCGGCCCAAGTCCTCAGGGTACGTATGTTCATCATCTTCCTGCTCTCTGGCATATTACGAACGCTCGGAGCTGACCTGAATGAGGCGCAGACTGAGTAGAGTTGCACGCAAATTGAGGGAGGAAGGTATTATAGCAGGTCATCGTTGCAGAACCGGACCTCGTCATTGTCAAAGTACTGTGGCCTGAGCGCCGCAGCCTGCAATTCACGGCGTGGTCTGTTTGTGATGGAGGTCGCCGCCAAACAAAGCGGATCCAAATTTAATCGCGTCGCGTCGACGCGTCTTCGTCGCTTGACGCCAGTTCCACATCAACCCAGCTACTCCTTTGAGCTGCTGTTTTAAGATGAACCGCCTATGACGCTTCGTGAAAACTGAAGGATATGGGCAATTTGCTTGATTACAGTATGGGCCTTAGCCTCGACTTGGTCGACATCTCAAGAGGACTCCAGGTCCGCGCGTAGAACGTGATTTTTCTCAAGGAGACGGCCTGTCCTATATCCCGAGAACCTTGGGAATTTGTTGTGACTATTACGACGAGTCATTCGCGGTCACAGTACGAATTACTTGACGAATTCAAATATTAATGAGAGCGCATTTCAACTTTGCGTACACGAAGGGGCAGACCATCGCTGGGTGCTACACAACAATAAAGCGTTAGCTAGATTCATATCAGAGATCGACAGTGATACTCACTCATTGTGATGGCAGCTGTCGGGCGAATCTGCTGTCCCTCAAACGCAGGTGTAAACTCGAACTTAGCGATCAGAGAAGCCACGACCGCCTTCATTTGCATGAGTGCCATTGTTTTTCCGATGCATCCATTTGGCCCAGCAAGGAACGAAAGAAAAGCGGTGCTTGATCTCGACTTCGGAGGGAGGTTGAGCCATCGCTGAGGCTTAAATCTATGGCAAAGGTAATGTTAATTGGAATACTCGCATGGTGTTCATTCAGGACGACATACTCTTCAGCATCATCTCCCCAGGTTTCCTTCCACGTGTTAACGACGCGGATCTTTTGATATATATGAATAGATTCTCGGTATCGACAAATATGTCACTCACATTGACTTCGATAAGAGTTCCTTTCGGAACAAAGATGCCATCGACGACACAATCTCTGCTGGCAGTGCGGCAGGAGATAGGACCTGGGGGAAGAACACGTAGAGCTTCCATGCTATGGAAATAAGGTCAGCCAGCACGCCTGGAAGTACATAGGAGAACACCCTACATGACGCAATCTAGCCACGGGAGCTCATTGAGGCGTCTGTAAGGAGGACGGGCATCAGGTTCCAAGAAGAGAGGTGAAACCTCATTTCTAAGCCTGGTTTGCGAAGGGATATCATTTGCGAGAAGCCAGAAAGTCCAAGCTAAACCTGATGCGGCCGTTTCATGACCAGCACTTAGGACAGTCAACTCGAATCACTGGTTAGGTGTTGCAGAATAAACTGAACGCTTGTGATCTCACCACGTGTTGTATCATATCATAGTCGGTCATAGTGTACCCGCCAGAAGTTTGGGCAATCTCTTGTCGACGAGCTCGGACAAGCAGGCTCATGACATCGCGTTTGGCGTCCGGGTCTGGTTGAAGGGTCGAATGTTCTCGCATTTTCTCCTCTAGAATTTGCTTGGCGATCTTCCTGATGTTGTACATACTTTCCAGCATTGTCTCGATTATACCTTCTAGTAAAGAAGGTTGAGCCAGTTTATCTGCTCTGATAAATTGGGTGGAAACTCACTTGCACCAGGAAACTTGGTAGGGAGGTGGCGGCGTTTGTATGCCCAATCGGAGACCAGACAGCGGGATCCACCAGGGAGCCAAAGCCCGAAGATGAGTAGGGCCGTGTTAGGATATGTTTGGAGCTTTTTGACTTTTTCGTAGGCGTTTGTGAGCTCGTTGTGAGGGTGATGCAGAGAGTCCGTAGTGTAACCGAATCCGACCTCGCAGATCATATCTAGCGTTAGCCTGCTTGCTGTGACGATGGTGATTCAGTCCTTAATGAAACGACATTCAAAGAGGGAATAATCTGCATACCCCACTCGTACATCTGAAAGATGTTGCCAGCTTCGGGCTGAGCACAAGCATTGATTTCTCTTTCGAGGATAGCTGAAAGCCTGGGAATGGCGTTCTCGAGGGCGTCGGTGTGATATATGGGACACATACCTATTGATAAAGGTATATAATGTATCGAAATCTAACCTTCGAATGAGATCGCCACGAGTTCCACTTTGATGGGAGGGTATACGCACGGGTCAAGAGGCTTGCAGTCGAGAAAGCAGGGTTCATGGCACGCCTCATTTGCTGGTGTCCGTCGGTTGGAACGGCAAGCAAACCATAGCCTGCGAAGATTCCGAGTGCATGTCGCAAAAAATCGGGCTAATCTTCTGATTTAGATTTGGTCAAGCAGAAACAACGGTTAAATTTACTCACTCGCGGAAAGTAAGCCCACTCGCTGATGAGAATCTGATGGAGGGCAGAAGGCTTCGTAAAGATGAGCCTTTCAATGCCTATAGGTCCGACCACCCGAACAACGGGGCCATAGTCTTTCACCCATTGCCTCTGCGGGATTCCAGGCTCGCCTTGAAGGATAGCCGAGGTCTGTCCAAAAAAGATGTTCCCAAAAGGAGGGCCAGGAATATGCTTCAGAGGGGATAGAAACCTTGGATAGAAGATCAGCTTGTACGCCGCGAGAAACATCATGGCAACTAGTATTTGGGGTTAATACCACCGCATAGTGAGGAAAATAAACAGCGACGAACCTATTGATGCAAAACTACCATAGACGCGAGATTTACAGCAAAAGGTACCGAAGACCAAGATAACGATCAGTTGGATGGAGAGTCTCATGTTGCTTCCGGAATGGATAGCCTGACGGGAGAGACATTTAGTATTATACGCTGTGGACGCCGGAGCTATGTCGTTTATTTTGAAGATGACCCCGGTTTACTAGTCCTTTTGCAGATGATTAGAAAAATCAGAACGGTTTGTAGAACGACACAATTTCAAACACTGTGGCAGAAAGGTGCAAGCCGAACGTCAGCCAAAGAGGGCTTAGTTGCTTTGCGTGTGAATCAGCGACATTGACCTGATACTATGCCAAACTAGTCAACATCGGTATTGCTAAACCTCTCAGCCGTAGTAGCGATGCAGTCAATTTGGCAGGAATCGACCGGAAGGTATCCTGCGGAGTTGCTGGATTGTGTGTTGGATAAAGGTTTCCATTGAGCCAAAACTTCCATTTGTGGTCTAGAACCACGATCCTCGTTGCACCGACATGATAGAAACCTCCTGAGCTCGTTATATGACATCGCTTGTCTGGATCGAGGATGAGACTAACTCCTTTTCATGGATCACATTGCTCGTACTGCCTTAGACCAAACGGCGCAGCGCAGCCCTATGTCCACAAAAGCAGAGCCACGTTCTCAAGGGTCGTATGTCACAGGCCTTGCACTCGTACTGTTGCTATTGTATCGCTTCTGAAATTTCCAGGTAATGTATGCGCTACTCCGTACTTCGAAGACTCTGGGCTGCTTCGGCGGAACGAACCGTGATTTTAGCAGGGAATGATGGCGGGTCACTGTGGAAGCCAGAGATCAGTCTGATTGAAAAAGAACAACCACATATGCACGCACAAGTGAGGGTGTTCGCAGTAGGGGATGTTTGGCTCAATCACGTTGCCGTTGTCGTCCACAGCTTTCTGGATATTGAAGATGGTCAAAAAGGAAGCTATAGCGATCTTGATCGTTGATTCGATCAGGTCTCTTCCAGGACAGACCCTGAGAGTATGAACATTTAAAGCTATCCGGATGACGAGGGAGATTGCCCTGCTCACCGTCCTCCCCGACCAAATGCGATCTTGCACGGGTCAAGGACATCTGGGTTCAGTAGGCCATCTTTGAGATAACGATCAGGTTTGAATGATGCGGCATCTGGGTAGTGGCTTTCATCTCGAAACATCGCCCTGTCAAGGCTTAGAAATTGATTTATACATCAATGCTAGATACTTACCACTGATTAGCCACAACAATCGTGTTCTTTCGGATGAAATAGTCGCGGTAATAGTCATCTTCCATCGCGAGGTGAGCGACACCTAGAAAGGTTTAAAGTTAGAGGCCATATACTAGACTCATGCCGTATCAACTTACCGAAGGGAAGGACGGGCAGCCATCTGTGAGGGACCTGTCATCAGCGTCAGGCGAGACTTGAAAATGACAGGCAACAAACCTCAATATCTCTCTGTATATGGCAGTGATATAGGGCAACGATCTCAAGTCGGCATGAGTTGGAAGTCGCCCGCCCAAGACGTTGTCCAATTCCGTTTGGGCAGCCTTTTGCGCATCGGGGTGAAGAGCCATGGCCAGGAAAAACACGGTAAACGTTGGACCACCGAATGCAGTAAAAGCTACACTCATAAGTTTGACTAAACATCGTGGCTGAAAGTTCAGAAGAAACCTACAGAAGAGAGAGGTAGCTGCAGCTTCGCTCAGGATTTTCAAGTCCTCCTCAGACAATGGTGAGGTATGCGAGCTGTCGAGAGCGTTTGTGACGATCGATGGCTCATATGAACCAGCCCTCTGCTCAAACGCTCAATGAGTTAGGTCAATGCATGCATCGGGATAATACGTACCCATGCCGCATATGACTCATTGAATGGGGTATCTTTGAGTGGGACTACGCTCTCTTGAATAGCGGTGACTGCTCTTGACTGAGCGAATCCAGGGAGGACTTTCTTGATTGAACTCGGTGTGATGAGCGTAAGGATGCTTCCAAGACCGAAAACTTTGGGTGCATAGGTTCTGACTTGGTCGAAGCCATGGGATACTTGCGCAGTGACATGGGGCGCTTTGATCCCATACAACAAAAGGAGACTGTTTTCATGAAAGAATCTGATGGATCATCAGCAAAATTGTGCAAGACAACACGATCATCAATAAACATACTCTTTTGTAAGTGCCGCACAGTCTTGAGGAGCTTCCAAAACCCTCTTCAGATATGCATGCAGCGCCTGGAGCTCCGCATTCTGGATCTTCGAAGTGGTTTCAACGCGGAGATGCTTGGTGACCATCTGTCTTGCCTTCATCCATCGTTCTCCGTAAGGTAGCAACGCGAAGCCATTTTCCACTATCTTCTTGCTAGGATATACGACATGATAAAATTTGACAAGGATCGTTATAAGCAGTAACTTGCAGGGGCTTACAGGTCATTGGGCAGCAGAAGGTTGGGGCTGATGGATACCGTCAGTTCGAGTACATAAATGCGTGGAAGTTGCCAGGATTTACCGACTGGAATAAATGCTCGACCTAGCATCTAAGAGATCTACGGCTGATTGGTGTGAGTTGAGACAGAGTAGGCACACCCCGAAACCCTCCAGTTGGATGACATCTGAGTCTACAAATTGCGTGAGTCATTAGGTATCTTCGTTCGCCGGATTTATGAAACTTACTACATGTCTGACTATACTTGGCTGCTGCCTCCCATTGTCGCTTTAAACCGACATGGTGTATATTGCCGATCAGAGGAATCTTTGGAGGCCCAGGTGCGGCCTTGGGGCTCGAGAAAAACATGATGTGTGGCAGGATCTACCGAGCTTGTGACCCGGTATATGAATGTGCCAGTGCATTCCAGATGTCCTCCGTGGTTGTCGTTAGTCGGGTGCGCAGATGGGACCAGTTCAGCTGATTTGATACGGGCAATATATCAAACACCCAGCTCTAGGGTCCAATTGTGACTTGTTATCGGTTATACTTTGCCTACAATGCGGTGGGGAAAGTTCGACAGAAGTGCACTTTTGCAGACGCGACACTACTCCTTAAGGCTAAGTTTGGAGGCTGGTGTCATTTGCGAGAACTAGAGGGTCCAAGTCAACCCTGCGGTGGCTTCATAACCGATGGTGAAGCTTCTGACTAGAACAATTGTTCAATGGAGAATCCAAGTTGCTCAGATGATCGCATCTCACCAACTTCTACGCTATATCTCGCCCATGACCATTCTCAGAGATTTCTGGAAACTCGTCAGGGTTTGCGAAGCAATCTTCTGACTCCTATCGTATTTCTGGTCTTCTAGGTTGGTACGAGCTCTCTAAAGGAGAAGAGATGCACATTTGTGAAAATTGCATCCGAAGTGAGCCGTATAGCAGGTTGTCGTCGCTGAAAGCATTGAAGGCGAGCCTGACCCAATCGACCTGGACTTCAAGTTGACTATGGGTATTTGGCACAAAGGTTAGCGCCAAACAAAGCCTATCCGAACCCGGGCTGACGCGTTCTCAACTCGTCCTCGGCAACTGCTGGGTACAATAGTCCGCGATTTGTGTTCTTGGGTAGAAAAATAGGAAAAGTAGCTAAGGATCATGGAGGTATTCGAGATACAATTTGTCAAAATACACCCTCTACCCCGGCCCAGCTTAAGACAATTCTCGCCAGTGGAAAGATCACCCGCCTACTAGGACTGATCATAGGCGGAACCATAGTACTAGCGCCTAAACCCCTTTCATACCATGAATTCATTGGCATTTGGGGAGCAACTAGCCCGAAGGAAGTCGCCCAAACCATCCCCCACCACCCTCCTACAGGTCTTCCCGTCATCTTCTTCCAGAGCCTCTCTCCAATCAGTAATGGCCCTTGCAAGGCGAAAACGATCCATCCCCAATGACGGAAGCCTTCTCCCATAGAATAAGCCGTGCATTCGTGATACAGCCCACACACAACAAACGCCCCAAGGAGCATCGCGATGTCTCCTGACTTCTTCTTTGTTTTAACGCTGACACCAAACGAGGAGAGGACGGCTGTCGTGACTGATTGGGCTGGATAACCTCCAAGCACAACGAGAGGTCGTCGGATCCCTTGATGCCATCTTCCACCCCACCAAACGTGAAGAGAGTCGGAGTAGAAGGGGTCGTCCATAAGCGGAGGCCAATCTTTGGCTTGTTGTCCACACAGACCGACCCCAAACAAAGTGAAGAAGTCATATATCATGTTCAGTCCCGCCTTGATCATATGCCCCGTAATCCATGTCAGGACAGTGGAGGAGATATACCGCCACGGTATAGGGTAGATGGGAAGGGTGGGATCAAAGATTGTTCCTCCTCGCTGCGAGACTAGTGGAAAGAACTGCTTCATAGAAACCACGAACAGGTCGAAATAGATGAAATTGGCAAGAAAGGAAAAGAGTGTGGAAACGAAGAATGCCGAGGCGGGTGATTGGGGCCGAGTGGGCGGGGGGATGTAGACGCCTTCAGAGAACTGGTAATTCAGACCTCTCCAGGACTGTATCAAGTGAATACCGTCCGAGATGCATTGTGGTGCACGTATAATTGGTGAATTGGGCGCAGGGGAACGAAGAGGAGGCTTGTAGGCAGCACTGTAAACGCCTGGTTTCGTTTCACCCTTCTTGAGAATACCAGCTGGTGTCAGCCCGAATTCAATGGCGCGCGATAGTAGCGCCATATAAATCAGAGCTGATAAAGAAAGATTAGAAGGCGGTCCATCAGCGTAGACCAAAAATGCAGGTAACGTACATCTGGCCCAGTTGTACCCCTTGAATTGGGGACCGATCCGTGCATAGCCATATGTTGCACGTAGCATGAAGTACAGCACCCATGGTAATACCGCCAGTCGAATGTGATAGGTGCCAGGCCGCCTAGCAAGGTATGCCAAATAGATGAGTGGGAACAAGGGAAAGATCTGGCTCCAAGTTGTCGCTAGTGTGCCAGTGAGCGCTATCCTGTCTTCTGGCTTGGGTACAACATGCCGAAAAGCATTGATCGTATTGATTTTGAGAGATGAAAGTAAGGAGTAGATGAGGTCATTCATTCCGAACGATGATAGCAAGTGGGACACCTGGAAGCCATCTTATCTCATCTTTATATGCCGGGAGGCGGAAACGAGATCCGCTAGCCTACATTTCCGATGTCAAAGATTGTCCTCAAGGTCACTACAAGTTGAAATCAATGACAATATGATTATATAAGGAAGCGAAAACATACGAGATGCGTTGCGGTCAGAAGAGGTGAACAAGACGTTCAGAGCAAACCATAAGACAACGAAACCGCACATGAAGCTGCGCTCCAGGGCTAACCGAATACGGCAGTGTCAATGGCATCCGTCACGAAGCAAGCAAGTCTAGAAACTCTGCATCGCGTCATCCTTGTCAGATTTAACATGCCTCCCTTCGATCTTCGAACCCTTATGTTTTCCCCCTGGGGCCCGCCTCGGTACTCACTTCCAGCCTCAAGTAAACAGCCTAGTCTTGTTGAGAATGCACTACGCACGCCAGTGGCGACGTATCACAGATCTGGCTGGTCCGAATTGGCCGAATTCAAATAACCCATAGGTGCGCTCGTGGCTCTGACATGGCCTGTTCTTCCATCAACAAGTGGGATCTGCCCTGTCTCGTGCGAGGCGGCACCGCTGAACAGGAAAACCGCTGCATTGACGCGGTCCTGTTTATAAAGCGCTCGCTCTCGATAACCAATGGTAGGGTATGCTCCTGTGTTGCATCTACGATAGACCATATGTGATTCAGCTTTACCTTACAGACGATAACACTCAATAGTACTGACCATAACCTCAGACATAACGTCGCCAATACCAATACCATCTTCAGCAGTACAGAACAGTACCCTTCATGTGAAGAATTCGACTTGAACGCCTTCGTTACTTCTTTGACGATAGGCGACATATTTCAGTCATCCGAAATAATTCTAGTCCCATGGTAGGCGAAATCTGTTTCCTGCACAAGTGGGTCAGGACGGCATTTTAGCGATTGAGCAAAAGTCGCTCTCCCAGTCACTGGCATCTATGACAAAGATATAAGACTCCTATATGTATCTGCGATGCAGAAGGACGGAGACTCACCAGTTTGCTATTCTTTGCTGATGCTGAGAAGCTCAGCGACGGCAGGGCTTCCCCAATCAATGACTATCCCAAAGACATCAACCAACAGATGTGGTTGTGGTTGTTGTCAGGCCGCTCCTGTCTTGCATTAGAGATAAAGTTTGGGAGCTTTTGGCTCATTTATCGAGCGGTAGATTCGTCCACAAGCGCCATGAGTCTCCGACGTTGCCATTTGTTCTTTCGTCAGGATTTGGCCCTTTGGGTATGTTTGTTCATCATCATCTCTATTCCTAGTCTTTGTCTCATTGCGAGCTCTCAGAACTGAAAGGGCTGCAGACTGATTGAAGCTGCACGTGAAGCAAGCGAGGAAGGCCTTATAGCAGGTCGTCGTTGCAGAACTGAAGGTCTTCGTCAAAGCAAGCGGTGGCGTGGCATGTTTGCAACAGAGGTCGTCGCCAAACAAGGCCGGTCCGGGTTTGAACTTGAATCCGGGTCGCGTCTCGGCACGTCTTCTGACCGTGACTACATCGATCCTTTTCCGCTACTTGCACGTTTCTCATTCCAGTCTCCTGCTTCTACATCGATGGAGATTATCTACATCAAGAACATAATTTCATTCATTCATGAAGGCAGCCCGATATCTGTCCTGCAAAGTAGTTTACCTGACTACCCGAGGAATCATATGTCGTGACTTTTACGGCGAGTTACAGGTCGTTTCAACTTTGCGCACACGAAGAGGCAGACCATCGCTGGGCACTACATGATGACTGAGCATCAGCTGGATTCACACAACAAGCACCAATGATACTCACTCATTGTGATGGCAGCCGTCGGCTGAATCTGTTGTCCATCAGACGCAGGTGTGAACTCAAACTTGGCGATCAGAGAAGCAGTGACCGCCTTCAATTCCATGAGTGCCAACGCTTTTCCAATGCATCCGTTAGGTCCGGCAAAGAATGAAAGAAAGGCGGTGCTTGATCTCCACTTCGAAGGGAGGTTGAGCCATCGCTCAGGCTTAAACCTACGGCAGACGGAATATTAACTGGAGGATTTGAATTGTGTTTCTCGAAGATGGCATACTCTTCAGCATCATCTCCCCAAATTTCTTTACAAGTGTTAACGGCACGGATCTTTGGATAGGTTTGAGTAGGTTTGAGTAGACTGCGGATATAGACGAAGATATTACTCACATTAATTTCAAGAAGAGTTCCTTTCGGAACAAAGGTGCCATCGACGACGCTGTCTCTGCTTGCGGTGCGGAAGCACACTGGAACGGAGGGAAGAACACGTAGAGATTCCATGCTATGCGGATGCGGTGAGCCAGCACATCTGGAAATATGTAGGGAAACAGCCTACATGACACAATCGAGCCACGGGAGTTCATTGAGGTGTCTGTAATCAGGACGCGCATCAGGTTCGAAGAAGAGGGGAGACACCTCTACCCTAAGCCTATTTTGCGAAGTGATATCATTAGCGAGGAGCCAAAAAGTCCAAGCTAAAGCGGATGCGGTCGTTTCATGACCAGCACCTAAGACAGTCAACTGGAATGACTTCTCAGGCCTGGCAACAGGAACTAAAAGCCTGCGATCTCACCATATGTTGTATCATATCGTAGTCGGTCATAGTATATCCGCCAGGAGCTTGAGTCTCATGTTGACGAGCTCGGACGAGCTGACTCATGACATCACGTTTTGCCTCTGGGTCTGGTTGAAGGACCGTGTGTTCTCGAATCTTCTCGCCTAGGATTTGTGTGGCCACCTTCTTGACCCGGTACATATTTTCTAACGCTGTCTCAAGTATGCCTCCTATGGGTAGAAAAGGTTGAGCTAGTTTACCTTCTCTGATGAACTTGATGGGAACTCACTTGCGCCAGGCAATCTAGTGGGGAGGTGCCGGTGTTTGTATGCCCAGTCGGAGACAAGAAAGCGGGATCCACCAGGGATCCAAAGCACAAAGATGAGTAACGCCCAGTTAGAATATGATTGGAGACTTTTGAGCTTTTCGTAGGCGTCCGTGAGTTCGTCGTGAGGGTGATGCAGAAAGTCTGTGTTGTAACCGAATCCGACCTCGCAGATAATATCTAGCGTAAGCTTGCTCGCTGCGCAGACGATCATTTAGTCATTGCAAAAACAACATCCAAAGATGGAATGATCGACACACCCCACTCATAGATCGGAAAGATGTTGCCAGCTTCGGGTTGCGTACAAGAACTGATGTCTCTTTCGAGAATATCTGAAAGTCTGGGAATGCGGTTCTCGTGAGTGTCGCAGTAATACAAGGGACACATACTCGTTTATGAAGGTATATAAAGTATCGGTATCTAAGTTTTTGAATGAGACCAGGATGAGTTCGCCTTTGATGCCAGTGGGAGGGAATACGCACGAGTTATGAGGCTTGAGGTCGAGAAAGCAGGGTTCATGGCACGCCGCATCCGCCGGTGTTCGTTAGTCGGAACAGTAAGCAAACCATATCCAGCGAAAATTCCGAGAGTATGTAACCAAAAACTAGGCTAATTTATGATTTAGCTTCCGTCAAGTATAGATGGCCGTTGAATTTACTTACTCGCGGAAAGTAGGCCCAATCGCTGACGAGAATCTGATGGAGGGCAGAAGGCTTCGTAAAGATGAGCCTTTCGATGCCTACAGGTCCCACGACTCGAACAACAGGACCATAGTCTTTCACCCATTGCATCTGCGGAATACCAGGGTCGCTTTGGAGGATAGCCGAGGTCTGTCCGAAAACGATGTTCCCAAGAGGAGGGCCAGGGATGTTCTTCAAAGGGGATAGAAACAGCGGATAGAAGACCAGCTTGTACGTGGTAAGCAATATCAGGGCAGCTAGTATTTGAGGTTCAAACCACCGCATCTGAGGAAGAGCAAAAGCAACGAACCTATCGATGTGAAACCACCGTAGACGGCACCAAGGACTAATACGATGATCAGTTGGAGGGAGAGTCCCATGGTACTCCTGTAAGGGTCACTAGGGAAATGGATGGCCTGATAGAGGACATGCTATTATTATATGGTAGATGCGGGAGCTACGTCGTTTCGTCTTGAGATGGCCCCTGGTTTACTAGTCCTTTTGCAGATCCGGGTGAAATAATCAGGCAGGTTCATAGAAAGACATAATTTCTAGCGCTGTGGCAGAAAAGTGCAAGCTGAATGTCAGCCAAAGAGGGCTTAGTTGAAGTTGCTTTAGGTGTGAATCAGCGACATTGACCTGATAGTATGTCAAACACGTTGACTTCAATATTTGCTAACCTTTTTCTGGAATTTCTTCTCGGCCCCAGTAGTGACGCATTCAACTTGGCAGACATTAATCGAAACGATGTAAGATGAAGTTCCCGATGAAGGTGGAGCGGCTGACCCAATGGCCTTGGAAGAATTGTGGATGTCTGCCACGGAGATAACCGCCAAACAAAGCCTATCCAATTCCGGGCCGACACGTCCTCTTCGGCGATGGGTTTTACAATATAGTTTGCGATCTGCGCTCTTGGGTAAGGAAAGTAGCTAAGCACCATGGAGTTACACGAGATACAATAGGATACAATTTGTCAAAATATACCCTCCACCCCGGCCCAGCTCAAGACTACTCTCGCCAGTGGAAAGATCACCCGCCTTGCGGGACTGACTGATGGCGGAACTATAGTACTGGCGCCTAGACCCCTTTCATACCATGAATTCATGATCACCTGAGGAACACATAACCCTACGAATGTCACCCAGACCATCCCCCACCACCCACGTACCGGTCTTCCTGTCATCTGCTTCCAAAGCCTCTCTCCGATCATTAACAGCCCTTGAAAGACGAAGAAGATCCACCCCCAATGGTCGAAGCCTTGTCCCAAAGAATAAGCCACGCTTTCATGATACAGTCCACATAGAACAAACGCCCCAAGCAGCATTGCAATGTCTCCCGCCTTCTTCCTGGTTTTGACGCTGACCCTAAGCAAGGAGAGGGCAGCTTCTGTGACTGATTGGGCTGGATAGCCGCCGAGCACAACAAGAGGTCGTCGGATTGCTTGATGCCATGTTCGACCCCAAAAACGGTGAAGGGAGTCAGAATAGAAGGGGTTATCCATGAACGGAGGCCAATCTTTGGCCTGTTGTCCACACAGACCGACCCCAATCAGGGTCAACAAGTCATACATCATGTTAAGCCCGGCCTTGAGTGAATGCAAGCTGATCCATACCAGCGCAGTGGAAGAGATGTACCTCCATGGGACAGGGTAGATTGGGAGGGAGGGATCGAAGATTGTTCCTCCTCCTGGCTGAGAGACTAGTGGGAAGAACTTCTTCATAGAAGTCGTGAATATGTCGAAATATATGAAATTGGTAAACAGGGAAAAGAGTGTGGACATGAAGAATGCTGAGGTGGGTGATTGGGGCCGGGTGGGTGGGGGGATGTAGACGCCTTCGGAAAACTGATAACTCAGACCCCGACAAGACTGTAGTAAATGAATGCTGTCCGAGATACATTGTGGTGCACGTATCAATGGCGAGTTGGACGTAGGGGGGCGAGGAGGAGGTTTGTAGCCGGCACGATAAACGCCTGGTTTCGTTTCACCCTTCTTGAGTATACCAGCTGGTGTAAGCCCATATTCGATGGCGCGCGATAGTAGCACCATATAAATTTGAGCTGATAAATGAGAAGTTAAGGGCACAGTCCATCAGCATAGGACAAATATGCAGGTGACGTACATCTGGCCCAGTTGTACCCCTTGAATTGAGGGTCGACCCGAGCATAACCATACGCGGCACGTAGCATGAAGTACAGCACCCATGGTAATATGGCCAGTCGAATGTAATAGGTGCCAGGCCGCCTAGCAAGGTATGCCAAAAAGATGAGTGGAAACAAGGGGAAAATCTGGCTCCAAGTTGTCGCTGGCGTGCCGGTGAGTGCTACCCTATCTTCCGGCTTGGGTATAACGTGTCGGAAAGCCTCGAGCGCATTGAGTTTGAGAGATGAGAGCAAGGGGTAAATGAGGTCGTTCATCGCGGACGACGAAAGCTAACGGGATGCCTTCAAGGCATCATATCTCATCTTTATGGGCCGGAAGGCGGAACGAGATCCGCTAGCCTACATGCCCGATGTCAAAGACGCGCTACAATTTGAAATGAATGACAATATGCGCCTAGGAGGAAGCAAGGAAACATACGATATATGTGGCGGTCAGAAGAGGTGAACTAGTCGTGCAGAGCAAAGCAAGGACGGAAAAACCCTAAGGTGAATGTCAACATCTGAAGCCCGTAAGACAACGAAACCGCGCACCTAGAGAACTCTATTGAAGTTGCTTTCTCCTCCACGTTGAGGCCTAACCGAATATGGCATCTGCCACAAAGCAAGGAAGTCTGGAAACTCTGCATCGTCGTTCATGTTCGCTTCAGAATGTCTCCTTTTAATCTTTGAACCCTTTCGTTTTCTCCTTGGGCCTGCTTCACCATTAACTTTCAACCTCGAGTAAACGACCTAACCTCGTCCAGAATGGGGTGTGCATGCCAGTGGGGACGTATCGCAGTTCTGGCTTGTCCGGATTGATACAGCCCGTAGGTTATACCAAGATCGCACCTCTAACACGGTCTGTTCCTCCGTTGACAAGCGGAATATGTCTGGTGGTGTGGGACGTAGCGTCGCTGAATGAGAACAATATTGCATTGGCGCGGTCCAGTATCTGAAGTGCTCGTTTTCGACCACCAAGATAGCATACACTCTATGCTGCATCTGCAGAACAGCATACATTCGTCAGCTGTACATCACACGGGATAGAAAGTCGATACTACTGACCATATCCCCGGCCATGGCCCTGCCAACGCCAGAACCATCCCCAAGCCAGAACAAAGGACCCTCGATTAATGGAACCTGTGTGCTGCTGGTAGCGCCACGACAGTGCTCAGAGGCAACCAGAATCGAATCTTGTCAAATCTAGTTCAATTTTGGCGGCTGTCATTTGACCCTATGTATATGGTCCCATGGTCGGCGTGTTAATTCCCCAGATGAAAGGCCTTTTCATGACAAGATGCAGAGAGGCCTAGCGGCAGGAATGTACGTGTATACAGTTTGCTGGTTGTGGTGGAAGAGGTTCATGATCAAGGAAGGGCGACGGCTCACTGTGATGTTGCATGGAGCCGCGACCGCACGTGGGAGATTGTCTGTTTCTGCAAGCGAAGCCTCTTTTCTGCCAATCCGCGAAATAAATATAATTATGGTAGGAGTATATAACTGATAAAGTAGATACAGGAATAGTAGGCGAGAATAAGTAGAACTAATGATGATCCTGCTCTGGCTTGGGGAAAGTCGGATTCATGTACAAATTCACGAAAACGAAGAATATCACAGCAGAACCAGCAGCCAGGAATATGCCTCCAATCCAAGCACTTCTCATAGCAGTGACATCGTCTGGAAGGAATTTGATGACGTCGTATGCATTAGGTCCCCATGTGAGAACACTACTATTGCAGTAGCATCGGTTGAAGAAGTTGCTGAATTGGAAAAGGCAAGTGAGGATGAGGCCAATCCCGTTGCATGCAGCTGCGAGCTTTCCGACGCGTCGAAGGAAACTAGAGAGTAGTTGGGCTCCTTGAGTCGACATAGCATGGGGGGATGGGGAAATAGCGGCATGGTGAGAAAGGATGCTCGAGAGCAGCATCACGAGCCAGATGAGAGTGGATAGGACTCCATACGCAATGTAGGCAACAGACCTACAGCCCAAACCTAGAAAGTTGTCAGTCAACGTCAGAATAATAGAAAATAGCCTGAAAGCTTACCTGTAGTTGGTGTGTACCAAACCACTACGAGAGCTGCACCTGTGGTACCCCACTGCAGGAAGAGAGCAAGGCAGCCGGCCACCAAGACTCTCCACCATGTCCCATGGCCCCATCGGCTCTCCTTCTGTGCTCCTTGCACAAGCGGGTAGGTCGATGATGGAGCCGATGATGGTCGGAGAAGCGACTTTCTCCTAGGTAGCAAAGGTATCGCCAACAGCCCACCCACAGCTGGATCGAACTCAGCTGAATGAGCCGATGGGGAGAACAAAGGCTCGACAGTCGGGCTCGGGAATCGGGGACTGGTAGGCTCTTGCATCGTAAGTCGGAAAGCGTCCGCAACTTCTTCCACTGCCTGCACCCAAGCAAACAGTCGGGCATAGTTGAAGATAGGTGGAGACCGAGATTCGTCACTTCGGTACATGGAGTGGTCCGTGTCTAGGTAGACGGCGTGCTCTGAATCCTTCTCTGCAAGCCTGTCCCCATCTTGAGTATGTACCCAAGCGATAGCATTCGCTCGGTCAACAGCTGTGCTAACATGCTTCGAGTCGCATTTAGGCGATATCTGTAGCCAGCCGACCACGATTGGGAGAAGCCAAAGCCAAATGGATCCAACACCTTGACCGTTGGCGTTGACGGAAGTCGTCACGCCACCAGTGAAGGAGTCGACAACCGTGAAGGCGTAGGCAATGACGACCCAGGAGATGGACGTGGCCGCGGAAATTGACCATGTATGCGTCAAGTCGAGCCACGCCATCAGCTCTCGCCACCACTTCCTGTTCTCTGGCATTGAGACAAGAGCTTCCAAGAGGTGGTAGTTGGTGTTAATGCGGACGGGTACCTGTTGCAGACTGCTCAGAACTCGAACAGCCATGTAGGCATTGGGGTGTTGTTTGAAGGGGGAGAAGTATCTGGTTATCCAACGACCATTTAGGGTGGTCAGGATGAGGGAGTAGGCTGCAAGCACTGGAGATCCGACGCCGAGAAGGACGGATTCCAGGTTATCGATCTTGTCGTTCGCGCCGAAAGGGAGTTGGGAGATGAGGGCGAGCCATGGCAGGAGCCAGGCACTGAATTGCTGGGAGAAGACAGACCAAGAGAAAGGCTCCGGTTCTGGCCCACAATGGAGAACACATGCGTCGTAGGTTAAAGCGGTGGCATTCTTGTAGCTGATGGGTCTGCCGTGATTATCTGTGCCTCCAACCTCTCCAAATTTGCCGTCATTGAAGTCTTGCAGGCATTGGTCAAAGTTCGTGTTCGCGGCTAGCACACGGGTTGAGAACACCAGCAGGACCGCTGCCGAAATAAGTAGACGGTCTGGAAGTCAAAGTGACGATGTCAGAGAACGAGATGTCGCGTGAAAATGGTCGACTTACGCGTCTTGGAAATCATAGCATCCAAGGATAAGAGATGAATGGGCTTGGCGAGGTTGATAGATATCTTCCTTCGCTTTGCTCTTGGCCTCTAAAGTAGCCTCCCAAGGAGGCATATGACAGGTATAGCCTTGAACGTAAAAGCCTTGAATTGAACAAAGAGGTGTAGCCAGAGAGAAATTAGGACCTCGAATCTATTAATATCCTAGGGACAGTTCCTTGTTGACTTGGCAGACTTGCCTATCTCTGATAGGTCCATTCAGAGTCGGTGCGTCTAGTTGCTATCATTGCCCAGCGTTGACGTCTGCATTGGGTGGAGGATTCGGGGGAATGTGATAAGCTTCCGTCAGAGTTGGTTGGGCGATGACTTCAACCCGCCGTTAAGAACGGCGACATGTCGAGTTCGTTGACGTTCAACGGCAGGGAAGCCACAGGGACCACCGCTCTCCCCCCAACTGGGGGTCATTTCCAGTAACCGACATTGGTTGCGTCGACTTAAAGGCGCGTTCGCTGGTAAACGACTGAAGGGATGGTGAATGAGGCTTCACAGCATTCATAATCCTATTCTCGGCGTCTTTTAGTAGCCAATACCTGGATGCTACACACACTGTTTTGACCCTCAGCGTTCAGCATTCGGTGTACCTTAGATTGATGGTAAACTGACCTTTTCTCAACGTCCAGAAGGTACATTTGTATCCTTTCTCCTGACTAAACGTCCGTCAATTCCGTGGAATCCAGGCTTGTTGCAAACGCTTTTCAGGGCTCGTATGGAAGACGATCCGAGTAGAGTGCTAACTCATGAAATAATGGGTACCTTGCGACGTGCTCGTGTGAGAGTGTTTGAGGTGTGCGGACGACATCGTAGCTGTGAAAGAACTTGCGGCCACCGAAGTTGATCGGAAGCTGTCCACGTCCAAGAACGCCATCAATGATCAAAGTCCCCTCTTCCCCCTCAAACAATAATGAATTCAGAATGACTCCGTTCACGAAAGTCGACCATGAAATGGCTCCGTATGTTGGAATGCTGGAATGCAACCAATGCAGTGAATTACTTACTATGAGGACCACCAATATCGAGATAGGAAGAAAGCCAAACTCAAGGCTGGTTGGATCGTGGGGCTCAACTTAGTTCAGACCAGACGATGTGCACAACGAACTCCTGGCGGCGCCCGTCCATTTATATGACATTTGCTAGATACATAAGATATTATTATTATTCTAATTACAACCTTGGTTTAATTTCAGACGCCAAACTTGCAGGATCCAAAACAGCCTGAGGGTAAGGCGTCCTCAAAAGAGCCAAATGTGTGCTACCACCATCAACAGGTAGAACCTGTCCAGTGATATACGCAGCAGCATCACTGAACAAGAACACCGTTGCATTAGCCACATCCTTCAAATCGCCATCCCTTCCCACAGGCGCTGGTGCAGAAGTATTGGCATCTTTATCCTTCTTCAGACGAAGGCGGTCCATTCCTTCTGTTCCTCTGATAGGTCCTGGGGCGATGACGTTTGAGCGGACTCCATGGGGACCTTCTTCAACCGCGATGACATTAGAGAGGGCGTCTACACCTGCTTTTGCTGCTGATACGTGGGCTTGGAAAGGTGTTCCTGAAATTGGTGGGTTAGTCTACTTGCAGGAGGCGAATTGAGCTAGACCGACATACCTCGGTAGTGCAATGTTGCGCTAACATGGAGATAGGAACCTTTCGATTTCCTGACATGAGCTATCGTGGCTTTTACAGTGTTGAAGGTTCCGAGCTGTAAGCCGACATTAGCCTGGACTCGCAGGAGGCATAAAGTGAAACTGAACATACAGTATCAATGCTAATGACGGTCTTGAAAGCGTTCTCAGACAGTCCAGATATAGGTGCAAGGAAATTTCCTGCAGCGCCTACGAAATCAAACTACAATGAGCGACTTCCTCTCCTGAGACCAGTCGAACGAACGTACCGCAAATAACAAAGTCAATTTTACCAAACTTCTCAATAGTCTTCTGGACAGCATCCTGAAGCTGTGTCGGCTCCCTAACATCAGCTTGAGCAGCCAAGCAGGCCTTCCCCGTAGCCTCCGAGAGCTCCTTCGCAGCTTGTGTCAACCTGTCAATTCTATCGAGCAGCACGTCAACATTTTATATCAACCTCGAAGGGGTTCTTTGAACATGCTTTCTTCCGACAATGGTGGCATTAGCACCGTGGCGCATCTAAGCTTTTGTAATCAGCAAGAACCTCAGAATCCCAATTAACCCGAAAACGTACTATCGCCTCGGTCATTGCACGACATATTCCAGATCCTCCTCCCGTGCAGAATAGCACCTTTCCCTTGAAGATATCCGCCTTGAAAATATCCGTAGAGTCCACTATCGGTTGCACATAAGCCTTCGTAGCCATCTTGTCTTCGCTTCTCGTTAAATTTCTTTGGTCCTCGGTGAATACGACGAGCACAGGGCTTCGAATGATGGACGACCCATTTTGAACCGCGTTCAACTTTATGGCCTGTGACAAATCAGGCTATTGCGCTAGTTTCGGCTTTCGGGTCATTTAGTTACCGGTGCTCCTGAACATCGGTCCCTAAAAAGGAAAATGCGGGGTAATAAACCTCCACCGATTGGGTCCTTATCCGTTCCTTCCGTTGACTGCCGTTGACTAAAGTGCTATCGTCAAACGCTGAGCGATAAAACACGGCTAGGCTAGGTCAGGACAGGTTAGCCTGGAAGCACGGGTGGACTCATGAATATAGTCAAAACATCGGAGAACACCATGCCAAGAATCGTATTAAGAGAGAGAATATCTGGTTTCAATCGCGCGCATAAGAGGAGAAAAGGTAGGTAAAACGGAACAGCATTATACAACCATTTACGGGGTAGAAACCACCCAAGAAAAGAAAAGCAGTGAGTTAGGGGATACGTACAGAGTAAGTATGCGTGTAAAAGTTATGGATCATGATGTAGTTAACAGTGTAAAGGTAAGGAAAAGGAGAGTCGTTGATCGAGAGAGGGAAAGAAGCAAGGCCAGAGCACCATGTACAGATGAAGAAATGACTTTCCAAACGAGCACCAAACCGTTAATGAGAAAGCTCTAGCTTGCTCCTCGCGCAAGTGGATTTACCGTCTACTGGTTCTTGCACTCCTCGGCGTTGACATTTTGAGCGCCACCAGCACCAGCGCGACGACCCTTGGGTCCACCTCGGCGACGAGGAGCGGGAGCATCCTCTTCTTCATCAGATTCCTACTAATCATATTAGGGGTAGGATCATGGCGAGAAGCCAGTAGAACCTACATCGTCAAAGCCGGCTCCACCTTCACCATCTTCGTCATCAGAGTACTCCTCATCGACATCCTCGAAGTCATCTTCGTCGTCAAATACCTCGTATTCGAGGGCCTTGCCTGTAAACCAGTCGATCGCTCGAGGAATGATCTGAAGAGTCTTTTTGAGTACAAGCGAAGCTAACAGGAATAGAAGTAACAAACCTTCTCCTTGAGATCTTCGCCGAGCTGGTAGTCCTCCTCGAGCTTATCTTCGAGCTCTTCGAGTTCATCAGGCTCAATCTCGCCGTTCTCGATGGCCTCCTCGCTAGGTGGTACGGGAGGGCTGAAGAAGTTGAAGAACGAATCCGTGGGTTTTGCCTTTCGGACTAATCGTGTCCTGTTAGTGTCTGAACATACTACCGTCAGCTACGATCCATTGCGAAAAGTAGTGGGTTGACCCACTCTTGTTCCTCTGTTTCTTGATTTCGTATTCCTTTGTAAGATCCTTATCTTCCTTCCACCTGATCTCTGTGCCTGTCGCACGGTCGTACACGAAATCACCCGAATAGCCAACCTCTGACTGGTAGTAGTAGGTCTTCTCAAGGATGTCGTTCTCGAAGAACTCGTTGGGGGAGAAGAAGAATTTGAACTTGTAGCCTGGCTTTGAGTCGGGCTGCGAGTCATCGAGGTATTCAAGCTGGATGTCGACCAGATGCTTGAGAGCAGCCTCATCGCGCTCAGTGATGAGCTCGCTGAGGACGATGTGGTTGCGGAGTGCAGTCAGCCAGAAGTCGGGGATACCGTTTGGTGATGGCACGACATCGTCAGGAAGGGCCTGGTACTCGTCATCCTCCTTCAATGAAGCATCTTCGCCAGCCTTGACCTCCTCCTTGGATGCTGACTCAGTACCGGAGATAATGGCATGCCGTCTTGCATACAAAGGCTTCTGAAGTGCGAGATACTAGAAACAAGTCTCATCAGATGATGATCGTCATAATGGAGACCAGATCTCGCACCTTTTTCTCAAGCTCAAGACATTCGTGCTTGTACTTGTTCTGGAGGTCGATTTGCTTCACCTGCACGCCCTTGAGAGCCTCGATGTTGGCTTTGACCTCATTAGGTAGGCTCTCGACGTAACCTGAGCTCTTTCCAACCAAACCAGCCAACTTCCCCTGCACCATGCCTAGCATCTGCTGCTGAATCGCGTTCAGCTCTGAAGCCTCTCCTTCCTCTGCATCTCCAGGCTCTTTATCTTCAGCGATATCAGGTACTGTCGGCCTCGACAATCCCAACGCGATGGGAGCCTGATTCAGCGGTGTATTTTGTGGTGTCGGCGCAGTGATGTTCGACTGCGAGATCGGTACGTTGGTCGACATTTTTCTGCAACTTTGCGTATAATATTCTGCAGAGACGAGCACCGAACACGGGGAGTGAAGGAATGAGGCTCAAAGCAGATGCCAAAGATAAAAAATCTGTTGAGCCATCAGGCAAAGTCGGAGTTTCGGATGTTACCGACTCCATTCGTGGCCCGTCTCGGGACCGCCACACCTTAGGCGCTGACATTTACCATGCAATTTATCGTCGAGATTGACGCTATTTCTATGCAGATTGCTTGCAAAATACACGAATAGTCGTCACTTGTGAGGTACACCATCGACACGACCTAACCCGCGTTTAAATTTGGTCAATACAATTTGGATCATGCGCAGCGCTCAGATGATCCATCTGCCATTCATTTAATTGGAGCGGGTCGGTTAGAAGAGATGAAGGTACAACCTTGAGGCCGGGTTCTTCTCCTGACGAGCAGTCCGTGCTCTGCGAGGGGAAATACGGAGCCTTGGCATCCGAGGATAACATTCCAACCAATAGAAAGAGTGTAATCCGTCAAAAATACTAACCCTGCAGTGCAATGAGGCAAAGAATTTTTTTTTCTAGCTTCAAGTTTAACACTGTACCGGGCGATGCAGGCCCGGACTGACAGCATGTTTGGTCTACCTCGCTAGGGTCAAAGATGAATAGTATCCCACATGATGTGGGCGATGGGGTCCTAGAGACTAGCACACCCTCTAGATAACGAATACCCTGAGAGTAGACGGCTCGATGGGCAATCAGATTGCCACTGGGAAGGTGTAATTACACCCACCAACTCATATGACGGCGGTGGCGTATCGCAATAAAGCTTTATGAGTGCTCAGAAGTATCACAAGGTTAGGAATTCAGCTCGCGTACGATATGTATTACTCTTCCTACTCTCTATACATTGTAGGTATCCATATATATGGTAAGTTCGTGAATGTGGCTCCAATGGGTACAGTAAGAAGAGCAATAAATGCGAGTTAGCACAACGGTATACTTATATGTAAGTTAAAAATGAATGACTGTTACACTAAAAATACAAGGGGATGAGGTTAGGATGCGGGCAGCCGGTCGACGGATGAAGGGAGGTCAGAGCAGGTGTCTAGCACGAGGCATCAAGCTATAATATAGTACACCAGGAAGCCGTGAGCTACATGACGGACACCATCCTGGATATATGCATGGTCGTGAGACGTCGTTAAATCATTATGAGAGGTGCGTGCTGCGAATGTGGCGACCAGAAGTGATGAGGTCGCGCATAACACGGGAGAGTCGATGTGGGCGGACAGCAGAGTCTGTGGAACGTGCGACGTTGACTTGGACGGATTTGGTGGCGCCCTTCTTCAGCTTGCAGGACCCTGAAGAGGATTTGGTGGATGTGGGCTTGGGCTTGCCAGTAGAAGTAGGCTTGCCGGTGGACGTGGGTGTACCGTTGGAAGAGTTAGATCCACCGCCGGTGTTGGAATTACCACTGTCGCTGTTGCCGTCGGAAGAACCACCGTCGATGAAGGAGGCGATCTTGGGACCAGGGAAGACATAGGTAGCCTTCTGGTTGAATGCATCCTTGTCGAGGATACCGGGATCAGTGTCGCTGTAGGCACCAGGGAGTGATACTAGGTCCGAGCTAGATGGCTTGCCCGTCTGGGAACCACCAATCGTGAGCTGAGCACAGGATGGGTAGAATTCAGCACCGCCTTTGGTTTCGGCGAGGTGCAGGGCAATGATCTCGTGTCGGATAAGGTAGTTTCCGGGTGCAAGATTCGAGGGAATGGTCACATCAGCGGTCTTTTGTTTGACTGCACAGAATGATCAGTCATCAGGTAAGGTCAATTTTCAAGAAATCCACTCACACAGGGTGTTGGCCTGATCCCAGTTGCCGTCATCATCGCGTGCAATCTCTTGAATCTTGAACCATTGGGCCTTCGTCGAGTCAAACTTGTCACAGGTAGTGTCGCCACAGGATGCCATATAGGTGAGCATAGGGCCAGTGTTATGGGGCCACTGAGGACAGATCGAAATGAGTCCCAGTCGTGAAGGAGCTCGAGAACAGCGTGCTTACCGTCGAGAGATCTCCACCTCTCCAGTCAAAGGTAATTGTCGAACCAGGGTTTGCGTTGCCATTCAGAGAAGCCGGTTGAGCATCGGGTCCACAGTTCACGTCTGGGTTAGTAGCGCCTTTGACTGGGTCAACATGGCTGATTTGACGAATGATGCTGTCTGTGGTGGGTCCGTTGGGGACGTTGCCGTTGAAGACCTTCCCATCGATAGTGATTTGGTGTACGAAACCATGAGCCTGTACGTAGGCAGCTGCGAGTAGAGGTACAAAGAGAGAGAGACAGTTCTTCATCATGAAACGAGGGACAATGAGCTGGAAGGCAACCAGGCGCTCAGCAAAAGTGGACAGAAGAAAGGAGAGGAAAGGAAAAAGACGGCTTACCTCTTCGGTTTGCGAAGGTCCTTGTCTTTATAGGAAGGTGGCCAGAGTTCACTCCATTGTCCGAGTCGAAGTTTTATTGTGGACAGAACAAGGCCACGCGGTACCTGGGCGCACAGCCAGGCGCAGAGGTACAAGATTGATTTTCCCACCCCGAGGGCCAGAACTCACTCAATCTGGCATTGCAATCCGGATCAACCTGGTCCGCTCAACCCAGCCGAGGCAAAAATCAGCTTTTTGTTAATCTTTTGTGCGTGTTTTTTGTGAGTTTTTGTCGTTGCAAAGCCAATAGTTACTGTCAGAATAAATCGACTCGGGGTTTTCAATGTTCGACCAAAGGAGATGGGAAGAAATGAAGTGCCAAAAAGGACAACATTTCTTGCCTCACGAAGGCCGTCGAGTCCACAAAACCATCGCCGTCTCTCCATTAAGAAGGACACGAGGCTTCATGGCTTTTGATGAAGTACGGCCTGTTCCCCGCACTTCGAGGTGTGCGCCAACGAGGCAGACCAGAGATCGCTATATTTAGAGTTGCCCTTCTATCAGTTCTTGGAAATGAAACCCGATAAAGATCGATATCACAGTTATCAGCCACGAACACGAGTTTTCGGACTGCACTGGTAGACAGATTTCCGAGTCATTGTATCAGACGACCAAAAGAGCAGAACACATGTATTTCCCATGTTTTCGATGCAAAACATTTGCCAGGGGTTGGAAGAGTCTTTGCCGATCCTAGGGAAGCAGCTCCGAATATACCTCCAAAGCTTCAGAGAAGGATGGTTAGCGTGGTTGGTGGAGTCTCTACTCCAATCTTCCACAGTGTGCGACCGAAAAAAGCCACATTGCAGGACGAAATTTTATCTTCCCTTTATTAGGCCGAAGCGTTCATGAAATTCGGAGTCTCAGCGACCTACAGAAAAATACCGTCGCCAAAGACATTTCCTGGGCGTAAATTTTGCCTGTCAGTGACACCTATCGTTGCTAGGGTTTCGTTGGAGTGGCAGGATGGAAGGGACTCGGGTCGGTGTGCTTATTCTTCGGAAGGTAATTGACTCCGTCGAAGCTGTCAGACTGACTAATTTAGATAAGATGTCCGATGCCATAATTCGTGTCTTGCCGAGCCAAACTATAGGGTTCGCAGTAAAAGCTTGCAGTAACATGTTATTATTATTTATGAAAGTCTTTCTAGATGAAGTGTATGTAGCTACTTGACGGGGAGACCGTCGAATGAATGTTACGAAGTTCATAATTAAACTAAACGGAATGTCGCCCGCATTTAATAGTGTAAGTCGACGTGAACGGCGTGGTTCTCCTTATATTCCCTCGTGATCTCCTGTCCTTGTTTGAAGTTTGCGGGCTTGGACCAAGACCGAGCACGGAGCCTTTCCAAAGCTCTCGTCCCATGCGTCAACCGATCACGAAGCATCTCCAAAATCTCCTGGTACGGGACTTCGCATGGAAAGTCGAGGTTACGTGCATGCGGCAGGAGCTCGAAAGTCCCTACCTCCCTGACCTCTTCAGGCCCCAAAACAATGCCATAAAGCTTGAAGTTCCGTACGTCAGGCAGGAGGGTGAGCAATCCTCGGAATACAGCGGGGTGCTCATGAATGGGGAGTCCAAGGTATGTGCGAGTTCCAGGAGCCTCGTGGAATGTTCGAAGCGAACACCCTGAACGGTTAATTAGGTTCACAGTGGAATTTATGGCTTCGAAGGTGTCCTCTTTAGACGGGGAACGAACAAGGTCGAGGGTTCGAAGGGATGGTGTAGTGAAATAATCGAGCAAGTTCACGTCCTTTGTATTCAGATGTAGATACGTCATGGATGGGTATGTGATTGCGTGAGGGTTTGGTGGAGTGGCAGGGTTGACGAGGTCAAGCCTGACCGAGAGTTTGATAACGTTGGTGAGTTGGGGCAGAATGAAGGTGAAATGGGGGGATGTGAGCAGTTCAGTCGGGTGGGGAAGTTCTATGTCGGTCACCTGATGAATTGTGACATCGCGATACTGATTCCAAGGAATGACGGGCGATGCAAGTATCACAGCCAAGGCTTGCATACTGCCATGTACAGCAACTCGTCTGAGCGTGGAAATGCTGAACAGATCTGTATTACCGAAGATGATATCTGGGGAGATCCACCCGTAGTTGACCGAGAGACCTTCGAGGACCGGAAAAGCGGCTGGTGGGATCGAAAGAAGGCGCACCAGTTGATTGGGCTCACACCATTGAACATTCAGGTTTGTCAGGCGAGAACCGATGCCTCGCACGAAATTGACCCCGACGGGTGTACTCAGCAGTGAAGCGCCACCACTAAACAGGCCGGTTGTTGGATCTGATCCACGTATTCCAATGGATATGGGGCCTCCTGCGGGTACGAGGTTGTAAGCTTTCTGAACCACTCTTGTCCATGCTACGATTGCTGGGTGGTTCATATCTATAACCTCGCCAGGTTCGGGGAAGTAATCACTGTCGAATACGCGTGAACTTGAATCGGTTTGAATGGCGATCCGGCGCCAGAAAAAGGGGCGGTTACAGATGAGGTTCCTCCATAAGGAGCAAACATGGCTCAGCTTCCATGGTGTATATCTGGAGATACACAAAGTCCCGAGTACCTCTGCTGAGCCTGCGTAGAACTCTGGGTCATCCGATACTGTGAGCAGGAAGATGCTCGTCCAAATATCTGGAACGAGTTTCTTGTGAGGCGCAATAGCAACTTTAAGGCGGGATATGTGCTGTCTTTGTGGCTCGATGTTAAGTGGAGGGGGATTTTGAGCTTCTGCAGCTGCCAAGGTCGCTTCTAGCGTATGTATGGCATTCTTGACGAGACGGACGTCTTCACCGCCCCCGACGGCGGCTGAGTTACTTCTGCCTTCAAAGTTCGAGATTTGAAGCAAGCGAGCCTCGTCTGCGCTGTTCATTTCGATACGGAGGAGAGATTGGTGTAGCGACCGCGTTAGTAAAGGGTTTATGAGGAATATCTGAATTCTCACGATGAGCAAGGGTTGACTCAAAACCCCCTATTGTTTGTTTGACCAGTAGCCCAACTTGAATCTTGGTTCATCAGATGAATTTTCAAAAATCTGAGCTGCCGAAGAGCACGCGTCGACGCGATTTGGATAAATTTGGACGGGCTTTGTTTGGCGTAGATCTCTGTCGCAAACACGCCATGGCTGTCGAGTGGTCGACGGCGTCCTATTCACGACGGCACGTTTCAAGCTTCAAGCATCGAGTTCTATAAGAACGACTGGTTGTAATGCTTCCTTGTTCGATCTCATAACTACCACGCAGGAAACACAACATTAAAGTGTACGTAGCGTAATAGAATTGTGATCAAATGTAATTTTAAGTCTATAATTCGACCAAAATTTGCCAAAATGAATGTAGCACACGTTTAGTAGTACAAGTCGACGTGAACGCCATACTTCTCCTTATATTCCTTCGTAAGATCCTGTCCTTGTTTGAAATTCGGCGATTTAGTCCAAGATCGAGCACGAAGTCGTTCCACAGTCCCCTGCGTAAATCGACTTTGAAGGAAGTCCAAAACTTCCTGGTACGGAACCTCGCATGGAAAGTCGAAATTTCGTGCACGCGGAAGAAGCTCGAGAGTCCCGATCTTTTTCACCTCCTCGGTGCCTAGAACAACACCATTGAGCTTGATGTCCCGCACGTCTGCAAGGAGGGACAATAATGCACGGAATTCGGCGGGATGTGCTCCCACTGCAAGTCCAAGGAACTTGCGGGCTCCAGGAGCCTCGTGGAATGACTGCAGCGAGCATCCCGAACGGTTGATGAGGTTTACGATAGAGTTAATCGCATTGAAGGTGTCATCAGTGGTTGGAGAGCGAACGATGTCGAAGGTGCGAAGGGAGGGAGCAGTAAAGTAATCGACCAGGTTCACATCACCCGTATTCAAGTGAAGGTCTTTGAGAGAATCGAATGCAAGTGCATGAGGTGTGGAGGGAGTATCTGGCTTGACGAGATCGATTTTGACCGAAAGTTTGGCCACGCTTGTGAGGCGTGGTATGAGGGAGGTGAAATAGGGGGATTCGAGTCGTCCAGGGAAGATGTCCGCTTCGGTTTCCTGATATATTTTGACATCTCGGTATTGCTCCCATGGGATATCGGGCGATGCAAGGATTGCGGACAAGGCTGAGTAGCTGCCATACACTGCAGCTCGGGTGAGTGTAGGGATGGTGAAGAGGCCGATGTTATCGAAGACGATATCAGGCGTGATCCAGCCGTAGTTGACGGAAAAGCCTTCAAGAACGGGAAAGGTGGCAGGTGGCAATGACAGGAGGCGAATGAGCTGACTGGGGTCGCACCACCGGACATTAAGGTTCGTGAGGCGAGAACCGATGTTCTGCATAAAATTGACCCCAATGGGTGTACTCATCAATGAAGTACCACCCCCGAACATAGACCCCGATTTGTCCGATCCACGTATGCCGATGGATAAGGGACCACTAGTCGGCACTAGGTTAGTGACTTGCTCTACGACTCTAACCCATCCTTTGACTGTTTCGTTGTTCATATCTATCGCTTGGCCATCTGCGGGAAAGTAATCGTGGTCAAATCGTATCGAGCGAGGTGTTTGAATCGCGATGTGCTGCCAGAACAGGGGGCGGTTGGAGATGAGGTTCCTCCACGACGAACAAACGAGCCTCAGCTTCCAAGGAGTGTAATCCTTGATACATGAGGTTCCCAAGACTTCCGCAGAGCCTTCATAGAATTCTGGGTTGTCCGACACCGTAAACTGGAAGATGTGGGTCCAGATGTCCCCATGGAGCTTCTTGTGAGGCGCAATAGCAACCTGGAGGCGAGATATGTGCTGTTGCTGAGATTCCACACTTGGCAGAGGTGGATCTTGAGATTTGGCAGCTGTCAATGTTGCTTCTAGTCTGAGTATGGCTTCCTTGACCAGACGAATGTCCTCAGCTTCCTGAAGGATGGCAGAATTGCTTCTGCCTTCATGTTCAGCAATTTGAAGCAGACGAGCTTCATCTTCAGTGTCCATTCTACTGAAGGGGAAATAGAAATGATGAGTAAGTGTAGCTACGCCACCAAGAACGGACAAATCCTCACAATGAGCAGCGTTGACGAGAACCAGATAATCGATGATGCTTGCCAGTCACGATGGGGTGAAGCAAAGACGACGCGTCGAGACGCGATTTGAAATTAGGTGGGATTTGTTTGGTGACAACCTCTGTTGCAAACACGACGGCTGCCTGGCATCCACGACGAGCTCAGGTCTTACGGCGACATACCAGTGCCTCACTTGCTTCACGCACCAATCGAGCCAACCTTTAGCTCTCTCTCAAGCTGGAGAGCGCCTGTCGATCCGGAAGACCAGGACTAGCGAGAATGACGCACCAATGCACCCTGTGATTCAATTGCGGCCGAAAGAACAAATGGCGACCTGTTGGAGCTCGTGATGCCTTGGGATTGAGCTCAGCACTTCAGAGCTCTATCTCCTACGTGCTACATCATCGACTTGACGGGAACCATGACTATCATGGAAGACATTGAAGTCCTGCTGTTTGATGTCTTCGGGACAGTTGTCGATTGGAGGAGCTCCGTCGTTGCTGAACTTCGCAACCTCAGCAAACAATATCAACTGGGTAGGCGTTTTCATCTGCCTTGTATGTCTAGGAGCCTCACGTTTCTGTCGTAGACGCTGGTGACTGGGAGGATGATTTCGCACAGACCTGGAGGCAGGGTTACATGGAACAAACGTAAGTTGTTGATGTTCGCTGTTGTCACAGGGGTTGCTTACAATACCATAGGCGGCGAATTGCCTCGGGGCAAGCTGGATCTACGAATGTTGACGCAATGCATCGAGAGGTACGACTTGGGAATCACGCGGAGAAATATTGACTCATTCCATGTCTGAATAGCTCTTGGACAACATGCTCGACTCCCCGGACTCTCGGTGGCCATTCTTGACGGCACACCTTGGCGAAGACGAGAGAGCTCACTTGAATCTAGTCTGGCATCGTTTGAATGGTACTGCTTTTCTCGCTTTTTCGGTTGAGTCCCTATGTGTTGACGCATATTCGTCAGGATGGCCGGACTCCACCCAGGGACTATATGCGCTCAAAAAGAAACGGATCATCTCTACCCTTTCCAATGGCAACGTCAGACTTCTCGTGGACATGGTATGCCAATTTCTCCTCCCATTTACCGTTTGGAACTGAAGGGAGACAGGCCAAGCACACTGAACTTCCTTGGGACATGGTCCTCTCGACTGAACTCTTCAATACATATAAGCCGTAAGTACCTCTCACAAATACTCGCAGACCTCTTCTCACTCTTGTATGATACAGGAATCCGAAAGCATATCTAAGCGCCGCTGCGCATTTCTCCGTTCCCCCAGAACGTTGCGCCATGGTGGCTGCCCACCTATTCGATCTGCGTGCTGCAGCCAAGGTTGGGATGAAAACGATCTATGTCCCGAGGCCTGAAGAAGATCAAGTCGCGCTCAAAGAAGTTGGTGTCATCAAGAGCAGGGCGGAGGGCGGAGAAGTGGATTTGGTAGTGAAGGACTTCGTGGAATTGTCTACGATCCTGACCTAACACACGACGGAATAATGTGATTTGTGGAAACAATATACAAACCCCACGCGCTCATTAGCGACTTGCAACATCCCTGCGGATTTCCGGAATTGAGAGGATCAGGTTGCACCAGCATCAAACAAGCGCAGAGCCACGATTCAATGGAATCTTCATTGGCACTTGCTATCATGGGCCTAGAGAGAAATCGTAAGGGTCCAAAACATCTTTGAGAGGGGATTTGAAGCTAACAGGAATGATGTGATATAGGATTTTCAGACTTGCTTGCTTTATGGCATATTCGATTCAAGGTTAGTTCAGAGGCTGGGCGTATTCGATTCGGGGTTAGTTCAGAGGGGTAAGTGCTCGGTTGGTCCGAGTCGTGAAAGTCGGGAAGAACCACCAACTTCAACGGACCGTCCACTTGCGCGAATTTACTGTCCTGTGGGGGCCCCAGAGGTTGACATTGGCCTTACCTTGTATTTCCACTTCATATCTCCCGGCTGCAAGGCATCTCGTATGTTTTTCGCGTTCTTGCATATTCAATCGTCCGTTCATCTCGAGTCGTAGCGGCCTTAAGTGCCATCTCCGGCGTGAAGAATGGAGGCTAGTGGATCCTATCTTCGCTTCCCAGCGCATAAAGGCGAGGTCCAATGCCTTGCTGGTAGCCAGTGCTTCTCTGGGCCTCACCTCCCCAAATGGGCGGCTCCGTCAACCCTTCACTTTCACCTCTCCACAACAATGTGCTCAAGGCTTTCAGATATGTCGTACCCAACCCAGAAGACAGGATAGCACTCACATGTGCGACTGCTTGGAGGCAGATGTTATGCGTGGTCCCAGTTATTTATATGGCCTACCTTGCTCGACGACCTGGCACCTATCACATTCGACTGGCCATACTACCATTGGCAACATATTTTACTTTACACGCGATGTATGGATATGCGTGGATGGATCCTCAATTTCGATACTGGAACTTTGCCCAAAGTACGTCAGGGTGTACCTATATCCTGCTCGTTCGCTGACTTTTTAATTGTGTAGGTTGTATTTTCATGGTGGTGTTATCTAAAGCAATCGATTTTGGGCTCTCACCGGCTGGTATGCTGAAGAAGGGAGAAATCGAACCGGGCGTTTATAGTGCCGAATACAAGGCTCCTTCGGGGCCTCCTACCATCAGCCAATTACTTTTACCAGCATGGCTCTCGGATACTGTTCACTTACTCTCATCCATGAGAGGTCTGGATTACCACTTCTCTGAAGGCGTTCACATCCCTCCTCCGACTCGTCCACAGTCGCCGACATCGTCATTTCTGCTCGCTACCCTCTCTTCTCTGATTATTCATTTCCTTCGCATCGATCTCCTTGAGTCGTTATGGAAGCTTCTTATGCCAGTTGCAGGGCGCACAGTTGGAGCTACAATCTTTGATCCCTCGCTGCCTATATATCCTATCCCGTGGAGGTATATCGCATCCACTGCGACAGTAGCTGGTATCGCATTTGCAATGCAGGCCCAGTTCGACTTCGGGTACGACCTTGTCACCTTGATCGGGGTGGGTCTACTTGGACAACAACCCGGAGATTGGCCCCCAATAATGGAGTACCCCTGGCATTCGGATTCGCTTCACGTGTACTGGGGACGAAGGTGGCATCAGGTCATTCGACGGACCCTCATCGTGCTTGGCGGATATCCAGCGCAATGGACCACGAAAACCATCCTAACCTCGCTCGGTATAAACGATAATGCGAAGAAGAAGGCCGGAGACATGGCAATGCTCCTCGGGGTGTTCGTTGCATGTGGGCTGTTCCATGAGGGCGCTGCTTACACGTTTGGGCTCGGCTTCAACCACTGGGGTTGGATCTTTTATGCCATGCAGGGGCCATTAATGGTTGGAGAGAGGATCTGGAAGCGGATCACGGGAAGACAAGTACGAGGGTGGTGGGGTACATTTTGGGTTGCGTGCGTGCTGTTGGTTGGCCCACAGAAGCTGTTCAATTCATGGATTGAAAGGGGTCTAGGTGTCAGTATTTTTATTCCTCCGATGATTAGTCCTACCAGAAGAGTCGTATTTCCACTTGTTAAAGTTGGACTGAGCTGGGTTGGGGTGGAGTGTATATTTTGAAAGATCGTATCTCTGCTCTGTTGCGGTCCGGTTCTTGCGACCTGTAGCTACAGGCAATCTCACATACATTCATTGCTTTGGCAGGTATTGGTTATGAATCTCGTAATGGGCAGTTTTATATGCCAGTTCGGTGTCGGGTGAGCCACGGTGACTACCAATCTGTTCGACCTGCCTGCTGCAGCCAAGGTTGGGATGAAGACTCTACGTTCCAAGGCTCGAGGAAGATCAAATGGCGCTCAAAGAGGTTGGAGTTGTCAGGAGCAAGGCGGAAGCTGGAGAAGCGGACTTGGTAGTAAAAGATTCCGTGGAGCTTTCTGTGACGTTGAACATGAAGAAGTGAGTGAATTGTTGTTACATTCTATGCATGCGGGTATATTGAATATGATACAAGGTGAGATTCCGGGAACTTTATATACTTCAAGCTATACAACATCCAGAATCCGATTCAACATGTAGACCATCGGGCTTCTTTTCACGAATCATCTGAGCCACCTGTCCCATGTGGAATTTGACTGCCGCCTCATAAAGTGTGAAGTCGAGTGGAGGAGGTTGAGTGATTTCGATGTCTCTGCGTTCAAGTAACAGCCTGGCTATCTCCGCATGCTCACGCATGACGGCGTACCAGAGCGCGTTTAGGCTATTCTCAACTCGCTGGATATTAACATCGATGTCGGGGTGACTAAGGAGCAGGCGGACAGCTTTTGTCTGACCACACATGCTTGCACAAATGAGAGCCGTGTCGCCGTGGTTATCTCGTAGATTGGGGTTGATATCAGGTTGGTTGATTAGCAACTGAGTTATGTCTGCGTGACCTAATCCAGACGCCAGCCAAATCGCAGACATCCCTTTGTTATCCCGCACGTTGACGTTGACATCACCGCGTTTAAGCAATAATTTGACAATCTCTGCGTAACCTGCATAACATGCCATTATCAGAGCAGTCCTACCATTGGAACTGGCGGGTATGTTTGGATCGACATCCTTGTGCGAGATCAAGACCTTCGCGACCTCGATTTGACCAACGTCCAGGGAAAGCAGAAGAGCGGAGTCATACTCTTCAGGTATGGGAGCATTTGGATTGATCCTGCCGTTGTCGAGCAAAGACTTCACTTCTGCAGCGTTTCCTGCTTTGCATGCAGCGAAGAAAGCAGCTTGCAGGTCTCCATATTCCTTCGTCAAGATAATTTGAGCAAGTTCTGCGTGGCCTTCAGATTCCGCTAGATCATGAGGTTTTTGACCACGTTTAGACGAGATGGTGATGTCAATCTCGTTATGGTCGAGCAATAATTTTGCTACGTCGGTTTTCCCAGACGATATGGCCCAATGAAGAGCAGTATACCCATACTCGTACTCCGTCACATTAATTTCGACACGAGGATCATCGAGCAGCAGGCGTACGACACCTGTACTGCCTACGATACATGCAGCAATCAGAGGAGTTTTGCCAGTTATATCTTGTAGATTGGTGTTCGTGTCGTCATGGTCGAGCAAGCGCTGGACTATATCCGTGTTTCCAGCACGAGCTGCGAGTCCTAGAGCGGTCATCCCTTCACTATCCCGCAAGTTGACGTTGATGTTGCTCCGATTCAACAGCCACCTCACCACATCGGTATGACCAGCCTTCGATGCCACCATCAGGGCAGTCTTCCCATCAAGTCGTCCTGGTATATTGGGGTCAACCTCGCTGTGTGAAATCAAGATCTTGGCGATTTCTATACGTTTAGCACCCAAACAAAGCAAAAGCGCTGTCTCGTCCTCTCCCGGTACTGGCGCATTGGGGTTGATCCCGTCTGAGTTGTGACCAAGATATGATTCTACGTCTGTTGCGGTTCCCGTTCTGCATGCATCGAAAAAGGCCGTCTGGAGGTCTCCATGTCGCTTCTTTTTCAGGCTCTTTGGCAGATTGAAAGAGAGCAGGGAATGTAAGCGATCTGTTACGCGGGTCTCAGCTAGGTGGATCAGTTTTATTTTGCGACTCACAGTGATTGTTGGTCGTATTCGTTGTTTGATTTGTATTGAAGACCACATCTCGCCCCGCGTTGATTTTATTAGACTTAAAGCGGCTCGATACCATCTGCCAGTGGTAGCTGATATTAACCCTAAGATTTGACTATGTACGAGAACGACTCACATGAAGAGAATCAAAGAATATCTTGCCAATAGGCGGGGAGTGGATGAGGGGGGAAGAGTGAAAACTTTAAGTTGAGCCTGAATAGTTCATGTAGAATCTCCATATCTAACCTGAACCTAGTCGAATTGCTCCCCAGAATCAGGCAACAGTTACAGCGCTGTTAAAGCGACACCTGAAGGCGATGCACCATTTCATCCTTCTCGGTGGTCAGCGGGGTGTGAAAACTTAGGCTCAAGTTATGTAGAGCGCGAACTTGGACGCTCGGCTTACCATGATGCTTCTTTATTAGCAACCTCTTCTAGTAGGTGATCATACAAATGCTAGTTGAAAATCATAGGCTATCGTCCATCAAGGTGGATCCCATCCTTCACGAAGCATGTGGCACGTGCCAATGCGGTATCTGCCCTGTACCTCGAGACAATCAGTGCTAACTGCCCCTGTCGGCTGTGGTGGCCAGTGCGCACAATAACCACCACCAGATCAGAACGAACGAAAGTTGATCTCCTACAAGGCTTCCTTGGGGGAATGGATGTCATTAGACAATATCAGAGGAACAGTGACATATCGTATCATTGCGCCCACCCGTGGAACGTTTCCAAATCAGCGGGCTTGCCCTGTACGGACAGCCGCCCACTTTGCTCTAGCCTTCGCAAAACTCGCCTGAAAGCGCGTGTGACGGCTGTTTGAACAGAAGGACGGTCACCATCGAAGAGAAATGTGAATTTGACGCTCTCTCTCGCTCGCAGGTCACGACGATCCAGGAGCACTTGTTCAAGGCTTCTCCACTGAGTCGCCTCTTGTAGAATCCGGTCAGATGAATCGGTGCGAAGTGGAAGCTGGATGACCATCTCAATATCCCGCAACGTTGTCGAAATGATGGTACCAATGAGAGTGTGGAGTGCAACAAGAGCGGTAGTGCTATTGTCGATGGCGGGGAAGGAACCAACGTATAAGGACTTGAGGTTTTGATTCTCATCAAGGACTACAGGAGGATTTGGAGCTATATGGAATAACCAGATTCAGGCCATATTCAAAAGTCAAAGGGAAGAACTCACAGTGGGGCAAGATATAATTCAGCACGAGATGTTCAAGCTTGAGTCCAGCAATCTTGACGAGACCCGCTACCATCATTTGATCTTCAGAATTGGGTGACCATGACGGCGAATTCAATGACAGGCGCGTTAGTTGACACCCTTGATCTTGTAGACATCTAAGCCAAGCAATATTACGGACAGACGGTCCAATCGACAGGATGTCTAATCCCGGTATTGCATGAACAGAGCCGTCTGCCTCGCGCTCGTTGAGGTGCATGTGCGACAGAGAAAGCTTGCGTAATCGCGGGAAATTGGCCGGAGAGATGAATTGAGAAAATTCAGACAGAGATCTGAATTGGATATCCGAGAGTCGGAGTTCGCGGACGTTCGGAAACGATGTGAGGGTTTGCATCACGACCAAACTTGAGGAAAACTGCTTCAACCCGGAGATGGCCAATTTGCCAATCTGAAGTCGAAGAGGCTGTGCACTTGCATGCAGTTCCTGTTCGAAGAGATTGAAAGATTGGTACTGTGGGTTAATATGATAGCTGTCGGCCTTGGGACCAACTATAGCAGCAGATATGATGAAGGGAACTATGGTAGATTGAGGGTCGTTGGCTAGTTCGGCGTTGAGGATTCGATGAAGAAATGAATGGGGCCCAGGATTACCCAAAACGATATCCTTTTTGGAGAAATGGGCGCGCCGCGAAGGTCCAACCCAAGCTCTGGATATTAGTGCGCACTTCAGCAAGGCTTTGTCCTCATAGACGAAGTGGCTGAGAATTTCGGAGAGTATTTCTTCTGGGACCGTCGCAGCCATGAAAACAGGGTAGCTGGGCGAACACTGACAAGGCTACGGACTGATTCGGCTGGTTCGGCTGGTGATGGCCTTAGGGCAGGCGTTCATGTACACGCTCCGTTAGGCGCCAGGCCACAGATCAGACGCCCGACGAGTTGGTGGCTTTCATCCTTGCTTTCATCTTTCTATCTCTGACCGCAACGCATGTCATTTTTATATCTCGTCGGGACTTAGTACAATTTCGATTTCGAGGATGTGGCTGGACGACAGTTTAGAGCCAGATACTCTACCTGATAATCGATCCCAATATTCTTTACGCCACCTCGCCAGGCTCCCGCGCTCGTCCTATATATGTCTAGCCAAGATGCCCACAGAACAGATCGCTCTCTAGACTGGGCTCCTTATTCCCCTCAAGCAAGGGACTTTACCTATCACGATGCATACTAATCTGACTGGCTCCATCAGGTCGATCCCGACTTCCCACAAGCAACCGCCCACTTTGCTCTACCCTTCGCAAGACTCGCCTTAAAACACGAGTAATGTGCGTCTGATCGCGGCGAATATTGTCAAGAAGGGTTGAGATTTTGATGCACTGTCTGCCTTGCAGATCTTGACGATCAAGCAGAACCTGTTCAAGGCTTCTCCATTGGCTTGCCTCCAACATTATCCTATCAGCTGATTCGTAGGGGAGTTGAATGACCATTTCGATATCCTGCATCTTTGTCGAACCGATGGAATCGAGAAGAGTGTGAATTGCCGTGATCGCATCCGCGCTATCACTTACGGCGTTGAAAGTACCAATGCGCAGAGACTTGAGATTTTGATTATGTCCAAGACGTAAAGGAGGGTCAGGCGCTATAAGAATATACACTTGAGATGAGAGTTGTTGGTAAATGGAGAACTCACATTGAGTAAGGACATAATCAAGCATCAGATGTTCGAGCCTAAGTCCAGCGATCTTGACTAGTCCTTCCACTAGCATCAATTCTCCAGGCGATTGCAATGGCATATGCAATGAAAGAACTGTCAACTGACACCCTTGAACTTGTAAAGATTTGAGCCAAGGCATCATTTGGAAGGGAGGGCTGATAGATAGGATGTCTAATTTAGGCACTGGATGAATGTCATCATAAAGGCTGGGGAGCTGCGCGAATCTCCCTTCCCACATTGAGAAGTTCTTTAATTGCGGGAAGTTAGCGGAAGAGACAAATCGGGATACTTCAGACATATGTCCGAAATCGATGCCCGAAAGTCGAAGTTCTTGTACATTTGGAAACGTTGCGAAGACACTGATGGTAAGAGGAGTCAGGGAAGACCATATCAGGCTGGATATGGCCAATTTGGAAATCTGACGTCGGAGATGTGGTGGGATCTCGTCCAATTTCTGCCCGAATGAAATATAATCCCCGGGTGGCCGTTGCGTCCAAACACGACCTTCAGCTTCTGGACCAACGATGGCGGCAAAGCTGATAGATGGAGCTATAGTAGATTGTGGATCGGTGAGTTGTTCAGTGTTGAGGATCCGACGGAAAGAACCAGGGCGGTGATTCCCTAAAACAACATCCCTCTGAGAAAGATAAGTCCACCGCGAAGGTGCGACCCAGGCTCTGCAGACGAGGGCGCAGTTCAACAAGGTTGTACGCTCGTGGATCACTGGCAGGTGAGTGAAGATCTCTCGCAGGAGCTCGTCTGGCAAGGTTGGGCTCATACTTGTGGTGGTAAAGAGAAGATATCTCTTGATTAGATCACAAGACCTTTATACCCGCCCAAAAGGCTAAAAGCTGAGACGACAAAATACTCGTCACGTCCGCGTTGCGTCAAAGCGCCTCGCCCATGCAGTGGGAACCATAAGCGAGCTCGCATCAGTGTAGACCGACCAATTCTCTCACTCTGGGGATGGCCCCTTATGATACCATTGCCAAATAAGATCGATATGGCAGAATAGACTGTGAGATAGGTAATATAGCACTTAGGAGACATGAGGACGGAAGTGGGTTTTCCCAAGGTGTGGGAAAGGGCAGAAACAATTTCCTATGCTAAGTATTCCGGGGAGGTATAGATCGAAGTTACGAAAAATCGGTGAAGATCGAGGAGAGTCTGTACTAATCAGAGCTACTGATATCTGGTGCGTAGAGCCGCTCTAAACTCCATTCACGTCCCGTCCTAGAGAAAAGGCATCAGAGCGGTATTCTAGTCTGAGATCGTGAATGACATACTCGTATGACATGTTGACTTCATTGTTAAATTTCTTGCGATAATCTTCCTGAGCCTCCTTCGCTTGCTTATTGCTCCATGTCCCTTGCTCGGATTGCGCACGAAGCCTCTCCAGTCGCTTTCTGAGGTCTTGATCAGAAAGGCGAGGCTGCATGATGAGAAGGACCTGCGGAGAAGGCACCGAGCATCGGAAACCAATCGAGGTTGCTGACGGGAAGACCTCGTAGTTGGCGATCCTTTCCAGCTCGGGCACTCCAAAAATGATCCCCGCCGTGTCAACCTCTTTTACATTGCGAAGACGAACACAGACGAGTTCCTCAAATTCGGGTCGGTGCTGGTCGTAAGGTACTCCGCGAAACTTGATGTTTCCTGGAGCCTCCCTGAACACTTCAAGAGTGCAGCCAGACCGCTGAAGTAGGTTGATAACAGCCCTGACGACCTCGAGGATATCTTCGTCCTTGTGGGATCTAACGAGATCCAAAGTACGAAGAGAAGGTAAGGTGAGATGGTCAAGAAGACCCATGTATTTGGTAGTAAGGTGGAACTTCTCCAACAATGGGAGGGTGACATGAGGTAGTATGGCGTTTTGGGCTTCAATATCCAGTTTTAGGGTAAGATTTGTGAGGTTTCGTGCTTGACCCAATACGTGAAGGACGGGTGATGGGTATATTTGCGACCGTATCATTGGATGTTCACGAGCTCGTTGCGAAATGCCTAGCTGGGACAGCTGGCTCCAAGGAATATTTGCAGGAAGCAGTGCTTCCACCGCGTTACTGTCACTATGAATAGTGAGATAACGCAGGTGGGTGGAAGCCCTGAAGATTGATGTATTTTGAAGGATGAAACGGTTGCCACATCTATCGTAGTCTAGAGAGAGGCGTTCGAGAGACGAGAAAACCGTGGGATCGACGGTCCACAGCCGTTCAAGCTCATTCTCCCCACAGCCGCAAACGTTGAGACTGGCAATGCGTGGCCCGTGCCGTTGCAAGAATTCGACGCCGAGATGCGTCGATAATAGGGAGCTGAAGTCCCTGCGGGTATCACCGAGAGAAGGCCTCCATCCATCGATTCCGGTGTCCTTCCCCAATATACCAATTGAGAGCTTTCCCTCCGGTGCAATCAACCTTTCCGTCCTCTGTACAACCTGCTCCCAGCGTTGGACCAAAGCTCGGTTCCTCGCCTCCTCGGCTGTACGCTCGGATTCCGCCTGTTCTTCGGCGATAGGAGACCTGGAACGGCCGTTGTCCTCGAATTTGGATAGGATTGGTGGCTCAACAACCAGACGATTCCAGAATGGCAGGTGGTTGAGGACAAGTTGTCTCCAAGGAGAGGAGACCTGGCGAAATGTCCAGGGAATGTATTCCTTATACAATGTAGTGCCCAGAAATCGGTCGGAGGGTGTGTAGAAGCTAGGATTTGACGAGTCGACGAAAGAGATCAGGACTTTCCTCCATAGCTCGTAAGGAAGCTTTTTGTGAGGAGCTATGGCAACTTGAAGGCGCTTCAAGTGAGCTATCTGAGCTCCTAGATAGGGAGGGTTGGGTATCTTCGCTCGTGATTTTCTTATATCTGCTTCGGCTTTGGTGATGGCAACTTTGACAAGAGGTATGTCAGCCTCATCGACAGTCAAAGTGTTGCTAGTTCCAGCGCGTTCCGCGATCGCAAGGACGCGAGCCTCTTGAGCGTAATCTAAGCTTGACCTGTTGGATTTTCCCAGTAATAAGCTGCTGGCAGATCATATCTATTTTGACTGCTGCACTTACATGTCAATGATGTTCTCTGGCGCTGCTTGACAGTGACAGGACTTGGCAGGCGATTGACAGGAATCGAAGTGCCGAGGGGCCAATGATCGAGATCGTGGTCAAAGAGACCGACCGGCTTTCTTCACGATTCCGAGTCTGCTTGGCTATATTTACTTGCAGGGGGCAAAACAAACACGGAATCACATCTTCTGGCTTGCCGGCCAACACCAGAAACTCGCCAACGAGATTGGCAATCGAGGACATGCATTCACGTTCGGGAAGCACTGGGATGGCAGTGACGAATAGGGAAAATAAATGTCTTGACTATGTAATCTACCTATTCAGGCAAGTACCAGTTTACAGTGAACATACGGTAGTGTAAGCAGGAGATAGTATTTAGTATATGAACATCGACGAAGGAATTGTTGTAACAAATCATGACATATACATGGAGAGCATGTCAAAGGACCCCGTAGAAAAATGACAAAAGATCAAGAGAATGTACTACCAATCGTTATTGAAATCGGGAGTATAGATGTATTTCCATTCGCGGATCCTGTAGAAAGGGCATAAGAATTGCAGCGAGGTTTGGGATCGAAAACTACATACTCGTAAAATAGGTTGACCTCATTGTGATATTTCTCGCGATAGTTTTCCCGTACCCCCTTTGCCTGTTTATCTCCCCATGAGCCCTGCTCGGATCTCACACGAAGCTTTTCCAATCGACGTGTTAAATCCGGATTGGAAAGCCGAGGCTCCAAAATGAGCAACACCTGCGGAGATGGCACCGAGCATCGAAAACGAATTGAATGTGCCAACGGGAGAACCTCGTAGCTGCTAATTCGTTCCAGCTCTTGAGCGCTTAGGAGAATCCCGGCCGTGCTGACCTCCTTCGCTGTTCGGAGGAGAACACAGAAGAGCTCTTCAAATTCAGGGCGATACTCATCATAAGCTGCGCCACGGAACCGCATGTTTCCTGGTGCTTCTTTGAAGGTTTCCAAACTGCAACCAGAACGCTGGAGGAGGTCGATAACGATCTTGGTGACCTCGTGGATATCTTCTTCATTTTGAGATCTGACTAGGTCCAGAGTTTGGAGAGAAGGTAGTGTTAAGTGGTCGAGGAGATGCATGAACTTCGTGGTGAGGTGGAATGTCTTCAACAGAGGGAGGGTGACGGCTGGTAGCAGCCCTTCCTGATTATCGATGTTCAATTTCATCGTCAGTTCTGTGAGGTAGAGTGCCTGTCCTAATATGCGTAAAATACTCAGCGGATGTACCCGAGACGCCGATGCAGTGTCCCAGGTTTGCTCAGAAAGGCTGAGCTGGGAGAGTTGCTGCCAAGGAATGCCAGTATTTGGTAGAAGAAGCTGCTCGATAACGGGGTTTTCAAAATGGATGGTAAGGTTTTGTAGGTGTGCAGAAGCCCTGAAAATCGACGTGTTCTGAAGGATGTGGCTGTCTTTGCATAATTCGTAATTCACAGAGAGGCGTTCGAGAGATGAGAATACCATATGGTCGACGGACCAGAACCTTTGAAGATCTTTCTGAATGCAACCACAAATGTTCATGTTGATTATGCGCAGCCCGTGCCTTTGCAAGAATGTGACACCACGGCGAGTAGATAATAAAGAGCTGGAAACCCTCGTACCATCGGTAGGATTGGATGACGGCCTTTGATAAAATGCGTGTGCAGGGCCTAAGATGCCGATCGAGAGGGGGCCCTCTGCTGGAATAAGCTCCTCTATCATATTGATAACCTTTCCCCAAGCTTGAACTAAAGCCCGTCTCTTGGCCTCCTTTTCTGCTCGGTTACGTTCGGAGGCTGACAGAGTAGGCGACAGGCTCAGTTTTGTCGTGATGATGACCGGGGGCTCGATGACCAGACGATTCCAGAACGGTCGGTGGTCGAGAACAAGCTGTCTCCACGAAGAGGAGACTTGTCGAATTGTCCAGGGAATATACTCCTTGAGCGACGCGGTGCCCAGAAATCCATCAGAGTGCGTATAGAAGTCAGGGTTTGATGAATCGACCATGGATATTAGGATCTTTCTCCATAGCTCACACGGTAGCTTCTTATGCGGAGCTATGGCGACGTGAAGGCGCTTCAGGTGAGCTATCTGAGCTCCTAGATAGAGGGGATTGGGTATCTTGACTCGCGATTTTTGTATGTCCGCTTCAGCTTTGGTGATGGCAACTTTGACAAGAGGTATGTCAGCCTCGTTGACGGTCAAAGTGTTGCTAGTTCCAGCGCGTTCTGCGATCGCAAGAACGCGAGCCTCTTGAGCGTAATCTAGGATTGACCTATGGAAATTCCTATTGAGCGCTTCACGAACGGAACCTGCCCCATCTATTACACTCACATGTCAACGATGCGCCCTCTCAATCCACCTCTGACGGCAATTGCAGTTCCGCGAGCCTGAGGTTCCTGGACTCGGACGGCGAGCTCAAGAGACCAGCATTCTTCCGAATCTCCGCAATTCCGAGTCTGCTTGGCTCTGTTTACTTGGACGAGGCAGAACTAACAGGGCATCACATCCTTCAGCTTGCAACAAACCACCATAGCTTCAGCATCGAATCACGAATTCAAGTCGCTTATTATTTTCTTCCACAATGCCGGGTAATCAGGGCTTCAAACTTTACAATCATTCTTTATATCTACAGATTAAATATCGAATTTTAAGAAAAGATCGCAGCTACATAGCGAGATCGCATTAATCAAAACAATTACTCTCTGGAGAATAAAGCCATTCCAAGCTCCGTTTATGCCCAGCCCTAGAGGAAAGATGTCAATATTATCAGCAGGAAGAGATCTGGAATTGACGTGCTCATAAAACATATTGAGTTCACTGTCATATTTCTTGCGATACTCTTCCCGAACCTCTTGGGCTTTTTTATTACCCCATGAACCTTGCTCGGACTTCGCGCGAAGCTTCCTCAACCGCAGCTCGAGATCTGAATGGGAGAAACGAGATTCCAGAAGGGACAGTACTTGCGGAGAGGGCACCGAGCATCGAAAACCGATTGAACTTGCTGACGGGAAGATCTCGTACCTCGCAATCCTTTCAAGGTCTTCGGCGTTAAAAATGATTCTGGTCGTGATAACCTCCTTTGCGGCTCGAAGGAGAACGCAGAAAAGCTCTTCAAACTCGGGGCGATGCTGGTTATAAGTTACACCGCAGAATGTGATATTTCCTGAAGCTTCTCTAAATGCTTCCAGGCTGCATCCAGAGCGCCAGAGGAGGTTGATAACTACCTTTGTGACCTCATAGCTATACTCCTCTTCATGAGATCTGACAAGATCTAGAGCTCGGAGTGCAGGTAGCGTTAGATGGTCAAGAAGATGCATATAATTCGTGGTGAGGCGCAACGTTCCCAATTGAGAGAGGGTGACGTTCGGAAGTATGCCATCCTGATCGCCAATATCCAATTTGAGAGTCAAATTTGTGAGATTGCAGGCTCGACTTAATACACGAAGGACGCTCAGCGGGTGTATCTGAGGCGCTGTTACAACCTCCCGGGCTCGCTCGGAAAGGCTGAGCTGGGAGAATTGGTGCCAGGGTATATTTGCAGAAAGAAATACGTTAATATTATGTTCGTTACAATGTATGGTGATGTGTCGCAGGTTTGTAGAAGCTCGAAAAATCGACGTATTATGAAGAATGTGATGGTTGCGGCAAGATTCGTAATTTATGAACAAACGTTCAAGGGATGAGAATATCATCGGATCGACGGTCCATAGTCTTAGGAGATCTTCCTCAGTGCAACCACGAATATTCATGTTGACTATGCGGGACCCGTGTCTTTGCAAGAACTCGATACCGGAGTGAGTCGATAACAAGGAGCTGAAATATCTCTTTCCGGTGGTCCTAAAGGATGACAGTTTTTCGTAGGGCCTATATGTGGGTCCCAATATACCGACTGAGAGTGGACCCTCCGCTGGAATGAGCATTTCAATTTTGTTCGCAACCCGTTCCCAATGTTGAATCAACGCCCGTTCCTTCGCCTCCTTTTGTATCTGCATGTAGTTGGACGGTGACAGAGCAAGTGTGGGCATCAGTCTTAACTTGATAGCAGCCGGAGGCTCGATAACTACACGGTTCCAGAAGGGTCGGTAATCGAGAACAAGCTGCCTCCACAGAGAGGAGACCTGTCGAATTGTCCAGGGGGTATACTCTTTGATCGACGAGGTACCGAGAAGATGATCCGAGGGTGCGTAGAAGCTGGAATTCGATGAATCGACCATGGATGTGAAGATCTTTATCCATAAATCATAGGGTAGTTTCTTGTGAGGAGCTATGGCGACCTGCAGTCGCTTGAGGTGGGCTATCTGCGCTCCGAGATAAAGAGGGTATGGTAGCTTGGCACGAGACTTGCTTATATCTGCCTCGGCTTTGGCAATTGCAGCCTTGACAAGGGGTACATCGGTCTCATCGGCGGCCAAAAAGTTGCTAGTTCCCGCGCTTTCTGCGATTGCAAGAACGCGAGCCTCCTGTACAGGTTTCAAAGTAAACCTTAAGGGATTCCTATTGAGTATGGCAAAGAGATCACACTTCTGCTATCACACTCACATGGCGATAGTTCCTAGCAAAGCTGACAGTGGTAGATGTTGACAGAAGTTAAAAGAATTGAAGTGCCACGAGGACTTGATCGAGCAAGTCAAAGAGGCGACTTTGTTCGAAAGCTCCGAGTCTGGTTGGGCCTATTTAACTGCTTGGGAATGATTCATGGCGATGTTCTTTCGGCTCCTACATAGCTTCTAACAGCCACTGTCTCGTAAAAAAGCTCAGAGATCGTCGGTGCAAGAGTCAGCCTAATCCGGGAGATCTACTGTAAAGTCTATTGAGGCAGCACAGCCTGAAGTTAGCCGCCCGAGTCGGTAACGAAGTTGAGAGACCAATTCTTTCATAGCATACTACATATTACTCTACAGCACGTTGCTATGGCGCCCCAAATATCAATTCTTGGACCGTTTCCGGGAAATGAAGCAGTGGAATGTACACGTAGAAGGTATACCAAAGGGTTCAATAGAAACACTCCAAATCAATTCCATACAGGTCGAGATATTCTCGGCTCAGCTTGTGAGCGTCTCTATAGTTTAGTGGAGAGGTTTTCGATCTCACCCGCAGGCGGGAGAGTATCGTAAAAGGCGCCTTTTCGGAGGATTTCTTGCCGAGCCTCGGTGAAAGGTGAAAAATGGCACCTTCTGTCGTCAAGTCCGTCGGGAAATCCAATATCTTCACTTTGGGACATAAGCTTCCTTTCCCAATGCAGTCTAATGCTTCGGCGAAGAGGTGTATCGCATACACGTGCATCTCTTTCACCGTAGGTATGAGATGGAAGAAGCTCATCAGGGCTTCCTCGATTTTTGGGACGTCTAGGCCGTGACGGTGTGCATTACCACGGATCTCCTCATCGAAGTGCTGCAGGTTACACGAAGACTGATTAATCATAGCTGTCAGATGCTCGATTGTGTTTGGGAGGATTGAAGGATCATCGATCGGAATTGTCTCAATCTGCAGGTCACAAAGCGCCGGGAGGTAGAAGAGTCGAAGGATATGAGGGTCTCTGAAGCGGATAGATAATCGACGCAGTTTTGGTAGAGAGATGGAGTTATCTCTGCCAAGAACGTTGTCTAGTTTGAGAGAAAGTGTGCATTCCCGAAGATTCTCGCATTGGCTCAATACATTCCTGAGCAGCGCGAAAGCAACCCCTGGAATTGCATCGCCGCAATAATCTGGCTTCAACGTAAGAACATCAAGGGCACCCCAGGGTATCTGCCTCTGAAGTAGGTCACCATAAATCGCACCTCCGATTATAGAGAGGCAGCAAAGGTTGTCAGCAGATCGGCCAATCCGCTCAACCAGGTCGGCAAATTGGCTGGCGATACGTCCTTCTTCGCCATAGCTCCTGGAGAGGCTGAAGGTTATTCTCCGAAGAGAGGAGAAGGATGTGGAAGGTAATTTGGATAGACGTGTCATGTCATCCTCGAGTAACGAGTGAATTACCACTGATTCCGCACGAGGGAGATAGGCTTGTATGATCTCGTACTTCTCCGTTTTCTTGGCTGAAGGCAACTTCGAAGAATCTCCACAGAAAGACATATTGATATGTCCTGTCGGAGGCAAAATGGTGGCGATTTTGTCAAGACCCATGTCTTCAATGGCGAGCCGACTCCATAACCTGTGTGTGGACTTGATAAGGCGTCGCCATCGACGACACACTTGCTGCAGTATCCAGGGGGTGTACTTTTCAATGCACCCGGTTCCCAAGACTTCGCGTGACCCTCTGTAGAGTTCGTCTCGGGTGGAGATGGTGTTCAAGAAGACGGTCACCAGAATATCGTCGGGAAGATTTGTTACCAAAGATCTCTCAGCCATGTAGAGATTGCTGGAAGTGAAGGCCCTGAGTGGGATATATCAATCGCTACAAGGAATAAAATCAGCAGTTGGCCCGAACTTGGTGGACAGATTCTGGCTCAGCTGGTGAAAGACTTACTACTGGTATGAGCACAAGGCTGTATCACATCAACGCTCTGCTTGGCCAATAACCTTTTGGGTAATGAACGTCATCAACACCTCATGTCAAATCCAATCAAACCTCAGCATGTATTTTGTAATGGTAGGTAGAGGACGCGGAAACTGAACATACGTGACTAAATCTACGATTCATAGCTGAAAGCAACTCCGTACGATCGATCTCTGCGGTAATAACAAGTGACTGTACCCTTGGAAAGTAAAGAGAGTTCGTAATGCCTTCGAGGTAGTCGGGACCAAAGATGATCCCTTGCATGACTAGGTCCTCAACACTCGAAAGAAGTTGAACCAATGGGTCAAAGACGGAGCGATGCCTGTCCATGATGAAACCCAGGAACCCAGAATTACCTGGGCGCTCATGGAAAAGCTCGAGGTGACAATCCGAACGTGTGATCATGTCGATAACGTGTCGAGCAACCTCCGGGAAATCCTCTCGTATTGGAGATCTCTGAAGGTCAAGGTGCTTGAGTGATGGTGCTGTGATGCAACTGAGTGGCCACATTTCGCGTTCGAGGGTCAATTCGCGCAGGTGAGGGAGGGTGAGATCAGGGGGCATCTGTCCATCGACAGTTGCGACACGAAGATGAAGCTTCGTGAGGTTCTTGGCACGTGCAAGGACCTGGAATTGTCTGGGATCTAGAGCAGGCCCGCCTAGTCCTTGGTTGGGGAATATTTGAAGGAAGGATAGGCTGGTGAACCGATGCCAAGGCATTTCTTCCTTCAAGAGGAAGCCCGAAATGATAGGGAGACCACTCGTCACTGATATTTGACGTAGTGATTCAGCATCACAGTTGATGCGAGCGAGGAGAGGAGTGCCGTACTCATGTCCGTACTCTCCCATGTTGAGTGAGAGGCTTTCGAGAGACCTGAAAGAAACAGGGGACAGATGAAGAGGACCATGGGTGCAGAACTTTGGGACGAGGTGGATGTTCAGGTTCACGATTCGTGCGGCGTGGATTTTGAGGAACTGGAGTCCGTCTGGGGAATCAAACAGCGTCGACACCGCTCGCCTTTCCCCACCCCGTCGAACGCCGCTGACTCCCAGCGACAGTGGGCCACGCTTGGGGATAAGCCTCGTAACCTTTTCAATCACTGCTCGCCACTGATAGGGCACTGCCCCGACGGGGGGTGCCCTCAGATGGTTACCACTGTCGCGGGGCGAGGTGTCGTTACATGCTGGGGCCTCGATAGCTATTCGGTTCCACAGATGGTGGCAATGGAGGGCAGCTCCTCGCCAGGAGGAGCAGACCTGTCGGACCCTCCAAGGTGTGTATTCCTGGATACAGGAGGTGCCCAGGACGTCGAGAGACCCCCAGAAGAATATCGGGTCGGTCGAGATAGTGAAGGAAAATATATGGGAGAGGATTTCGGCCGGGAGTGGGTCTTTGGAGTAGGTGGGCGTTTGGGCTCGATCCTGAGGATGGGCAGAGGCCCTCAGGCGTGTATAGACGTGCGGCATTTGGAACAGGGGGGAACGCTATTGGCAGAATATGCCGTGGTGAACGGGATTTGAGATTGCTGGGTGGTTTCAGTTGACCGTACAGCCAGAATCAACGGGGAAGTTGGTGGTTTTGGAGAAAGAACGCGAGCGAATTAATCGTTCGTTTTAAAGGTGCTCGTTGACATGTAGCGTTCGGTGAGATGCGGGATGTAAACAGGCTATATAGTTTGCTCATAAGGTGCTGGTTCTTCGTGGCAACCTCACATTCTGTTTAGGCAGTCACCACTTAGCGAGAGCTGATGAGAGTTGATACGAGAGAGTGTATCGGCCCTGCACCCGTCAGTGGTCATCGTCCGTCCTCGGCGGACCCATCGGATCGGGATAGGAGCTAGCTTATTGAGTCGGATGAGGTATGTGCCTTCTGGGACCTTTCTCAGTAACTGATCCGTTTTTAAATTGCTCGAATGACCCACGATTCAATAGCATATGTATTGTAAACCGTATACACCTTGGCATCATCTTTGTGCAACAGAACATGATCATCGTTAGAGTATTTGACCACATGCTGGAGGCGAGAAGGAGAAGCTTGCGCAGGGTATTCGTTCTGTGTTCTAGCTCCTGAACGAGGTGGCCGGTTGCATTGATAGATTTACGGAAGGTTCAGATGTTTCCAACATTAGGAACATTCTCCCTGATTGAGGTCATCGATTGAGGTCCGGCTACTTGAAACGAAGCAATGACGCGAAGAATTCTCAGGTATCATGAACCTGAGGCTGCAAGATCTAAAAGGTTGCGCGAAACTGTCACCACTGGTGCAATGTGGGTGCAGAAGAAATGTTACACATACCAGAATCGGCACTGCCAGAGAGCAATACCCCATCTTAACTGGACGCTGGGCGCTTAGGGCCTAGAATAGGAAGAGTCCGCAGGACGAGAAAGTTCGACTTGTGTACACATATGTTCAATGCACGATCCCGTTGGCGGATCTCTAGTACCGGGGTTGAACGGTCGCATTATTGGCCTTCCGCATGGCCTGCGTGCCGCATTTGCATATTCCACAAAACGAGCGTCATATCAATGCCAGGGAGTCTTCACGCTTGAGAAAATTGGACTATAATGCAAGACTCTGTTCCTAGTCAGGCACAAGAAAATCACTAGGAAAAGAAGATTTCGACCCACTCGTCGCAGCTCTACGAGTTCTTTCGAAGGCAAGGTCATTGCGCCAGACGTTGGCCACGGGTTGATTTGACCATGCAGGGAATCATTCCGCTGAGCCACGCCAAGTATCGGGGCGTACATTCACCGTTGCATCATGCAAACACCTGCTACGAGGCTGTCTGCAGTTGCCATGTGAATCCTGAGCAACATTGAGCACATTCCTGCCTGTGGAAAGAGGGAGAATCGATTGAGTAGCTAATTCCCACGGTCGACCAACGCGTCTTGCGCGATGTCAAGTAACTTTCTTGCTCAACAAACTTCGAACAAACGGTGTCGGTCTCAATACATGTTCATATCTGCTCCAAACACGCTACGCTCCTGTGATATGAGAATGGGCTTTGGCGCGTCAACTCCTTGCAACCCAACTTCGAGGCGGAGGCAAGGACACAGGCCTAGCAGGAGCAGCAAGATGCCCATGAACGTCTTCCTAAGGACCTTCGTATGACGCAGGGATCTTCCATGGCGAATGGGCATCCAGCGAACGAGGACACAACGAGGCAACATCACAGGTACACCGTGATTCCTCTGCGAGGGTTATTAAGGTGCGTCTGTCCATGTTGATCATTCTTGCACCTTTGGCCCTAATAGTCAGTCGTGCATGCAGTATACCAGATAAACCCTATGCGTATACTCATGAACTTTCAATACATACGAAGGGGTTGCTTCTGCTCTCCACTCTCAAGCGCGAGTGCCAGTGATTTGGACACATTTGTCCTTAGGTGTGCCGTTGCAAGGACAGTACCAACCTACGGATCACAAGCCCCTTCTAGGGTTCAGTCCCTGCACAAGAACTCTCCGGAATCTTCCCTTCACCTAGCAGAGCTTCATTTCCGTCCACGCTTTCAAGGTATCAGTGTCTGCTGCTTCAACAGGCGTGGGCTGCACTCGTATCAGGACAGCCAAACTCTTGGAAAATCCGTTTCTCTCGCCCCTCTCATTTATCTGGACCCCCGACTCCCAGTGGCCACGATCATGTCCTATCCTCAAGTGAAGGACTTCTCCCCGATCAGGTCGCCTGCGCTAAATGAGCTCACTACCTGAGCACCCTGAAATGGTCTGTGTAACGCCTTAAAGAGTTGTGAAGAGATATTGTCGTGTTTCTTCCCCCTTCCATGCCTCGCCTCACGCCAGCTCCCTCCAATGGCTCCCAATCATACACCTTCATTACTGGTGTTTGTCCGCATGTCTCTCGAAGTTCAAGTTCGGAGCCCTTCCCGCTACAGACAACTTGCAATTGCCTAGTCTCTGAAGATGGGCGACCCAAGCGCAAGCTCGTTGTTTGCATCGATGGAACTTCGAATAAGTTCTCAGCTACTGTAAGTCTTCTCTCGCACACGTATCGCTGTACGTCCTGCTAACGCCTGAAACCTCAGACTTCGAATGTTGTCGAGATTTTCAGCCATTTGGTCAAAGACAAGGAACAAATGGCGTACTATAACACCGGAATTGGGACTGTGGCAATGACTTCTCCATCATCGCTGTCCTACTACTGGGAGCTACTCCACGGTTACATTGATATGGCCTTTGCACGGTAGGCCACCAGCGTTCCTTCATCCCACCTCACTGACCAAGAGTTGCATCGAAGAAACGTGAGCAGAACGATCATGAACTCCTACCAGTGGTTGGCAGAAAACTATGAAGACGGCGACGTGGTGTACATGTTCGGTAAAGCGCATACACCCCTTCATTCATCTGGGCAAACTCTGAGTTCCATCTTATTAAAGGGTTTTCAAGGGGTGCGTACCAAGTACGGGCGCTGGCGGGTATGATCGAACGAGTGAGTCCCTCCTTCAAACATGTTCATCTCATAGAATTTAACTGAGGTTTTCATTTCGGTATCAGGTGGGCCTGGTGTACAAGGGCAACGTCTCGCAGATACCATTGTAAGCACTCTAGACGTGCGCATATACCAACATATTCTGAGGTCGTGAGGTAGCGCCTACGAGATGTACCTAGACCAACGGTCTTGGAAGAATAAGCCAATTTTGGCCTCAGGCTGGGAGTCACAACAAAGAATGGTCGTATGTCACCTGCCGCCTGACCCTTGACATCGGAAACTGATACCCTGACTAGTTCATGGTGGTCATACTTTTGACCATCTCTGTGGCTGGAATGGCAGTCCTTTTCGGTAGCCAGTATCTCGTCCAATTCCTCGGAGAAAACGCTCAAAGGCTCGCCTCGTTGTATTACACCTGGTGGCGACAGGGCCTCACAACCCTTATCTCCTTGGTCCTAGGGAAAGCCCTTTACAGCAAGATATTTCTATCCAAGAGCGCTAAAGAGGAGCATGCTGCACACGTGGACCAACTTGCTGGTCGGTTCAAGCACCTCTGTGCCAGAGATATCAAGATTCACTTCGTCGGTTGTTGGTGAGTTTGTCGGGCTGGTTCTCAGGCTACAGAGCTGACGCCTGGGTTCAGGGACACCGTCTCCTCCGTTGGGGTTTTACATCCAACGACTTTGCCACTAGCAAATTCAACCAAGCATATATGCTTCTTCCGACATGCGCTAGCGCTGCATGAACGACGTGTCAAGTTCCTACCAGAATATGTTGGGTTCTCAGAGAATGAGACAACGAAAGACCCTTTGGCATATGTGCCGAATACGAAGTTCAAGGACTTTGTTACGACGGATATTATTCTGAGGGACGTCCAGACAGTCAAGGAAGTCTGGTTCCCTGGAACACATTCGGATGTGTGAGTAGTCGTTTTCCCTGTTCCTACCTGACCTCCACTGACAATCACTCTAAACAGAGGCGGAGTAATCCCATACGAACTACGGGACAACCCACACCTCCCAGCTTCTCTACGCTGGATGTTCCACGAAGCCAGCGTATTTGGCCTACAGTTCAAGACACCCAACGACCACAGCACCCGGGGAGTGGTGAAATTCCATCGTAACATGAAAGGAACGGGAAAACCCAAGATCAAGTGCCACTTATGTCCAGGCGCGATGATTACCGTCGTTCAGTCAATGGCTCCAGTTTGGAAGATGCTGGAGTATCTACCGATTGCTCAAACGCATTATACTGGACCTACGTTATGGGGGTGAGCTCTCACGAGAGAGTGGAAATGAAGCCGTGCTGATGGTCGTTTTCTGTTAGGTTACAAATGCCGCATCGAGGAGCTGGACGAGTCATTCAGCCTGGTCAGAAGATACATTATTCCGTCCTGATATACTTCAACAAATGCAAAGACTTTCCGCGTGCGCACTTTGCCGAGTCCTCAGTCGACTGGGAGACCTTTGCGCAGGAAGAACGTCGAAAGACAGGAAGGCCTGGTAGTATGGTCGAGTTTGACGTACTCGATCTCCCAGTGTATGATCTGAGGCAGGAGAGGCATCCCGATTGGAAGGTATTCAAAGCAAGTTACATGGCGGCGTTCCCGAAAGGTTTCTTCCCTCGTTTGGCGTTCTTGTTCCGTTCTATATTGCCGTCTGGTTCGAAGGTGGTTGCCTACAAATATGTTTTGGAGTAACTTCTATTCTCTTCTCGTAACCCATTATTTTGGTTTTGTCTTCCCTGGAACGTGCAGATCTACCAATTGGGCTATTTTAAAGAGATGTGCTCGTAGACCGGGTTTTCTACATAAAGCGCGACTGAACGGACCAAACCAGTCGGGTCGGAGGAGGACGTCAGAGGTCCGTGCCTGGGAGGATGCGCTCCGAATTCCGAAAGCAAAGACTTCCGTCTCAAGCAAAGACAAACAAAGAGCCAAATAGTCTGCTCGTTGTCTTGCACGTTCAGTAGCGACTTTTCTTAATCCTCGAGGTCAGCATAGAGCTCCCTCAATCCATACCTCCTGATATCCTGTAAACCGGCATGGATGCTCCTGTTCTTGCTGAACAGATGAATCTCACAGCGATCCTAGTGCTCGAAGGCACGATGGCTATCAAATTGTCTGCCGACGGGTGAACAAAGACGCGCTGCTCTGGGCATGAGCGGCTCACGTTACGCTATCTGACCGATTCCCTTTCGTCTCCAATCTCGACGACCGACCCGCTCGCTGAGCCTCGCTCTGTCGGACGACGTCGAAAGACTATATAATGTCGTCCACACAACTGAACATGGGTAGTGGCTATCTTGCCTGCACGTTGTTGCGACTACATCTCCTGTCCTTCCCTCTCAAATACCTCCCCCGGAATCGATCTCTCTTTCACTGAAATCAAGCCTTGACGACCTTATATGCCGTCCGAACCTATAGAAGCAGAGTTTGCTTTTCCTCCTGCACTGACAAGTGCACAAGAGGAAGAGTTCAGAGAACTCGACCTCGAAGGACCTCTTCCCCTTTCACCATCCGCTACTCGACACTCTCAGAACATTGTCGCTGCTGGTGGCAAACTCGACGTATCTGACCTCGAGAAGGAGTATGAAACTCAAGGCTTCCATATTGTGACCTTCGATAAAGGTTTGGGCGAAGATCCGCGAGAATGGAGTAAAGCAAGGAAATGGTGTGTATTTTCGAATTGGAGGTTTTGGTTCAACGGACTCAAGTTTCTCTTTCAGGTATATCACCCTAGCAACATCTTTCCTATGTCTCGTCGTCGCTCTAGGCAGCTCGATTGTAACCGGAGAGTAAGCATATATTGACCATTTCTACCTGCCCCGTCTAACATTATTCTTTCTTCAGCATGCGGGCTCCAGTGAAAGACCTACACACAAATCAAGAAATTGTCAACTTGACGGTAACCTGTTTCGTCATCGGCTTTGGTATTGGGTACGCTCTTTTTTTCACTCCTCATCTTATCTATCCTAACGTTTATACTCTTTTCCTCATAGGCCGCTATTATTTGCTCCTCTCTCCGAGGTCGTTGGCCGCAAACCCATATACAGCGTCTCCATCTTCCTCTACTTTATCTTCACCCTCCCCTCGGCGCTCGCAAAAAACCCTGCCACACTCGTCGTTGCAAGACAGATAGCAGGCATAGCTGCATCTGCACCAATGTGTAATGTTGGTGGGAGTGTTGCGGATATTTGGTCTGTAGAGGAACGTGGTGTTCCTATGGCCATTTTCTCCGGTACTATCTTGTGAGTAACTCGTTCCTTTCTATTCGAAACGACGGGAGCTAATGGTTGATGTTCAGCCTTGGACCTTGTCTTGGACCCCTCTTCGGTGCCTGGATTGGTGCACGCGCAGGATGGAGGTGGATCTACTGGGTCCTGTTTATCCTCGTCGGAGCCGCTTTCGTCTTCACTCTCTTCATTCCTGAAACGCTCGCCGTCGTCCTCCTTCGCCGAAAGGCACAGCGCCTGAGGAACAAGACTGGAGATGATCGATACAAGTCACTCGGAGAGATGAACCATGTCCCTCTTATGGATAAGCTCAAGGTGGCTTGCTCAAGACCGCTGATTATGATGGTGCATGAGCCAATCATTTTGTTCATGTCGTTCTGTGAATAGTCATCTGTTACACATCTCGTCTCATCAATACTGATATTGGTATAGATCTTTCGTTTGTCTACAGCCTGCTATATTTGCTCTTCTTTGCGTTTCCTCTGGCGTTTGAAGAGATCCGACACTTCAGCCAGGGGATTGTGGGCGTAACTTTCGTCAGCATCATGATTGGTGTCATTGCTGCCCTCGCGATTATTCCCTACCAAGAGCGGATATACCGCAAGGTCACTGCCGATGGCATATTCCCCGAGGCAAGATTATATCCAATGCTCTTGGGTTCCATGTAAGTAAAAACTCAAACCTTTTCGACTCTGAGCTGACTTCGTTCCAGAATCCTTCCCATCGCACTCTTCATCTTCGCCTTCACTGGTGCCTACGCCCACGTCCACTGGATAGCACCATGCATCGCGGGAACCTTATTTGGATTCGCCATGATATTCATCTACGTCGCCGCCAATTCGTACATCGTCGATTCCTTCAGCGATTACGCTGCCTCGGCAATCGCAGCAAAGACCCTAATGCGATCCGTCATCGGTGCCATGGTACCGCTTTTCGTGAATCAGATGTTCCACAACATGGGATTCCAGTATGCCGGGCTGCTGTTGGCTTTGATCGCATGCTTGATCGGGCCGATTCCGTTCGTGTTTTACCGTTACGGAGGGCAAATCAGGTCCAAGAGTTCCAGAGCGACGACGGCGTTGAGAGGGGGTGGTAGCCGGGGTGAGAAGGATGTACCTCATTAAATTTCGCGAGATGAAGAGCTCTAGTTATTACTTTTGTGTATTTTCAGTGGAATAGATTATGTTTTTCTTCATACGATAGCTTATGATCATGAGATCAATCTTAGCGAAGATTCGGCCGCCGCTGACGAGATTGGATCTCTATGGTGGGGAATGAGCAAATGTTAGCGAGGATATAATACCCAGCGGTCCCCCCGCGTGTTTCTGCAACGACCACAGGCCTCTCAAGCCCCTCCAAGATGTTCATACAGTGTAAAACGGCTAAAGTCGACCCGTCTCCAGAGGGCGTATTTTTGCTCGGATTTTCAAACCCTCTCGGATTAGTCGAGAAAGTGGTCAAGATATGCGTAATTCTGCATTCTTGAATTTTAGCCTGATTACATAAGCAAAATCCAGATTTTGATCGAAAAAATCCAAAGTTTTCAAGCCTTTTGAGGATGGTCGAGGGGTCAGGGAGTCTGAGAAAAGTATTTTTCCGGGGAAATCAATGCTTGTACATTATTTTGTGCTACGGTGTACCTAATTAGGAAGGCATCTCAAGACACTAGTCGGAGTAATCACCCGATTAGGATAGCTTAGTCAGAGCCATCAAGGGTCTCAGGGTCCAAAATCCAGATTTTGGGTCGAACACTTTTTCAAAAATAGGAATTTCGAGAAAGTAATGAGATGAATCGAAAGCCCTCATGAAACTGAGTCGATTCGTACCATTTTCAGAAAAATTCGGACACTTTTCTGTCCCCAGTTACAGGCGCGACTTTTGGGATGCCAAGAGGTCGGTTTTGACCGTTTTGCACTGTACGCATATTAGACCCTGCATTCCTTGCACTTGTTGTCTGTTTACCTCGGATCTTTTTACTCCATTCTGACTCTGGGCTGCTGTCATCACGCGCCTAGGGGCGCGGGTTAAGTAAGAGATGGCAAGGGGCCAATTATAATGATTGACCTACGACCACGACGGTGACGGCGAACTTGCAAGCTCACAAGACAGGATGCTATCTCAGGATGCAGGCCCCTCTACGATCATGACGATTCACCAGCCTGGTCCCCCTCAATCTGCTTTGGGACGTAGGCTGGAACGAGCTTGCGATATGTGTAGGAGAAAGAAAGGTGAGTAGTTATAGGTTTCTCAGACTTTTTGACCCAGACCAGAGTATAACTAACGACGTCTTTGTGATTGTCTTCCAGTGAAATGTGAGCATTGCTCTGGTTCTTGTTAAATACAGATATTGAGCCTTGTATAAAGGCGATGGTGTCAGGGATTCTGGAAGTCGTTGCACGAATTGCATAATCAATACTTGGGATTGTACATATGTCGAGATTTCTCTGGTACGTGGTAATCTTCGGACTCTATCGATAAGTGGTATTAACGGCCGCGACAGAGGCGTGCTCCTCCCAAGTCGTTCGTTCGAGTCCCCCATACCACACCCTTTACCCACTGACATCGATCTGCGTACAGATACGTGGACAGCTTGGAGCACAGAGTGAAGCAGCTCACACAACTCATCAGCAAGGTATGCCTCTAAACCCGATTCGGACTAGCTTTCCGTTAACGGGATTGCCCTTAGATTTCCCCTGAGACTGTGCAGGAGCTCGACGAGGAAGATGGCCTCGGTGCACTGACCAAGTCGGTCACACTCCAGACATCACCCAGTACTCCCATCCATATCCTTGAGTCATTTTATGCTAAAGGACGGAGGGCGAACGATGTTATGCCTGCCCTGCTTCGGCATGTTACCCATCTGCCGACCACCCAGACGGACTCGCTCGAGGTTTTTGGAGAAGACCTGAAGGAGGAAGAGGAAGAGCCTGACGAGGTTGTGGAGAACACCGCACTGGCAACCGTCCTGGAATCCATGTCTCTGCGCGAAAACAACCTGCGTTCTTCGAGACATTCCAGCGGCGTCCAATATATCGAGACGGCCTACAAACTAAAGCAGGAGGCTCTCCACCATAAGGGTGTAACCATCGAAGAGCTCAACCGGCGTCACATCGACGACGATTTTGCGACATTCTCGGAAAACGTACGTCTTCCCACACACCAGTCATTGCAAGGTTACTAACGCCCACATTTACAGTGGGCAGCATCAACCTGCCAATCCTTCCACGGGAAACTGGTGTTCCCACCACACGACCTAATGTTCCATCTCATCGACCTCTACTTCAAGCACATGAACACCTTCTATCCCTTCCTTCACAGGCCCACATTCGAACGCTCTATCGTCGACGGAATCCAAATCAACAACGACCTCTTCGCCGCTACGCTTCTTCTCGTCTGTGCTATCGGTGCAAGGTACTCTGACGATCCCAGGGTATTACTTGACCGAGATGACCCGCGGTGGGAAACAGTCAACGATATGACCGATGAACAATTTTCCTATTCGAGAGGCTGGCAATGGGCAATACAGGTACCGGTTATCCAACGGCCTCCCACGGAACCACCTTCACTATACGAACTACAATTTTACGTGGTACGTCATTGTTTTTTGTTCTTTCTTACTCATGGAAATACTTGGCGCTGACGAACTGATTTTTTGGCGCGCAGCTTTGGGCAGAGTTCCTCCAAGGAGCATCGGCTGCACAATCGTGTTGGCCCGCTATCGGATTTGGAATAAGGATAGCTCAGGAAGTTGGAGTCTCAAGACGGAAATCACATTCTCTGACTCTCGAGGATGAACTATGGAAGAGAGCGTTCTGGGTTCTGGTTAGCCTGGATAGGCATTTCAGTTCAGCACTAGGCAGGCCGTGTGCGATGCATGATGAGGAGTAAGCGAATTCGGAATATTGGTGTTGTTCACCAAAGAGGCTGACGGAATTTTCAGCTTTGATGTGGAACTCCCAATTGAATGTGACGATGAATACCTTGACCATCCGGATCCGAAGCAGAGGTTTAAACAGCCTCCTCATAAACCCTCGATCGTCTCCTACTTCAACTGTTACCTCCGCCTGAACCAGATTCTGGCGTTCTTGCTTCGTACGGTGGTAAGTCACTCTACATGTGAGAATCGCAACACAGGCATGTAACGTTGACGCTTCAACTCTCACAGTACACGATCAATAGGTCGAAGATTCTGTTTGGATACGTTGGACAGGGAGAGCAGAAGATGATCTCGGAGCTGGATTCAGCATTGAATCAATGGGAAGAGTCGTTACCTGCACACAGTACGTGCTCTTCCTTGTCTTCTCTCTTTTCCCTTTTCCGACCCATAACTTTCCCTATAGTGCAATGGGACCCGAACCGAGCCGATGAAACCTTCTTCAACCAATCTGCCACACTCCACTCAGCCTACCAATACGTCCGAATCTTGGTACATCGGCCGTTCCTTCCAAGCCCGCATAACGGGAATCTGAGAGAGTACCCATCTTTGGCGATATGTACGAATGCAGCAAGGAGCTGTGCAAATGCATTGGATGCACAAAGAAGGAGGGTCAGATTTGCGCCGCAGCCTCTACAGGTGGGTAATGATTTGCGATTTGCTAAGTTTTGTTTTGGTTCCGCACTTAAGGATCGGCGTCATCTCTTCATTTCGACAATCGAGAGATTCGGATTCTCGTTTCTCGATTGGATGTCAACCTTAAAATCCCTTACACCCTGTCTCGGGTCATTCCACGTTTTTGTTTCACCCTGTTCTGCCACGAAACGGGGCAGAAATTTACTTTTCGATCCCATCGCATGCATCTCGTGAACAAGCCTAGCTAATCGGAGTCTTTTGTCGACTATTTGATTTAGGGAATGGCCTTTGCAGCCGGAGTGATGCTCTTAATGCGGATATGGAGCGGTAAAAGGGCAGGTCTGACGACAGATGTAGAGCGAGAGATGGCTGATGTGAAGAAGTGCCTGGATTCGCTGAAGGCCGCCGAGGTTAGGTATGTGCTCCACCCTTCCAATCTTTCATCCCTGCCTTTCCTGCATGGCTTTTTCATAATTCGGACCTACATATCCTAACTAATGGTCCGATTTTTCCTTGTTTAGACATTATGCTGCTGGAAGACAATGGTACGATAGGGTTTTGGGGACATTTGAGTCAAGGCTAATGATGATCTTACTCCGTAGGGATATCTTGAATGTTCTTTCGACTATGGAAGACCTTCCGATTAAACGTGAGGCCAGTGACTCACCACCGTTTAGTTCCGGACTGGGAATTCAAGGACACGAGGCGTCTCCTCCCGGCCATGTTAGCAATCCGATTGAAATCGACCAAGGATACGACGCTCCTGGCGCAGCCTATGGATTCCAGGATTTCTCTGTCCAGATTATCTATGGAGACAGAGTTTCACCGCCGTCAGCAGGAGCACCACAGCAGCAGTCGAACTACCCGCAGTTCCAGACAAGCTCCGGATTCTGGTACGACACTGCCCGCCCCCATATCACCAGTCAAGGTGGAAGTCCTCAGGCGCCGGGCCAGGTTGTGGGTTCGCAGATTGGGTATGGCCAGCAATACCCAACTGCTGCGAATATCCAGCAGCAGCAGCAGCAGCAGCCTCAATCGATGTACCAGCAGCAAACTCAGCCTGCTTACGTGCAGCCACAGGTGACGGGTGGTGCAGAACGGGAAATTCCTCGGCTGAATGGCGCGAGCGGTTTCGCCCAACCAACACAAGCTACTATCCAGAGGACGAATCCCTATCCCACACCCCCTTCCAACCCTCCCTCTAATCCTATTAATCCTGCTGCAGGCCAGTATCCTCGTCGACCAAGTGCTCCACAGAGTGCAGCCCATTCTAGGGAAGGTTCCCATCATTATTCAGCACCAACAACGAATTCGACGTCGCCTTATGGCCAGCAACCTCCACTTCCAGCACCTGTCCCCGTTCCCGTTCAGCAGCAACAACAGCAACAGCCTGCGAATAATTATCAGCAGGCTGTTACTGGCGGTCAACCTGCGTTCGACCCTCAAGGCAACAGGATGTACCCTACCCCACCTCCCAAACCCCAGCAAGCTCAGCCTGGAGTTCAGGGCAGCTATTTCCCTCCCGTACAGGGCATGAATGCACCGAATATGAACATGCATCAGCACCAGCACTCTGGCAGCGGTAGCTTTGGGCAACCAGCGAAACCAAGTCAACCATCCACTCCGACGAATGGATACGCCCCCCAGAATCAACGTGGCTACGGCTATGGGCCTTCTGGGGAGGTTGGTAGTCCCACCGAGGGCTACAATCACGCTCGCTCTGGCAGCAGCTCCGCCCACATCCCACTCCACTCTCGAAACCTCTCTGGCTACGAGCAAGCCGCACCGAAAACAGCAACCGACTACGCCGCGGCCTCTGGGTATGGGACGACTCCATATGCAACCATACCCACAGGCCCTCAGTCCAACGTTCAGCCTTCTCAAGTACGGGGTGTGGGTTCGCCTGGATCTAGTCAAGCGTACGGCAAGGGTATGGTAGCACCAGCTCAGGGTGCTCCTTATTACACTGGGACGCAGCAACCTCAGCCGTACGATCGTCAGCAGCTGCCTCCTCAACAATACCAGAACAGCGATTCTGGCTATGCCCAGAATGGGCAGATGAACGGGCAGATGGGTTACAACCCTTCCAGCAACTCTAACCCTTCTGCGATGACAATGGCTCCCACTTCTCAGGGTATGCAATCTAACCAACAGCCACGGTCTATGCCTTTCCAGAAGAACATGTACGCGATGTGGTCTGATGCTCCAAGCGGCTTCCGGTAAGCGTCATATTTTGCTCGTTGCATCCTCGCCTAACTCAAGGACTTTGTCAGCGTCGATGAATGGGGTCAATACTTGTCTGACATGAACGTCACTGTTCATCATGGCGTCAGCAAAGAAATGAATGGACACCAGCAGGCGGCAATGCAGAACTACGTCTGGCAGCCCCAGAATTCATGAAGGAAATCAATCACGGAAACAAATCCACGACCCGATTCATGATCCCCCTCCCAGTTTCACTTCCATCCAACAAATAGACCTATACTCTTACGATGGTGTTTCTGTATAATATTGGTCACTCATGCCTTCGCTCTCCCGGAATCTAAGGGTGATTGGCTACCTCGTACGGTACCAGTTACTAGTAGGTAGATATTTGTATAATTTCTGTATTTTTGTATATTTACTATCAGCGATTGTATAATCTTTTGCTACCCGACTGTAGAGCCTTTTTCTCTGTATGGGATCCACTTTGCCCCGTTTCTCTTCCATCGTTCGCACTGCGCTCACTGAAATCACTGCTCAGATGAGTTGCTGACTCTCTCGGTTAGAGCACGGCTATACGGTTGTAGCTGTCTATCTCTGGGCGCTGGGCGAAGCTGACAGATGGAATGTAGTCAGTGCCAACTTAGTGATATAAAGGCGATACAAAGGCGATAACAACCCCCATCGTGACCTCAGGGGGCAACAGCTGATCACGATGGGAGTGGCGTTGATTTCGATATAAACCATTAGCCTGATCGTCTGTCGACGACCCTCATACCCTCCACATCTTGGTGTCAAGGCCGCCCATCTACATATCCACCCGAAGAAATGTCCTCCGAAGATGTTCACCGAGGCTCCTGCAGATGTGGCTCTGTTAAATTCGAAGTGACTGGGCAACCGATGGCGTTTTTCGTCTGTCATTGTAATAATTGCAGGAAGACTTGCGCTTCTGCATTTATGTCAAATTTGTTCTTCAGAGCAGACGTACGTGTACCAGTTCTTGTTCCCCAGTTTGGAGAAGAAGATCGTGAAGATCTGACCAAAATTCATACAGCAATACAAGTACACGCAAGGCGAAGATCTCGTTACTATCTTCACGGAGACAGAGACAACGAGTGGCAACCCAAAATTGGTTTCCTTCTGTTCTAAGTGTGGCACGACCGTCCGGCTTTATAACGATGCGAAGAAGGCAGCAGGGGTGCCTTCTGGCACTTTCGATGATCCTATTCCCTGGTGTACGTCATTCTTCAATTCTGTGCAACCAAATATACTCTACAGAACTAACACTCGACTGCAGCTCCCACGCAGGAAGTATTCACTCAGACCAAGAAGGATTGGGTGGGCACGATTACGACGAAGCCTCTGTAATAATGTTAGTAGTCGAAACTCTGTGACATCAATTTGAATCTGCCACAAATGGATCCGAGGGATAGTGTCCTCTAATACAGCTCTCGAGAGTGCTAGGAGAATCCCATACCTATAAAGGGTTGCACCAGTGAAAGTCCGTACATGACTGCGATCAGTGAAACGCGAATTTGAAGGACTCGGGTTCAAAGTACTTTCTAGAGCTTTCTACGACCTCGTAGGACTGCATAGGGACTTCGAGGAGTTCATATTATTAGATTGCGGTGCAGTCACGATGGCATTGATTCGGATGCTAAAAAGGTCCTTAGCATCAAGTCAAGTACTGTAGTCGCCCTCTTTCCTCTCCGTCCCTCTGGCCCTTGAATATCCACTTATTCGCAGTGTGACAATGTCTTCCGATGAACTTCGTCGAGGCTCTTGCAGGTGTGGGGCAGTCAAATATGAAGTAACTGGCCAGCCTTGGGCTTTCTTCGTCTGCCATTGCAGCGACTGCAAAAAGATGTCGGCCACCGCGTTCATGTCCAATATACTCTTTCAAGCGGAGGTGCATATTTTCTTTCCTACCTTCAATGATCATCGACATCCTCTAACCGGACGTTCTTAGCAATATAAATACACCCAAGGCGAAGATGTCACCACGATCTTCAAAGACATCGGTGGCAGTGGAGCCACGAAATTGTTTTCCTTTTGTTCAAAGTGCGGCTCAACCGTGAGGGTTCATAGCGAGGAGAAGCAAGTAACAGGGGCGCCTTCTGGAACCTTTGACGATCCCATTCCTTGGAGTACGTCCCTTGAAATTAGTTGAACGGGCAGTGCTAATTCTCCTGTGCAGCTCCCTCCGTGGAAGTATTCGACCACGTCAAGAGAGATTGGGTGGGGAAAATCATAACGAAACCTCTGTAACAATACATTGGATGGTCGGAGACAGGATCTTGGATGGTTTCTACTTTTATTGCGAACGTCATTTCTCTCAATGTTCTTAGTTCCTAAAATGGGAGCCGTCGGTCATCATTGTACCTTTCGAGCGCATCAGAAGGCGGCACCGACAATTCACCGAATGCACCCAAGTGACCATTCTCCTGAAAAATATGTAGGTCCCACCAATGGGACTGCAACATCGCAACCTTGTGGAGGCTCTGACTCGAAGCTGATAACAATTTACGTGGTGCTCTTCTACTACACGTATAAAGATAGGGTTCTATATTTTCTGAGCTATCTCACCGATCCGTCCGTCCGTCTTTTATCATATCCAATGTCTACAGTCGAAGTCCATCGAGGCTCTTGTAATTGCGGCGCCGTTGGATATGAAGTGACAGGTCAACCATGGGCCTTCTTTGTCTGCCACTGCAGCAACTGCAAGAAAACTTGCGGTTCTGCATTTATGTCAAATGTTTTCTTCAAGGACCACGTACGTCGAAGACTGGTGATCAATGTCAATTGTCTCTGATCAAGTCGCTTTAGCAATATAAATATACTCACGGCGAGGAGCTCACCACACTCTTTGAAGAGACCAACACAACGAGTGGCAATCCGAAGGACCTTTCTTTCTGTTCAAAATGTAGCTCTGTTGTCAGAGTCCATGTACCAGGCCTGACAGGAGCGCCATCTGGGACATTTGACGAGCCCCTTCCCTGGAGTATGTATTTTTCTTCAGTCAGAAGAGAACAATCACTCACCGGGAATTACAGCTCCCACTCGAGAATTTTTCGATCACGTAAAGAGGGAGTGGGTGGGCGAAATCACAATAAAACCTTTGGAAGGAGGAAATCAACCATGACTCGGATATTCTCGAGTTGCTCAGACTGAAGATGACACATAAGGTTTAGTCTCCAAACAGACTCACACGTTTCTCTATGAATCTGGATTGGTACAAATATACCAGTTTGCATTATGTCCAACGTCTAAGGTACAAAATCCCTATGAAATAAAGTGCGCAAGGTGCTAAAGCTGCATCTTTGGCAAACTCCAAATGTGCATATGGAGGGCGAAGAACGAAGCGGTGATATAATGTCACTTAGAGGGAGAGGCCGAGGAGGTTGACGACGATGTTGAGGTTGAGGGTGGCGAGGACGCTGGCAACGACCTTGAGGAGGCCGCAGACGATGACCTCAATGCCAGCAACGAGGGCGAAGACGCCCTTGAGGAGAGTGCAGATGAGACCACTGGGGAAACGATCAGGACGACTGCTACTTGTAAAGGAAGAGAATGGACATACCCGATCTCAGCAACAATGGAGGTGATAGCAGAGATATCGACCTTCAGGCTGACACAGGCCTTGACGAGGACATCGAGGACACCAACGATGGCCTGGCAGAGATACATTAACATACATTTACTTGCCACTGAGTATGAATACTTACAATGATAACATTGGCAACGAGAGAAGCGCAGGCCTTGACGTCAATGAGAGTACCACCGGAGAGGAGGATAGCATTGAGGTCGACATGGAGGTCAGTGATAGCGTTGACATCGTTGATGGCAGCGGAGACAATAGCCTTGACTTGGACAAGGAGGTCGAGAGCGACATCAAGGTCGACAGGACCGTTAGCAGTTGCATCGTCTATCAAACCATGAGCTTCCTCGAATAAGAATAAGAACGAGAAGACTCACGGCACTTGTTGGTAATGGTGTCGATGTTGACTTGAACATGGGTGAACAAGTCAGGGACAGTTGAGCAACCACATCGCTTCTCGAAGATAGCCCTCTCAGTGAGCTGGGGGACAGTCACAGCAGAAGTACCTGGGAGCTCAGGGGTGGGAGGAGCAGCGGAGGTGAAGGCTGCGAAAGCGGTGGCGGCGACGAGGAAGATGGAGCGGAAGGAAGGCATTTTTCGAAAGAGTGACTGGGGTGGTTTTGACAAGAGTCGAAGTAGGCAGAAGGTGACTTGGAGTCGATGAAGAGAGGGACAAGCTTTCCTTGGGCTTATATACCGTCATACAGCCAAATTGATGAAGCAAGCGATGATTCAGATTTGAAAATAACGGTTCGTGAGCTGGCTTGCCACCTGAATTAGTCTCCATGAGGGCGCCAGGCATGTCGGCTCTTAGGAAGAAATGAATTGGTTGGCATCTTGGGGTGTCTTCTTTGTCAAGGGTGAGGCCTGTGAGGCCGAAGAGCGATCCTGGCTTCTAATTCGGCTCAGTCTCCAAGGGTCCAACATTTGTTGGAGCTTTCTGGCATTTTCTGTCAAGAGGACTCCACAAAGTGACTCAAAGTACATCCATGGTAGTTCTTGGAGTTATTCGAACGAAAGAGAGCTCGCAATGGTCAGTTGAAGTTGGGATGAAGCAGGTTTGTTCGGTGATGAACTCGTTTAGCCGGCGCAGGGATTTCCCGCTACGATAGGCACAACGTAAATGCCGTTTAGGAAGGCAAAAAGGCAGGTTTCAAAAGTTTTCCGTCGTTGACAGCCGTTGGAGCTAGCCTAATTGAGAGAATAAACGAGAAGTGATGGGCGCTCGACTGGGCAAAGAGTGACCCTCACAGAACATTTGTCAATTGAGGACGGTCTGAATTGTCCGTCGCCTGCCGATTGTTACCCTTGTGAGGGTCAACGAAATGTCACCAATGGACTGTTCACTGGAGCAGAATTTGGTGTCGTGAACAGGAAAGAGAGAGATGTCCGAGAGGAAGCAACGTGGTTGAATTAGCTTAAACTTGGCAGGCAGTCATGATCCAATTCGGGCGACCTGCAGACCCGCAATCGAAGCCTGAGGTCGGAGTCATCCAAGCTTAATTTTGGCTCGTTGATTGAGAAGGCTGATAAGGGCCTAGAGGGGACCCTTGGTGAGCGATCTGAGCTGGTTTGGTCAACAAAGGTCTGACACTTCAATGGTGCCTAAATTCAAACCATGCAGCTCGAATTGCAGTAATGTGTACCTTCTGCAAGTTGCATCCCCTCTTGTAACTGCCAGTGTTCATGGGCATGATTCTCCGATTTTCCTTGTGAGAGTAACTCAATTTGACCCCTGTTTCTCTCCTCGTCAGGCTTATGCAGGCTCAGGGAAACGTTCATTTAGTTCACTTACGCTCGATCCTGACGGGGTTTCGAAGGGTTTGATACAGTAGTCTAGTTTACATAGAGATGATCACAATAGAGTCTGGATGTGCAAATTTGTGGAGCAACAAGGAACTAGGTGGACGATTACTTGAATAACTTGGACAACTCGATGAAGTCCTTGGCCACCAAGTCGACCTCTCCACCCTCAGCCTTACTCTTCACAACACCAAGTTCTGCCTCAGCTTCTCTGTCTTCGTCGAGGCGAGGAACGTAGATGGTCTTCATACCCACTTGAGCTGCGGCGCGGAGGTCCCACAGGTGAGCAGCCACCATTGCACAACGTTCAGGCGGAACTGCAAGATGGGATGCAGCTGCTGTGTAGGCCTTGAGGTTTCTGGTGAATGGAATCATCAGCTCCCTGTCACCTCAAGATCATTTGAATATGCAACTCACGGTTTGTAGCTGTCGAAGAGCTCAGCAGAAAAGACGGCGTCCCAAGGGAGATCGTACTTCCTGGCCTGAAAAGACACGTTCAATAATATCTTTCGTACTCAGGATATGTATACTTACCAGGCCGACCTGCATGCCCACAAACCCGTTAGAGAAAGCAACGACAGCGATCTTCTTTTTGAGTAGGTGGAGACCCTCAGTAACGTCAGGCCATACTGTCAAGGGTCGCTCAGTACAATGTCGAGTTCAGGTAGAGATTACTTACCACCAAGTTGCTGCCAAACCGCGTTCAGGTTATCCCTTTCTTTGGCGTCCAGGTGAGGCTTGAGGAAGGACCAACGAGATCCCGGGGTATCGATCAATTTGTCCAGATGCTTTTGGGGTGAGAAACAGACATTCATTAGCTCGTGGTTCCCGTCAGGATCAACAACGTCTTACCTGTCTGTTGATAATGGCAACATTCGTAGGCTCTCCCGCGACCCATTTACGCCTGTTGAGTAACTTATGAGTAGCTGCAGATGCCTGGCCGGATGAGGTACGCACGCATAATCGAAGTAGCCCTCTCGCCAGTCTTGGGCGAAATCGTACTCCCAGTCCCCATTATCTTCTACACGAGGATCAACGCCAGGACATAGGGACGATAAATTCAGGCTACTCACGGAGACTGTAACGTTTGTTGATGTTCTTGATCTCGGCAAGGACGTTGGTGCGCCAATCTGCGACAGTACCAAAGACGTCAAAGAGCAAGAAATCGACGTTCAAGTTAGACATTTGAGTTAAGATTCGATGGGAGGTTGTTGTGAAGGTCACTTGATTGTAGAGGATTGTTTGCTGTTGTAAGACCTAGAAAGACAATCGACCTTAAATACCTCTCAGCCTTCACTGAAAGGGCATGGTTATGGCATCGTCCAAATTGGATGGATAATCTCCTCGGGCATGTTCACAAGAGACTGTCTTGGATTACCAAGCAACCAACGACGATGCTGTTGTTCAATAGCCGCTTGTGACCGCAAGCGCCCACACAAAGTCAGAGGCGTCAGTTGGATTGGCAGATCCAATTTGATTTGCAGATCATGGGACCACTCCACGACAGATTCTTCTTGAAGTTCTTACTCAGCAAGTTGTTCCAAGTGTGATCCTTGTCAAATCATCCGTTGTGAGCATTAGGCAGCAATAGTGAACAAGATTAAAGTAAAAATACGATAGGATGTGTCCTCCAGTCCGTCAAAGCTATCCACAAGCCTTGAAGCTCAGCGCTATCGCTCTAGCAATGGCTTGGTTATCTAAGAGAGGAAACGGTGCGACCCCTTCTTCAATTCCACTTTGTTGATTAGGATTCGGTAGCGCCTGCGAACCGATGCGTATATTAGAGTATTGCGCACTGAAGGGGTATTGAAGTGACTCGCCTTCGTGATTGCCGCTGTCGCCATTGTCCTCTCCATTGAGGTACTCGAGCTCGTCCAAATCCGTTAGAGGGGATCCCATATCATCCGCGTGCCAGTTTTGTGAGTTCGCGTCTGTGTTGAGCTGTCCGACTTCTGGCTCTGGTGGCTTGCGAGCCCTGTAGAGTAACCGTTTGTCGCCGATATACAAGCGTTGTTTCAGTCCATTGGGACGATCAGAGGGCAGTAACGGATCCTCTTCTTCAACAGGACAATCGTCTTCCAAGCGCCAGCAGGGCTGTATTTCGCCAATAAAAACTCGGACGCGGCTCCTTGGCAGAGGTACACCCAAGGGCTGGAAGAGCACAAAGTCGGTATTAGTCCCTGAAAACGTCGTTCCGATCCTCTTGCCGCTCATATCGTACATAGCGCCGAAATATTGGACTGGGCCGGTAATATTGACGGCGGGAATATTGGGCGGTGGCGATTCGTCTTCATCTTCGTCTTCATCCTCGTCCTCGCTCTCGCTCTCGTCCATATTTTTCTGAGTCCGTGGTCGGAATTTTGGGCGGTTTGGGAAGTCTTGAGGTCTTATTCCGGGTGGTCTCCCCTTTGGACCAGGTGGTCGAAGTGGGACGTAGACTTCACCTCGTTTGGTCGTGCAAAGGTCACATGTGCAGCTGCCTGTGCAAAAGGGGCAGGTGAATCGTTTCGCTTTCGGAACCATGTCTTCACCCTCGTATCTATGTGTTATGTCGTAAGTACAATTTCAGAAAACCCACTGTCCACATTACCGCAAATTCAAGCATCGGTGACAGTATTTTTTGGTGCAGCTTGAGCAGTGGTATTTGCGGATGTCGTTCTTATTCCGGCACTGGTGACAATAACCCTGTTCGGCTTGGCGAGGCCAATCACCATTCTTGACCTTGAGACGGTAGGTCACAAGCGCTTTGGGAAGTGTTTCCTTGGGCGGGGATGGGCCAACTTTGGGCGGCAAGATACTTGAGAGCGGAACGTCCTCTTCGTCATCAGAATCTCGTTCCTTCTGAGTGAGCAAACGCGGAAGTCTTGACGGGGCATGATGCGCTCGTTGTGGACGAACAACGGGCGAGCCAGGTAGCGCGAAATGGTCGTTATCCTGAGCAGGGGCCGAAACAGGCGACAAAGGTTGTGAAGGAGATGGACTCCGTGTGGGAGACAGAGGTGGCGTGGATCGAGTAGCCGATGGCTCAGGTGAAGCGGAGGAACGCAAAGTTGATCTTGTGGGTGAAGGTGAAGGCGATGAAGGCCGAATCGATCTCGTTGGCGAAGGTGACTTCTCCAACGTTAACGGCGGCGGGTCCGTAAAATCGTCAAGTTGGAGATAACCACCAAGTAATGACGGGTTGATCGTCCCATCACCGAAGGGAATCTGGTCGTTCCGCATAGCGTTGCTCCAGTCGTTCGTATCAACGGGGTCGATCCCTGAACGGGAGAGCATATCGTCATGAGAGGACGTCAAGGTTGTTGAATGGGACTGGCTTAGACCAGCATTTCCTGAGAAGAGTTCTTCCGAATCTGCAGATACGCCGTCTGGTGTTGTTATAGGCAGGATGTCCGATGTGAAGTCACTGTTGGGATTTGAATGTGATGCAAGATTGAGTTCCGAGGATTGGGCATGTTTGAAGACGCTTTCGTGCGGAGAGGTTAACCGCTCTGGTGAGTCAAAAACATTAACAAAATATTGACGGGCGCCTTGTTCGTATGTAGACACTGGCGGCGATTTGAGAGAATTGGTCGGAGAACGGGTAGGGGGTAGGGTGAATGTAGGAGATCTTGATTCCGCTTGGTCGTGTTCCTTGGCCTTCTGCTTCCCAAGAGACTTCGCAGAAGGTTGTTTGGGTGTGGCCGAGGCAGGTGGCGCAATGGCCTGTGCTCGACTGGGAGACTGAGAAGCCACATATGTCCGACTAGGGGAGGTATATGCACGGCCTGAAGAAGTAGGTTTGGATGAAGGAGAGGTATTCAACCGCTTTGGTGACTGTTTCTGGGGCGCACCCCACCCAGGCCTATCTCCTGTCCCAGACTTCTGCACGGACAGGGCGGCACTCCAAGAAGTGGACGGAGCTTCCACTACTGCAGTCTCAACGACGATGACCTCCCCATCTTCCTCGTCCACCTCATCTTCATCTTGCCAAATTCCAACGGACGGTGGTTCACCGTCGAAGTCCACGGAATCGTGCGTAGACCACTCCTCCCAGCAGCATCGCCGTTCCTTTGGGTTCTCCTGTTTGGCTCGTGGCTCGACCACACCCCGGGAGAAAAAGCCAAATTCTTGTTTGGCGAACCTAGTATGGACGAAATGAAGAGATTGCATATTGTCAATAACCTTCTTCGAAACAGTGGGTAGGATGAAGACGCGATGTTCGGAGGTTCGACTCGGTTTAGGTGGCCGGGAGGATATTTGGGTACCAAGGTTATGCGGTTTCTGTGACTGGGTCGACACCGGCTTCGAGACTTGACTCTTGGCCGAGGGCCCGACAGGAGCAGGGGGCCGATCATCTGAATCTCGGGCTTGTTTCTTTGGTTTCTGCTGCTTGGTCTTGGCTTTAGATACAGTGATGGAAGCAGAAATCGAGGCTGCAGCGGTCGCAGCTTTCTTTTTCGGGCTGGATGTTACCACGAATTCTTCGTCGCTATCGTAGACTCTATGTTTCTTCGGCTTCGGAAGGAAAGCCGCGTCTTCAGGTTTGTAATAAGAATCTAGCTTTCTCTTCCTTGGCCATAGTCGATAATCCAGTTTCGTATATCCAGCTGGGAACGGTGGGACAGCGACATAGTCGAAAAGCATACGCTGTTTTCCACCAGGTCGAGGTTGAGGAGAGCCTCGGGAGGAAGATGGAAGAGCTGGGGCTGGTGAGCTGGAAGGCGTGAACAGACTACCATAATGCGATTCGGACGAAGCTGGAGTGGCTCTTCGACTCGGTCCGCCGATCGTCAACTTATGCGTAGGTGACGCCTGCGGACAAAGAGAACGGTAATGTCAGCACAGCAAGTGATATGAAGGTGTGACCGACTCACGTAAATTGGCGGGCTCAGCAGGGAAGAATGAGACGACATCCTCAGTGGGGTGACGGGAGGCGTTATAGAGTTCATCTGTGGCATCACGCCAGTATCAGAACCAGTCGGTTTCGATGCACGTTTAGAATAAGTCTATTTGGAATTCACGTCAATTTCGGAGGAAGAGTGTTGGGATGGTCTACAGAGCTTACCCTCTGGACCGTGATGGAATGAGTGTTGCTTGGTCCTGCAGCCTGAGGACGGCAATCGGTCATGAGCAAGATGAATGAAGATAGAGAGTGGTATTCATACATATTCGGGCATTGGTATTAGTGCCTCAGTGGGAGGCACCCGTTGAGGAGATATCCGTGAGGTGTTCTGTGGCGACATCATAATGGTGTCTCCATCCAGCTGCTGTAAAGGTGATCAATGTTGGGTCTGCGGGTCGAAAGCTTCTGTACGCACTGAGGCGTCCATTCCAGTCTTTGCTGCTCCCGTTGCCCCAACTCGTGACTATATTTCCCGTTAATCCACGCCTAATTGACAAGAATATTGCCACACGTGCCTCATTAGCGCTCAGAACGTTAACTCCCCCATTTGTTCGATCACTGCTCGGGCTACCGTTTTCCACTTGGTAGTACGACGCGCTGACATGAGAAGATGAGATATCAGCTGCTTTCGTGCCAGCTTGAGATGCGATTGCCACAGCGATAGCAGCAACAGTGGGCGACCGAAATTCCTGGCTATTGAAAGGTGTTTCTTGTGGTTTCTTCGGTGTTTGGCTGCCATCCCAGTTCGCCAGCGACGAGCTGGACATCTTTGTAGCCGCCAGAGATTGGCTTTGAGCAATGCCCCTTGGCCGTCGTGGTGAAGACTGGCAGAAAGAAGCCTTCCAGCGTTGGAGGTCGCCGTTCGCACCGAAAACGTCGATTGAAACTTGGCCCATATATTTGGATCACGTGAATTGAGTCACGCTCGCAATTTCGGATGCCATGTGGAAACAGCGCGACGCGTCGCGAGCCTAGTTGAATTTTTCTTGGCCATTTAGACGTTGTCGGCGAGTTTCAGGAGTTGTGACGTCTCTGACAAAAGTAAGGGTTCGATTTAATTTTGGAAGAGACAGGGAACATGTCATAACTATGCGGTGTAGACGAGTATTACTATGAACATTGTCTTGACGAATATCAAGCGCCGAAAACATAGAGTATTAACAACAGACTCTGAGGAGAACCAGGGGTATTTACGACTAATTAATGCTACAGTTGTGTTATTCAGAATGCTACAAAGGAGAGTGGGATGATGGCTGAGTGAACAGAAAAGGAGATGAACATCGAACAGCGCCATCTAAGAGTTAAGCCGTAAATCCAAGTTCCACCGAATTGCCAGACCAATATTCGGTGATGAAGGTGCTCAGTATTCGCGCCGACGGGTTCACTTCATTGATGTCAGACGACATATGTTCTCGAGGTGATGAATGCAGATGCATGTTCTTAATCGCTATGCAGTTCTGATAGGATTCCGATGAGCGAGAGGTTCCTTCGTCGGGAGATACTTCACTCACCACGGACGACGTTATAGTCATAAAGATCCTGAATTTGTTGAAGAATGAACGCCTGGAATGTGCTCATGAGATAGACGACTTACGGATAAAGGACTAGGTAGGCCTTTTGAGCCTGCTTATTATGCGGTGCGACAATGAAATGTGCTCCAACACCGAACATCATCACTGTTGACAAGGAATGAGTAATCGAGAACAAGAAGGGAGGGTCCCTTACTCACATATGATAACCGTCGATGTCAGAGAGATATCCCGTCTCAACGTCGCGAGCACTGGCGCCCTCAGTTTGTGACACTTAATCGCAATCAGAGCCCAGAGACCAAATTGCGTTAAAACTTTGAATCCTCTTCGATATCGTTAGCAGTGCTTGACAACATATGAAGGAAAATGGAGACATACGGTATAATGACCATTAAAATTGGAAACCCTTTAATCTCACAAGAGTCCTCGAAATGCACCGATGTAAACAACCAGGCAGATAATCCAAAGCAGGCCATGAAACCTATCACTACGATGGCGACGAGGAGGAATGTGATATGTTGGCGGCGGTCCCATAGAACGCGAGCTATATTTCGCAACGTTAAGATTATCAGAATTGGCCAGGCAATGGGCAAGAAATAATAACTACCTTGAGTGGCCGACAAAGCTTCTCTCAGGCCGAACATGAACAGACTTGTCCATATGGTATAGATATGCCATGAGAAGCATATAGCCCGTGGTACCGGCGTACGGGATGAGTACAGAGTATTTGCAGCAATCACCAATAATCTGAATGACGGATCAGGAGTCTAAGAAACATACAGAAGACAATAAGGGCTCACATGTGCCCGAGAATATTGAGGTATCGACTCATCAGATAATGCCATTTAGCGGCACACCAAGTCTTTCTGAGCAGAGGAGAGTCAGATCGAACGAGGAGCATCGTGGATGAAAACGTGCCAGACTCACTTCCAAATTGAAATCTCGAAATCCATGTTGACCACCCATTCGTACAGACTCACAATGCAGCAGCCGTCTGCCGAGGAGCAAGGGCTTCGGTCAGAGGCCACATCTGCACGAAATACTTCAAACTCACATATAATGGCCTGCACAAATGTAAGCTCCTGGCTCCAGATGATTACGCCCATTGTGGGTCCCGGCGATAGGTGCCCTCAGGCAACCAACCGTGACAGGGCGTGTCGTGGTGAGATGCGAAGAGCGAATGGCGGAGAGGCAAAACACGACCGGACTATTTCAGGGATTATCAATTATTATGGCAACAGGACCTGGACAGCTTCATTTCCGACACGGGACCTCTCTGCCGCCATCAATCGGGGTTCGAAATATCTTCGGCAAGGATTGTGTGAGCGCCTTCTCACCCAATTTCACTCAGATTCGATATTCGAGACAGCTCGCTCGTTGGTAGAGATTGTACGTTCAATAGAATATTCTCTTCATTTATTGCGGGTAGTATCTACTGCCTAGAACTTTTTCTCCGAGTTCTTATGCTATCTACGACCATTGAAATGAGAGGGAACAATGCGACAAGTCGGGAAAGAACATTTCTCGAGTCTGAAAAGATTCGTTCGCCAGGCTATCAGCCTCAATTTGGGATCTCTATTCCACCGGTTGCTCAGACGTAGTACTCTCTAGGCATTACTGCTAAAATTGGCTTCAAATATACAGAGAAACATTTGTAGAATGTGTCAAACGGTTGCAGGCTCGGGTTGGGGGTGGAACAACATTTTCAAAGACTACGCTAGGAGAAATTGAGCCAATCGGTATGTAAATAAACCAATATCTTATCTACTTCCTTATACACCAGGTTTGATAGCTTTCCCAAGCTTTGGAGGGCCAATTTTGAGCTCAATAGCACTGCCAATGGTTGATAGGCAATGGCAGCAATCTATCTTTCAACTTAATAGAATTTACATCGAATTTACGCCTAATAATAACGCACAAACAATCTAAAAGTTGTTGCGCTAGACGCTACTTGGACTAGACCTGCCGTAAGTGCAAATGGACGTGAAATCGAGCAGCTGTCACTACAAAAGACAAAACTCTGTGATAAAATCTAACAATGAACGCACCGCAATGGTCAATGCAGACAACTAACTAAATTAAGTCGTCAATGATGCTGTGGGTGTGTCAGACCAAGTCAAGCCGATGTTCGTATTCCCTGTGAGATGGATTTCTATCGTACACGAGGAATCAGATGAGGAACGGACTGTACAGTCTGTATCATGCAAGCATCATAATTTAACCTCGCCAGAACCTCGCTCTCTACGGACAACTAAAAATTTCTGATCGCAGTTCATTTCCCAACCTCGCAACCTCGATACTCGATACTCTGCGCTTCTGGATAGTCTATACCTGTTCCATCGCATAAACCGCACCCCTATGGTCCGAAGGGGTTTTCTATCCACATGATACGTTGTTCTCCTCTCTTTTGGTGATTCTTACGTTTTCTTGTCAATGTGCTATACAAATTGGACCTCGTGAGAACGGGAAACTTCAATGGAGAAGTCACATCCGGATGGTAGAGTGCGCGATTGAGCACAAGGACGTGTAAATGATGCTGTCCGGGGCAACAGCACATCTCCGCTGCTTGATTCGTCTCGAGCGATTCCTCGATGATGACTACTAGCATCTGGAGACTCGGATATCCTCAATCCGATCGGGTGCTAGATCAGCACCTTTCTCTCGCCATGTGTTTCACTTCAATGATAGACCGAGTCTGGGGCATGAGAGAAAGTGCACCAGAGGTTTTCGCATAAATACCTTGTAATTTCGCACTCAAAATTTAATTACCTACTCTCAGGGTGTTTAACTTTCTTTTATATCTCAGTAACCTCGGTCAGAAGACGATCGTACTCTATCTAGCACCAAATTCGCAGCGAATTCATGCATTGACGCTGCATCATTCGCCCAGCGCAAACTTCATCAGTGAGACGTGATCTTATCGCAGCCTCGCCACTTTGTGTCGCATCGACCTTTGGTCTTCCTCGCTTCACCTTCCTCGCCATTTTGTTTCTTATCCGAGTCTGTATATTGCTACTTTACATATCTCTTCTATTTTGACCCAGCTAGTTATCTCTGCGGTTGCGGAAATTGCTTCCACAACCGTTTTTAAGCGATGGTGCCAATATTTTGCTCCCTAGTCTACCTGTAAGGATCCAAGACTAGTAAGTCTTTGAACGAGCCCTCTTCCGTCACAGAGCAAGTCGCTTGACGAGAGGCAGAGATAATAGTAGAGAAATGAGGGAAGAGCACTCAATGATGATAGAAAGAAGAGATCCCGAGGCAGAAACTGAGCCCATCTCGGGTATCACATCTCTCAAAATACTACACATACAAATAAAATATTGTTGAACGTACGATCACCACCTACGAACGAGCTGTCTCGAGTATCGAATCTAACTGAAATTGGGTGAGAAGGCGCTCTCACAGTCCTTGCCGAAGATATTTCGAACCCCGATTGATGGCGGCAGAGAGGTCGCGTGTCGGAAATGAAGCTGTCCTGGTCCTGTTGCCATAAATTATATTGTGGGTGGCGGTCATCTAAGTTGACAGGAAACGGCATTCTTCCTTCCAGGGTCTCCAAGCCACGAATCATCATTCTTCATTCAATGGTGACCCCTTGTCAGGGTCGGTTCATGTACAGTAAAGGCGCTAAGGGAAAATTCCGCTCACTCGCCAGCCGACGGCCTTGGATGGATCTGCTCGAGTCTATGCTTCGTCCGAGCGCCTAGAACATCGTCGTTCAACGACCATATATTTTTCCCGAATTTTGCTGAATTCTGGAGGTATTATTTCCTATGTTCGAGAGCACGGAGAGGTTCAAGGAGAGATCTGCCGAACGCCAAATACAGAAAGCCTAATTTTTGATCTGATCGTTCCAGTGGCAATTCGGATGAACCTGACGAGAGGTCGCACCCAGATCGCTCCGTCGACCAGAAAATTTTGCGGTCACCCTGTCAATGTGGTCTACTTTGCAAATCGACCCTGGTATTGAGGCCGTTTACGGTACAATGGAAGTCCCCGCTCCACTAATGGGCTTCGATGGCCCGTCCGCACCGGGGCAATGGTACGTTCAAAGTACCTCAAAATAGGTCGGCCGAGGATCCTAACGTCAGTCGAGGCGATGCTCAGCGGAATCTATTCATTTGGTCATCAAAGAGCGTGTCATTGGTTACTACTGCGATATGCGAATTTGTCTACTGTCCGAGTGCATGATAATGCTAGAGTCCTCTGCTAATATCCCAAAGTCCGGTAGTAATGTAAAATCGTGAGGTTGAGAACGGATAGTCCATGCGTCGATGCAAAAATTATATGTGACATGGAATAATGAAGTGGTTTCCGACGAGGGGAAGTATGTTGCAGAGGAACCGTGTATGTAAAAATTGTATGTGAGTATGGAAGGAAATGGTCCGTAATATGAAATAAACTTCGTCAAATTCAAAGACAAGTCAATTGAGTATGACGCGAGAAAAGATACTCGAGGAAATAAATGGGAGAATTAAACGATTTTGTGAGAATTCCATATCCACAGAAGCCAGGGTTGTCCATCCATTAATACCTTCCAGGGGCTGGTCGAGGAGTCGATCGACCCACGGCGTATGGATCGTAGTCTATGCTTGCGCCTCTCGGTGAACCCGGCACCGAAGAATGATATTGCGCGTCGTCCTTGTAGGGTGCTCCATTCAGAGAATAGGAGCTGGCGTTCCATGCTTGGCTGTAGTTCTCCTGGCGTAGAGGAACGAATGCACTCGAATCCGAGTCCCTATGACCGTGCTGACCCATCAAAGCAGCTCCTGCTCCAACACCAGCACCCATACCTGCACCCGTCATTCCATAAGACGAAGCATCCGAAGGAACTTGTCGATGTCCGCTAGTTGCAGCTGCGGCTGCAGCACGACGGCGGCGAGCAAGGCAGAATCCAATGAGAGCACCAAGTATGCCGAGAAGGGCGACTGCACCAACGATTCCACCGATGAGAGCAGCATGTGAACTGGAACCACTGCTGGTGGTGTTTGAGTCATTCGACGAACCAGGGACAGACGATCCGTCAGCAGATCCCTTGGCACCATCCAGAAGGACGTTCGCGGGGAGTGAAGGCTGGGCAGCGGTCGGCTGAGGGCCCATCTGTCCGTTTCCGACGATGACCATGGTGCCATTGGATGGAATGCCATGAACGACCACAAAAAGGAGTGCAGGACCAGGTTGCAGGACATTTGGGTTGGGTGCTTGACCGACGTGGAGAACGTATGACCCATCCTGGTTAACGGTGAAGGTATTATTGAGCTGAACGTATCGCTGGCCCATGTTCATCGCGTGAGTTGTGAAACCACCACGAAGGAGAACGACGGTCGTGTTCTGTGCTGCATCGTTAGCAGATCCTGAGTATGACGAGGCGGGTATCGTGACGTCGAATGAATTGCCACCGTATGAGATTGTCTTGGGTAGACCTTGGGGTGCAGGACGAACACTCGAGGAGAAGTAGGGAGGGTAGAAGATCTCTGCACGGTACTCCGTGGGGTAGATAGTGGTGAGATTGACGTCAACGTTGGGATTTGAGCCTGCGACGAGGATGCTACCGTCTGGAAGAAGCATGGCAGACGAGTGGTAGAGACGAGCGATGTTGGAAGTACCCAAACCAGCTCTCGACCAACGCGAACCAGCAGGTGCATTGGGGTCGTAAATCGCTGGGGTACCAACAGGTCCAGAGGCCAGAGACATTCCGAAAGGCATGTCACCATACAATGCAGTCTGTCCAGTTGCCTCTGCGTAACCAGCTGTACCGTTCAAACCTCCGTTGATGACGAGGTACTTGCCATTGGGGAGGATGATGAATTGACCCATGGTCCTTCCCTCAAGCATATCGTCGTCCTGAACGTACTGAGGAGCAGACCCGTCAGCAGGTTCGGGTGTTATCCTCTGACAGTCCTGCGAGGCTGGGTAGTCCCAGGTGTTGATGGCTGGGTTGGCGTAGTTGCCCCAGGCTGCGTCAGGCATATCAGAACCACCGCAGAAGAGAATTGTCGGGTTGTAGTTGTTGGCCGGGGTGAGGGGGAGCATGGCTGTGGCACCAGAGGCAGGGTAGACACGAATGACCTTGCCTGGCATATCGGGAAGATCGGTTTCCTGGTTGGTGTTGGGATCCCAGAGGGCTGAGCGGAACTCTTAGCAATGGCGACAACAAAAACTGGAGTGATACTTACTGGTCGAAAAATTGGCCTGGAGGAAAATCTTGCCCGAGTTCATGAGGAATGCATGAGCGTATGCGTTGAGACCAGAAGTCTTGATCAAAAAGTTCAATGGCGTGACGCCCCGGCCATTCGCTGGGTAGAATTCGAATGTATTCTCTGCGGCACCACCCTCGAATTGAGGGTCGGTATTGGGGTAGTTACGGTTGATATAACCACCATTGACGAAACCGCCGATCAGAACCATTGATCCATCAGCAAGAGGCTCCGCTGTTGAATACCATCTCTGCTTCTGCATCGACAGAACCTCAGGTTCGTCAAACCACTGACAACTAGGATCGTTGAAGTTGTCCGTATCATCACAGGGATTGAGTATACGAATTGACTTCGTTCCATCAAAATCCTGGTATGTTGCGTCCCATGCTCCATTGCCGTACTGATTTTTCTGCGAGCCAATGTTTCCACCAGGGCCAATGGCACCATTCCCGCCAAATGTAGCATACGACCCATTTGGCAGATGCATACCAGACGCACAGAAGGAATTTGTCCGGATGTCCATTACTGTGGCTTGGCGGGTAGCAATGTCGCTGCAGAGGCAGTTTAGTCAGCAAGAGATCGGGAAGAATTACAGCGAGACAATGATCGAGAAAATTCGCGTCGCGCGTAATTCCATTGCGGAATGAAGAATAAGAATGAATTAACGGTAGCAGTGTGGCTAACGAAGAATAACGGGCGATAGATCGCAATTTTCTGTGGTACGAGGGGGGATCATGCCTGTGCGGGCTTAAGACCAGCGGAAATAAAAGAACCGCCTATTGGAAGGCCTAGCGGCGAGGAACAAGGATAACGGACGAAATGGAGCGCAAAGTGGGTGCAACAGCAGGACAAATTGAGAAATGTACTCACTAGACGGCACCCCATGCTGAGTGGCCATTTACAGTTGCAGCATTTCCTTCTGCCTTGTCCAGAATGTAAACTTTCTCCTCGTTACCCAGGAACATCTATCCATAACCATCAGCAAAGGTTCCACACAAATTTAGACCGATCAGCGAAATTGCTCCTGCACTCCAACTCGTGTGCCACCACCACATGGAACGTCATCGGAGGCCCAATGAACGTCCTCTCCACCCTTCACCCAGCCTGGCAAACGACGGAACTCGCCACTTACCATCATAGCGCTAACAAGTGTCTTTCCTCCATCTGCGAACGAACCGGCGGTCGCTGCAAGCACTGACGATGATGTGGAAGCTAGCCCGAGGGCCACTAGCGGAAGCGGAAGCAGCATTGGCGTCACTGCCGTCTATATCGAGTCCAACGTTATTCGTATCGATGAAAAGAAGAAAACCAGGGAATTATAAAGGGAATATAGCGATGGCCGTGGTGGTGAAAGGTTAAAAGGAATGTGGTGTTGGTCGACTTGTATAGCCTTTGACTTGAGCCGGATATTGTCAGGTTGCTTGTCCTTATGGGTTACAGCGCCTATTTAGGTAAGCAAGACCCCGGAGACTGCCTTCGACCCTGGCCGGTATGCCGTTTCGGCTTCCAGAATTAGAACTTTATATTTAGTCTCTATTCACTCGTGAGAGTCTGGTGGAATAAAGGTACTCAGGAAGACATTTATAGCTCTTTGCGAGCATGCAGTGGCGCACAAGAACTTTCTGCACTCGACCGACTCTCCCTCATTTTCCAACCATGGCGAGAGTCCTTGCAAACTTTTTGAACCCAGCCATCAATTTGACCCTCGGCGGAACAGTTTGCCGATCAAGCTTAATCTTTTCTGGCTGCGTCGGGATTGGAATGGACTTTGTCAAACAACCACCATTGTAGCTGGAGCCTCTACATTTCGTTGAACAAGGCATGATTCATGACGATACAAGAATTTCTTACTTGAGGATCTAAAACCACCTGCTTTTTAAGCAAAATTAATTCCAACCCTTGAGGACGTTACAAACCACCCGAGCTAAGGCACGGGCATCCGATGCCATGCAAACTCAATCGACGTCAGTAAGCCCGGAACTACTCGTGGTGATCAGCCTGGGCTTTCTTTGGCTGTTCCTTCCTACAACATCGGCGCGCACGGCTTGCCTCGCTGGTCTGTCCACGCCCGTCACTTTCGTGTTGTTGGTAACTAGATGTTTTGACTGACCTCTGTGCGGAATTTCTCATGTTCGACGCTATCATACAGATGTATACTCGTTCTTGATTATTATGACCTCCTTGATCATCGGATTGAATCAGCCTTGTGTTGGGTGCGTGGCTGATATTCCAAGAAACCAAGATGCATACCCAGACGCTCGTCAGTTATTTATTTCAAGTTTCAGGACGTCTTGAGAGTTTCTTGTGATTCCTTTCATACCCGGAATAGTCTACCCCTGAGAGCGGGGGCAGTGGCCAAAAATACCATCCACACGTCCAGTGAATTCAAGTGTGCCGTGCGCCTCATCTTTGCCCCGAGAGCATCACATCAGCGGCATGGGACCTTGGAAAAGAACGTATTCCTTTCTGGTTCAGTCTGACCGCTGGTACAGGCGGGAGGAGGAGATATCTTGTAGCAATGTAATTGCGGATTCAGCATTCGATGCACGCGGGGTGTTCATCACATAAACCAGGAAAAATCACTGTAATGACGACGCATGTTTTCAGAAGACCCGGCTCAAGCGTTCGTCAAAGCCTAGCTGAGCGAAGACCTTGAAGCTTGAACATGATTCTTGCGAACGGCAGATTCGACGCCCACTGCCACCTACAACCAGCGTCTACGTCTTGTTGATCACTTGGCACGACCGAAGGATCGCCTCGCGCGTATTTACGAAAAGCTACGAAAGGGTCAAATACCCCCAACCCATCTGATCTACAAAGGGTGCCAGAGGTCCTCCTCAATCCTCGAGCTTTTCGTGACGGTAGCACGCTGCGGAAAGTCTAATGATAGCAGGATGATATCAGTGCCGTGATGGCAGAGTCCTGATTTGGTGTGGTGTGACCCTTTCCAAGATATTTGAGTTTGTGATTTGATCGAAGTTGATTCTAGGACTATTTCTGGAGAACAAGAACGATCTATAGAGAAAGGTGCATAAATGATTTGTTCGATTGAGAATAAGGTTTGGAACAATAGTTGGATGGGAGAAGATTGATTGTTGTGAGGAGAGTAGGAGGCGTGTATGTGCCAATGAGAATATGTTGAGGATGTCGAAAGCGTTGACAATAGACAGGTGGAGATGACTGACCAGATGAGTCCGACCAGTCAGAGGGAAAAAGCAATCCTAAAGTTCTCTTTCCTAAGGTGTAGCCTTGAGCCATCGAAGGGTATTCCGTGTGCAAAAGTGTTCATACATAACGTACATTATGGTATCGATACCAGGCTTGATAGAATATACACACGAACAATACAAGAAAGCGAAGGAATGTCCACATATTCAAAACGATTGGATGCAATAAACGAGAGTGTCCAAATGTAAGCAAATGATGCAATAGATATCCCCAATATCCCATAGTCAGGAATAGGCAAATATATCTCTAATCCGCGATTCTTTTATTTCCATGAAAGAGGAGGTCGCTATCTCCCCTTCGTCTAATACCTCCTTCCCTGTGGAGGCTGCAAATTGTTTCCTCCACCTTGTGGGTAATAAGGATCAAACGACTGTGCGCTCTGAGCACCCCGATCATCCTTATACGGACTGAAGGAATACATGCTTGAGCTCCACGTCTGACTCTCATTCTTCCCATGCAGAGGGATGAAAGCACTCGAGTCGCTCGCTCTATGGTTCGTCGCAATAATCCCAGGAGGTGCCATTGCTCCACGAGTCATTCCGTTCGAGGCCATTTCGTAGGAAGATCCCTTGGCGGCACGGCGACGTCGGATGAAGATGACTACAAGCGCACCAAGGAGAGCAAGGAGAGCGACTCCGCCTGCGATGATTCCGACGAGTGCGCCGGTGCTGAGGGAGGAGCCACTACTGGAGCCGGAGTTGTCGTTGCTAGAACCGGTGCCTGAGCCTTTGGCTTCGTCAACAAGAACGCTATCTGGGAGTGCTGCCTGGGGTTGAACGGGCTGGGCTTCGATGTTTCCTGTACCGACAATGACCGATGTACCCTTAGAAGGGATACCGTTGACGACGACGAAGAGAAGGGCAGGACCAGGTTGGAGGACGTTCGGGTTGGGTGCTTGGTTACAGTGGAGAACATATGATCCATCCTTATTCACGGTGAAGGTATTATTGAGTTGGAGGTACCTCTGACCCATGTTCATGGCATGAGTGGTAAATCCGCCACGAACGAGTGCAACGGTGGTGTTTCCTGCCGCAGAGTTGGCAGAGCCGGAGTAGGACGATGCGGGAACTGTGATGTCAAAGGAGGAACCACCGTAGGTGATCGTCTTGGGTACACCGGTAGGTTCAGGACGAGTCTTGGCGGAGAAGTATGAGGGATAGAAGAGCTCGGCGCGGTATTCGGTAGGGAAGATGGTGGAAGTGTTGACGTCGACGTTAGGGTTTGAACCAGCGATGAGGACTGATCCGTCGGGGAGAAGCATAGCAGAAGAGTGGTACAACCTAGCAATGCTCGACTCATCGAATCCAGCATTTGACCAACGTTTGCCAGCAGGTGCATTGGGGTTGTAGATGGCAGGCCTGCCAACGGGACCGGAGGCGAGGGACATGCCGAAAGGCATATCACCATACAACGCAGTTTGACCTGTTTTCTCGGAGTATCCAGCAGTGCCGTTCAACCCTCCATTGACGACGAGTAAAGTCGCATCAGGGAGAATGATGAATTGGCCCATGGTCCTTCCCTCGAGCATATCATCGTCTTTCACGTAAACTGGAGCAGAGCCATCTGCTGGCTCAGGAGTGAGACGTTGGCAATCTTGAGAAGCTGGGTAGTCCCAAGTGTTGATAGCAGGGTTACCGTAGTTGCCCCATGCAGCGTCGGGCATATCGGAGCCACCGCAGAAGATGATCGTCGGGTTGTAGTTGTTGGCTGGGGTGAGAGGAAGCATGGCTACAGCACCAGATGCGGGGTAGACACGGATGACTTGACCAGGCATGTCTGGAAGGGGTGTCTGGGTGTTGGCATTGTAATCCCAAATCGCTAGTGGGGAGAGGTCAGTCAGATGGCACTAAGCAACAGGGAGAGAACAAACTAACTCGTCGAATAGTTGGCCTGTAGAAGCATCTTGCCGGAGTTGAGCAGGAAAGCATGAACGTAAGTGTTAAGACCAGAAGTCTGGATCAAGAAAGGGAGAGTTGTAGCGGGTCGTCCATTTGCGGGGAAGAATTCGTAGGTCGTCTCAGAGGCAGGGAATTGTGGGTTGCCCGAACCAAACTGAGGGTCATTATTGGGGTAATTGCGGTTGATGTAACCACCATTGACCATACCACCAATGAGAACAACAGAGCCATCAGCAAGAGGTTCAGCCGTGGAATACCATCGCCTCTTCTGCATAGCGAGCACGGAAGGATCATCGAACCACTGGCATTTGGGGTCATTGAAGTTGTCGCTGTTCGTGCAAGGGTTGAGAACGCGGATAGCTTGACCTCCATCAAAATCCTGGTATTCTGCATCCCAAGTGCCTGTTGACCCTGGACCTCCGCCCCTTCCAACGGCGCCATTACCACCGAAAGCCATGAAAGAACCATTGGGGAAATGCATCCCAGAAGCACAGAAGACATTAGTCTTGATGTCCATAACAGTGGTCTGGTGGGTCGCGATATCCCTGTCAATGTCATCCCTTGTCAGAATATGTCCGCAAATTTCCCTCGTGTCACATACCATACTGCACCCCAAGCAGGATGTCCTGCTACGCTTGCTGCATTTCCCTCAGCCTTATCCATAATATAGACTTTTTCCTCATTGCCCAAAAACATCTAATAGGCGCAGGATTAGCATTTGCCACCCAATCAAAGAGAGCTCCACTTCGACTTCTAATTAAAAACACTCACCATCATAGCGCTGACTTGGGTATTTCCTCCGTCCGCGAAAGTACCAGCTTTCTGGGCGAAAGCCATTGTTGAAGCTCCAGCAAGCCATAATGAGAATATCGAACGTTTGTGCAGCATCCTTGCGTCAAGCTAGGCTGCAGACCGCCTTGAGAAAGGGAAAGGAAGAAAGACAACAAATCTAGTTGACAACGCTCTGCCTCCTAGTCAAATACACTCGGGTTACCAAATCGTTCCTCATGATGGGTTATACTGTTTGTGGCCTTTACGGTGACAGGCACAGCCATGTTCCTTGCGGTATCAGAGGCGTTTCCCCGGGCGAATCAGGCCGAGGCGTTGAAGACCTTTGCCTCATGTCGAGAAGGAGCTGCTTATAGAGATCCACCGTCTCCTAGAGCGTTCGAGAACGAGGAAATCATACGATATATTCTGGAGGAAAAGCTGGAGATGGGACTCTTCACAGCTCTAAAGCTTTCCTGGGATTTCGGCAACCCTGAACATAACCCCGGATTTCGAGGCGTGAGCCTGATTTGATGTTTAGCTCAGGAACCACGAATTTTCAGAAATTTCGGAACAGCCTCGCTAGGCAGGCTGGATTGGACTCGCCGCTCGTTTGAATGCTCATGGATCAGCATGGATCCTAACTTATGTAGTTCAACGAGATAATCTAGGCTTGCAATCGTACATAATATCCATCACATTCTTCTTAGGCTTCCCAGCAACAATCATTGTTGCTTGTCATGTCTCCAAGTCAAGGTGAATGCGATAGAATAGGGAGGTTGCCGGTGTCAATAGATAACATGACATTGGCTCACAGAGCCCTTGTTCCGTTCTTCACGAAACGAAACTCTGGCTCGGGCGTGGCGGCTTTACGGAAGGTTTCGTCGAGGGAATGGGATCGTGGCCGGAGGGTTTGCCTCGGTCTGCTGTCTATTTTACGTGCTTTACGGAATAGCATGCATCGTGAGGTTCGCGCAAAATATGTATGAGAATATTCAGAATCGATCTATTTGAACGCCTTCCAGCATAAATGAGATTTCATGCAGCTGCTCAAAGTGAATACAGAGGCCAATCTAGGCCGATGGTCCAGAGGAAGCGGGCAGACTTCGACTTCTTGCACTCCGAACCCATAAAATTCAAGCTATTCCTCCTGGAGAACACGGCATGGCGGCATTATCGGGATAGGCTGACATACCACGGCGTATTTCGCCGTCTCCACGAAATTTCAAGCTGGCAGAAGCGACAGAATACGTCAAAGTTGCGTCGGGAGGTCAAGGTTCAAAGTCAAGAGGCGGATGATCGGCCCGACTAAGATGCTGCATTGAGTGAGGCACGTGATGCCAAATTTTTGGGATTTCTTCAACGACCAGGACGTCGTGCTCGAGGCTAAAGGCGACATTAGGATTCCGCACCGCCTAGAGGGAGCTCTTAAGCGGTCGAAAGCTCGGGCTCTTTGTAGCAAATTATAGCTGGCCTGCCTGATCCTTGGTGTCTTCACGATCTTCCACTGTTCCCAACACTCGCCGGGATACAGCCTCATCCATGGATGCCCTAATCGCGAAAGCGGACGCTATCAAGCCATCTGGAAAAAGGAGAAGAGGGACACACTCTTCTGACTCAAAGAAGAAGCCCAAAGATACCACCAACTCTGACCGAACACTCCAATCCGTTAAGCAACATACCTCAGTTCCAGGGTCGTTCAAGAACCTCCCAGATGCTCCGGAAACATACAGGCACATAGCAAACAAGAAGCTTCGTGCAGAGCTGAACCGACATACCTCTCAGACGAGTCGGGCGAAGACCCTGTTGGAGGATGCGGATATGCTGTTGCTGAATGATGGAGGGAAGATTGAGGTGGAGGGGGAGCTGGAGAAAACGTGGAGGGTGGGACAGGATGAGATTGTGAAAAGTGCTGGGATGGAAGCTGCGAAGGGACGGAGAGAGTGGAAATTGGATGGAGGTCCGTACAGAGTGCGGTATACGAGGAATGGAAGGTCAGTTCTTGACCTCACCGTAAGGTCTGGAGAGGATACTGACTGTCGCTTAGACATCTGGCGATCGCAGGGAGAACGGGGCATGTTGCTACCTTTGACTGGATGACGGGTACACTGCATTCAGAACTACAGTTGGAGGAAACATGTCGAGATATAACGTGCGCATATACCCAGTACTTCTTCGGCATCGTCCTAACTCCACCTTGTAGATTCCTTCATGATCACTCGCACTATGCCGTCGCTCAGAAAAAGTACACATTCATTTACGACCGCGATGGTGTAGAGCTACATTGCCTCAAATCCCACATCGAACCTACACGACTCGAATTCTTGCCATATCACTGGCTACTAGCGAGTATCGTAAGTACTTATCCTTTCACCTCCTTTCTTGAAGCTAACAGCAACGCATACAGGGAAATGCAGGATACCTAAAATACCAAGACACCTCCACTGGCCAACTCCTCTGCGAGCACCGCACAAAACTCGGTTCATGTACAACCATGGCTCAAAACATCCACAACGCCGTCATCTACCTAGGACACCAAAATGGTTGTGTCACACTCTGGACGCCTAACCTCCCTCACCCAGCTGTTCAGGTTCTCTCACATCTGGGACCTGTGGTGAGCGTGAGCGTGGATCCAAGTCAAGGAGGAAGGTATATGGCTACAGCGGGGAGAGATGGGATGGTGAAGGTTTGGGATTGTAGGAATTGGAAAGGAACGGTTAGAGAGTGGAATGTGAGAAGTGCGGGAGATGTTGAGTTGGAGTGGAGTGCGAAGGGGGCGTTGGCGGTTGCAAATGGTGGAAGTGTAAATGTATGCGTGTTTTCTCCCCTCTTTTTCTATTTCACTAAGGTTAAGCTAATGATGTGAATACAGGTATACACTCGCCCAACGATCCATACACCGATGTTGACGAAGTCACCACCGCCATTATACCTCACACATCCGATACCACATAGACCTCTCACCTCTATTCGATTCACGCCATTCCAGGATGTTCTGACGATAGGACACGCTGGTGGTGTATCAAGTATCCTCGTCCCGGGATCTGGTGAACCGAACTTTGATAGTGCTGAAGCTGATCCGTTCGAGAACAAGAAAGCAAGAAGAGAGAAGGAGGTTAAGGCTCTCCTTGATAAGGTTTGTAACTCCTTCCTTGTCGTTGCTTGGATGAAACCGTTGACGTCTATACTTGCTAGATTCAACCGGATATGATCACTCTCGATCCCGAATTTGTTGGTTCACTTGCACCTCCATCCAAACTCACAACCGAAACGACATTCGATGGGAAACCATCTTCTGAGATACCTTACGCGCGACTTCCCCGTATCGAACGCCTCAAGGTATCTGGGAAGATCGATGAGACGGAGATGGATGATGAGTTTGGTGGAGAGCTAGAAGGGCTATCTGGGAAGGAGAAAGAGGAGCGGAAGAAGGAGCTGCAAAAGAAGAAGATGAGAGGGAAGGGGAAGAGTTTAAAGAGGTTCGTATTTTCCTTGACTTCGTACTAGCCTTGAATCTGATTTTGACTGTGCAACAGGTATTTGAGAAAACAGAGGAAGAACGTCATTGACCCCAGAGCCGTAAGTCCGTCCATAATCAGCCTCTCTCAGTTACTGAAAGCATTATTTTCTAGGTCGCTGTTCGAGCCAAACTCGAGAAACAAAGGAAAGAACGGCATGCGGCTAAACTGGCTGCAAAGAATGGCGACACGGAACCTAGGAAACCGTCCGCGTTGGACAGATTCAGGGGACCAGTATGATCATCTCGCTCGTCATTCGCCGCGCCTACTCTTCAGAAAGGGAACCCTGAAACATGGAAGTTCAGGCTGGCGTATCTGAAAAAGGGTCAGATTGAGGTCACTGGAATCAATGTACCTTTTGCCTTCGTGGACTCAGGGAGGAGTCTGGTCTCTACTGAGAGTACCAGGTCTTGTGGGTGAGAGGATCCCAAGGCGAACCGGAACGTCGTCCCCCGCACTACGGAAGTGACAGATATTTCGCTGGTGGCATTCTGTGCGGTTCTCTACTACACTTGTGTATGTATCATGGAATCAAGGGCAACCCTCATGTTTTCAGCACTTGCACGTTACAGCAGGTTCCAGACGTACAGAAGTGCGGTTGAACTGGACAGCGAGATCGATGAGCTCCACCAATCATGATTTCGTGGCATTTCTTGCAAGGTTATGATGATATGGAAGTCGTCACTAGATTGTGAACCTTATGGGTTGCCGTCCACGGTGGAACCGGCATGCGCTGGGCGATAGTTTCTCACACCAAATCAACTAATCTCATTCAAAAAGTCAGACGATCGTTTCGCCATATAGTTCATTGTTCATCTCCACAGCGATCCTAAGTGACACCCTATAAATAGGGTCTTGTCTTCTCGATTCGGCAAAACACAATTCTTCTACAATATGTGCGGCGGTCCCAGGCCTGGTATCTACATCGTTCGAAATCCCTACAAGGAATTCCACATTATTCCGGATAATGGGAGTGTGTCTGGACACAAAGTCGAGACTGCCAGCTTGAAGGAGAAGCCTAAAGGATATGTAAGCTCGTTCTCCATCCCCGTATTTCAGTCCGACCCTCTAAATCGCCTCTAGAAGATCAGTCTCAGTATGGATAATTCGGGGTTGTACACGCTTAAGTCGGATTCAGACTTGAGTGTTGCCGATTCGATGGTGAAAAATGCGGATGGCTATCGATACCTTGCCTGGAAATATGGTGACTTCAAGTGGGTCATTCGTTCTGCAGGTATTGGATTGTGGAAGTCAGTGACTTCAGTTTCACCTCTCGCAATATCCACATAATAGTGGCCTTTTCGCAGCTTGAAGTTGCCGAACGATGTCTTGTTTGCCTTCAGGCCTGACGATATAACCGAGGTTTGGCTTGTTCTGCGGCTGCATCGAGCAATGGCGTACTAACCATCTGTGGGTTCACTACAGGTTACTTTGGATAAAATCGAGGAGATGTATCTCACGCGCTGGGAGTTCCAGGTCGCTTAATTACGAGTTGAATACATCAATGGAATATTTTTTGCCTTGTTTATACAACAATTACTCTGAGTTCTTCTCGACAACGCTGGTAGGTGATTACTTGGGTAAGCCTACTGGCTGGGTAATCAGGCCGTAGCAACAAACTCCCAGGAAGCGTCATATTGTCCATAGCCGCTAGTTTTAAGGATTTCCTAGATCGCCGGATGAGATTTCGATCTACGAGAATATGTCAGACTCACGTCATCAGGGCTAGCTTTGGAGTCGGCATCTATCTGGTCAACTTCTTTCGGGCGATTCAAGCTAAAGAAACAGTACCTGAGAAACTTCGTTTCCCGTAAAGGCCATATTTACTTACCGGTACTCTCCCGGGCCCGTGGACTCAAGGCTCCATTTGAAAGGCTTCTTGCTCCAGACCAAGAACTTGGTATCCTTCAGGTGGGTTTCCTGTTGATCATAGTCACCGTCAGCAGAGGTACGAATAATAATTCAGTTTGACACCTACGTCTGAATAGGCGACATGTAAATCGGTGGAACCTTTGAGGACGAAGTGGCCGCTGGGGGTCAGGGAGACCTCGATTTTCTGTTGATCCAGGTATAGACGATTTTTCGGTGAGTTACATTCACCTGTTTCTCTTGACCAAATTACTCACAGCGGTCTCCGGGATGTCGTCCTCGGAAGGCACTCGTTTGTGAGTTTCTACGATGTCGCCTGCAAGCGTTCCATGATTGGGCAAGATATAATCCTTTTTGCCTGCTCGTCGAACGATGTAGGTTCCAGGAGGGAAATACATGGTGATTCGGGTTAATTAGTTCGTGAAGTGGCTGCTGCTTGTTTTATGCTGATCTTGGATATCATGAGGGCGTGTGGGTGCTAGACTAGTCGAGGGTTTGGCCACGGCGATCAGGAGGGGTTGGAATTTGGAGCCTCTTCCCCTAGAATACAAGGTCTGTAGACACATGTTCCGTCGAATGCGGCCACAGGAGCTTCTGTCTGTTCATGACGTCCAGTCAATATAAGCGCCCAATGTGTCAGCAGACGACTGACCTGGGTGGTACCCTGAGATTTGAGGCACTACTTTGAGCATGAAGAATGCTTCCAGATTGGAGCACTAACGAAGTTCTGCCACGGATCTCCAAGCATCACCGTATGTCACTTCTCAGAGAATTCATGCAAACACCATCAAAAGACGTGCCGTAGTCTCATACATTTGGGTGAACACAGCGAGTATGACGAAGAAAGCTCGATTCGGTGGTTATGCACATGTCGATGTATCGCAGATTCAGCCTGACATGTAAGGGATAGAGGGAGACTGAGCGTGCCTGCGTTCAGGAGACAGACCTCCTTTCACTCTCCTCCAGTGACCAGGAGCTGAGCGAGATAATACCTGTGTCCATGCTCGCGCTTCAACGATCGAAAGAGGTAGAAACCGTAGAAGAGGACGTCGTTCAAGAGGAAAAGTCGGTCATCGCCCACGGTCACGCCACGCTTGCCACTTAGCCACTGGCGATGAGCTCGGCGCGTCCCACTCTGCAGCACACCGCCACTATCCTTCGTTCCTCTACCCAATGCGGCTCTCCAGCGAGTCTGACCACCCTCGAATCTCAAGGAATGCACATTGCAACGGAGCTGGGGGTGGAAGGGGAAGAGCGAAGTGGCTGGATCTAATGCAACCTGGTTGAGCTCATTCACATACCTAGCATATGCCAAATTCGACCTTCAAGGATGAATGAAACGAATCTCGAAGTGCCACAGTGGACTACCGTCATGAGTAGCTGCAATTCCTGACGTCGCTGGAGTTCATCCTATTAATCTGTTCCTCTCATTGATATGCTTATACGGTCCAAATGTTGCCTCCGCCTTCTTTCTCAACTCGGCGGGTGATCGTCAAGGCTTCACATGTCAGAATCGAATTGGCATCTCTGTTCGCAACTCCTTCGGATAGCCAGTGCTGATGCAACTGTGCTACTCGCACTGTTATCTTGGCCGCCCATGCTGCCACTTCTTCCAGATCCTGCTCAATCTGCGTGCGTTGCGAAGTCCCACATAGGCTTATTTATGCCCAGAAAGTGATACGGACTACTTTTCAAAGACAACGCCACATCTATTTCCGTCGGTCATCTACGAGTTAGTCAAAATGGCCCCGATTCAGCACGACAGCATTTCTTGGAGACGCTGAGGTCCTCGTGAGCCCACTTGATGAGCACAATCTAGGAGTAGAGGGTCGATTTATTTTCATGGGAAGGACGAAGAATGTGGTGTGAGTTCACAATTCATAGTATCCACTGTTCATCTCTCACGTCCTTGATTCACAGAGGCGTACGAAATGGAGCCATTACCCATCATTCGAACAGGCTGAAAACATCTTGACCCCCCTCCCCTTTGATTGGCTGGAGCTATTGAGGGACCTGTTGGCGTGGTTCTTGCTCCCTGGGATGGCGATATGTGGCATATCCGCGAGCCGGTCATTCCTTATGCCGCCGACCTCACTCTTTATGTCCATATATGCATACATGGCACTGAAGTTCACTCCTCAGTAGCCACGTATTCGAGTAAAAAAAATATGGCACCAAACAAAGAATTCTCGGGCATCGCTGGTAAGTACCATCTTCTCCAGAGTCACTACCGGCATCTATCTAATTTCAAAACGGAAAGCGGTATTCTACGTCGAACAGCCACTACTTCCTGACGATGGAGTTGGCCATCAACCGACGAGAGTCAAGACATTTCATCTCCGCATTCATGTGCTGCCCCTTCACGAGCGCAACTCGATCGGAAACGACAGCTCGCTGGGGAGCCGGAGTTCACTCCACTGGCACGCCAGACGCGTTAGATCTGAAAGAAATCAACCCCAGATCTTTTCGATTGGGGCAACATTCTTGAATGGAAGACTGTCAAGAGGGACGACCTTGGGAAGTTTCTCGCATGGAGCCACGACCTGAGCTCTGCCAAGCAGCACGGGTAAGAGCCTTGGAACATGAGCAAAGCAGTTCATAATAAAGTTGATCGCCGTGGGACAGGAGCATACCAGGACGCAGCACGGTCGAGCTTCGAAAACTCTATACTTAGTTCCTGCTCCAAGGAACACAAGTGAAAGCCGGATTGTATGACGCATGCATGGGTACTTCACTGAACTTCGGTGAGCAATTTCGCCGGAGAAGATCTCCTAGATCAAGGTATGTTGCCGTCCAGCATGGTGGAGTAACATGCAATAGCCTCAGTTTTAGTCGCCGAAGCGGAAGCAAATGTATTGAATCACCGGTTTGCTTCCGTCAATCAATTCGACTCCAACTACTCCAAGGGTGATAGGTTTGATGGATGAAGGTTAATGAACATCGAAGATGATCTACTCGAGTATTCTGGACAAGAAATGCTTGAAGGCAAGCAGATTGCACTTCGAAAGCGTCACAGATATCGTCATATATCTACCTGGTGATACTTGGCGTGGAGAATCGGGAAAATCCAAAGCACCAAAGAGACGCTCGGGCTAATTTAATGCATACAGTGGGATCTTGACACAGACATTTCACTATTGTTGCAAAGCACTATACCACTCAAGCTTGGTTCTAGCACGCCTTTGTATCAAAACTCTCTCACTCCTGATCTTGGAGTCCAAGATGGAGTATCTAGACTTCGATAATTCCTGTCACTTTGGTGCGCAGACCCACTTATGGCCAGTGCCATGATCGCCGTCGTGCTTGTAGGCTTTGGCTACAGCGTTCATGAGAGCCATACGCTATTTCTACCTAATGTCCCTGTGGTAAATTGTGGTGTACCTGTTATCGCAAGTGCTTTTCGAAGGTATACCAAATTTGACCAGACATTAGTGGAACTGTCTATATAAGTCACCACTGGTTCAGCCCCTCATTCCTCAACACTTTCAACAACACTTCCAACTCTACACGCTCAAAACTCACTCTTCGATATCTTCATCATGTCTCTCAAGTCCGGCACTTACTTCGTCAAGAACGTCAGCACCCAGGCGTACATCGTGCCAACCGAGAAGTTCCAAGGCAAGGATGCGGCTCTTACCCTGAAGATTGGGGACCAACAGGTCCCCAAAGAGGCCGTAACAATTTTCCTCTCTATTCTATAGCGCTATATCTAACACTCTCTTGTAGAAAATTGTCGTCAAGCATGATCCGGAAACAGGCTTGTATAGTTTCCAGTCGTTCTTCACTCAGTTCTACATCAACGACAGCGGCGTAATTACGCATTCTCATTTTGACCTAGTTGGAATCTGATTTGTTGTTTTCCAGAACACCTTTTGGGGCTGGCGCGCCTCTGAATGGCGCGCTGGTGAATACAAGTGGTCTGTCAATCAGGCTGCTCCCGGCATGTACACGTAAGTGGGGACGATTCGATAATTCTGTCGATCGAGAAGTGACAATGCTTTGCAGCTTGAGGACTGAAAACCTCAGCCTCTTTGCCTACGACGCGCGTCCTGTCTCTCCGGACTCGGGCGATACTAGGAGTCTTGGAGTGGTAATATTGTGTTTATATCACCAGAGATTGGCTCAGGTATTGACCACGCGTTTATGTAGGTCGCTCTTACGGGCCAGCCCCAGGAGTCTTCCGAGTATTGGCAGTTCATCGCCGCTGCGTAAATGCTACGCTGTGAACGTTTCGTCCCTGGTGCCCTCGTCAACGGCAGTCACCCTCTTTCTGAAGCGAAATTTGAATCCGAATGCTAGAAAATCCATAAAACATATCTCCATGTAAATCTTTGTGTACGAATTTGAACAATATAACTCGTGTGTACCCCCCGATCACTCCGCCTGTTTTGAGATAAAATTTAGCCGAATGCACTCCGAAATTGGGTATTCCGGGGAATAATACCGACCTCGTGTAAGGCTCTCTGGTGGGTGTGAGCCTGTTTGGAGACTTATTATTCCCTAATGCACTTCAGCGAAACGGTGAGGTCAAAAGTTCCGAAAGCCGGTGCACAGCCGCTGATAGACCGCGATTTGCCCTCCTCTGAATCTCCCAGGCCAGGTTGGCATTACACCTCCATCTCGGGTTGCTTCAAAGAATACCCTGGCGCGCTAGAACTCTACAACTGAAGAGCTGATAGGAATATCGAGCAGCCACTGGCTAGAATACGCGTCATCAACCCAAAGGAAGACCCCTTCGGAAGATGTGCTCGTGCTTGAATTATCAACAGACATTGTCGTTCTAAAGTGAGCTCTCTCATTGTGCTGACCACAGGCTATAGAATACTCATTCCGTTCTCTCTAGACCTGACCGGGTCTCCGCTGGTGTGCTAGGTTGTTGCAGCACGTTGATCGAGCCAATATGATCAGCCTTGTCTGCGATGGGTTCTGGGTTAGGACGATTGTATGGAGCCTCACGGTATTCGGTTGCGAGCTCTAGAAGTGGACTTGCGGAATTGATATATCCACTCAATAGTGCGTATGCGATTGCCTTTTTTCATTCGAGATTTCGGATATTGACTTCAGTCTCCCTGGCAGTATCCTCCGTTTTTCGCCCCAAACCGTCTGCATACATCCACCTCAACTTACGACGCATATATTGTACTCTTTTCCTGTCAAATCACTCAATTCGTCATATAGCCCAGGAAGTAGACGTCTTTAGTCTATTCATCAACATCGAAAATGGAGCTAGCGAGTCCCTTCTTCGCCTCCCGGGACTCAAAAAGACAAGACGAAATGGCCTCACCGTGGTGCTCTGCTCACTCTCATCATCTCCAATGGGCGACTTCGCTTTTCCATCGCTGTTGCATTCATTTCGATGCTCGTTGGTCGAAGTTTTCAGATATATGGTACCTGCACCAGAAGACAGGATAGCACTTACCTGGACGACTGCTTGGATTCAAGCAATATGCTTGGTTCCGGTCATCTACATGGCTTACCTTGCTAGACGACCTGGAACCCACTTGGTTCGGTTGGCCATGATGCCATTCGCAGTATACTCCGTCCTACACGCGATGTATGGCTACGCCATAACCAGTCCTCAGGTTCACCTCTTGGACAGGGGCCGAAGTGGGTCACTTTCACCTCTGACATATGCTCATTGACCGTTGACCCTTCAATCATTTAGGTCAATTTCTCATGGCGATGCTATCAAAGGCCATCGACTCCGGGCTCCAACCTAGCGGTATGCTCAAGAGGGGAGAAATCGAACCGGGAGTCTACTGCGCTGACTATAAGCCCCCTCCCCCTTCCCCGTTGTTCGGTCGACCACTCTTACGCGTACCATCATGGCTCTCTGATACCATTCACCTCCTTCTATCAATCCGAGGAATTGATTATCAGTTCTCAGAAGGTGTCCACCTTCCCAAACCCACCCGCCCACAATCGCCAACTTCAGCATTCTTCATCGCTACCCTCACTTCCCTTTTCACCAACTTGCTGATTATCGACCTCCTTGAGTCATCTGGGAGGCAACTCTTCCCATCCGTCGCTCGCCCAGGCTCCGGTACCATTTTCGATCCTTCCTTACCCGTTTATCCTATTCCGTGGAGGTATATCGCATCCACCACAATAACCGCTCAGACTGCCTTCATATTCGAGGCTGGGCTTAAGGCGATATACGACACCCTCACCTTGATTGGAGTCGGTCTGTGTGGGCAACAAGCAACAGATTGGCCTCCGATAATGGATCACCCGTGGCGTTCAGAATCACTTCATATGTTTTGGGGACGAGGGTGGCATCAGGTGATCAGACGGACGCTGATTTTGCTCGGAGGTTATCCAGCCCAATTCATCGCAACACAGGGACTCTCCTGTCTTGGCGTAGAGGGTAAAGCAAGGAATAGAGCGGGAGAAATTGCTATGCTCCTCGGAGTGTTTGTAGCGTCTGGCCTGTTTCATGAAATCTCTCTTCATTCCTTGGGACTTGGGTTCGACCATTGGGGGTGGATCTTTTTCGCTATTCAAGGTCCGTTGTTGGTCATAGAGAGGTTCTGGAAAAAGGTGACGGGAAGACCGGTACGGGGGTGGTGGGGAACGCTCTGGGTAGCGCTTGTGTTGTTGGTTGGGCCACAGATGCTATTCGATTCGTGGTACGCCAGGGGTCTAGCTGCTAGTACTATCATCCCGCCGGCGATAAGTCCTGCTAGGCATGTGATATTTCCACTTGTGAAAGGCATTCTGGGATGGTTTGGAATGGAGGGTGTATTTCGAAAGATGTAGGTCTAGTTTGGAAGTAACAAACTCATTCCTCCTGTTATTTCTGTATTAATGTATCTATATCTGAGCTAGTGTATGTGGACAAAGCACTGAACCATGAGACGGGATTCACGAAAACGTCCGTAACTACCCTTTGACTTAGACATGAGGCAAATAGAGACCCCCAGATCACGGCCACCGAATACTACGTGGCTCACCACTGGGAGTCTTCACAGCACTTGCATCCGAAGCTAGGCATACTCGTCTCTATCAGGTCTTGTCTTCTCCGGTCCAATCCCCAGCAAGGGTGGCAGAAACAGAAGCACCCCAGCGACATGCAACATTACACGGAGCTCATACGCCGATGATATAGCTATTGATATCAGTGCCATAACAGACTGAAACTATCTTGTGTATGCGTAAGATTAGATTGAGATGGCCAGTTAGTCCGGGGCCTTTTCGTAACACCCACTATTCGGGTGGCTCCTGGCGTGTAAGGTCAGCTATAGTTAGATGCAGCTCCCTAAATGACAGCGTCTTTAAATCTATCTATCAGTTCTCGGTCGTCGAGGTCAGAGAGTGACACGATCGCGTCGAAGCATTCCTCGTTATCAATAAACTCCTCGACTAGGCTTGGACATAGAAGGGAGATTAACTAGAGACTCGAGAAGATGAGGGATTTGGCATTAAGGAACTTAGATACGAGAAAGAGAACTGCTTCGGCTTGGCAAACCGCGAAGCCATTCAGGCGGTGCAGAATAAATCGAAAGGCTAGCTGGGCTTGGCTCGCTTCGAGGAACGGCAAGCTGGAGTCCTCTCTGGTAGAAGGAGCAGATCTTCACAGCATTTGACGACCGAGTTGATGCAGACAACAGATACAAAGCTTCTGCGGTGGCGCCAAGGCATATGTCAGCCACATCCTCCGACTAATCACCATTCTTCACAGCAATTCCGTATGTGGTTTATTCGTAGACTCGCAGACTAACGCGCAAACGACCACATGCTACCTTGTATTCTGGGGTTTCTGTGGGTCCATGTCATTCGAGGTTGGAGCATCAACGCCAACCGTAACACTTGACGAAACTACTTGGTTCGGGCTCTAGAATATCGATGACGGCACGTGTGTAGTTCTCCCAAACGACTTGGTATGCGGTTGTCCAGTTCTCAATGAATAGTTGATTACGCCAAGAGCTCAGAGGGAACGACACATCATGGAGAGGCTGAATGAGGCCTAGTACCCCTGGCTTCTCCCGGGACACAGCCTTGTTCATTGTAGACAGGCGTTCCTTCGTTCAAGGCTATGCCCATTACAGGCAATGTGACCCTACTTTAGAAGCCGGAAGTAAAGCTACCAGTACCTCCCCGTACTTGAGAGCCTTGTTCCTTCACTTTTCGATGTGATGTTCTCGAAGACTTGTAAGTCGACTTCCTTTGGCCACATCCAAGACTCTAACACTACCATCTCGACCATTTAGATCGCGCTCTCACCTGGACTGCGGTCCTGCTAGTATTCTCAAGTCGCGTGCTGGCAAAAACCACGAATTTCGACCAATGTATCAAGGACATTAACAATGGCACGTTTGGAGAAGTTGGAGGCTTAAACAACCACGGCCAACCTATGAACATCACCAAAGCCACCGCGATAACGTATGACATGTGCGTTACCCACTGCGGATCTGCACCCGAACCTTTCTCCTGGTCGGTCTTTTCTCAGCAATTTAGTGCCTGGCTCCTCCCATGGCTCGCCCTCATCTCCCAGCTCCCTTTCGGCGCAAACGACAAGCTTGACAACTTGGATTCAATGCTCCTTGCTGTTGGATCCCCGGTTCTTGCAGCCTACTCCCTCATCCTGACCACATTGAACGGACGATGGATCACCAAATACTTCTTCCCCTTCAAACAACACCCCAACGCCTACATGGCTGTTCGCGTCCTGAGCAGTCTTCAACAGGCACCTATCCGCGTGAACACCGACTACCACCTCCTGGAGGCTCTGGTTACGATGCCAGAGAACAGGGATTGGTGGCGCGAGTTGATGACTTGGCTCGACCTGACTCATACGTGGTCAATATCCGCAGCCACCTCTATCTCCTGGGTTCTAATCGCGTACGTATTCACCGTTGTCGACTCCTTTACTGGTGGTGTGACGACATCCGTCAACGCCAATGGTCAAGGTGTCGGTTCCATCTGGCTCTGGCTTCTTCCAATTGTAGTTGGATGGCTCCAGATATCACCCAAGTGTGATTCGAAGCACCTCTTCAAGGCTGTTGACAGAGCGAATGCTGTCGCATACGTACCTACCCAGACGGGAAACAGACATGCAGAGAAGGACTCCGAGCATGCCATCTACCTGGCCTCAGTGCACTTCATTTCACGAAGTGACGAGTACCGCTCCCCACCCATCTTCAACTATGCTCGTATCTGGGCTTGGGTGCAAGCAGTGGAAGAGGTTGCAGACACTTTCCGATTTGCACTGCAAGAGCCTGCAAGACCTCCATTTCCACCAAGCCCTGCGTCAACGGCATTTGAGCCTTTCAGCTCGGCAACAGCAAATTTTGAAATGACGACTGTGGATGGGTTGTTGGCTGTTCCATTGCAGAACCGCAGAAGATCAGAGTCTCGATCCGAGTCCTCGGCGGTGACTGAGCCAGTTGAGCACGTAGCACCACAGAAGAGTCGGTGGGGACATGGGACATGGTGGAGAATCCTCGTGGCCGGATGTCTCGGTCTGTTCCTGCAATGGGGTACGACGGGTGCTGCCATCGTCGTGGTCTGGTATACGCCTACCACAGGTGAGTTTCACCTTCTTTCCTCGCGTCAAGCTGGAACTAATGAGTTGTTCAGGCTTAGGCTGCAGGTCTGGTGCTTACGTCCTATATGGAATCATTTCCACTCTCATCTGGCTCGCTATGCTACTCTCGAGTGTCCTCTCCCACTACGCTGCCACCGAACGATTCCAGGACGCTTTCTCAACAAAGGTAGCTCAATTCTTCGCTATTCTTCTCCGCCGTCTTGGCAAGATCGCAGCAGCGTGCAACGGAATCGGTCTCGTCATCACCTGCCTTTTCCAATTCAGCAACTTCTTCAATAGGTGCTATTGTAACAGTAGTGTTCTTTACTGGGGAGACAAGGCATACGACGTTATTAATTTCCTCCCCGAGGATGTTAGCGCGATGAGGGATGCTTGGATTGGAGGCGTTTTCTTGGCAGCTGGATCTGCTTTGATATTCTTTGTTTTTGTCAATCTCTATATTAATCCTACGTTTCCTCATCCAGAGCACGATCATTAGGCCGGCTCAATCGGCCTATGTCATACTTATCATAATACCCAGATACCTTACACACCTTTCATATACTGTACTCATAACTACTTTGTATACCTCCATGAGGAATCCAAGAAGCTGTTTCAAGCCTGCTGGACTTGATTGTTCCACGATCGGATACCCTGCGTTTTCCTCATCTCTGGCTTCTGACCTCTTGATCTTTCCGAAATTAGCAAGGAGCACAGCAAGGGAGGGGTCAAGGAGCTTGGCTGTACTATTAGCATGTGCAACGTGTGAAGCGGCGTTTGCCGCCGTGTTGGCGGCCTTATCGTCGAACCCTCCAAGGCATTTCCATATCATCTAGTTCTCATTGTCAACAGATATTGAATTGCGTCGGGGATCAAGACTGCTGGATCGGTCATGTCCGTGGTACCTTTCTGTGATGGTGGCGACCGATCCTAGTTGCAGGATAAGAATTTCCCTTGAGTGGACAGCACCTTGTCATGACTGGTCTTTCCATCGGCACCGCCTCGTCTACCATACTTAGGCGCTCTCTTATCCAGCCTGGCAGACTATAAAATGCCCTTTAAGCTTGAAGACCTGCCAGCGAAAGAAGCAACACAGATTATTCACCGGCATCAGCCCACCTTGTAGCGCGACTCAAGCCTGTTCTGCTCTCTTTCCGTGTGATGTTCTTCAAGACTCGTAAGTTGACCTTTTTTTATGCCGCATGCAGGACGGACGCTGACAATGGCTTTTCTGACTAAGATTGTGTACTCATCTGGTGTATGGTCGTCCTGGTAGTCTCATGTCGCGTGTTCGCAGCAACTCCGAAATTCACGACTTTCGAGCTATGTCTCAATGCCAGCAAACTTGAAGCCGTCAACAATTCTACAATCCGTGAAGGCTTACTCAATAACCACGGCCTCCCTGCGTCGAACTTCACCGACGCTACCGCCCAATCGTATGAATTGTGCTGTTCCTACTGCGGTCCAGCGTCGCTCCCATTCTCTTGGAGTGACTTCTCTCAACAATTCGGCGCCTGGCTCCTACCATGGCTCGCCCTCATCTCTGTGCTCCCATTCGGGGCAAACGACAAGCTTGACAACTTAATTTCAATGCTTCTCGCCGTTGGATCTCCCGTCCTCGCAGCTTATTCCCTCGTTCTGACTACCCTAAATGGACGATGGATCACCAAATACTTCTTTCCCTTCAAGCAACACCCCAACGCCTACATGGCGGTCCGCGCGCTGAGCAGTCTTCAGCAAGCACCTGTCCGTATCAACACTGACTACCATCTTTTGGAGGCTCTGGTTACGATGCCAGAGAACAGGAAATGGTGGCGTGAGCTGGTTACATGGCTCGACTTGACTCCAAATACGTGGTCAATATCCGCAGCCACCTCCATCTCTTGGGTGATTATTGCCTATGTCTTTACCGTTGCCGACTCCCTTACCAACCCTCATAGTGCGACGACATTCGCCGGTGGTGGTCAGGGTGTTGGTTCAATCTGGCTCTGGCTTCTTCCCGTCGTAATTGGGTGGCTCCAGGTCTCCCCCAAGTGTGACTCGGAGCACATCTTTAAAGCCGTCAACAAAGCGAATGCCGTTGCTTGGGTGTCTACCAATACCGGTAGCAGATTTGCGCAAAAGGATTCCGAATATGCCATCTACCTCGCCTCAGACCACTCTGTTCTGCGAAGTGATGAATATCGCTCGCCACCCATCTTCAATTATGCTCGTATCTGGGCCTGGACGCAAGCGGTTGAAGAGGTCGCTGATACATTCCGATCTGTAATGCAAGAACATGCAAACCCTCTACTGCCTCGGAGCCCTGCATCGACATTCGAGGCTTTTAGCTCAGCAACGGCAAGCTTCCAGATGACGACTGTGGATGGGATGTTGGCTGTACCTCTACAACATCGCAGGACGACAGAATCTCGATCGTCTGTGGTGACCGTGCCAGTTTCACATGTAGCACCAAGGAAGAGTCGATGGGGACATGGGACGTGGCGGAAGATTTTCGTCGCAGGGGTCCTTGGCCTCTTCCTACAGTGGGGCACAACAGGTGCCGCCATTATTGTTGTTTGGTACTCTCCTACTATAGGTAAGAGGCTTGATATTTTTTGGCATTATTAACGATTGCTGATGATGTAGAATAGGCTTGGGCTGCCGGTCTGGATCCTATATTCTGTACGGGGCCATCTCCACACTTGTTTGGCTCGCCATGCTACTCTCCAGCATCCTCTCCCACTACGCCATCACCGCACCAATCTCGCATGCTTTCTCAACAAGAGCAGCCGGATTCCTCTCCATCCTTCTCCGTCGCCTCGGAAAGATTGCTGCAGCATGCAATGGAATTGGGCTCGCCATCACTTGCCTTTTCCAATTTGCCAACTTCTTCAATAATTGCTGGTGCAACAGTGTCGTTCTCTACTGGGGCAAAGCTCGAGCCTACAATGTTATTACCTTCAACCCTGAGGATATTTCTCCGATGAGGAGTGCTTGGATTGGAAGCGTATTCTTGGGGGCTGGCTCAAGTGTGATATTTCTTCTTTTTGTCAATCTTTATGTCAACCCTGCGTTTCCTAGCCCAGAACATGTCGATTAGGTGTACTTATTGACCTCTTGTAGCTATTTCACACCTGCTCTATTACCCAGACACATTATATACCTTGCATGATACCGTACTTGCTATTATTATCCTAGATCCATTCTGCAAGCCGCTTGCAACGTTCCGACGATAAATGCCAATGAGCTCATTGGCTGCTACTGGCAGTCGCTTGGCGGAGGGCAAACGCCACGGGTGCTTCCGGTGGCTGGGCTGTAGCCGGATCAATCTACGCAAGCTCGGCTTCGGCACTGGCGCTCGGCAACGGTCTCTTCGTCTTTTGAACGAACGATGTCGACGCCTGCGGTCCTGAACTTGCAGCTCACAGGCTCACAATGCCTCTTGCGACACCGAAGGAATGTACAGGCAAATAATTCCTCGCCCTTTTCTAGAGAATGCGGAAATCCGGGTCCAAGCACCTGAGTCATGGCCTCCTGACTCTTCCGAGGACAAAGCAACGCAAGAAATGCAGGTGACGTTCGCGATCGGCATCTGCGTCAAAGCGAAGGCAAGGCCCCTGCGCCCACACATGTTTCCTGCTATATGAAGCGGCTCTAACGGTGCACTGGCCTTCACATCGACTTGACCGCCAACCAACCAACGACTTCGACTCTAAAATGCAGAGGCTCGGTACCACCAACGTTGCACTACGCACACTATCGAGCAGCGCCACTCGCCGTTCTGTAATTGCTGCTTCCAAAGTAGCATTACGAAGACCTCCTCAGACGCGGTCTTTCATAACTATCATTGAACAAGGTCATGAAGCCTGGAGACTTACGTGAGTTGCTTGACTCTTTTGGTGTACATGGGAAAAGAGGCTAACTCGCGCAGGCTTGGTCGCGATCCGGTGAGGCTGACACCTGGAGTCAACCTGTCCATACCCGTGCTTCATTCAGTCACGAACATCGATATGAGAGAGGGGTCGATACAGATACCTGACGTATGTATTCTCTCCGAATTTTGACTTGGACATGCTGCTCACTGCTTGTCTTGCAGTTGTCTGGTTATACCTCGGATAACGTACCAGTGAAAGTCTCCGGTTCTTTGTTCTACAAGATCTTCGACAGCTACAAGGTGTGCAGCTTCTTGTTTTCCGCCCATTTGACTCCTCCTGACATCGCATTGTGACAGGCTTGCTTCCATGTCAGCGATGTTCACCTCAATGTCAGGAATACCGGACAGTCTGCAGTCAGATCGGTCATTGGTTCTTTCACATATGATCAGGTCAGTCCTTTCCTTCTCTGTGCTTCAATGACTCATGCTTAAAGGCGACTAGATCATCAACAGCCGAAACGAGCTCAATCAACAATTGCACAAAGTCATCGGTAATACCATCACAGTATGTACCAGTCATTGTGGTTTCGGATCCATTTCTAACAGACTTCACTCGCGCAGAATTGGGGTGTAGATTGCACTCGCTTTGAAATCCAAACGTTCCAGCCGGCTAACCGTGAAGTTGAGGTCAGCCGCCTCCACGTACTCGCAACATACAGATACTGACTTCCTCTGCTCCTTCTCAGAGACAACTCGAACTTCAGATGGAGGCCGAGCGTAACAGACGCAAGCAGCTCCTCGACACCCAAGCTCAGATTAACATCGCTGAAGGCCACAAACAACGCGTCATCCTCGAATCCGAAGGTCACCTAGAAGCTAAATCCAACGAAGCAGACGCAGCCTACAAGACTGTTGTCCGTGAAGCCGAAGCCCGCAAACAACAAGCACTCCTCGAAGCCTCTGCCCTAGCTCAACAAGTGGAGGAGATAGCCGCGTCCCTTGCTCGAGATGGGAACACGCCAGGTGATGGGGAGAGGAGAAGGGCGTTGGAGATGATCGTGGAGTTGAAGAGGTTGGAACAGCTGAAGGCGATTGCGGGTGGACGTGGGAATTCGACGTATTTCTTTGGAGATCAGAGCGTTATGGGTATGGGGAAGGGAGCGAGTGAGGCGTATGGGATTGATTATGCGGAGAGGGTGAAGGAGGGTGTGAGGAAGGAGAAGAGTGAGAGGGTGGTTGGGGGTGCTGTAACTCCATGATAAAATACGTGCCCTCTATACATATCGCGCTCCCTCTGTTAGAATACTGTTCTCCTAATGAATAACGAACCGCCCATCTCCCGTCTTTTGCTTGATCAATTGGCCGGTCTAGCATCTAGCCACGAATTCGACGCGTCGTTCCCAGTCTGGACTCAATCGTCTCCTTCGGGGCCATTCCACGAACGGAAATTATTGCCTCGTATTCTGCTAATAGATAGTAAATAGCACCGAAAAGTACACAATATGTACAAGAAAGTCCACGAAGTCAGCCTCGACAGTAACCCCTTTACCTCTCAAAACCCATGCAGCGAGGTCACTGTTCTCTAGATCTGACCCCCTACACTACCACTCGGAAACCTCTATCGGAACCACCAGTTGTTGACCGACCCTGCTATCCCTTTAAACTGTTATTATAATAGTTGTCCCCACATTCCCTGAGTTGACATTATAACCACCTTTCATTGGCAATGGCATTTGCGGTGAGCGATGGATTCGTGGGCTCGTCCGTGGAGGATAATTGATTTCTTCGTCGTCTGAACATCCGCATCTAGGATTGTAGCTGGGAGAGCTCTGAGTGTGAGGTGAACGAATAGGCTGTTGAGCATAATTGTATGCGTCAGAAGAACCATGTCTAGAATGCGATCGTGGCCATTCTTTGAAACCAGGTTTACGGAAGGGATTATTGGGACTATTGTTAGGAATATCCCCGACATCAAGGGTTGAGAAGGGATTATTGTTAGCATTCCTCTGCGGTGGGGATGAAGAGAGGTAGCTGCCGCAACGTTGCTGGGGTGGTGGGATCAAGGAAGTTGAACGCGAATGGGGAGGTTGATCATCGATCTGGAGATGTGACACTAGATCCTTCACCAGTTGAAGTATCCACCTCGGGTCTCTCTGGAGGGTCTTACTACGGTCGTCCTCGGTGGGTAGTCCCTGCTCTTCCTCGGGACGCTGTCCTTCTGTACCTGTTCGAGGAGCTTAACTTGCACCTTGGTTGGCACCGTTTTCATGCGCATTCTCAGCGATCCCGAACGATTCTCCTGGTGCTTCCCGCGAGACCTGAGGCTCCCAGGCATCCTCTTCCAATTTTCGTCTTGGCTTTTCGCTCGTGACTTGTACGGGTGGAACCTTGCCTTCAATGCTGTCTTGTTCATCTTGAATAGTGTCGCTTAATCGTGGCACCTCTTGCCCAACTTTCCCCTCAGCTTCTTCGAGCGTCTTCTGGTCTCGCCCCTCCGTTTGGCCTGATTGCCTCTGTAGCTCAGGCTCTTCTTCATCTGAGATAGCCTGGTTTTGATCTGGAGTTTTCTCTTCATCGAGTTCTCTCCGACTCTCATCTTTCCCTCGAGCTTGAACCTCAGCAACTGTCCCTTGTTCTCTTGGAGCAAGACCGTCACAGTCGGCTTGTGTGGCGCAAGCACCATATCCAAACTGGTCTTCATCGCTCTGAGCCGAGTCGATTGACCTTACGGCCTCTGGCCCAGCTTCCCGCTCAGTCGCCTCTCGTGCTCGTCTTTCGTCCTGCTTTCGTACCCGCGTCACTGTCTCTTGCGCCCGTGCTTCGCTCCCGCTCCCTTGCCGCTCCTCTGCCTCAACTCGAGCTCTTCCTTGTAGCTTTCCTTTCAAACAGGCCCGCCATTGATTCTTCTCTTCATCAAATTCCCTCTGACTCGCATCAGTTCCGGTAGCAGTTTGGGTTACAGGAAGCAGGGCAGAGCCGTCGATTTGGGTTTGGAGCAGGTTATTGCTACTCCTTTGGGTTCGAAGCAGGAGGTTATTTCCGATATGACTTTTCAGCTAAGACCGCGTTAGTAAATGGAGTGAGTAAATGGTGCCAACATACGCAGAAACCTAGGGCTTGGTCGAGCCTCTTTTCACGTTCGTCTATCTCGTCGCTGATCACTTTGAAGCGTATCATTCGGGAAAGTATCCCTTCTTCTGATCTATCCAGGCAGAAGCGTATGATAGAGAGTAGCTCTCTGCGGGGGAGCGTGAGTTATCATCAAAGAATAGGTGACGATAGACCAATGAGTACTCATGAAGATTGTTTGTATTCATCCGTACTTCTTCACTCATTTGTTGACCTTTCGTTCCAAGCTCAGAAACGATGATCTCGATAAACCTCATCGTCCGGCCGGCAAGGTTCCGGAGTCTCATTGTATTCTGAAAGTTGCAATATATCAGTAAAGTTTGAAGTAAATATTTTCGTGAAGGAGACTTGCCGGCATCCTTTTCTATGATGATATGATGACAATGCAGAAATGGAGGCCGAACCAAGTTGAAGGTGATATTGGGAATGAAGAGGGGATTATGAAGGAGCGACCAGAGACACACCAGTGAGGTGTTCTCCCAGGCGCTGGAAAGGCAGGGCAATCGATAAAGCCCATCCAAGAAGTCAAACCTCAAGGCCAGTCATAATTGCCGTCAGAATTCAGCTTCTATGAGAATTGTTCTAACCAAATGAGCAAGAAAGGGTGTAGAGAGTCAGTCTAGACCATCGTTTTTCTAGAAAGCGTCCACCAAGTAGTTGCAAGAAAGGGGAGGCCCAGGTCTTGAGCTCCAGAGAGGACCGTTCGAGTGCAGGCTAGGCCCCATCTCCGAGTCGCTCGAAGATTCCGAACAAGGTATGAGATGGCTGGCATGGACGCCCATTGTTAGCAATCTATCCGTACAGCAGTTGGTCTGCAGTTATAGCCTCCGGCATATGATACTAGAAGATTATGAGTCTTCGAAATGGGGGATATTTGTGTTCTCACCTGGAGTGTTTTCCGAAGACATGAGAGTGTTGATGATCGATGGAGTTTGACGCGCGCTTAAGCTCAAGATTGCTAAGTAAGTCCTCGACCACGAGGCTTACCAGCAACTGATATGACCGAAAGGCCAGATCCAGACCGACCTTGGCTGGTTGACCACCAGACCAATACCTTCGGTCGACTTGTAGGGAGTAGGCTACTACTGCCCCCGGGATGGCATGTACTCAGATGGGCACCAGATATCATTCGAGTAGGTCCAGTAATCAAGTGTACATGGGCTAGACGATCGTTCGTATGGGGCCTTCGTTGTGCTATTCACACTTTCCCTTTCCTATGAGGTACCACCTCAAAGGGAGGCTGGATGTCCTCTGTGTTAGGCCGGGAGTAACCTGGGCGTGTGGATGGGCCGTAACCGCTGCGAAGGTCAAAACGCATATCCTTGGCCCATTCGAAGGCTTCGAGAGCGTGATATTTCGTGCTTTTCAAAGAGAATTGAGAGAGTTGATCGATTCCGCGGAGCTGAAGAACAAAGCGATTGTAGAGGGTACCCGCTACCAGGTGGAGGAGAGCAACCGAGATGATTCTGGAATACCATAAGTACAGGTAAGAACGACGGAGATTGAAGTACGTACGTTGTGAAGAAGAGCGTGAAGAAGCCCCAAGCACCTCCTGGTTCGTTTGTCGCACATACAACCTGATGAGAAGTCAGTGACTGCGCATTTTGGAGGTTGAGAGTAATGACTACATGGGTACGCCATTCAATAACGAAAGCACATGCACCATCTTCTTTCCCGGCTGGCAGCTGGGCCACAAGGCGAGGAGAGCCAGCACCGTAAAACGAGGTGTCACAGGCGAATCCGATGACTGTAGAAGCGCAAATGTCTGGGTCACTGGATCCAGATTTGCATTTGGAACCATCGGTCAATGTAAGACGTGGTTTCGAGACTTGAACTGAAATTGGCGTTTGTTTTGGTACCCTAGGGCTGCTATAACTTCGAGGATGCTGACATGCTGGTCCATGTAGGTTCTGTCAGAACCAAGAGACTCTTTGCATTGTATACGTGAACCTTGAACACATTTGTTAGGAAGGGGCGGAAAATCACAAGCGAAGGTACTGACCTATAACGTCTCGAGGTAAACAAATGGTGGCCCGTTCTCGTAACCGCCGTGTCACAAATGATGCTGAACTTCAGCAGCCAGAGGTCGGCGAGCCTAGGAAGAAGAATCTAGGCCGGTGAAGTGTGTTGGTCGAACTTGAGGAAGACGAGATTTCAAAGGAAGAGACTGACTATGAGATCCTGTCCCTTTCTGTAACCATACTCTGGATGCAAAGTACGCAAACTTGATTGTAGTCGGGATCTTCAACGCTCGCATTTGATTCGGTTTGTTACTGATGCTCCAAAGGCTGAATTGGCGCAGAGTTATGTTGAAGCTATAGCGGAACACCATAAGTCAGTTACACAGGAAGACCGCAAAAGCAGATGCGTACATCGACGTTAGATCTATCGAAGGCTCCGAATCATGTCTCTCCAACTGTCCCGTCTCATCCTAGGGGTTCTCCTTGGCATAACCGTCACTCGTAGGTGTAGAGAGGCGCGTCACAACGAATATGGTGTACGACGAAAAGTATTTATGGGCGAAGTTGAGGTCAAGCGAATGAGGCCTTGAGGGACGAGAGCGAAAGAGAGCAGTCGCCGTCTGGAATCATGGGTTCGATTCTCCGAGTCCAACAGGCATAAAAACGATAAATTTGGAGGTCTGCCCATACTGTCCCTAATGGGGAGTTTAAAAATCCCAAAAGACGCACCTCTGGAAACTCAACGACACTTCGTGAAGGTTTGCTTTAGTCTAGTGATATACAGGTAAGGTATTAGAGACCACGATAGGCCAACCTACAAATATATTTAGAGAGGAAATGTCGATAAAAGGTGGAAACACTGTGCGAAGGCTCATTTAATTACACCGACGGCAGTGTTTAAAGGTTTCGTCACACATTGTCACATCACAGAATTTGCACTCCGACTCGTTGACTGCCACTATCGCAAGCCATTGTGACCTTTATCGGCCACATAGCATTCGAGGGATGGCTTCGAAACCTCCTTGACAAGTTCTATTACATCAAGATAAGGTGGAATACATCGAATATACAGTATGATAAAAGCTGCTTCCGTTATATCATCAACAAATTGGAGCAGGTGGTTTAAGGTATGTACAACTACACGAAATGTGAGGTATAAGATTAATCAATAATTAATAGGAGGGAGTAGAAGAAGATTAATTAGACGGTGGTATTCTAGAGGGACCTCCAGAGACATCAACATTAGTGGAAGCAGGGGATGCGGGAGCCCGGTCTGGAGGACCAACGAGTGGGGGAAGAGACGCGAAGAGACCCGCAAACCTAAGGTCTCCTTGAAGCTGGGGATTTTGACGAAGGTGGTGGGTTATTTCACTTATAAACTCTGGAATAGTACCATTAACAGGTAGTGCCAGCAGGAATGCGATGTCCTCGAGCTCCGCTTTCCGCCTTCCCTTCAGAGCGCCCTTGTACTTCACGTTGGGATCCTGTGCCAAGCGCTGGCGACGCTGCAAGGTCTCGCGGTCGGTCTTGTCTTTTGCAACACGCTTCTCCTCTTCAGCAGCGGCCTTCTTTGCGCGCTCCGCCTTGCTTTCCTCCCATGTTGCCATCGCTTCGTCACCCATCAGGAACTCGGCGTCGGAATTGAATTGCCTGTCCTTTCGCGTTTCCTTCAAGTCCTTCAAGAAAAGCTGTTTTTGGGCCTTTTCGAGTTCCTGAACACATAGAGCAAGTTCCATCTCACGTCGTACACGGAGATGGAATTCCTCTCGATACTTCAACTCTATTCGAGCACAATCATCTTCTGCTGCCTCTCGCTTTCTCTTCTCGGACCAGCGAGGGTTGTATTCTGTACGGGAGATAGACGGCAACTTGGGAGCAGGAGGAGCAGGAGGAGCCACAGGGATAGAACTGGAAGGGGTGGAGCTGGAAGGGGTAGGAGGTGGAAGGATATCTGAAGGAGGTGTGGTCGCGAGAGAGGGAGTTCCAATGTCGTTGACGCCAGCGTCATTCATTGGTTCAACATCATCGGGGTCATTGAACCATTGGATCCGTGATGCATCCAAGAGTTTCCCATCAGGACCTACAGCGCAGCCTTCCAGCGATGAGGCTTCGGGGAGGGGGGAGTTGATAGAACTGCTCGAAGGAGATGCTGAGCTAGCACTGCTAGTTGATGGCTCCTCAGCGAGAAGAGCAGGGTCAATAGGAATGGGAACAGCCGCTCTAGCAGAAGAAGGTAAGCTCGAATCCTCCTCGTTTCCACAGCTTGGGACTGATGACGGCAGGTGGACTTTTGCAGATGATGTACGGCTTGGCGCGAAGTCCTCGGGTGTGAAGATATCGGGATTGAAAGGCTCAATCCCTGTGTCTCGAAATGCAGCCAACACGCTCTGCTCTGTGACTGAAGCTGCACGAACGGCCATATATTCGTTTACAAAATCCCATTTCTGTAAACCTTCCCCGGTCTCCACAACAATGACCTCCATCCGCACCAGCCAATTCTTCGACATGGAACCGAAAACACCCACATCAAGTGGCTGCGTCTTATGTGTGGTGTGAGCTCGCAATTTGAAGAAATGAATGCCGTGTTTGAGTGCCTCGTCACGAAGGATATCGGTCAGATGGGAGCCGTGACCATCAAACACAACAAGGATTATGTCTGATTCATCCCCGTACTGTTCTCGACGACGGACGGCGTTCGGAATAAAGACTTCTTTGAACCACTTGAAGCACTGAAAGTCATCTGTCCAGCCATTCTCGGTCAGGCCAACACTGGAGATCCGTTAATCAGGACCAGAAGCGGGTGAGTCAACATGAACTCATGAAATATCCTTGTGAGAGGCAAACCATTCGGTCTCCCATGTGCGCTTCCCTTCAAAGATGAACCCTGGCGGCATCATCCACCCGTCTGCACACGCACACTCAATGACAGTCACTAGTTCCAGGCTGTCATCTCGCTGTTTGTAGCATGTACGGCGAGTGCGAGGAAAGAAATATTTCCTTCCGGTACGTTTGCGACCGCCTCCAATCTGCATCCCGGTCTCATCGAAGTTATATATGTTCCAGCGCTTGTAGCGGAACTGTTGTCGTGCTTCCCCAAGCTTCTTGAACTGCTCGGCAATGCCTGCTGGACAGAATGCCCTCGCTCGTTTTGGGTCCAATGGAGCAGGTGCCTTGAAAGTGAGTGCCTCTTCGTGTCGCTTTCTGAACCTAGTGACCCAATCAAGACCAGGTTTTTTGCCGACAAGCTTCTCAACTTTGAGGAGTGTCTGTTCTCGACTCCATGGCCGTCCTTCGTCTGCCTGATACAGGCACCATTCCACCAGGACCTCCTCCTGCACCTTGGTAAGAACTTGCTGCGCCTCATGTGCATCTTTCGGCGCCTTATGCAAGTTCAGGAAGCGGTTTCGCAGGTTTTGAGGATCTACCCGAAAGGAGCCTGCAGTTGCAGTTATGTTCCTTTTTGTCGGGCTAGTTGCACTCAAAGCTGAGCAGGCTGCTCTGAAAGCTGCCTCCTCGTGATTGCGGCCCCGCCGGCGAGGTGTGGATGGTCCTGGGGTTACACGAACGGTGACCATGCAACTTGAAGGTACCTCAGTCAACAGACGCGTCGGACGCGTCTTTGTTGATTGAAAAGCGGAGTTTCAACTGCTGTCACGTCTTCAGCTCAAGAACACTTTTAAACACCCCCATCGGCCACCTTTTCAAGGTCTTCCACCTCTCATCTTGCGAATCGCTTCTAGGACTAGATAGATTAGATACATCACACATCTACCCCAGCAAAAAAACCTGACTTCATTACGGAATTTTCCTCACGATCTGTCCATCACACAACTGCCAAAATCTGTGTAGCGAGATTAATCCTGTCCCTCAAGCTTCCACATAGCCTTTAAAATCTCAAAAAAATTATCTCTATATACATTAGATACGTTAGAATGCGCCTTTCGATCCCAATGAATTTTGGTTGCCTTGAAGTGCCACAATCCGCTCATCTTTGCAAAAGTTGCGGTTTGATGGCTTTTAAACTCCCCATTAGGGACAGTATATGGATTAACAGTGGGGATGGGCAACGCCTGTGAGTCGCCTGTCAGCCAGGAAAGGCTTACATAATCCCGGCACCACCGATTTTGGTGACCCAAATGGCGATCCCGGGCTACTTGACGCGGCTGAGTCAGCGAGATGGCGGCTGGGAGCTTACCTGCGTTATAGAAAGGCTGCCACAGAGCTTCGACTGAAATTAAGCTGATAAATAGATAGCTAGTCATTATTATACTGCACAGAGACAGAAAAAAATGAACTATCTGCCTTCAAATATCCCGTTATCCTCGCAAGAAAGGTGAAGGAGTGCAATGTCACTCAGTGTGACGGCGCGAGTGACATGCTATCAATTGGGCTAATTTGGCGGTAGATTGACCTTAAAATGAATAGAACTTTCCTCACACTGAGTTTGAGTCTTAGGTACCAGTGAGGGAAAGGTTGAGAATATGTCTAAAAATATTTGTTAGGGAGTATTTTATTTTTATATGGCATTTATCCCTATGAAAAACGCAGATCTATACGTAAATTCGGCTGGATAACCACATTAGAGCATAGTTGGCGGAAAATGAGTCCCTAGCAATTGTAGCCGTAAAGGAATAGTGCGACTTTGTCCCTTATATCTTGTTAATCCGATGAGGCTGAGAGAAGTTCTATTCATTTTGAGTTTTGGATCAGATCAAAGCAGATTTTCGCAGGGGAATGAGCGATGTGACTTATTTGAACACTTCATATGCTATACTTTTGTCTTAGAGGTGTTATTCCATGTACTTATACGCTATATAGAGCAAAAAATCCTATATATACGACGATGATTGAGCTCAAAATCGACTGGGTCACTGAAATCGACCCAGAAGCGCCGCGTCTTGCTTAGCTAATGTCTCCGGATCGCTTCCGGCCAAGCGGGACTTGCCCATCCCCATTAACAGTGGGTTTTGGTCCAATCAAAATTCGTAGAAAACTCTTAATCAACAAGTACAAATTTGAAAGAGATGTCCCAAAATCTGAAAGACCTTCGGTTAAGGGACCCAATCCTCTCTTATGGTGTCGAACAGCAACACAACGTCGATATCTTCTTTCCGTCACATCTCCCCCCTGTATCTCCCCTACCAACGGAGGAGCAGTTTACCGAACCTCATATGAGCAACAACTCGTCACCTCATATTGCGCATCGCTGAGGAGGCTTCTGTGGGATACAGAGCTCCCATCTCTGCAATCCTCACACCTTGGCGCCTTACTACCCCTACCACTCTCCACCGTAAAAACGGCCTGTCGTTGCACTAAATACGACTCCTTTGAAGCTTGCACCGAGCCACATGGATACAAGGTCTGGAGCCGGCGAATTCTAGCAGTCCTTCGTAACAACCTTCAAGCTTCTCACCACCATTACACGCGTTCATCCATCCCCCACACCTCACCATTACCGTCTATAAATGGCAGTGCTCCCCATCTGGTGTCGAGAACTTCTCTGAGCTGGTTGATCGTACAACCATGTGATCTGGCTTCTCTGTGTATCCCATTGTTGCATGGAGCAGTGCAGAGCAATGTACCGCCCTTGACCTGACCCTGTTGGCTCGATTCCGTCCAAGGTACGTACTCCCAGCAGCTATATGGAGAGACATACTAAGGAGAGATATTCGATGCCAGCTAGCCCGGAATGTACTATCGCGGGCCTACCCTTCGCGCCGTTGGATCAACTGTGTCGCCGTGTACCATTGTCGCTCTACTATCTGGGACTTGGTGCAACTTACCGATACCATAGGGCAGCTCGAGTCTTCATGACTACTTGTCCGAAGTGAGCTCTCTAGATGTGCTATTGCAGGCGAACAGATACTCATTACGTTTTTTGCAGGTTTGGGTGACTGCTCGTCCCACTGGCGTACTGTCAACTTGGTCGAGCCAAGGTTGCCATACTATGGCTAGCTTTACCTGCGATGAATTCTAACGTGCTACCGGTACTGTTCGCTTTTGGTCGCAGGCTCCATAGACGACTTTGATATGATTCCTCAGGTGGGCGACTGTCATTTTGTCTTACGGCTTCGGATATTGACTCCAGTCTTAGCGTTCTCTGCAATTCCTTGCAGAAAGTCCGCCCACAATCCAATGTTCAAGACCCCGCCTAGTTCGGGTCGTAGTCCTCTCTAGTCTGCTCGTCAACATCGAGATTGCAGACTAATGAATCTCTTCTTCGCCTCCCGGCGACTGAAAAGGGACACAACCACACTTTTCCAATACGGCGGACACCCTCCCCACATTCCTTCCCTCGATGGATAACATGACGTCTCCGTCACTCTTGTACCCTATGAGGTGCCTTGTGGCCGACACTTTTAAGGCCGTCCCGCCTCGGCCAGAAGAACAAGTAGACCTTACATGGACGACTGCTTGGAGACCGATGCTATGCTTGGTCCCAACGGTCTACCTCGCATACCTTACCCGACGGCCAAACACCTACTACCTTCGACTTGCGGTGCTACCTTGCTCACTGTACTACATCGTACATGCGGCGCACACTTACGTGTGGACGGATCCACAGTTCACGTTCTTCAATTGGGAGCGCTGTGCGTCACTCATCACGTTCTCATTCTCAGTGGCTAATTTTCCAGTTCTGTAGTCCTATTCTTCGTGGCAATATTCACAAAGGCCGTCGATTTTGGGCTTACTCCACATGGTATACTCAAGACGAGAGAAATCAAGCCAAGGGTTTACCATCCAAGCTATCAACCACCTTCATCGTCCAGCCAGCCCTCGACACGCGGACCAAAATGGTTATCGGAAACCATTGGCGTGCTACAAGCTGTTCGGGGACTGGGTTATCAATTTTCCGAAGGCGTCTACATCCCTTCTCCCACCCGTCCACAATCGCCAGTTTCAGCCTTCCTGATCGCCACACTTACTTCCTTCTTCACCAATTTCTTCTTCCTCGACCTATATCTGGAGTCTATCAAACTCTTCTTCCCGCTTGTGGGACAGCCAGGCGGGGGAACGATATTCAGTCCTTCCCTGCCTATATATCCAATCCCATGGAGGTACATTGCCTCCACTGCAGCGGTAACCCTCACCGGCTTTGCAATCAAGATTGGGCATGAAGTCGTATATGACCTTGCCATCCTGATTGGGGTGGGTCTTTGTGGACAAAAGCCTGAAGATTGGCCGCCAATCATGGAAAAGCCGTGGTCGTCAGATTCCGTTCATGCCTTCTGGGGTAGAGCATGGCACCAGATGTTTCGCCGAAGTCTCCTGGTTCTTGGAGGTTATCCAGCGGAACGGGCCACGAGCACCGTCCTTTCTCTACTTGGCGTAACGGGGAAGACGAGGAAGAAGATTGGCAATATCGCTATGCTCTTCGGAGCTTTTGTCGCTTCTGGCCTATTCCATGAATACGCTGTTTATTCTGCAGGGTCTGGCTTCGACCATTGGGGGTGGACGTTCTTTGCTCTTCAGGGACCGTTGATGGTTGGAGAGAGGTTATGGAAGAAGATGACAGGGAGGCCGGTACGAGGTTGGTGGGGAACGCTGTGGTTGGCACTCGTCCTGTTGCTTGGCCCACAGAAGATGTTGAATTCATGGCATGAGAGGGGTCTAGGCGCCAGCACGTTGATCCCACCATCTCTTAGTCCGGTCAAGCAGGTGATATTCCCACTAGCGAGAATCATCTGTAGATCAGTCGGGGCGGAGAAGTACGTCGAGAGGATTTAGTCCCTCTGCATTCGTAAACTTTCTCTGTAACCCTTATTGTCGTTGCTGACGGTGTGACCTGATTCAGTTAATACATCGTGCACTCTAAGTTTTGTAATCGCTGGTTCTGAAAGGAACTTATCGGCCTCTTGAGCACATGACATTGCTTTGATCCCATTCACCATGGTCAAGAATGTTTAGCGTTTAGCGCCGGCGCTCGATGCTGATTGACTCGGCGCTTATTCCAATTGTTGGTGAACGCGTCAAAAATCTGTGGCAGTGCGTCTCAATACCGTACCACGAGGACCATCCAAAAGTGACCGAAGCCTCCAGCACCCAACGCACCTTCACACCAGTTATTGTTGGTGCCTCTCTCAGTAAATGAAAGGCCCTGGTACCTGTGGATTGTCCATGCTCGGCTCAACGCCCATGACGTAGCGCGCTGGTTCGAGTGGGTCCAAAATGCACCGCCTGACCTTCTATCATTGTGTTGGGCTACGTATCTCTGAAGCTGCTGGAAATTTTCGAGAGAAGGATGCATATGAAGGCTCTGTGTTGCGTTGTATCGAAGTCTAAGGCGAAGAAGCAGAAGGGATTGATGAAAGGCAGAGCCTCCGAGTCCGTTCAGATGCTCAGCCTGTTACGCCTGCCCACCCTGGTTCAAACTTTCCACATATACTCCAGGGTGCTGCGCTTGTGTCAAACTGACGTCGTCAAGGTGAGTCGTATCTTCGATCGTCGAATGATAGATCTTCTATTTACCAACTCTAGGGAAATTGTTCAGTCAGCTTGGGTGACTTCAGTATTCACCGGACTCGGATTACCGCGGCCGATGTCCAAGGATTCATGATATTCTTCCTCAAGGATCCTAAATCCTGCCCACCTCTCGAGACGAGTGGGCAGTTTGCATGATGATGATTGCCTCCGAGTCTTTCGCGCCATCACTACTTTGGCCATGATTCCAGGAGGTTGCCTTAAGGTGCTATCTGAGTACGTACCCTCGGTATTCTCTACACACCACTTGGCTTAAAATTTCGAGTCGCTAGACATCCGGCGGCACTGCATATTTCGGGGAACTTTCCGTCGAGATTTGGGGCTGACAGCCCTAGTTCACTATCAAAACCTCCGAGTGCCGCATTTTGCGATTATATGCTGAAGTGAAAACAAAATTTCGGCAACCCTTTGCTACCGAGCTTCGCTATTAACAACAAAAAGTGAAGGTACGTGACTGATACATCTTGTTCTGAAATCTCGGGAGGTTCAAAACAAGTTTCCAGGAATTTGATTAGGCACAAGCCTTCTGATTCGACTTGGTACCATGCGCAACTAATGATGCCTCGTTGAGGGCTGTACCTTTTCTGCGTATATAGTTCCTGGAGTTGGATACGACTTAGATCCTGTCCTGACTTCCCAAAATGCGAGCAGGTGAGGATCCGAGCCATCTCGAACTCGGCTGGTGTGGAACCTTTGGCTGACCGTTGTTTAGGACATTTGATCATCTATGGCGCAATGATTGTTGGGCTCGTTGGAGCTACCAACTTCACTCAGTGCTTGCTGGAAGTCAGGAATGGAACGTTTGGTTTAGAAGGAGCACTGGACAATCACGGCCGCCCTGTGTCCAATGCCAGTGATGCAAATGCCATCTCGTACAAGCTCTGCTTGTCGGCATGCGGAAACGGTCAATCACCCTTCAGTTGGTCAGTCTTCTCTCAGTGCACTGCGGCCTGGCTGCTACCATGGCTTGCTTTAGTCTCTCAGCTCCCCTATGGCTCCGAAGATCACCTCGATAACGTGCAATCCATGCTTCTTTGTGTTGGTTCACCAGCTCTCGCTGCGTATTCTCTCGCCCTCACCACACTCAATAAACGTTGGATCGTGCGCCGCTTCCTGCCAATGCACGAATGCCACCAGGCACATACCATCGTTCACGTCCTCAGCAGACTACAACAAGCACCCCTCTACATCGCTGATAGAGCCCGCCTTCTGCCTCTGCTCTTCCGAGACGAGAATAAGAGATGGTGGCGAGAGATCAAGATGTGGATGGGTCTGACCCATTCGTGGTCAGTCTCGACTGTTGCGTCTATAGGATGGGTGCTGGTGGCCTACCTCTTCACCGTCCTCGACGCCTTCACAACGCAAGTCAGAGCTGGGAACAACGGTCTTGCAGTCGGAACAGCTTGGCTGTGGTTGTTACCAATCGTGGTTGGCTGGTTGCAAATCTCGCCGGAATGCAACTCTCGGCACCTAGAGTGTGCACTGGACAGCGCTAATCAACTTGTGTTCGACGCTGATGGTCCACATCAAGAGTCCCGAAATGAGGCAGTCATTGGTCCGATCTCACTAACTCCGAGGCCAACAGCTTTGCACAGGGATGAGAGTCGCTCACCACCCATCTTTAACTACTCTCGGGCTTTTCTTTGGGCAGAGGTAGTGGAGGTTGTTGCGGAGTCCCTAGCCACCTTGACTCCAATATTGCTTCGAAGCCGACCAGAATCATTCAACATCGGACCCTCCCATCAAAACAGCGTCTTCTGGCGCCTACACGTATGGGAACGGGTGATCATTGCTGGTTGTTTTGCAATGTGGTTGCAGTGGGGAACGACATCCGGAGCCATTGTTGCTGTCTGGTTCTCCCCCACCACCGGTATGTTCGCAGTCATCTAAGGTAGTCATGGTGAGGCTGAAATGAGATTCCTTAGGTCTAGGTTGTCGCTCAGCCGCCTATTTGGCGTATGGTGGACTATCTACTCTGAGCTGGTTCTTGATTGTTCTCTCCGGAATCCTCGCACATTACGCCTCTGCATTCCCTCCGCGATCGTTAGGCTGGCGAGCCCCTACCATGCGTCTCTCGAGCATATTCTTGCGCCGACTGGGCAAGATCATCGCGTGCCTGAATGCCATCGGCATAATTGCAGTTTGCGGTTTCCAATTCGGCAGTCTCTTTAACAACTGCTATTGCAACAGCAGTGTTTTCTGGTGGGGCAAGGAGAGGGCATATGACGTGCTCGAAGCTCAGAATGACGACGTTATTTTGATGAAAAGGGGTTGGATTGGAGCAGAGCTTTTGGCAGGTAGTTCTGCTATCGGATTCCTCCTGTTTGTGAATCCATTTAGCAATCCATCTTTTCCACGTTCGGAACTGAAGGATTGATATTTGCGAGGGCGTAAGAAAAAATTCTTATGCCAACCCCAGCCGACTTTAAACTGTGTAATATAGAGCATAATAATAATTCATTGGGATCGAGTTGCTTTGAAGTATCCCCACATGACCAGGAGAGGCAGCGATTAGCGAACGAGCGCTTAACGGCGCTCAGCCAGGAAACCATATTATGGCAGTGCATGCTCTCGCTCAATCCCGTACCACCACCATGGGCTGCTCAACCTTGCTTCACACCAGTTCCTTATCGCTGTTCGTACCTCTCGTTAAATGAAATGCCAACGTTTGGCGCCCTCTGAAAGACTGTCTATGTCTCTGACGTTCAGAATGAAGCGTCGGGGTACATGGGTTTCTGCCAGTGGGAAGGTAGGTCAGATCATCTTGCCGCTTGGCATGCTTTACGGTACTTTGGAGGTGGGGTGAAGCTTTGGAAAGCAGAAACCAATTCCAGGATGGCCGCTGTGGCGTTGGTGTGTTTGAGCTGCACCTGCAGGCCGCTCAGGTGCCTGCCCCTGGACCGAACACAGTTGGATATGCCGCTCAACCATGAGGCTTGTTACGGTTTTTCTCCAAAGTTCAGGACCCCAGTCCGATATTTCCCCGCCTGCTTCATGTGTTGTTGTTGATGTGGGTCGTTTTCTATTTTTGCTATCCAATGACATATCGTTTATTTCAGAGGCAAAAGCTCGGATTATCGCTGATGTCACCGAATTCATACAACGAGGAGGGGTGATCCTTGCCCTCACCCTTTCAAGTTCGAGTAACTCATCTGTAGGTGCCTGTTGTTCGTTTTTGAGTTTTGGGTAGCACTGAACACCGCGGATAGCTACCTGGAACGACCCCTCTGGCTTTCTGGAAGATCGCCCAAAAAGAGCGAATGAATGTGAGTAGCATGGCCCCGTAGATTCTATCTACGTCACTTGATGTCAAAAATTTCTTGAGATGTTGACTCTTGTGTCTCCGATGCTCTAGGGACCCGTTCCCGCTAGGCTCCCGCGATCAGACGTCTAAAACAACTATCGTCGATCAGAACTCTGCAGCCTCCGAGTCGAGCATCTGAAACGACCACAACACCGCCCAGCTATCTCCCGCCGTATCCTTCTATTTCCCCAGTCCGGGTTGGCTTCACATGGAGGATACGGATACCTGCGTACTGCTCAGTCAAGCGCCTATGCAAGCTCGCATCTGAGAAGCCCACCTGCATCTCGATACCTGCTAATCGAGGCTGTAGTAGGTCAAACATCATTAATCTAGAGCTTGATTGCCATGCTGACCTCCACGCAGGAGAAAAACACGATATGAACAAACATTTGACCCAGACGTAGCAGGCAACGGTCAAGAAACCGGCGTACCAGGCCCGGCCCCTTCGTATAGCAAGTCGTACAGACACGTCTGTCAGTGTCAACTTGGGCGCCACCATACACTCCACGTGCGGAACTTCCTTCCGACCACCGAGGTTCCGCCCTAAGGCAAAACTGAGCTCACTGCAGAGCCTTGTTGTTGACAATGAACAGCGCAAGGTATTCGACGGATGTATCCGTCTGGATTCCATGTGTTTCAAAGTCTCGGGATTGGCTTTGAACAAGTTTTCACGGCTTGGGTAAGGCACATACTTCTTGGTCTTGTGCACAATTAATAACGCATTTTCCAGGGCTGTACTTTCTGTTAGGTATATAGGTTGCGCATCACTTTCATGTCCTGTGCCCACACTCCGAAATGCGAATTGGTGAGCATTACTTTGATCTATCTCATAGATGACCACTGACCGATACTGATTCAGGGCACTTGATCATCTATAGTGCAATTGTCGGGCTCGCTGGAGCAGTCAACTTTACCCAATGTCTGCAAGACGTCAGGAACGGAAATTTTGGTTTACAAGGCGCTCTAGACAATCACGGCAATCCCGTTTCAGATACCAGGGATGCCACCGCCATATCGTACAATCTCTGCCTATCCGCATGCGGGCGAGGTTCATCTACCTTCAGTTGGTCCTCGTGGTTATTTCCATGGCTCGCGCTTGTGTCCCAGCTCCCCTACGGCTCCGACGATAACCTAGATAATCTCCAATCTATGCTCCTTTGTGTCGGTTCCCCAGCCCTCGCAGCGTACTCCCTCGCCCTCACCACGCTCAATAGATGATGGATCACGCGTCGTTTTCTCCCAATGTACTAGTACCACCACACACACACCATCGTACACACCCTCAGCAGACTGCAACAAGCACCTCTTCGCGTCACCAACAGGGTCCATCTTCCCTTGCTGTTCAGAGCCGAGAACCAGAGGTGGTGGCAAGAAGTCAAGACCTGGATGAGTCTGACCAATTCGTGGTCAGTTTCCACGGTAGCATCTATCGGATGGGTGCTGGTGGCTTTCCTCTTCACCGTGCTCGATGCATTCACAAATGAAGTTAAAACGGGCAACAACGGCCTCGCGGTTGGAGCACTTTGGTTGTGGTTATTGCCGATTGTGGTCGGCTGGTTGCTGATCTCACCGGAATGCAATTCTCGACACCTGGAGTATGCTATTGATTCTGCGAACAAACGTGTTTTTGCCTCGACTGAACCACGACAGGAGTCCCAATGCGAGCCAGTTATCGGGCCAATCTCTCTCGTTCAGCCAACAGCTTTGCGCAGAGACGAAACTCGGTCACCCCCGATCTTCAACTACTCTCGAGTATTCGTCTGGTCACAAGTTGTTGAGACCGTCGCTGAATCCTTGGAGACCGCCACCAAAGGAATGCATCAGGAACAACCACGTTCGTTCGGAGGTGCCAGTGAACCCTTATACAACCAAGAAGGTGTTTGTTGGAGGCTTCATGCATGGGAACGGATGTTCGTGGCAGGTTGTCTTGCGATGTGGTTGCAGTGGGGAACAACAGCTAGAGCCGTTGTCTCTATCTGGTTCTCCCCAACTATTGGTGCGTTTTCTGTCATAGGACCAGATGCTCAGATAGCTAACGCCAGAGTCTTCCAGGTCTAGGCTGTCGCTCTACAGCCTATTTGGCGTACGGTGGATCCTCAACTTTAAGCTGGCTCTTGATCACTCTTTCCGGAATCCTCGCATATTTTGCATCCTCTGCCTCTCAGCGATCACTAGGACGGCGGGGCGTTATCATGAACCATCTGGGCATATTCCTACGTCGACTCGGCAAAATCATAGCAAGCCTAAATGCCGTCGGACTGATTGCGATTTGTATCTTCCATTTCAGCAGTCTGTTCGCTAATTGCTATTGTGACAGTAGTGTCATCTGGTGGGGCACCGAGAGGGCGTATGACGTGATTGAGCTCAGAAATGATGATATCGACGGGATGAGAAGGGCCTGGTTTGTCGGGGAAGTCCTGGCAGGTGGTTCTGCCATTGGGTTCCTTCTCTTCGTGAATCTCTTTAGCAATTTCTCTTTTCCAGATCCCCAGACCGGATATTAATCATGATGCATGATCCCTCAGCACCTTAGAATCGGCCCTGCCTTGATATACTGCACAAAGGCATGTTGTGTAAATATCCCAATGAATAAATATGTTCCTCCCGAGTGAGCCAGAGGAATCGTGGGCGACCCAGTGAGGCTGAGGAAATCTCTGCCCAATCGCGGCAGTTGGGGATTTCGAGCCGGCACTTCCCGAACCACCCTTCTCCTTAAACCACAACCCACGTCCTTGTTATTCAACGACTAAATCACAATCTGACCCGGGGCATTAACAAAGGTGTGAACGCCCAGGGAGATCTCTTTCTTCTTGGGTCATGATGGATTAATATTTAATCTTCGGCATGTCATCGTGTCAGATTTGGCAGGCAGAATACAAAGGCTGACTGCAAATCATTCGATTGGGCCTCGCTGTGCATCGTGGCATCCACAGTTTCATGACGGCACGTTAATTCTACGACACAGCAATTAGATCCCCACTATGAGCTATTCCAAATGGGCTAGCTGCGAAGATCAAATGTACCACCCGGGCTACCGTCTTGACTCTTCTCATTTTTGTTGGTGTTCCTCAGCAAAATTTCGCGCTTCCACGAATCTGTTGCGCCCACACCTCACAAACGTCAAGACGTTGCGACTTGTGGTAAAATATGGTGAGTCTATTCTTGACTGTGACACGGATGTCAACCACCGCCGCCTTATCTGACGCCCGTTTGCCTCTAGGCGCTCTTTTAAACCAGGTGGTCGATGATCAATACAATCTGGGCCTGGGGTTATATTTTTCCTGGAAGAAGCCGTATGACACTGATCGGTCATGGCAGTGTATGGTGGGGCAATCATATCGGCGTGCACCTTCGACCCGGATGCAACGAAATTTTATCAGGCATACCTGCCTCTAGTCAGGCTCTCCGGGCACATGGTTCTTGTCGTCATTGTGATGGCCAAGCTCACAATCAACACGATCCTAGATTGACGTACCAGTGAACGAACAGCGTCCTTATCTGAGGTTTCACTTGACCTAATAAACACTGATGAACCTCAACGTTATTTAAGTGCTCCCAGTTGGCTACTGGAGGTCAGCATCGACCCCGAACCAAGATGCGAACGTGTAAGTTCCAACGTCTTCTAGAGCTCTAGTACACATCTAATCAACCTTCGTTTTTTTCTAGGCTATTGGATCGTATATTGGTCAATTGGCGTTCTCCGTATAGTAAACGCACTGGATCCCCAGACATGTTTGAACGATGTCAGAAGCGGAATGTATGGACTACAAGGAGCCCTCGACAATAGTGGCAACCAGGTCACAAACGTTACAGCCGCCAGTGCCATCTCCTACGATCTCTGCGTCTCCGCATGCGGAGCAGCACCAGCTGCTTTCGACTGGTCGATATTCTCCCAGCGTTTTGGAGCATGGCTGCTTCCTTGGCTTGCTCTCATCTCCCAACTCCCTTTTGGATCGGAAGACCACCTCGATAACCTAGAATCGATGATCCTCAGCATTGGATCACCCGTTCTAGCAGCGTATTCGCTTGCCTTGACTGCTCTGAACGAGCGCTGGATCGCTCGGAGATTCCTACCCTCTAAGCATCATCCAAATGCGTACTTGATTGTTCGCGTCCTCAGCAGTCTCCAGCAATCCCCAATCGTCATCGAAGCTGATCGTTCTCTATTGGAGAGACTGGTTCGGTCCAGCGAAATTCGGGGTTGGTGGGAAACAACGCTCAACTGGCTAAACCTCACACATTCGTGGTCCATTGCTGCTGCTGCTTCGATCGCTTGGGTCATTATAGCCTATATCGCCACCGTCGTCGATTCACTCACTGACGAGGTTGGGGCAGATTTCAGCAGCAATGGCCAGGCCGCTGGATCTGTTTGGCTATGGCTGCTCCCCATAGTCGTTGGATGGCTGCAAATATCGCCGAAATGCGACTCAGAGCATCTACGCACAGCCCTCTCCCGAGCCCGCGATCATGGACTGAAGGCAGAGCATCCCGCAGCTGTGGGTTCGGTGACCCCTCTAACGGTGGTCCACGTGTACGACCAGCTTCGCAGAGATGAAAGTCGCTCACCACCAATCTTCAACTACGCCCGCCTATTTTCGTGGACACAGAGTGTAGAAAAGGTTGCGGATGCTCTTCACTCTCAGGCTCCACCGCTCGGAGTCAGCAGTGGTCCTACCATAGATAGTCAAGAAACAGCTCGGGAAGAACCTACAACGGCACTGGATGTCGAAGACGGGCCTTGCCCGAAGAGCCATCGTTGGGGTCATGGGGTTTGGAAACGGATCGTCATCTCAGCTTGCTTCGCTTTGTTCCTCCAATGGGGGACAACTGCTGCTGTGGTGGTGGTAACATGGATCACACCAACAGTTGGTGGGTACTTCATTGATTATGATCTCCTCGTTTGACCCGAGAGCTCATGCGGATACTTGTTAGGCTTGGGTTGTCGTTCCATCTCATACCTCGTGTATGCAGGAATATCGACTGTGATCTGGATGATGTGTCTCATGTCAAGCATACTCTCGCACGCTGCACTCTCCTCGACATCCAAGTACACTCGACAAATATTCGGGCTATTCTCAATCGCTCTTCGCAGACTTGGGAAGATCTCAGCTTCGGTAAACGCTCTTGGCTTGGTCACGTTGTGTGTCTTCCAGTTCAGCAGCGTTTTCCAGAATTGTTTTTGCAATAGTACGGCGTTGTGGCACGGGGTCAAGTCGGCGTATATCGTCATTGTGCCCGATAGCAGAGCCATAAGCCATATGAGAGCCGGATGGATAGGCGGCGAGATCTTGGGTGCAACTGTCGCCCTTGCGTTCACCTTATTCATTCGTCTTTTCATGAAACCTTCCTTCCCTTCGATTAGAAGTATACATTAACTCCATTATTATTGCAATTTTCCGAATACAAATGTCATGATGCCCTTCGATTGCACGAATGTCCTGGCCAGCTCGAGCGCTTATTAATATTCACGGCGACTGGCGCTTTATCTTGCTTGATGGTAGCGTGAGTGAGTTTCCACCTTTACTCACCACGCTGCTGCATAAACTCTGATAGCCATGACACCCCGAAGCGTGATATCTGCTAGCAGCTGCTAGCTCCGTCTGGAGGGACTCCTGACTGTATCCACTTCGGTGGGGGCGGGGAAGCTCTGATCAAGCGGTTTGTCAGACTGCCATGACAGGATCTACGGATGATTCAGCATCTCTGGCGACCTTTGCAAGGCAACACACCACTGTGATCAAGCATCCTGGGACCGTCAACAAAGCCTTCCTTTGGGATGAAGTCTAATCCAACAGGTCTTTGGCCTGGTTCCGTATAAAATGGTGGGTATTCTTGGCCCTGCCCACCAACAACAACCTCTCCCATCCACATTCGCAACCTTCGCCTACTATCCACCAAAGTTCATTCAATATGACTACCTCCGCAACTAGCGCAACTTCTGCGACTGCAACGCTTCGCTTTTCTGTTGCTCCTCAAGACGGAAAGAAAGCCTTCAGGAACATCTACACGGATGTGGACGGCAATCGAGAGACGAACATGAGCGACTCCGAACACCAGGTCATCATCGAGAACGCCCGAGTCACCGGTGGAGGCAAACTCAACGAGAATGGCTTTGAGCTATTCCACCGCCCATCCAAGCATACCGCCTTCACCAACGACGAAGACATCAAGCAGGAATACTACCCGGAGAGCGTCGAATACCTCAAGGAGATCACAGGCGCAAGCAAGGTGGTAATTTTCGACCATAGTGAGTCTACAATTCTCTGTTTCATCGGACTCATACTGACGATTTATTAGCTATTCGACGCCGCCGTCCTGGTGACAACGAGGATACCCCTGATAAGCGTCAACCAGTATCGCTTGTTCATGTCGATCAGACCACGGCTTCCTCCATTGCTCGTGTTCACCGACATCTGCCTGCAGATGAAGCTCCAGAGCTCGCCAAGAAGAGATTCCAGATCATCAATCTCTGGCGGCCCATCTCTCGTCCAGCCTATGACTGGCCGTTGACACTTGGAGACTACCGTAGCGTCAACACCAAGGAAGACGTATTTCCCGTATCTCTGGTCTATCCGGATCGTCAAGGCGAGACAATGGGTGTTAAATATAGCCCGAACCTCAAGTTTAAGTACTACTACGGCATGACTCCTGAGGAATTCGTCCTCATCAAATGGTGAGCCTTATGATACAGCCTGATGCGAACTCCAGCTCACGATTACCTAGCTTTGATTCTCTCCAAGATGGAAGCGTTTCCGTTTTCACACCTCATACCGCCTTCGCGGACCCAAACACTCCAGCAGACGCTCCCCCCCGCGAGTCTATTGAGATTCGTGCTTTGGTCTTCTATGATTAGATCCACTGGCATATCATCACATATCATCAATGGATTGAATAGTAAATTGTACGCGATCCCTCGGGACCTTTGCTTGTATGCTACCATCCTACTTTACCTGAATATCTAGTCTCATAAGTTGTACTTTGAATCCCCTTGTTCAATACATTCTGCATACGAGATAGCGAGGACGATAGTAACAGAAAATCATCGAGCTCATGGTGGTTCTGAAGACCGGATACCGGCTCGTACTCTCCCGGTAGAGTCTGCATGCAAACATGTGTAAACATCGCCCTGCAGACTCGAATGTGCGGCTGACCTTTGGTTAGGCGTTCCTCAGTCAAGCCATGTCCTCTGAACACAGTTGCACCTCTCTTAATCGCACAGGCCCCGAAACTGGTACAATTGACGGCCAACGCGTGAAATTAACCTAGCTGTGGGCAATTGCCCTCACGAAACATCAACTGCGAGTTCATTTCCTCGATCGAACATGCGAAAGACGCATTCCGTGCCAATAGTTCGTCACAAGCACATGAATCTGGTCAAGATAGGGCAGGTATCGCAGAATCTCTGGCCGTGGAGAAGTGTCTGCCTATCTGCTGGTGCCTCACGTCGGCAAACCCGCATAAAGTACGTGCTGTTTTCGGTTCATCTTGACCTTTTCGTGAGGCTGACCTCGATGTGCTTGTCTCAGGCGAGAATATTGGGAAAGGCTCCTTTGACGCCTATAATGTGCATTGTCACGAAGGGTTCCACGACCGCTCCAACGTGGTACCACGTCCAACAGAACATTCTCCTTGCGACCGAACCAATGAGGTCAATGAAAGCGCGCTAAATCCTCGTGTCGCACTTTATAAGCCTTCATGCTGCGCACAACTGAGGCCCTATATTCCCCTATACTTCCCACCTGCATTTCCGTATGCAAATGCCACCCTCACAAGGAACTGCACTTGTGCCATCTGTGAACACGGAGCTGTCCTCACAATGCCACAAGTACAGTAAGTCCGAGGGCAGAGATCTCTTGAAAAGATTAGGTACGTCCATTAGCCCCACGTGTATCATGTGTTAGCTCTAAAGCGTTGACTGTCAGGCAATGGGCCTGTCGCTCTTTTTGCCTTCGGTGTTGCCCTGGGCATCGCTGTAATCGTCTCCTTCGTATGGAGAGGCTCACCAACCTACGCTCCTTTGCCAAGGGAAGATACAGGTACGCCTCTTCTCTGCTTCTCCGTTGCTCTGACTAATAGATATGTATCAGAAAATGTATCCATCCCCGAGAAATTCATTATAATGGGTGCATCATACGATTCTCCTCAACGTTCCAAAGCCGCGCGCTGTCACCATACCAGCTGTGCTCCTGTCATCAACCAGCTTGACGCTTGGTCGAGCCAGCCCGCTTCTACGACCCAACCACAGATTTTCTGGCTACGTGGATCAGGTGGCATTGGAAAGTCCACCGTTGTGCAAACCATTGCCGAGCAATGGGATAAACAAGAACAGGGCAAACTGGCCGCAAGTTTGTTCTTCTCCGGGGTGACCCCTGGTCTTGATAGGACGGCGTTTGCTATCTCGACCATCGCCAGTCAGGTTGCACGTCGTCTGCCTGGGTACACCGAACATGTCAACCCCATTATCAATGACGATCCGGATCTCTTTATCAAACCCCTCACCGAACAAGCAAAGAGCCTTATCACGACCCCATTGACGTCCATCTCTCTGGATGGCCCTCCCAAAGTTATCGTACTAGATGGTCTTGATGAGATCATCAACCCTCTCGAGCAAGTTGCTCTGCTCGATGTCCTGGGGACAGCTATCATCGATCGCCAACTTCCCCTCCGACTCCTCATCACTAGCCGTCCAGAGAAGCACATCCTCGCCGCACTCTCCCAACCTCCTTTCAATTCATCCACCGTTCAGCAGCTTGACCTTGATGCACATACAAAACGTGACTATCCCAACGTCGAAGGTTTTCTTCAATCAGGGTTCGCTTCACTGAAGGAATCACCGCAGTATCCTTGGCTGGGTGATAACCCGTCTTGGCCTTCACCTCAGGCGGTGTCAGCACTGACGAAGATGTCTCAAGGATCGTTCGCTTTTTCGGACGTGGTGATGGAGCATCTCAACGTGATAGGTGGAAATCCAAGGCTCGTACTGGACAGCTTGTTGAAGCTAAGCCAGAGCCAGGAGCAGAGTCAGGTGAAAGGGAAAGAGAAGGACCGTGTAACTCCAGCGGCGGTGGATGGGCTATACACCCACATCCTGTCTTCGCTGCCTGTGCAGACTCGAGATGTCGTGGCAGATGTCTCGTCGCATTGGGTCACTCAGCTTGCAGGTGAAGCCCTCCAGGGAGGCGGACAATTGGGATCAGTGTTGCCGAGGCTTCCATCCATGGGAGACTTCAGCAAACTCTTGCTCAAAGACCCTTCCGAGCTGCAGTGGTATCTTCAGACGGTCAACTCCCTTGTCCACATCTCCGAGTCCTCCCCATCTTCGCCATCAACGCAAGAACTGGGCATCCCGATCGCTAACGACCCTCAAGTCCGTCCCGCACATAGGATGTTCCTCGACTTCCTCGTTGACGCTACGCGTTCTGGTGATTTACACCTTGGCGCTGAACAAGCACATGCTCGTCTCGCGTTCTCCTACCTCAAGCACATCACTCTTCATCTCTCAGGATCACCGCAGCTCCCTTCCTCCTTCCCCGCCTTCCCTCCTGAAGATGTCCAAGAAGCGTTGAGGCAACACCTGTCTAGAGCCGCACCCGATGAAGAGTTACGAGATGGGCTCCTTGCGTTAATTGGGAGTGGGGAGAAGAACTACAAGAAGTTCATCGAGAGTGAGAGGGTAGCTATGGGATATTTGGGATACAAAAGGGCAGTGACCCTGTTCGAGGCATTGCCGTGCCTGGCAATGAGGGAGGTCGTTTGGTATCTTCAGGTGACACGTTACTTGACACATCTTATCCAGCCAGCACTAACGCTTGTTCTTCTGTTCATACAGCGATGCAACGATTTACGAGATGCTTCCTGGTCCAGGACTTTCACGAACTTCAGGCTCAAAATGTATTCCGCGCTGCTTTATAGGTGGTTTTGGGGTTTGTTGTTCCCTGGGGGAATGATAGAGCCGTCCTTGAGATGGATTCTTGTGGCGTAGACTAGACCGTATTAGAACTGGAGTTGAAGTCGGATGTGGCCTCCGAGTGGCTAGTATTTATCAGTTATTTAAGATAGATGGACTCAATACTCAATATGAGAGTGCTAGCTTGAGCGTGCACCCTCCCTTCATCATCCTCCTGGATGCCGCCTCTCAACGCTGTATAAGTGTGTTTCGTTGAGAGATTTGTGAGTCGGAGAGACGAAGACTCTTGTGCGTCTGTGGGGTGAATGGTAAATTATACGATGCATTGCTTTATGTGGAGATATGATACAAGGAGATTCTATGCCATGTTAATGCCAATGATATGTTATAGTCCGAGTTCAATCGTAGAAAACAAGAGCCCGAAGTTCGATGGACTCTCTTGGTGGAGTACCAGCAGGGGTATTGGGATCTTCAAAGGCTGTATGGGGCGTGAAGATCGAGACACTTCCATCTTGTACGGAATCGAAGCTATAATCACCAGGCCATTAGCAATACTATTCAAATCCCCAGCTGCAAAAGGCACATACCACTTGATGAGGACGAACTCCTCTGGAGTCATGCCATGGAAGTACTTGAACTTGTAATCAGGGCTATACCTGATGCCCATAGTCTCGCCTTCTCTATCAGGATAGACCAGAGCGACGGGGAAGGTATCCTTCTTGACATCGACACTCCTGTAATCGCAGAGGGCTAGTGGCCAGTCGAGGGCAGCGTGGTTGATAGGGCGCCATAGGTTGATGATCTGGAACCTTTTCTTCAAGAGCTCAGGCGCATCTGACTCGGGCAGGTGCCTGTGCACACGGGCGACAGATGACTCGGTAGTCTGGTCAACATGGACGAGGGGGACAGGTTGACGTTTCGAAGGCGAGTCGTCAACAACACCGGGGCGTCGGCGACGGATAGCTGTGGGTAAACATGGGTGGTTAGGACGTAAAATGACAGGGTGTTAATTGTCTGTACTTACTATGATCAAAGGTGACTACTCTGCTTGCGCCAGTAAGTTGTTTAATATACTCTTCGGCTTCCGGGTAATATTCCTTTGCTATCTCTTCATCGTCGGTGAAAGCGGTATGCTTGCTAGCACCACGGAATAGTTCGAAGCCATGGACGTCGAGCTTGGCTCCGGTTTCCCGAGCGTTCTCGACTGAGACAGGATAATCGGTATGACCAACGTTGCTCTTGCGAACTCCGGTGTCAGCATCGGCGTTGATGTTATTGAATGCTCGCGCTCCATCTTCCGGAGGATGAGAGAAGCGGAGGGAGGCAGTGGTTTGCTTGGGTGCTGGTGCGATGGCCATTTCCGAAGGTAGGTCTGTTGGGAATTTGCGGAAGTTGGTTGGGGAGAAAATTAAGATGAATCAAGTTGCTTATGTCGTCGGAAGAGAAGTCAGAGCCTCTTATATCGGGACACAAAGATGCACGTATGTCAGCTTGGAGAACATCCTGGAGAACCACCCGAATGTCTTCATCATCTGCACAACTCTTGCGTGCTTGGCTGACAAAAGAGTCTGTCAGCCACCCTCAAGTCGGGTAACGGTACACCCGCCCTCTTCAAAGTAAACACTCTTATTCAGAAGGCTTTGGATGCTTTCCGATAGGAGAAGTATCATGTTCTTTGGCCGGATCGACAAATTTGACGTTTTGGAAGTCGAAAAAACGCCAGAAGGTGGCTGGGAGCAAGAGACCCGTTTATCCGAGAAACAACCGCTGACCAAGCCAATTTCCGAGTTGACAAATGCCCTCACCAAGACTGGCTGCTTGGAGTAAAATGTCACGATATCGAATCCCCTGGTTGCCTCTCTCGCTGAGTTTTTTTAACATTTACCTTCTATCGATGAGGGTACAACTAAGGATATCTGCGAGCTGGATCATGCGCTCCAGTAGCCTGTGTAGGATCCAGGATGGAGAGGAACCATGTTTCAAGGGCTGCAAAGAGATCCGTCTTCAAAGAAGGGAGATAGTTCAAGCATCATGAACAAAACAATCCCCTTGAGAGAGTACCGTCCTGCTCGAAGCATAACCTCATTGTGGCCACCTCGAACCAACCTTGAACGGCTCTCCCAGGGGCAGTGCTGCTTTGGGCTCCGACCAATTCCCGGCTGCCGATACAGCCGCAATGCTCGATGCCGCTTGTGCCGTTGTCTCTCCGAGTAACTCCGCTGAATCTTCTCGCCAACTGAGGATCTCTTCCTTGACTTGAAGTTGACGGTGGAGGTTCAAACCAAATCGATTTCGCGCCATGCGCTCTGGCAAAGCGGCGATAGAGGCCTTCGTGAATATCGCACTGTGACGATATTCGAAACACCATTGACATCGGAGCTGGAGATTTTAATTTGGCGAGCCTCACAAACGCCTACAACCATGGGCGGCCCTCCAGAAACCTGCACCTCATTCAGGCGAATTACTTGTGCTTTCGCTCCTATCACCGCCTTCTGCGCTTGTCCGGCCTTCTACGTGGTGATGAAGGCCCTTGGGAGCCAAAAACATAGCCCGGACCATTCAAGGATCAAACATTTCCATCACCAACCTGCAACCTGTCGTTGGTGATCTCTGTTCTTCTCAGAACTATCAATGATGAATGGTATTCCCTACACGCCGTCGAACAGCTTGAACGGGGCTAACACGCTTATAGTTCACGTATGTTCTTCGAGCTATCTATAGAGCAACGTGTGTCCTTAAAGACACTGGCATGCGAAACGGGACCCTTTCTACTCTTGCATCATGCCCTTGAGACGTCGTCTCATCACCCTTTTATCGGTAGCTTTTTTTGCGTGGGCGGCGGTGCCTGCAGCACATTCCAGAGCGGGATCAAATCTTGCTGCAAGGCAGAGCTGTTGTAACTGCCCGATAACCAACAATAACCAAACTGGTTACTTGGATGGATGCAACCCCTCCTATCGATGCGCGTATCCAAATGGCGCGTGTACCTGGGATGCATTCGTCTGTTTTCGATCTCACAAGGCACGTTCTCATGATATCTAACGTGTTATTTACGCCATAGAACGGAGATCTCATAAACGTTGCCCAACCAAACTGCCCCTTGAATTCTGTTTGTCTGGTCTCGGGAAGCGGATGCCTTTGTGTAACCGATCTGGATGGAGGCAGCGGCGCATTCATTGGCTTCGTAGATGTGTACACTTGCCTCTACGAAGACGGAGGTACTTGTTGTTATGACTTGGTATGTGTTAGCCATTCGCCGTGACTCCGAGTATGTACCAAGACACTAAATACTTCCATAGGCTGGGGTTCTTCAGGATCAAACAGCCGGGGAAGGATGCCCAAACGATCTGACGCCAACTGTGTAGCTTCTGTGGGGTCTAGGGACGTGTCTTGTCCAGAGTCGAAGCGCTCTTATCGTGTCCGCGAGGATGAATGAGATCTAGACCTTTCAGATAGAAACTCCGACCGTGGAAACTTCAACGCTCACCGGTGACCATATCCCCTCTGACATACAATGCACTGTCTCTTGACTACCACCCATATCTAGTTCAATTGGATATTAAGCATCGGCCTGAGACCGACCCCCTTCCCAAGATCCGAACTAGCTAAGCATGATTCCGACTGTTACGGCATATGTTCTCTCCATTGCTACCGTCATCTCCCAAACCATCGGATCCATTGCACAAGACAATTTTACATCTCTTGGAAAGCTGGTGACCATTCATGCTGTTCATGACCGATGTCAACTGGCACGGGAACTCGATAGTGACACCCACCTTTTCCGACCCTGTCGATTCAATCTAAGGGTTGGAAAACGAGGTGGAGCGTGTAAGGGCGCCCCCAGCCTACGGACGTAAATCTGTGCCTACGGTTGGCAAAAGCTCCGTTACTTTCCGGTCTACGTTTTAACTCTGATCCTACGGCAGAAGCGCGTATCCATCCCTTCTAGGGACAGTGACCGCAGGGCACGATTCAATGCATGAGATCGTTTCGTGGCCGAACGGCCATTGGAAGATCTCACCTCCACCTCCACATGCCCGAATATACGGACAGAGGAACGATCATCCATAATATCATGGGCATTGCATTACCTATACTGGACTAATGGCGGGGACCAATGTGAAGTCCTGTGAGACGACAACGTCCGAAGAGAAAAGAAAAGTCAGATGGAGGGGAAGATGATGATTTCGTCCCAGACAATCATCTTGACTGATCAGATTATCGCGTCACGAGTTAAGTTTAGATGTTGAACTGGGATCGACCATGCTGATTGCTGATTGCTGAACGTTTGACTTTCAAGCATGAGTAGCATTGCATGGTTCCTGGAACGATATCTGTGTCTTTTTGTTCACTCTGTTCCCGCCAAAAGACATTTGTGTGAGCGATCGTTCCCCACTAGTCCCAACTCCCACACTCTGTATGGCAGCTTTTGAAACGTTATGGAAAAGGGTGGTGATCCTTATCGCGCTCGGAAGAGCAATCCGAGCTCCCGAACTGCAAATCTGACCTTTTGAAAGTTTTCTAGGCTAGGGATCGCGAGCTTGTGCCAATAGTTGGCTCGCCTGGCGCCACCAACCATGAACCAGTTTGTGCCGATCCCTGCAGGTGCAGCATGGCGGATGAAAGGGCAAAACCCGACGATCCCTCGAAGAAAGTTACTAGGAATAGAATAGTGAAAAGGGGCTCGGAAGAATGAACAGCGCTGTAGGACTTTGCGGTATATCTTTCCGGCGGCAGGGAAGAGCCTGAACTTCAGGACCTGACGATGCCGACCTAACCAGAGAGGCTTGATGCAGAATACATGCCGACCCGTAGCCCAAAGATAGAATTCATCCCAAGGCGAGCTTGACCAGGAAGGTATACGTTTGCATTCAAGTTGACTGTTGTGCTACTCTTTCGACTTCGGTGAAGTTTGCAAGCAAAGACCGACTTCCCGCTTCCGATCAAGCGAAAGTTGCCAAAAACGCGTCGCACGTGACACAGTGACCGTTTATCGTACGGCTTAAGCGGCTGACCGCGTCAAGCCCAACGACTTTGACAGCGACACCAACGACGACTACCACTTTTTTGACCTTAAGCTCATCGGCATCCAGCTCTAAAGCAACGCAGACGCGATATAATGCCCTCAAAAGTGCCTACAAAGCAGGATGAAGCTGCTTTTATGTCCGACCTTCTCTCTGGCCTTGACGACTCGTTTTGGAACGCGGTGCCAACACCGGATCCTTCGCCACAAAAACCTAAGGCGCATTTCAAATCTCCAGTGAAGAAATACCTGTCGCCAGTGCGCTTGCGTACACCCAAGTCTACCAAAGAGAACCATGATATCGGCAGCTTGTTGGATGGGGCCGAAAATTGGGATTGGGATGACATGCTCTCGGACCAAGGGAGTCCAAGAAAATCTCCCGCGAAAAAGATCAAGGTAAGGCTTGTCAAATCAACACTAGAACTCTCACTTAGTTTCTTATATAGGCTGAAGGTGTACCTGCCCCGAACACCTCTTCTGCATTCGTCCCAGAGAAATGCACCAGATGTGTTGTCACGTCAATCAATGAATTAGCCTACGAGAAGGTATGCTTCCTTCAAAAATAAAGGAAAGTGGAGTAATTGATGCTTACTCACTTTCGCAGCGCCTTACAGTCCGTATCGAACAAGACGGAGAGTATGCCACTGTCGTCTTGGCCGACGATTGGGTAGCTTCGGATGTTCGGATCGGAGACACCGTGAACATCATTGGAGAGTTCACCATTGCTTCGACATCAACCTCCTCCTTGACTCGGACCATCTCTATCACTGCCAAAGGCAACCTGCTTATTCTTCATCCCGACCTTCTTCTCACTGCGACAGCTCTTTCCAATGCGCCCCAATGTCGGCGAAAACCTCTTCTCTCGGGTCTTGTACGATCCTCAAGCGATACCACCCCTGCTCTAGTCTGGGGACATCTATTGCATGAAGTTATGCAAGCTTGTCTTGTCGAACGCAAATGGCATGCAGAATGGGTTGAAAAGAAGGTCGATGAAGTACTTGTCAAAGGCCTCAATTGGCTGGTCCGTATCAACATTACTGTTGAGGATGCCAAGCGTGAACTGGGTGAACGAGCGAAGGGATTGCTTGCATTTGCTGATCGTTACTTAGCTGACATGCCTAAAGTCAGTTCATCACCCAGCCACTTCCTTGATTCACGTACTGATATAACATTACAGCCTCACGCCTATCTGTCGGATACACGATCAACCCGCGACCACAATAATTCCCTTCTTGCTATTCCTGAACTCTTAGATGTTGAAGAGGATATCTGGTCGCCTACCTATGGCATCAAGGGTAAATTAGATGCGACGGTAGAAACCGTTATATCTGACCCCGATCCCTACTTCCCCAAGCGCAACGTAATTTCTCGAGGTCCCAAACCTTTCGAAATCAAGACAGGTCGAGCTGTCGCAGCAATGGATCATCGTGCCCAAACTATGCTGTATACCCTTCTCGCTGCTGAGCGCTACCAGATGCAGGTGGATGATGGACTCCTCTACTATACCCAAACAGCAGAGGTTGTCCGAGTTCCACGTGGCCGTAACGAACTCAGAGGGCTCATGATAGCACGGAATGAAATGGCCTGCTACATGATGAGGCGGTATGAGAATTCAACCCGACGGCTCAAGGACAGCTCAGATGCTACCCCTCACGAACCTTTCTTGCCTCCTACAATCGATGACGACAGAACGTGCAAAAGGTGCTATGCCCTTGATACATGCATGCTCTATCGCAAGGTATGATTACAGCACACCTTGACATGCTGGGAAATCTGACTGTTTCCACAGGCTGTAGAAGGTGTTGTGGACACATCTTCCCCTATTGCGGATATCTACGATCTCAAGACTGGTCATCTCACACCCACGCAATTGGCATTCTTCAAACAATGGGAATCGCTCATCTCTCTAGAAGAGCAGGATCTCGTGAGGTTCAAGAAGGAGTTGTGGACCATGGGTGCGAAAGAACGAGAATTGAAGGGCCGATGCTTCGCATCCATGGTTTTGGACACCTCGTTTCGCCCGGTACCGACGCCGGTGACAGACATCAACAAGATCCACAGCTATACATATCGATTCCAACGTTCATCAACTCACAATGGTGGGTCAATGATATCTCTATTGAACGGCCACATCAATCCCGGCGACGCCATCACCATTTCGGTCGAACCCAACCTCCTTGCCCTGGCTCGTGGCTTTGTCGTAGATCTTACGCCGACGGCCGTCATTGTTGGTGTGGATCACAAGGTCGACCTTGACGCTATTCGCAGGCGCCTCATCAGCCCGGGACATTCTCAGCCAGCTGAATCACCAATCATCTTTCGTCTTGATAAAGACGAACTCTTCGGTGGTATGGGCAGGATCCGTGACAATCTCGCCCAAATGTTCTACGTGGGCGGTGATGCTCGCAGATTAGAATTGGTCGTCGATCTCAAGAAGCCTTGTTTCTCGGAGATAACTGAGCCAGGAACGCCTGTTTACGAGAAGGAACTGGCGCGACTCAACGTGAATCAGAGGCAGGCGGTCAATAAAGTACTTGCCGCACAGGACTATACCCTCGTCTTGGGTATGCCTGGAACGGGAAAGACGACCGTGATAGCTGTGATCATCAGGATATTAGTTGCAATGGGGAAGTCTGTTCTATTGACTTCGTATACCCATTCCGCTGTGGATACTATTCTTGCAAAGCTTGATGATGCAGATTTCGGTATATTACGGCTTGGAAATATTGACAAGGTCCGTTTTCACCCATTTCTGCGCGATGAACCCGGTTGCTTATGATTGGACCGCCATTAGATTCATCCGGATGTGCACAAGTTTACGATGCATGCATCTAAACAGGCCACGACACTCGAGGAGCTTGAGCGTCAGCTGATGACGCCGCCTGTGGTTGCAACTACGTGCCTCTCGGTTGATCAGTAAGCTATCTCGCGACTCCTCATTATCTCGACATTCTGACCCTCTTTGAGTGCCCTATTCGAACGTCGCAAGTTTGATTACTGCATTGTTGACGAAGCATCCCAGATCACACTACCGACATGCCTCGGTCCGCTACGGTTCGCCGAAACCTTCGTGCTGGTTGGGGATCATTTCCAGTTACCACCTTTGGTCAGTTGATTCTGCCCATCTACTATTCTTTGAGAGCTGTCAACTCATGAACTTGACACCTCAGGTACGCCATCCCGCTGCTCGAAAGGGTGGTTTAGATGTATCCCTCTTTCGCCGTTTATCAGACGCTCACCCGGACGCTGTGGTCGATCTCGCCTATCAGTACCGAATGAACGCTGACATCATGACGCTTTCGAACGTTCTAATATATGGGAACCGTCTACGGTGCGGTTCTGAAGAAGTCGCCAAGCGAAGTTTGCAACTTCCGAATCAGAATTATATGAACACTGTGCATGAAGGTGCGACGTGTTCGCAAGATAACTGTTGGATCAAATCAATTATGTCTGAGAGGTAAGGCTTTCGCCGATATTTCTTTTACTCGGATACTCTGCTAATGTGGCACATGACAACAGATGTCGTGCTGTCTTCGTAGACACGGATGAACTTCCTGCTCGTGACTCTCGTGTTGGAGATCTTGTTCAGAATGAGACAGAAGCAGAGCTGGTTTATCAAATTGCCACGTCTCTTTTGAACTCTGGTATTCGACAAGAACAAGTTGGGATCATCTCTCTCTACAAACAGCAAGTCAAGCTGCTCTCCCACCTCCTGCAAGACCGTAAGGAAATAGAGATCCTGACCGCGGATCGTAGTCAAGGGCGAGACAAAGACTGCATCATCATCTCGATGGTTCGTTCAAATGAGACAGGACATGTACGTCAGCTTCCTTGTTTTGGATGGGCTTAAGTTCATTATTTCGCCACAGACAGGAGACCTGGTCAAGGACTGGCGCAGGATGAACGTGTCATTCACTCGTGCGCGTTCCAAACTTATTCTCATTGGCTCTAGGAGGACACTTCAGGAAGCGCCCGTCCTGTCGGAGTTTTTCCACCTTATGGATGAACGCGGCTGGATCCTGCCGCTCCCGAAACGGGCTCACATGCTTCACCCACGGATAGCCAGCTCCCCCTCCACTCCTGGCAAGCGCACTACTTCATCGCGTTGCAGTCAGGAGTCGGACCACCATGAAGCGCTTCGACCGATGAAGAAGGTCAAAAGCCAACACCCTCCTCTAGCTGTCATCAACAGACGGCCAATGTTAAAGGACCTCGTCAACGAGGTTTTATAGCTTATCGCAAATCTAGCTTGTAATATTATCTCTCAGTGCCATCTTGGTTCCACAATGATTAGCTTTGCGTCTTTCAGTCGCCAGGCTGATCATCGCTCAAGAACTTCTTTCATACGCGGTGCCAGGAAGAATCAACATGCCAAATCAGATCAACGGTATCTAGAAGTGGGTGTGTATCACAACCCATTTATCTCTCTGGAACGTCATTCTGGGAATCCCTTGGGCGCCGATTCGGGGGCACCAGATGTCTTTTCTAGGCGAATGGTCATACGACGATGATACGGAACACCGCGTGCGAGATCACTTTGTTCCAAAGTACTTACTAGGAATTGCAATTTGCTTCCCGAAGCTATAAGCTTTCTCCCAGCACGCTGCTGATGGATACGCTGTGGCAACAGACACCATCGAGCCACAATCGCATTGGGCACTTATACGTCCTTCTACGAAGCTCGGGAACCGTCGAGAAGCATATGGAACCCAGGTTAATGTATTGATCCTTGACATACCAATGGCATCCTCTGACTAGAACGACTTTTCAACTAGTACTACAACAAGGTGGAGGCCGTACACGCGAGATCAAGATCTCGTGGGCGAGCGGTTGCGTCTCTGCATGAACGAACTCTGGCTGGGCGAGGTACTAACCTCCGAAGGCAGTTGAAAATACTAGGGGTCGAACGCACGGACGGCCAGCTGGGTGCCTGTAATAATCCGCAATCCCGCGCTGCATCTACTCGAACAGGCGAGGTCTGTATTCGACGTAAGAGGTCGAGGGATGAGTAGGTTGTGCATAGATCAATGATTTGCCCGAGTGAACGGTAGGTACCGGCTTGAACCGCCAGACATAAAGGGAACAAAAGAAAACTTCTCAGCGGAATAGGTGGCGGCCTGGATTATCGAGACCTGGCTAGGTATCACACGAGGTACAATGACTCGACAGAAGGACAAACGGTGTGGTTGGGCTCTCAGTTCAAGTTGATATCGAAGAGAATAGACCACTTCCATCTACCCGACGTACACCGACTACCCGAGGGACAATGCACCGGAGAAAACTGGGTAATTACAGTGGCCGTCTGTCAGTTCTGGAAAGGATAACGAAGGAGGAATGGATGGTCAAGCATCCAGTTACGCCTTTGAGGCACGAGGCAAGGACCCTGAGCCTCATTTATCAACAATTGTCACGACGATCTCCTTCGACGGCGGTGAACGAATTTTGTTCTAGCCAGTTTTTACTGCACCTCGGTTGTGTCGAATCTTAGTCGAGGGAAAATCCGCTAGCTATGCGCACATGTGTACGCCCGTGAGAGGACACGATTTGATCATGGAAGAAACAGAATTTTGGTGGCGTCGAAAGCATGTCCCAAATAAAATCGGACTTGCGGGCAAGGCTCGGCTGGTTTGTATTCATGTGTAAACGGCCTGCGGTGAAGAAAAGCTTGGCCGTGCCACAAAGTGGCAGATGGCGCTATGAGTGGCATGGAGGTTAGAATCCTCCAAGAATCCTTACACAGGCTGCAAGCAAGGATTTGCACCGACAAGCCGAGGATCTACAAGATCGTTGGGACTCCTCTGCAGCACATGGGCTTCAGCTGGAGTATCTTTGTTCGATGAAAGAAGCCCTCGGTCCAGCAATTAATATTAGGGAAAATGCGGTATCGATTCGTGCTGCTAATTTTTTTTCACAGCAGCATTGTGACATCTCAGAAGTCGACGATGCCGGCGGAACGCTACTAGGACTCTTGATTTCGACAGGTCACACCCTGTTTAAATGGTTTCGAAATGGAAGTCGCCGTTTTCACCGTATCTTCTATTACTACTTTAGTCTGCCCTTCTTCGAAAAACAGATACGCCTGCATTGCGAACCAAACCGATTCGTTCATGAATTGGACTAATCAGGCAATTCGCTTAACCAAAATGGCAGGCGTGGCTTTTTGTGGCTGTTCGTGCCTGCTGCATTCTCAACTTGCCGCCGGCACGAGGAGCGCTAGTTTGCGGCATCTTTTAATTCTTGCCTCATGCTTGAGAATGGTACTCGAAATCTTCTTGTACGTATTATAATTGCCGAATAGCCCCAAGACCAAGTATCCGGACCGCCACTCGCTCATACTGAGGCTTGTTTCAACCCATCAAACTTTTTGATGAATCCTTATATCTGTTGGTCCATATCGCTCACAAGATTCCATGACAGCCGGAGGGCTCGGAAAGAATGCCTTACTTGACCGTATATTCAATGGCTGTGATGATTAAGGTCCAGGGACAATATACTGGAGATGTTACATCACAAGCTTCTCGCTTACTGCGCCCTCAGGGAAAGCCCCATTTATACCAATAAGCGCGTCCAATCCCATCGGGAAGCCCGAAAGATCAGCTGTTGTGGGGACGTCAAGAGATCGGGTCCATACCGGATGGGTTCCTCCATGATGGACTGCTTCAGGTCGGCTGGCCACATCTCCGAGATGAAGGACTGCCCTCATCCAACCCATTTAGAACCAGCCGAGGTCGCTAGGTATATAATCCCTTGGTATTTTTCGGTCAAGGCTCCCAAGTCATCGACTTTCCCCTCCGTTTCTAGCTTGCATACCATCTCCCCTCTCGACAGCTAGTCAACCACTTATCTCACAACCACTCGTATCCTACCTCCTTCAACCATGCAGATGTTTGGCGAGATACCCGATTTTTTGGTCGCTTGGATCGAAAAACAACAAACCTTCTGGGTGGCATCAGCTCCCCTGAGTGCAGATGGCCTTGTCAACATTTCTCCCAAGGGCGTCGCTGGTACTTTCCATGTTGCCAACCCTCATCAAGTCTGGTATGAGGACTTATCTGGCTCAGGTATTATTCTACCACCCGTAGTGTGTTTCCTCATGTCGCTGACCATTATCCTTAGGCGTCGAGACCATCTCACACATTCGAGAGAATGGTCGCGTCACAATTTTGCTGAACGCGTTTGAGGGTCCTCCCCGAATCGCAAGGTTGTATGGCAGAGGTGTGTGCATTCCGATCAATGTATGATTGACGACGTAGATCTAACTGCTCGCAATCAGGCTCAGTCTTCGAATTTGGCAGTCCAGAGTACAACTCTCTCCTTCCTGAGGGTAAGAGACACCCTGGCTCGCGGGCCGTGATCTTCTTGGACGTGTTCAAAGTTGCAACCGTATGTTTCACTCCGCCTCTCTCCCCTTTTGTCTATTCTTACGCTTTTCGGATCAGACATGCGGATATTCAGTCCCACTTTACGAATACAAAGGTCATCGAACCCAGCTTCTGGATTGGGCCGCCAAAAAGGAAGCTATCGACCGCATGGCGGAACTTACTCCTCCGAAATATCAACCGAAACCAGAAGGACAAGAGGTCGCTGCAGCCTCTTCTGCTGTGGATTCGTCGCTACCGCCGATGCCTTCAACAGGTATGAAGCGGTGGTGGCAGGAGAGGAACATGAAGAGTTTGGACGATCTTCCGGCGCTTGACGCTGCTCATGCCTCCCACCAGGTCTTCAAATCTCGACCTGTGCCGAAGAAGTCTGTCTACGAGATCACAGGAAACGTCAACGCTGTCCAGCACGTTGAAGTCGCCTCGAAGGGAAAGGTGACCTCGGTCTCAATATTATTCAGCGACGGCGCAGCGTTTGAACCTAGATCACTGCTACCGTTCTTCTTCGGCGTATTTATCACCCTCCTGTGCGGGCGCCTCAGTGGCATTGCTGCACAAGCATTGCTACCTGCATGAAAGGTCGCCTTGGACTCTTTTTCTCCGAACTCTCTATAGTGTACGAGTCCGACGCTAATAAGTATACCTTACGTAGCCCATACCAAGCACGATAATCTTGGAACTTTGTATTTTTATTCCATAAATCATTATCATCTTCCATCTTGTGGAGCCACCAATCCAGAGTGCCGCCTCTCTTCCGCCCAGTACCCGCCGCCTCTTGGCCGATTCCGAGTACCTGAACGGCTTTGTACATTCATACCGCCACAGGTTCAGGCTCCTCGTATGCGGCGAAAATCCACGGCACTATAGGAGGCAGCCGCGGTGAGTTCCGATATTTCGGGCGGGCGCGATGCACCTCAATCAGCGAAATCTTAGAGATGCGAGGGGCTATGGCCGTGTCTTGCGGTTAGGTACATCCATGTCTGTTTTGGTCAATCTGCTCATGGCAGTGTGATTTGCTCAATGGATTTTGAATACTTAGATCCGCGGAGCACCGTTTGAGAGACCGGGTTACGGGACATTCAATCCGACGATAGACCAGATTCGCATATGGTTTCTTAGCAGTAGGAGAGCGATTGGCATAGATCAGTTGCAAAAGGGTTCAATGCAATGTCGATTTATGGATATATTTGTGCGCCATTTTAGTGGCAGGCCCCAATATTTGTCGTGGAAATTAACGACGTAACGATTTTATCCGCACGAGGCAGATCAGTGGTTTTCGAAGACTGCACCAAGTGAGATTGGGCAAGCAGTGGAAGATGCAATAGGTCCTAGACGTCGGAACCATCACTTTCCTGATGTCCGTTGTCGGTTTGCCATACCATCCCGATATACAGGATGGTTGGTGGTACGGCACACGCGGGAGTTCAAGCTAATTACGAGTTGGTCCCACAATACTTGTCCGTACCCCACGTATCACGGACTTTGCACACATCAAAACACATGAAGGTCAAAACGTCTAACAAGCTCGAATGACATTATAGGAGGCATGGTGACCGGCTGTGTTCGACATAGAAACCATTAAATATACGGGGTTATCATACCTTTAAACCAGCGAACATAGATGGCGTGGGCGAAGGCTCCAGCGAGGAAGGAAAGGATAATACCTCCCTCAGAAGCTCCAATTTCGGGTAAACGTAAATTTGAAACTTTGCTTTCCTCCTGCCTTCCGGTTTCGACCCGACCCAACCTTTCGTCGTCCTTGGTCAGTGGTCCTTCCGGCCTCCTGAATGTATATTTCGCATGCAGTTAGCAAGGCCGGTAGACCATCCAGATTGACAGCATTTGAAGTTCTCCAGTAGTTCTTCAGGCCGCGCCTTAGCATGCGCTCAATTTGTGGGTCTAGATCTCCAGCAGCGGTTTCTTCCTGCCCGTTCTGTCCTTCGATATCACCTTTCTCGAACATCCTGAGGGTAGACAGGAGTCTATTGCGAGGGGCCTTATAGGTATAGAAGGGAACGCCGAAGCCACAGGACTAAACTTCCATGTAAGAGCCGGTAAAGTTAAGACACCGACTTTAGTACGTACAGTCCCGACTTTGAAAACGTCAATCATTATGATCGCACGAGAGCCTTCTGTGCGCTTCTCGCGCGGCAGGAGGGCATTGTATTCTGGTGAGCCAAATTCATGGACCGTGCCTAGAGCGCATGATTAGCCTCAATATGACCCTTGGATTACTCGTTACAGACCTTTGCCAAACAGTCGAAGAATCCTCGGAGGGCCTTCAAATGCATTGAACATGATTGTAATCCTTGCGTTCTCGCGTACGTGCGCTACTGTCGAAACGCCTGAACCCAGTGAGAAGAAACCACAGAGTCCATGAAAACCTCGGACGTACCGCTGCCAGTCAGGTCTTCATACCAGACTCTATTTGGGTCAATAATATGGAACGTTCCCTCAACACCTTTGGGAGAAAGGTTGACCAAACCATCCTCGGAAAGAGGAGCTGTGGCCACCCAGAAGACCTTCTGCTCCGTGATCCATTTCATAACGTTTTGAGGAATTTCGTTGTAGTACTTCCCCATGGCTGAGAGGAAAGGGAACACGGTCAATAATACGCGGAGATATGCCAGCCGCACCTCTAGTTTAAATGCTAGCTCCTCCTTCCGCTTCCATCCTCTGATTAGCTGAGTAGAAGGCTGGAAGCGTGGTGCCGTTCCACACAATGCGGCATGAAAATCAGCTATTGAATTGAAATCTTATCTGATACGTGATGGCGCCATGACGCTAGCTCCAGAGTCATCGGAAGGACTCCGTTTGAGGTTGGTACTACTTGCCCTTTCATGAAGGCTTCCAAAGTTTGGGTGTAAGCCTTGACCTTAGCCAGTATTTGCAGATTCTTATCAGATAAGATGTTGCCAGCACTATCAACTTGACAACTTCAGCACACCATTTCGTTCACCTTGTACCCCGGTCTGCCAGCCTCTCAATTGAATTGAGAACTGACAAGTATCGACTCACGGTGACCCATCCACGTGGCAGACTTTCCCGATATACATGGTAGTGCCCTGACCTCATGCGCAGTCTTTAGGTGGCATGGAATATAGATGAAGCCCCCAAATGGAAGGGTCGAAAACGACCACTCGGATGGGGATTGAACAGCAGGTTGCATACATTCAAACGTCACCATTACAGCCGTAATGTCCTAGTCGGCATCTAGACTTGGAGAACGAGAATAGAACACGTCCTTTCCTCTCGCACGATGACCATATACGCGGAAAGGACCCTAAAAGGCGGAACTCTGTTTGCTTTCCGTAGGGAGGAGTAGGAATGACACCCGATTCCGTTTTCCATCGGCGCGATTGTGCGGGGCGATCATGGACCGGGAGAAATGCGGAAGTAAAGCTCGCTGCCACGATTGTTCAGTCAACAAGTCGTAAGACGTAGGCGGAGAAATACCAACCTGTGGTTTGAGAAGCACTTCAATCCCTAGCTGAGAAAAGGGGGTGGGAAATCGGACCGGGTGCCGAAACCGCGTGACGTCACCTCGTGTGTGAGGCATAACGATTTGCTGGGCCTCAGACTGGGGCTGCCGTTCAGTGGAACAGTGAAAAATCGAAAAAAAAGCCGTTGAATTGCCTTCTATCCACTGCTGATGGGTTGACCAATATTGAATTAGTCGCCACGCAGCATGGGTCGCAAATATCGTGGGCGCGGTGGGGGCGACTCGGCGCCGCGGCAAGGGACATTGATTGTCGCCAAATTATCACAACAAGTGCATTGTATGGAAAGCAAGGGTACTGAAGTGACAAAGGCACAAACAACGGCATTGTAGGGCCTTCCCTAGGAGAAGGGTAAGGGAAGCTACCGCTTCGGCCCTCTTAGGACCCCAAATTTTGCCCGTAGGTGTGCTCCAACGTTAGTGCGAGCTATCGGTCAAGAAGGTAGGAAGGCAAATCGGGAGGGCATGTCCGAATGATTGAGAAGATGGGGGACAAAACTATTCTCTTGAACGCAATGTGTCGATTGATGGTCCAGATGTGAAGGCTCTCAGAGTTCAGTGCTTGGGTCACTTGGTAAACGCCAAGGTAAACTGCGCTGCCTGTGGTTGATCGACTGAAGGCCGCAGTAATGAATACCGGAGGAGAGGGAGAGGGATTCACAGAAGCAATGACAGACCTCGACAAAATTAAAATCGGAAGCATAGTTCGGGCTGTTGTAGCCTGTCGGGATCATGGCCCTACCGGAACTCTTCTCTTCCATTCTTTCAGATGTTAACATGGCGTTGATCATCTCCGTCCGCGTGTAAGTGTAGAGAAGGGTAGATGGGTGCATTCGACGACGTTTGTCGAAGTCGCAATATTATCATCTATGGAATCGAGGACTGGAGGTATGGAAGCCTGACAGACCAGGAGATCCAAGAGGTCGTCGAATGATCGTCAGTATAAAAATGGTAGATCCGGATTGCAAGATAAGAGACATCGCAACACGAGGGGGTGCATCCAGCCAAAGCAGTTCTTTGGAGGCGTTTCTTCCAATCCTACCGTATGGCCAATTTTGTCGTAAATCTTTCCAATAACTCATTGACACATTTAGCTATCGGAGAGGTAACAAAGAATGGACCAGCTCAGTTGTAACTCGGAGCGAGGTATGCGAGAACCGAGCCAGGTTGATTAAATTAAGCACGGCGCCCAGAGCCGGTTTTGCTCCGCGTACTTCTTTGCATTTGTATTCAACATTGCCGCAGAAGCAGCGTACAATCGTTCGAGGCCTCGTAGACCCAGGCTATACACTCGTATCCAGAAGTTGCGGTCAATTGAGGGAAATTTGCCAGTTCCTTGAATCAAGTTGAATCGCCCAGGAATAAGGTGTAAAACGTCGAGTAGTTATGACGACTTCAATGACGATGTGTAATGTAGGCCGTACGACGATCACCTTGAAGCTTCTGCGAGTCGGACTAGATTCCTACAGGAAATGCATTTGTTGCGCGAAGAGCAAGGGATTTACCTGAGCACAGCGGTTTTCGTCGATCTTGCTACCCTAGAGTATGCTTCTTCAAGTGCTCCTTCGCGACCGCCCTAGGGCTCCATACAAGTAAGGTCAAGATAAGGTGGAGCACTTGGTTGTTGATCATGGTGGTCGATTAGCTTGCTAGTGACTATAGAGGGAGAACAAACGTTTCAAAACATGTGGCGCGACCAGCGCTCAACGTCCCAACCTTTCTCAAACTGTCACGTCGATCATCTTGCAGTACAGAGACTCCCGTATAAGTTCCCATATTCTTGCTGTCTACTCGGTGGTTCCACTGGGTGCAGACCATGGATCTACGACCCTTCCAACAACTTGTGAACAGAATACCCATTGGGCTGACTTGATGCGGTCCCTAAGGCTGCAGTGAGCTGTTAGCGACGAGCACACTTGGCTCCGGAGTTGTATATCTTCAACCAGTAGCTTCGAGCTCTGGAGGCTAGGTTGCAGGCCACTCGATTCCGAGCTCGATGCAGGGATGGTCATAAGAAAGAGAGAACCGCTGTTCTTTCCGGAATCCGTCCCCTCAATCATGCTCAAGGGATCACCACAACTTTCTTCTTATCTTTCGACCACGTCCATTCTGGCAGGCGAAATTGCCTGCGTAGGTGATGGTGAGCTCAGCTTGTCCAGTGCTTGGCTCGAAATTGACGAATTTGTTATCAATAGGATCAGGTGTCAATGTAAGGCATGTTGGTTTGTTTCGAGTTACCTTGTTCGAAGGAAACCTCCGTCGTTAGCAAATCCATACCTGTAAGTCTGAAGTGTCATTTGTTCCGGTAAATGTACAATATCTCACCTTTGGACCAGGGTCACTACGGATCTCAACACGGTCCACGACAGATTGGATTTGAACGACTGGATTAGCAGTTGTTCAACAAGGCCATTTCAAGGGTGGACAGGCCTACAGCTTCGACGCCTGCCGTCATTGTTAAACTTGGATGCACCACCCGGCCGTTCAAGGACTACGAACGACCCTTGGACCGACATGCATTGCTCCTGAGTGCACAGCGGATGTGAATCGAACAGCCAACTCGCTAGGGCTGAATGGAATGGGAAGATCCTTTTTAGGTCGAGATGTTGAGATCTCAATGATTTCCCCTTCCCTTTGGGTATACCGTCCTCTCTACCACAAATCCAATCAGATCCTATGACACCTCAAAATCGTCCGACAGGGCTCGTGTTTCATTTTCGTTGGAGGGCGCCTAATTATTCGAATTCAGCAGCCACCCAGTCAGGTGGCGTCCACGGTGACCAATAGCCAGAGAAGCCGGCTTATCCACGACTTTGGAGCATGCCCATTGATATATTAACTTCAAACTTTGCTGCAGCCTCCTTACTTTCCCTTGCGGCCTGCTCTCATCTTGGACCAGTTCCCACTAGAAGATAATGGTCAAATATTTCGACTCCATCCCTCGTCCTCTCCTCAAGTGGATTCCCGAACAAAAGACATTCTGGGTTGCTACAGCACCATTGTCTGAGGATGGCTTCGTAAACATCTCTCCCAAAGGAGTTGATGGCACGTTTCACGTCATTGACGAGACTAGGGTGTGGTATGAAGATCTGACAGGAAGTGGTACGTGCTTTACTTCGTTTGCTTTCTTTCTCATCCGAAGTTCGATGGTCGCTGTAGGTGTAGCGACGATTGCTCATGTCAAAGAGAACAAAAGGATCACAGTGTTGTTCAACGCCTTTGAAGGACCTCCTCAGATTCTACGTCTGTACGGCAAAGGTGATCAAGTCATTCAAATGAATTTCCACACGTTCTGATATCCCTAAAGCCACCGTTTTTGAATTTGGTACACCGGAATACGAGGAATTCCTGCCCGCAGACAAACGCACCTGTGGTTCTCGATCAGTCATTATGATCGAGATAATTAAAGTAGCGACAGTGAGTTCCTAGATCTACCTCTTCACATATATCATGTTCTCACCTTGGCCAAATATGATAATAGTCTTGTGGGTTTGGTGTTCCGTTTTACACCTACCGGTCACAACGCAACAAACTTCTCACTGTCTCCAAAGTCTTCGAGCGAGCGACCCTCATGACTGACGAAGAACGTGAAGCTATCAGTCTTCCCGATGATGGGTCTGTCGATGAATCCGAGACGAAGATCGTTAAGAAAGGCATCAAGTATTATTGGAAAACCATGAACACGTACAGCATCGATGGTTTGCCGGCATTGGAAGGCTCATTCGACTCCAAGGCCACATTCTGCATCCCGGACGAAGATTGGGCACCGGACGATGAGACCCTTCCGTCCAAAACTCGTAGGCTAGGAGATGTTGAGGTCGGCGCCCAGCAAAACAGACTGAAGGGAGGGGTGAGAGAAACTGATGTGAAGATTGTTCTTGCGTTTCTAGCTGGAGTCCTTGTCACAACTTCATATCTCAAGTTCTTGAAAGGAGTTGCAATCTGATTGGTTATGCTCGTGTATTTAAAACGCCTTTGGTCGATTTACTGCACTGCATAGGCGATTCTATTGGATTCCGTGGTACTATTGTATACCAGATTCAGGTTGCGCCTGCAATCTTATGAACCTCGCCATCCCCGTCTTCAGCATTCATTCCGAGAACGACAGCATCCAGAAATGTTTGTGGCATGTCGTAATGGATCTGTACCAATGGTATATTAGGATTCGTCACATGTAGCAGATGCCCTTCAATCGACTCACAAAGTGGTTGGCACCTTGGACCTGCACGAAAACCACTCTTCGTGCATCTTCTCCCTTGGACCTGCGTTCCTTGTACAATTGCACAGACGCGTAAAACGGCCACCACTGAGTCCATGGAGTGTGGGTTGCAGAAATATAAGTGACATGAACTTTAGGGAATACAGCATCGGGCTTTGAGGCGTTCAAGAGGAGTGCATCTGCAGCACGTCTCATAACTGCGCCAAGTTTCTCACTAAAGAAATATAATCAATATTGGGTTTTCCATAGTCACAACGAGGTTCGAGACTACTCACGGAGCGATTTCTGTCCTGGATGGGCCTTGGAGCGAGAACTGCTCCTTCCAATCTTCTTCCGTCAACCAGTCTGTAGTCGCCTTTGGTCCTCGTTTGTCAAAGGGCATCTCATTGATAGACTTTGGGTTGGTAGGTGTTTCCATGTAGGAGCTGACCCAAACCCCAAAGTCGCGGAGGAGCTCATCAATAGGTTTGTTCTCTGGGTTCGCGAATGGTAGATACAGCTTTGAGAAGTCCGCGTCGTCCGGTAGAGGTAAACCAAGAGGCGGGAAGGGCGGATCTGCGTGGCGCAATCAGCTTCGAGCAATGCAGGGAGAGAAGTAGCGTGCTCACCATACAAAATCATGTCCTTGATATAGGGCTCGATGAAGTCATAGGGCAGCAAATCACGACTCAAGAATAAAGGCGTGGTGTGCGTATTTCCCATAGACCAGCCCACGATAGCAATACCACCTTTCTTGCGATCTTCCGAGACTTTGGGAATATTCTCCTTCTTGATGTATTCCTCGATGAATTCTCCCAGCTGCGTGGCGATCCTATCCCAAGCAACGTCTTTACCAGAGTTCCAGTCATCGACTTCTTCCTGTGTGTAAGGCGTGGTGCCGGGGTATTCACGCCTGTTAAGGGCGACGATGCGCAAATTCATTGCCAGGGCATGTTCAGGAAGTTTCTTGAAACCATCTGACGGGTAGATGTTAATGTATGCTACGACGGTGAATGGAGGCACAGGGTGCACTTACTAGCTGTGAATCCCAATCCATGGAGGATCAGCAGAGTCGTGTAATCCTTGGAATCGACAGGAGCACCACTATCATAATAGAAATAGTCGATACCGTTGGGCAAGTGAGCGGTATTTGGAGTCCAAGAAGGCATTGTTCAAGGAGCGAAGAACTGGGGATTATCGATGGTGGTCTGATTTATATGTGAATGATGCACAGCACATCATCTCCAATCCACACGGGCTACTATACCCTTTCAACACGACCTCGAGTTGGGCGCCTTTCCACGCCGCAATGGAGGAGCCTGAACTGAGATAAAATCATGGATGAGGCTACGGCTTGCGACCGATGATCATCCACCGACATCCAGCGCCTGACGTTGTCCGGGCAGCAAGGGCAAGAAAATGTGAAGCGACCGTGGCTGATAGATACAACCGTGGATTCTAGGAGATTCGCATGCTCAAGTGAGTGCTCTCTGTGCTATACACCAGTGTCTGGTCATCGTGCACATCGTGGTCATTGTCAGAAATTGAGTGGTGTTCGACCGTGGGATTTTGATTCACGTCTCCGCCTGCCCTAAACAGAATAAATGCCTCTTGCTTCTACCCCTCATCCTTCTCCGAGAGCAGGCTCATAACTTGACATGGTTTGGGATATCTTCTGCATAATTTACACAGAATTATCAAAGGCTATCAAGAAGAAGAAAACAGACAGCGAACACCGCAAGCATGGCTAGAGGTTTCTGCTGGCTGTGACCTCGTAATTCAACCATCCAGAGCTTACGGAATAGTCACTGGATCATTCTAATTACAACGAACGTAAGGCAGAGAGCTTCTACTCGAGGTCTGGTTCTTACGCTCTTATGCTTTCTATCTAGTTTTCCCCGCCTCTTGTATCTCCGGAACTGATATCTGGGAGTGCCTCAGATCTGAGGTGGTAGGGCTGGCTTCAGCGGCCATATCAATTGTGCTGCTGCGATATCAGCGCCCAAAAATAGTAGCCTTCCAATGCTGCAACCCGTCCCCCTCCACCTATTCAGTTTCCTGCCACAGGCACTACCTCCGCCATATGGTCAGACATTTGCACGGACGACCTGGCTCGATTATCACGACAATGGGGATCGTCTTGAATTCTCGAAATGTATATCTCTACGGAATCTATCGCAGAAGAGCGTTGCTTTGATAGATGGTAAGTGCATCTAATTCCTTGGACTTTTCCGGCCACTGACTATTCCTGACTCCCTCAGATATGATCCAGGATCAAACGGCACGCATACTGCTGTACTCTTTCTATATCTGTAGACCAATTACGACATGGATATGTTCATCGCGCCTTGAAGTTGGACCGTATTATGGCCTCTTGTGGTTCACCGGGTTATGAAGTTTACCGGTCACCGGTCACTTTGCATGTTGGCTGTCAAAGCCTCCTCCGAGTCCTGCTTCGCGGTCTCGATACAATGCTTCGTTCCCGCGTACTTGACACCAAGCTTATTCAGCTGCTTACTTCTTCCATGACTGCCCGAGTGGAAGCGACCTTCACTTGACCAGATGATCTCCAGAATAACTGGGCACCTGACATAGCGCAGCCAATCAGGGAAAGGCAGATTATACATGCCCAGCGATTGCGCCATTTCACTCCCCTCCGGCTATCTGGATATAAAGAGGGTGGACGAGTGTCGTACTGGACGTCACACATCTATCCTCAAGACGAAGGATACCCATATCAACCTCTGAAAAGCACAGATCACCTTGAACGCTATGGTCGCTGTCCCTCCCGAAGAACCCAAATCCACCACCGCCGTCCTCTCATTCTCCCAACCTCCGGCCGATGGTTCCCCAGCCTACCACTACGTCAATGCTGATTCGCAGACTGGTGTCCGCCAGCGAAACTCCATTCCAGTCACGCACGAAGTAACTATCTCGAACGCTCGCCTTGCGGAGGAAGAACCTACCCTCGATACACATGGTTTCCAAATATTCAATCGGCCCGCGGCACATACCACCTTTACCGATGATAAGGAGATAGAAACGGAATATTATGAGGAGAGCATCCAAGCGTTGAAAGACATCACAGGAGCAAGCAGGGTGGTGATCTTTGACCATAGTACGTTCAAGCTAGCTTTATGTTCTTGACTAGACCTCTAATGTAATCATCCCTATCCAGCTATCCGCCGCCGTCGCCCTGGAGAGATCGATGATTCCCCTCAGAAACGCCAGCCGGTCGCCAACGCCCACGTCGACCAAACCACGAAATCCTCCATCGCTCGTGTACACAGGCACCTTCCCGCATCCGATGCACCGGACCTCCTCAAGAAGAGGTTCCAAATTATCAACCTCTGGCGTCCGATCAACCACCCAGCCTACGACTGGCCCCTTGGTCTCTGCGATTACAGAACTGTGAACAAAGAGAAGGATGCGTACCCTGTTGCGTTGATCTACCCGAAGGAGTTGAGAGAACCTGGGGAGACCATGGCAATCAATTGGAGTGAAGGGCAGAAGTGGTGGCATTGGAGAGGCGTCAAGCCTGAGGAGATGATTCTTATTAAATGGTGGGTGTCCCTGCTATACCTTGGGAAGCAGCAGGAACTAACATGTATGACGCACAGCTTCGACTCAATTCAAGATGGAAGCGTGGCAGTATTCACGCCCCATACTGGATTCGAAGACCCGAATACGCCTGCAGGATCTCCCTTGAGAGAGTCTATCGAGTTGAGGGCTCTGGTGTTTTACGACTAATGAATGTAAATCCTAAAGGCTAATTGTACATTTAAATTCCTATCCTTGACAACCGTGCAAGTTCCTATATAATATGCAGCACAGTCGTCCACGAATCTCTTGAAATACAAGAGTGCGTGAGGGTAACTATCCGAAAGACCGTCCGTTGTTTATGTTACAATAGGTAAATATTTCTTATTCCCCGTGCTTCCTCACCAAAATCTGGCACTTCGACCCCGACTCCCATAATCCTTTGCTGTTTGGATCTCCTTAGCAGACCTCAACGGAATAAACTCGTCCATCTCAGCTCCCTCCCACTCATCTGCGTCACCGATCTTGAATGCCCCTCGTCCATTAACCATTATATCCTCGTCCTCCATCAATCCCAACGATGCAATATCCTCCTGTGCCCATCGAACCAGTCTGCTCTCACTTGTCCTCCATGACACCAGTGGTATGAGTGATCGAGCTAGTCGAGGGATTCTCCATCGAAGGCTTCGGAAGAGAGGATGTGGGATGGTGAGATAGGATATGGCAAAACGGGCTTTGCTCTCGAGGCCGGGTAGCCGTTCGACAATCCCTTCTGAGAAGGAAGATATTCGGGATCTAACGACGTTCTTGGCGTGCGGTGACGTGCTGACGACTAGGGCTGTAGTAAGCATAAATCTATGGATTCATCGTGAGTGTTACAGCCAATAGAAGGTAATTTGGCAACTTACAGAGCTATGAAAAGAGTGGCTGCCATCCAGGGACGGAACTTTCTATGGGGTGGGGGAGAAACTAAGTCAGTTTCCCCGTCCCCTTCAGTCTTGTCTGAACTTTCATCTTCGCCCTCCCCGTAAGCCGAAAGAACATTGTCTGTTGTAGCTCGTCCCAATGGACAGCTGTGTTTCGATCGCCACCTAAACTTGTGTAGCCCTCCTGACTCTTCAACAAAGGAGAGGTGTGAGTGCTAAGATAGAACGGTTGGCTAGCCTATTCAGTCATCCTCAACGAACTGCTGACCTCGGATTCGTTTGCACATTCGAATTCAATCTCTGCATGGGCAGGATCGTTCATCAATAAACTGAGGTGGGTCAGGGCTATTGTGGTATCAAACGTGCGTCATTGGCTAAACTCATGATCTCGTTGTGGAAAAAACTCACGTAGGTATGGTAGTTTGCCTTTGCCTGCCCGAGGACCAGGCTTTGTCGTCAAGTCATCTCGTAGAGCAACAGAGATTCCAGAGAAGCTTGGCCCTGCAATCGGGATATGTTTCGTTACAGATGTCTGCTCGGGCGGGTAATGATCTGAGCCACGAGTTTCTGTAGATATTGCGTCAATGCACTGGTGGTTAGATCACGAACCCGTCTTTGCGTACCTTCCATGCACACCCAAGTCCCTCTGGGACACTGTAGGTAGGTTATAAACTTTCAATTGCCAGTCATGGAACGACTAGATGACCGTACGTTGGGATCACCGTTTGCGGTCAGGAAGGAGAAGGTATATCGCCTCTGTGACCAGCTCCATCGCCCTCTCCCTTCTTCTGAAATCTCTGAGCCGCCGTCAATATCCTCCAGGCTTCTCTGTAGAATCAAAGGGCAGAGATCATAGGTTGAGTCGCCTAGATCAAAGCGGCACTCGGAAGCTAGGTCATTCTTGAGAAACCTGTGAGTGAGAGCATGACTAGAGCTCGTCGCCTCCGCCGTCGCCTCTATTACAGACGATAGTAGAGTAAAATATGCTGCGACGATCATGCTATGCGCAGCAGGAGGGAGTGGTGGATTCGATTCAAAAGGTTAGCTCCTCCCAGGCAGCATTTGAATGTGGAGGTAGTTCTGCCGAATCAATCGGGGTAGAGGGATGCTCTGTTTTCCCTAGGATCATGACATCAACTTTCACCAGGAATGGCTGAAAGTGGATAAATCACTGTTATTTTTACGTGGAACTGACCTAGATTGTTAACTGAGGAGAAAGAATTGATGCCTAAACTCTCCCGGGAACAGATGACCTTCCCTGGCCGCCCTCAACCATGCTGCCGCCTTGGCTGCCGTTCGAGCCTCGAAGCCCAGAAGCCCACATTCGCGCGCCTGCCCCAAGGCGCTCAAACGTCGGAAATTGTACTTGGATTGTACCTCGCCCTTTAGAGTGCCTGAGCTGAACTAACTTGGAGAATCAGTTGAGATAGATAGTGACTTTGGAAGCTAGGCATATCAAGTGGCATCAAAACGGTCTCGTATGTCTTTGGGAAACCATTGGTAAGCCTCGTTGGCGTAGTGGTAGCGCGTCTCACTTGTATGACATGCAATGAGAAGGTCATTCGTTCAATCCGGGTACGAGGCAATTCTTTTTGCTCCCTCAAGCCGTTGCAGATAATGCCTCCTTGGGGGTTCTGCGCCGTTGTTATTTTGATTTCGCTGGCGAACAGCAAGTATCATTGTGCATTATTTATACAATTCAACAATTATATACCCGAAAGCAATCGACGTAAGTCGATCTACGAAGGCTTTGTACTCCCACTTTATTCCGCTCTGCGGCTCTGGTATCATGATCGAACACGATCTGTAGGTACAATGGCTCCGACCGACGCGGCTTCAGTGGGTTTTGAGGGGTCCCTCGTTCCTAATTGAGGGGCAATAGCCGTCATCCGCGAGTAAAACGTGGATTTAGTAGGCAGTAGCATACCCCATACTGTTACGTTGGCCATCGTCCTTCTCGACATGAGTCTGGACGGTAATTGCGACAGGTTCACGCTGGTTTCTCTTAGATAAAACTCAGTCCTGGTGTATGATACGACAGGGTATAATAACGTACCTTCTCCGGGATATATGGTGTACTTTGTTCTGAGGCGACGTTGGTACCAGAGTCATACCGGTTCCATCTGCCGAGGGAGCCCGACAGTTGTGACAAGTGGATGGAAACAGGTTCATCGGTCTTCTCTCTGAGTTCATCCCGCGCATTGAGGGTTGCGAGGTAGGAGTTCAAATAGACTATTCTGGATTAGTAAACCTGTGGTTTTCTCGGAAGAAAAAATACTCACGTTTGCTCAGGAGTAGGTAGAAACCTGGAGAGAGAACGCCACTGTAAGCATCTAAATTCAGGGTACAATGATGAGACTAACCGAGGAAGATGAAATTATTTGGCATGACTGCGTAGGTGATCGTTCCAAGCGCGGCGTCGATGCTAGCGAACGGAAGCAAGGTGAGAGAGAGGACGCAACGTGGAGTTGGTAGACGAGCTCACGCAACAATAAGGCCAGTGTTGACCGTGTACAACATGAGCGTATTGACCACTGAATCGGTCCTAACAAAATCGTCAGGGGAGCCTCCACCACGTCCGCAGGGAGCTTACTTCTTGAAACCTGTTCTTGACCGGAACAGCAAAACGGAAAGTCCGAGAGCAACACTGAGGTCTGCGGACGTTCCAGAGGCAAAGTTGAGATAAAGTAGAGACTAAAAGCGGAAGGTGAGTATAACCGCCATGGTAGAGTTTGTGGAGGCCGCCGTCGTGAACAGTCGAATATACTCACAGAAAGGGTATCAAGCTCCAAGTACGTCGTGATGGCGAAACTGCGATAAGAAATTGAGGCGTGATATGGGCATATTGTGGAGGTACACTCACGCTTTTACGGTGATAACTGGCAAAGCACAATTGGTGTTAGCAAAGGGCGTCTATAATCTCGAGAATTGCCTTCGTACCAATACCGACGACTAGAAATTAGGTTAGATTTGCGAAATTCGTGAACATAGGCAGATGCACTCACCGAGGTCTGTGGTGGATATGGCCATCTATTTTCGATCATCAATGTGGGTTTGCTCCCATAGATGGCTATGACTTACAATCCATGCAGTATAAATCCAGTTCCCGTGGCTCACTACATGCAGGATGAGTCAAAACCAGGTGATTGAGGAGGCTCATCCAACTCACATCTCCAGAACCGCCGAGCGAACATCGCCCGGATCAAGAAATTGGACAGTGACTAAACAAGGTTGAGTGCGGGGTTCGTGGAAGCTGCCTCAAAATACTCACCGTCACGGCGACATGGACCTAGAAGATGTTTCATTAATCAAGCCGCATTAGCAGAGATGAGGGAGAACCACATACAATCACACTCCTATTATCACACGCGTTATTAACGGAGGCATTATGCGTATACGGAAAACTTACCAGACGGGTATCGTGATGGCTATCGGATTGAGGTAGTTGGAGACAAGGTAATGGTAGAGAAGATGGCAGTTCAGCGCTGAGTCGAAAGTGTCCAGCAACCTAGGGCGAGGGTATCAGCCTCGTCAATTAATTGGAAAACGTCTTGTCGACTGACCAAAGACCTCCAACCTGAAAACGCGTAAATTAGAATCCCTGACAGGAAGGTGTGCGGCATCGTGGGCTCTTACCATCATTCTAAATAACGGGCGATCTCTGGCCCTCCGCTGGAAGTACGAGAATGTCTGAGCGCATGTGATTCCCCACAATCTGAGCAAAGGGAGCAAACGATCAGCTGATCGGCAAGGCAAAGGCGTGTAGAGAAAACGTACCCCATGGCCACCAATCCACCAATAAGCAGTGCGCCTAGCGTGTTGTCGAACTTCGGGATGGCGGTCATTCCTGGTATTGAATTACCAGCCCCCGGGACTGCAGTTGCATTTGCTGACATCGTGATAGTCTTGAATTTTTCGTAGGATTAAATCGGTGACGGAAAGGACAGAACCGTGCAAGAAACAAGGAGAGAATAGGGTGGCTAAAGGAAGGAGGGAGGGGGCCCGCGTCAAGCCAAGAGCAGTCTTGTGTGAATATATACCTCCGTCCCGAATGTCAGGATATCCTTCCTGGCTTCTCGGAACCACAGAACCTCTGTATGACGGGCTGAGATCAATCGCACTTGACTGGTCGGATGTGTAGAGACTGCTCGACGGTGTGAACTTGGGGGCGTCGAAAGGGAGCCAGGCATGCGATCACTCGCTGTTATTATAGGATTGCCCACAAGAGGTAGAGTGATCTCGGCGATGAGGTCCTCTTCGGGTATCTGTCGTTCTGTTGTCCATGTTCTGCTGCCCCTAGCATTCGGCATCGCCTAAGGGGGATATGATCTGAGGTTGAACCCTCTCGATAATGAAGGCGTGATTTGCCGAATAAAAGCAAGCCCCGAGTGCCTTTGAAATCGGCTTTTCAACAGTCCAAAGCCTGCGAAGTGTTCAAGCAGCAGGTTTGTAAGACCCAAAAGGCAGATGTAAATCAGCTTAGGCGCGGCCTTCTCCTTAGCCCTGGCCTCCTACAATTAACTAAATCCATGGTTCGATCGATCATCGCTCTTTGCGTCTCGAGTTACGAATGCAATGATTTCCAATGACTCCCCGAAGGAGAAGTGAGCTGGGAGGATTTTTGCCATCCCTGAGCCCTCGGAACAATCGTAGAATGAATGATAACGACATAATCCTAACCTTAAAAGGCTACACAGGCTCAACACGAGCTGTTGCCCCACAACACCTTTCGATGAAAAAATCCAACACGAAGATTATCCTTCAAGCAATGATACACGGTGCGAATGCGGGGAAAGACTCGGGAAAGACCAAGGTTTCGACAATCTGGGTATGTTACTGTGTCGCAACATGTGCTGTTTTGATCATCCAGGGTGGTCGAGGCAGCGGCCATCGGTGGGTTGATGGTGATATTGGACAAAGTTTTTTCGTGCGGACAGCCACAGGCGTCTGCTTTCTCATCCCTTCTATGATGATCTTCACGCCCAAACTTCAGAGAACTCACAAAACAACCACTTGAGACCGCGTCGCTAGTTCAAGCCTATCACCGTGACCGACCTTTACCAAGACATTCAACTTTTCCCCTCAAAGTGTATGATTTTAACAGCAAACAAATATCAGATGGGCTGTCATCGCATTCTCTCACATATGACACGTACTTGGAGACCATACATACTCCAAGTGAGAAAAAGTATACAGGATGGACGAAATCGTATCAAGACACCGAATGAAGCCCGAGGAGTGGCTGATTTATCAACAGTGCGGCGTACAACGAGTTACACCGAGGTCAATCTGCATGCGTAGCGTGAACTATTTTGCAGATCCCAATTGAATTGGATGAAATTCGCCCTTGAAGAAGAGAAGCAAACCTGACCTATTTTAATGAGCCTTGTCTCAGCCACCTCCTCGAGGTCAGCCTTACAGGGCTTATTCGCACTCAATTCAATCCACGGCGTCAACCGAGGAAGATGGTCTCGAAAATCTACTCTCCTCAAGGCCTGAAAATTATGTTCCAACAACGTAATTGAAGAAAATACCCACACTGGTCACCTGAAACTCGACCAACTGTTTGTTACCATCCCCTTCCCAGATCAGAAATTGTTGGAAGAACTCGGACCCACTATGTCATATTTCAGTCCAGCGCCAGAACGGCATTTTTTCTTCTCCAAATTGCCCTCAGAAGTATGGTAAACGCCTACTTTGATTTCTCTAGTATCGCGTGACTCTCCTATGTACAACTGCAGACATCTCATATCCCAACGCTACGACTATCCCAACTGGTAGAATATCAGGAACCCGATGCCCACGGTTCTGATCTGTGCAAGTTCCTCAGTCAGCTGAATTCCAGCCCATGCGCCTTTGCACCAAAATCGTGTGCATCCGCTACTGGAACTGTGTTATTCGTGACGTCTCCACAATCTGAAATCAAGACTACCATATTTTCGTACCTTGCCAACGATAGGAATTAGGAGTTATCTGAGTATTTGGCTTCTTTCCAGGAACCTTCCCACCGACAGACAACTCAACATGAAGAGCCTGAGGTCGAGTTGCAGTCTGGACCACAGTTACTGGTAGCTTGCAGTGGCTTTAAGGCTCGGCTGCAAATTATTTCCATCTTTTCCCCTCTGTGTACCTGCTTGCTGGCGAATCTTCGTAGTCTTGTCAACGACGGTGCCTTATTCGCGGGTACTTTCTAGTCGATTATCAGCAGATAAACGATAGCGAGCCTCCAGAGTCTGCATCCTAGCGTACTTCTAGACCACTACATGCCATTTCAGGTATTCTCTTCGAAGTCAGTGTGGTGGACTCGGGTGTCGTGGCTAAGGCGTCCGTATGACCCGTTCTCAGCTATAATGCGACCGAGCTCTCCCGCACATCCTTGTATTTGGGCTCAATCCAATGCCTCCCGCACAAGGCGGAGTATCGTTCAGACTACTTTTCAGTTGCACCTATTTTTCCTTGCTTCAATGATTGAACTGTGAAGTCAAGCAAGGTTCTCTCGATCATTCAACGCAACGGCTTTGCGCCACTTTCTCCTCGGCAACCGAGGCCAGGAATTCTCGGCCTGAGGCAAATTTGGCCTGACGTCAAGACAAGTGCCCATTCAACGCAAATCAAGCAACCAAGAAGAGCTTTGAAAACTATTTCGATTTCGAATTCTTGCTATTCAACAACCATTTACAGAATCTAAGACTCTGAAAACTGGTGTATATATCGAGACCTGCACATGATAAATACGAGCGAGGCCGAGGTCGGTATAGACGGGGTTGTACTGTATGGGTGCGTAACGGTATTGGAATTAATGCTTGTAACGAATGTGGGGATGATGAGGTTGGTGGAATTAGTTATGAAACAGAGGAGACAGAGACATGAGCAAAGGAAACGATGCGATGCGATAAAAACAGACGAGAGGATTCAAAGAGAGCGACGACAGATGAGTAGAGACGAGACGGAGAGGGTATGCAAGGAAAGCTGAAAGAATGACTGCCATAGGCTATGGGTATGCAGCGGGGCGAGAGATAGATTTACACGACACGAAGAAGTTCCAATCTAGGCGCAAGGAGCAGAAAACGAATTCAAAGCTCGTTTCCCTGGCTGATCAACCTAATGGCACTCTCGCTTCTCGGCCTGATGGTTGCCTCGAAGGTGTCTGGCATCCTGAAAATGGGGTTGTTGAACACGACCTTGGGATCATATTCTTCTCCTTGGTCATTCAAGGGTTTAGAAATGTCGAGGGTGGCAATCATGGATGCGACAAGAAGCCAGATTGAGGATTCGACAAGGTGGTTTCCAGGGCATTTCCTAGAAAGAAAGAGGGTTAGTTATGTTCAATCAGACTATGTTGGGAAAATGGAGGGTGATAACGAGAATGTCAAGAGGAGAGGGAAAAATAACAGAAGGCGCGGATGATGAAACATAGAACTAGCGCTAGTGCAACGGAAGAAGGCGACAAGAGTTCTGCAAATCTCCTTGTCCCTCAAACAGAGCGCTCCGCTTTCCCCGTAGTACGGCATGCGGAGGAAGGACGGGACCGGCCTGACTATTGCCCCCTCGCGTGGCGGCGGGAGAAGCCATGAGAAGGAAAGGGAATTATTGCATCGTCACCCCTGTCGCTCCGGGTCCAATAATCTCGCGAAGCAAGGAAATTGAGGAGACAACACAGGGAGGGGGAAGAAAGAAAGAACGGAAAGGGCTGAACAGAACATGACACTAACCTCCTGCCGAAGCCGAACACGTATGCCCTAGGATCCAATCTCCTCTCCTCTTCCTCGCTAAGGTTCATGAACCTTTCGGGCATGAATTCTCCAGGTTGTGGGTAAACCTTCTCATTCCTCAACATAGCCCAGATGTTGCCGAAGATCAGGGAGCCCTTGGGGATGAGCATGCCTTCGTAGACGTCATCTTCCATAAGACGGTGGGGAAGGTCTATGAGAGCAGATATGTCGGCAAACCATTGAAGGCGAAGGTGCGTAGGCAAGACTTACTGAGCGGTACGGGAACACCCCATCTCCAGACCTCGTTTAGGAGGGCATCGACGTATGGGAGATTCTTCCTGTCGTCAAAGGTGGGTAGCCTGTCTGATCCACAGACAGAGTCAATCTCGGCTTGGGCCTTGGCAAGGGCTTCGGGGTGGTGCATCATCGCAAGGAGGAAGTGGGAAACAGTAGTCATGGTCTGAAAGGAGTGATTTCAGTATCGTTATCGGCATACAAGAGGTAGGAGACAGAGTATATGCGCGAAAATCCAACACTTACGGTGTCCGCGCTTGCTGAGTACATCGAATTTGCAGTCCATTTGAGATCGAACTCAAACTCTTCGCTTGGCTTCTCTTGCTCATCGAGCAACGTCGAGCAGAACGATGGCTTGGCAGTCCCAGATTTCTACCGCGCATGTGAGCATCACTATATGCGGTGGATGATGGATGACAAACTCACCATGCTCTCCTTTACCCATTCGTAAGGCACCTCGACGAAATCCTCCATCTTCTTCTTCCACACCCTCGCCTTCTCCTTGAATCCAGCACCTGGCACCCAATCAGGTAGATGCTGCAGCTGCGGGATAATGTCCACAGGCCAGATTCCTCCACCGCTAGCAATTTCATTGGCCAAAATGTTGACGCACTCCTCAGCCATATTGAGGAATGGATCCTGCTCCTTCGCGGTGCCTCCTAGCGATGTGTGCACCGGTGAGTTCTTTGGCTCGTAGCCATACACGACCGAAAGTGTCAAACCGCCAGCATATCTCCTTGTATGCTGAGCGTACTTCTTGGGGTCGGCGAGGAGCCTCGCCAAAAACGAATTTGTCGAGGTCGAGATGAGTGGGTGGTAAGCGGGGATAGCGGGCGCGCCGAATGCTTTATGCATCAGGCGGCGTTGTCGCTTCTGTTGGTCGTTGTACCCAGTGAAGGCGATCATGTTCTTGCACCCACACAGGTCGCCACACATGACAAGCGATGGCTTGTCAGAGTAGATCGTTCCGCGCTTGTCGAGGAGATCGTAAGCAGCTTCAGGGGTGTTGAGGAAGACAAGGCCTTGACCAACGACGTGCAAATAGACGACGCTCCCTGTTAAAGAGGGCGCAGGCGTTAGAAGGTGACTATATGCGCGAAAAGGAGGCTTGGCGACGTACCATACTCCTTCGCCCACTTTTCAGCAGGCAACCAGAGCTCTTTCGCGGTCAAATCGCGAACATTGCCCAATACTGGGACTGGTTTAGGTCCAGGAGGGAGAGGGGTGCCTGTCTTTGAAGACGGCGAGGCACCATAGGTTTTGCGGTACCATAGGAAAAATGCGATGAGCAGGGAGGCAAAGCCTGCAGTGTTGGAAGTGGTTACGAGAGACGACATGGAGGTTACGTTAGGAGAAGGAAGGAGTTGCCAGTAATCGTCGTCTTGGCCGTCGTCGTCGCCGTGAAAGAGGGGGAAAGAAGAATTGCGTGTAGGTCAAAGAGGCTGAGGGTCTAATACTTTTTCGTCTAATGTCATATTCAGGGACACTTCGCAGTTTCTTCCTAAAAAATTCAATTTGACGCCAATAATCCGGAGACCGTCGGTCCAGTTCGCCTTCCAGAACTTCGAAGAAGCACCATCTTGAGAGATGAAAAACATGCGTTCTCCCTTATTTGGTAATACAAACCCGATTTTGTGGCGGAATTGATGGCGATTTATCCAAATTAGGCCTTTCGCTTTTTGCTTCCACCATCAGTGTCGCTTTGCTCCGTTTTGCGGATTCATTATCAGGTGCCTGGATATTCAGTCCCTCTAATTTCCTAGCGCACGGGACGTTTCAGTGGCGTATTTAGAGCTTGGCTTCAAGCCCCAAAATGCAGAGAGATGTGCATACCACTGCCACGATTCTAGTGGATGACGGATGGAGGATTCCCTTTCAGCATGACTGGGATATTTGGGAAAATGACACCTTGACACGATTGACAGCCGAAGTTCACCGCCGGGCTAGATGACCACGCGAGATGATCAAAGTACGAGGTTTCCCCAATTTTACTAGTGTCAACGAGGCGCTTCATTCATTCATCTTCTGTTCTATCTGTGTTCCGTTGAGCACGCGCCGAAACGAACAGAAGGCTGACAGATTGCTCAGAGTTATCTATGAAAAGGTACATGCATGACCTTGTCATCAGACTGCGGACCTACCACTCCGAATGTAGGTGTAACAGGCTCTCGCGATTGGACCTACATCGGCAGGATATATCGCCAAACCGACCGCTCAAAGCAGGCTTCACGGTGTTTCTACCCTTAATGATGCCTCAGCGATACCTACCAGACGAGAGGCTTCTCTAAAGTTGCAGATAACTTTCGCCAGAGACTCCACCTTCGCTTGGCCTTCGCCGCCACCCCTTATGCAGATGACGGATGTCATTGAATTGGACCCTTACGATACTTTCTTCTCATTCCACGGCTGACGGCTCCGTTGAACGCTTTCATCTTTGATAAGCCAAGTCCCTGCAAAAGGATCCCGAGTCGGAGCGCCTACAAGTACGCCGTTTCGTAAGTATATTCTCAGCACAACACCAGTATGTACGCTCAGTTGGACAGAATGGCAGAACGTGGATATTCCAGTTGACCTTTGACTTTTTATAGGAGACGAGTTGAACTATTGTATAGACGGTTGAAAGCTTGAATTCAGACCGGCAAATTCCTGCAAACTGTATCATCATCCATTCATTGGATAATGTTTTCCTAGCTTACCGATCCGAGGCTTATAATTGCCGCTTAGGATAACAGCGGCGTCTTGTTCTTTTTCTCTCACACTGTACAGTCCATGCGCTCACGCTTGGGAAGAGAGTGCCCTTTGCGGCGACTGCTATCGTCTGGACTCGAGTTTGATAGCTTAGCTCAAAAGTTATTCTTATCGATTGAACTTCAGCAGTGGCGGCAGGATACCTAGGAAACCTGGGTACCGACCAAAGATTTGGTTCTGTCAATTTCTTCTCGCGAGCGCAGAGCCTCTGTCTCTCTTTGGATATCAAGTATAGAGAAATCTTATCGGCAGCCGCGATAAATGCAAAAAGCCTCTTAGACAGCTCACGGGACCGAGACACCCAGACGCCTGCCTTCCTTTCATTCAAAGTTCAAACATACTTTGCCTCAGCCTCGGATTGATCGCTCCCCCGGATTCAACCCAAGCTTGGGCTTCTGCGCCACGGAAGAAGAAGAACGGGTGAGATCTATACGTTCCGGCCGCCGATAGTCTCCTATTGCACCAGCTATACTGACGTATTAGTCCGATCCAGGAGGACTCTATCAGTTTTATTTGACTTGAGCCCCTGTGTGGCCAAGTGTAGGATAGTCTTGGGATAGTCAGAGCATTGCCGACCCGATGAGGTATGACAGGGTGGGTATACTGGCCCGATTGATTCTCTGCTTGCGCGTAAGTCGGTCGAGATTCCCAGCTGTACACGGCTCCAGTTTAACAGGTGTTGATCATCGTTTCTCGCTCACGAAAGCCGCTGATGCCTGTATTTCACTTCGGACAGGTCCCCATCGCCAGCCTCCCTGTAATCGCACATTCAAAGGTTAGATACCATCATCCGGTCGATTCTATTTGCTTCACTTTCGGTCAGCAGATTTAAACCGCCTGGTGTCACGATCCAGCTCTGAATCTCTGGTTCTGCTGTTGTGTCTGTTCTTTGATTGCACTTTTCTTGATGTCTGAATTTCTGCGTATTCTGATCTCTGACTCCACTTCTCTTCCCCTCATCCTGACTATCCCTGTTGCTGAAACTCCCTGGCTTATAATTCCCAATTCAGCTCACTTGTCGCTACGGGCCCTACCCTCTCTTCCCTTGTCTTTGCTCGCCCGCCTCGACATTGATTATAAGCCGACATTCACAGAGCGGATCAAACAAGAAGCATACAAGATCCAGGTGAGTACTATTTTCCCTCTCCGACTCTACGACCCTCCGTGGCACCCTTCCTTCACTGATATCGACCGCCTTGGCATCTGGAACTCTCCATCGTTCTCCTTCAGGAACCACTCTCAATAGATTACTGCGCACTTCCACGACAGATCGCAGCATATATCGAATACACTCGGAATTCAAAAGCTGTCAACTTCCCAGAGAGCATAATGATAATCTCACATGCTGCGGGCGGTAACTTGTATGTACTTATCCTGTCGATGGCGTCATGGTCGTACCCGTTGATTGTTCGTATCGCTACGCAGCATCCTGAAATACACATATAACTATCATCTTGTGGCCTATTATAAGACGATTGACACCCATTTTACGCGAACAACAGGAATATTCCATCTACTAGTATCATGTCGACTTCCGAATTGGAAAATACTTCAAGTTACAGCCTGCACTCTGTCGCATTTCCGGGACAGGCCATCGACATCTCCCAGAGGGATCACAGATCCGGTATGTATGAGGGCTGTGTCACTATTCTTGCTAACTGACAGACAATCAACCGCCAGTGGTTTTGCAGCCAAAGAATAACAAAGACATCCAAAAGGTAAGTGCTAACAAAAACATCGGATGCGGCGCCGATCTCACCTTCTAAGTAGTGGATCGTCGACAAGCGTGGCGTGGAAGAAGGCATCCTTACCTTGATTCAGAACAAAGCTCTGGAAGTTCAGAGCTATATTGGAACCGTTGCACCTGCCTTCCCTGGGACGTACGTTTACGCCACTCCTAGTCTACAGCATTGGAAACTAGTGTCTGTTGGTGGGGATAAATATAGGCGAGTTAGCTATTTGCCCACCCTCAAGCAATAGCGCAGCTAATATGATTTTTGCCGGTCATCAAGGCTGTATTCTATGGACACTCAGCTGGTCCTTAGTGCGTCAAAGGGCAGAGATGGCGAATCTCTGAGGTTGGCTGCGGCGAATCTTCAGGACGATCGGCAGTTATGGAAGTTGGAAGATTAGAAGAATCGCGGAGCCTCGCGCTATGCAGCTTAGTGTATCTACAATGCAAACACGCCCGAGTTGCATGTCGCTATCGCTCAATCGTTTGAGGGGGAGCTGCAAGACGAAGCTTGAGATGACTACTATTGCATACCAAAGATGTAACAGCCAGAAAGAACGGGACATTACTTCCGTTACTAGGAGGGTATGAGTGGGTTAATTTGGTCCAGCCTCATGCGTTGAGGGTCACGACCAGTAAATGGGCAATATTGCAGAAAGATTGCTTGACTGGCCAGAAATGTGGCGACATACCCGACGCAGTGCTGGGCGATGTCGTCCGGCAATCTCCGCAGATGAGTTGAGCCTCAGGCTATTGAACTTGGATGTGAAAGAGACCAAAATTGATCCGCCTAAACGCTGCTCAGTCGTCGCCCCGACCTTAGGCTCGCTACTATAGGCTCACAGCAGAATCGCGGTACACACTACGTTGGCAATGACAGCCTGAGTGTGTGATTTACCTTCAAATCACTTCAAAACAAGAACCAAAAGCATCTTGTTGAAGTTGTTCGGGTCACCAGTAGCTCTCGGGTCATGAACCCATGGATTTCGCCTGCCGACAGTGCCAGAAACATCAGACCCTGAAGGCGCCATCATCCGCGTTCTCAGACAGGATTCTCTTCCAAGCCCTCGATAGATCGAGTATCATGCAGAACTCCGAATTCTCGAGAATGTAGTCTTGTTCGTGTTGGCAGATACGACCAGCGTGCAGCACAAAGTGCAATACCGTGCCTACATAAGGCGTAAGCCTGCTCTTCTTCGGCTCTCTCAGCGTTGCTTGTCACCGGTATTCCTGGGCACATTAACAATCACCAACGTGTCTTCATACAACCACTACGACCCTCAAATTGGCACGCATAAAGCTCTATAATTGGAACGCGACAGATAGAATGCTTGGCGACCTATGTTTTATGACGTTACTAGAGTCAATAACGGACGATAATGGTGATTTCACCCTTTCAACGCCCATCTGTCGCTCAGGGGGGGAGGATAATCTTTGGGGAACACCTGGCACGAAAGTCCATACGGACTGTCAGGGACTTGTTCATGACTCCGCATTCCAAATAATTGACCCATTAAGAGAATCCGTAACCTCTATAAAAGTCTCAAGAATCGTTCGACAAACCTCAGAATACTTGCCTTCGTAGCAATGTCGACCACTTACACCATCCGTAACGTCGCGTTTCCCTCCTTGGTTGTCGACCTATCTGGGGATGATAATCGATCTGGTGGGTGCTATAACCTCCTGAGCCACCTTTCTTGGCTAATTGGTGCTTTGTTTGTAGTGATTGCTTACCCATCCAACGGTGGAAGCAACCAGAAGGTTGGTTTTACGTGGCGTATTGTGTTCGGCATTCTGACTAGCTGTTCAGTGGGAGTTCGCGAAGGAAGATGGTGAGGAGGGAGCACCTACGACAATTAGGAATGTCTCCCGGGGCACCTTCGCCGGAATCCTTAGCCCTCCTAATCCAGGAGCTTCTGTGTTCGCTACACCCAGCCAGCAATTCTGGGCTGTCGTGGTGGATGGAACCGCGTCTCAGTAAGTTCTCTCAAGACGTCTTAGTCGAGATGATGATCTTCCTGACACCCCAGTGCAGGATTTACTACCAGGATTCAAATCTCGTTCTCACCGTCTTGAGAGGGCAGCCCGGCGACCAGTTGAGGCTGCTTCCAGTCAACCCTGATGACCAACGTCAATTGTGGACGTTTGAGTAGGAAATGTTCTGTTAATCACTGAAGGCCTATGTCGAGAGGGTGATGTCTGTACGTTACTCGGATGCTTATGTGGCTGTATTCAACTCTAGCATACTTATAGGTAGTCACATGAAGAATGAACAACCTAATTTCTATCCATTCGTTTAACAACTGCTACGGTGACTGTTTGACTTTGCTCGGAGGTATTCAAATGCTGTGCCAAACACTACCCAATGTTGCCTACAACAGCTTCAAACGCTGGCGCAGAGGGCTACATGACATATTGCGGTGGCGACCGACCATACATGAACTTGTCCTTGAGCGCAAGTGCTGAAGTTCAGACGGGAGCCAATAACCCCATGCTCGATGATGGATCGATTCTGTTTACAGCCTCCTTTAGACGACGATAGTTGGCAAGCCTTTGGGCTTGAGATGGTTCTACCTCTGGCGTATTGCATCTCTGTTACTCGTGTATCAGTCGTGATCTGCGCATGATAAAGAGCAGTCCTTACATTGAGAAACCCGTACAAGTTCAGATGCATCTTCAGGTTTGTCAGACGTGGGGATCTTTGAGCCGTGGTCGGTGTGCTGATAGCTGGCGTATCATTGTCGACAGAATATGACCCGAGAAATCGTCGGAAGAATGACCATAAACCTATCATCAACTCTCTGGAGATTGATGACTTTGACGACATCTCGACGAGGACGTCTGGGAGGACATACTGTCTATAGGTTTCCTGGGTGGTGGCAATCTCTGCATGTTGGAGCAGAAGCAGGGAGCAGGAAAGGTATGTATCGCTTTCGCTGATATGAAAATCGCCTGAACGATGCGGATCCTGAAGATACTCGGAAAGAGTGGCATGCATGAAGCGTATCGGTTTATGGGTGGCGGCTTCTGAGTCCATGGCTTCCTCGTCTGATGGGATAGACAGCACCGAATGAAGGTCTGTAAGATGAAAAGATAGTTCTCCTGGTGAAAGAAGGAGGAAGCTCTCTAAATATAAGGGGTAGAGGCCGGGTTCACGCCCAAGGAAGATGTGGGGAGTTTTCTCTGCGCCGAGGTAGCACATACAACCTAGGATGGTTTTCACAATAGGTAGGGAGTCGGGAGAGACGGAGTGAAGCACCAAGGTATAAAGTGCATTGAGGTCCGCCAATGGGTGCTCCTGCTGGTCTGTCGACCCACTCCGCAGTTCAAGGACCTGCTGAAGGCTTTTCACGGGAAATTGTCTTCGCCGTGCCACGTACTTCACAACAGTAGACGGATAGATGAACTGTCCTGACGACTTCTGCACCAATTGGCGGATTTGGTCCTTGGATGGCCACGAAGAACTGATTCCGCGGTTGCGATTGCGGATCTCGGCGAATTTACATTCGAGGTAAAGGGTGATGTCTGCCGAGGCGTTGGGCTCGTCGATGAGGGTTACAGGGATTGAAAGCTTGTTCAGAGGTTCTTCGTTGAAGGAGATGCGGATTTGGTGTTCTGGGCGACTGGCGATGAGGGCACGGAGGAGGGGTTGCCTCTGGCACGCGTAAGCTAACGCTTCAAGGATTTCATGTTGTTGTTGCTCGTGGTCCTGGCCTGGAAAACCACCCTTCCTGGGTAGGCTGGTGCAACATTCATCCAGCCCATCAATGACGATGGTGACTGGCTTCCCGATTTCGAGAATGTCCTCGAGAGCATCAACTACGAGCCCTTGTATTTGTGCTCTGAGGCTGCGCGCGAAGACGCTTTCGTCCTTTACAGCTTCCTGGAGCTTCTCCTTGGTGTCAGGAAGACTTCTTGCAATCTGAAACGCGAGAGTAGGTATCAAGTGAGTCTTATGGTTCCGTGATGGACTGGTTCGCCAGAAGAAGAAACTAGAGGTGACGACTCCCTGTTCAATCCAGCGCTCGACGAGGGACTGTGCTATGGCCGTTTTGCCAGCACCAGCAGCGCCCGTCAACCATAGGATTGGCTTGGCATCGTTCGCTGTGTCTTTCGACCACTGATCAATCCGACTGAGAATCGCCTCTCTTGTTTCTGGATGGCACTTTGGAGGATCTGGACGCTCTGCTGAGTCGTGTAAGGCTCCAAGTGCAGCATGTGTTCGCAGAATAAGAACGGGATCTGTTGGGGCTGGTTACTTCCAACTGCAATAGGTAGCGACAGACACCCACCAGGTTCAGGAGGCGTGTTGGCCCCGTAATGATTGTGGGTATTGGTTATCCTCACATCTCTTCCTGCGCCGATGGATGATTTAGAAAACACTGGCCCAAATCCCTGGCCAGTGGATGTCATGACATGGGACAGAAATACGCTCGGGTACGCCCGAATCTCGAAGCGCTTATGAGTGCTTGATGGCACGGGGCCTGCTTAGGCGCCCACTGGCAAGGTACAAGGATATGGAACAGTGACCAAGTAAGTCAGGCGTGTACCGCAACGAGCCCAAACTCGTCTCCCCAGCCCCTTCGTCAATAGAAATGTGAGCTCATTGTGAATGTGTGTCGCGGGCGTGGTTACGAGTCTGGAGTTAATAACTCCGACCGCTCTTTTACAGTCTAAACGCGACCATGCTCAAAAACCCATATTTTTCAATTGTTAAGTCTATTTCGAGTGTCGTGATTGGCGCGAGTCGTTTTCTCTTTGAATTTTTCACCTTTGATTGACAAACAACCGTAAAAGGAAACGTTTCCTTTTCAGGTTTGTCCGAGGTGATGCCGTCAGTTCACGTTTGATTCTTCAAGTTGTCCGGCTTTCGCAAGGCTTTCGTGCTCGATGTCGGGGAGTGTTCTCTTTGCCGCTCTTCTCCCTCTTTACTTGATGCAATTTGGTCTGCTGAATTTGACGAGGCCGTGAAGGACCACGGAGTTGATGCCCATTCAGCAAACTTCTTCCAAACGTCGCCGCGTTGCTCGAAACGTGCTAGGGAGCATTTTACCGTGCCATGCGTTCTATCGCCTGTGCAGCTTTTGCTCAGTTTCAAAGGGCGCTAGACACTTGCCTGGCTGCTTGTAACACAGTTGAATATATGATCCCATCGTTCACTGTCGAGGATACTCACATAGGTTCTGTGTTACTGGATGCCGGCATCGTACGGACGGGGCCAATACAGAAGATTCTGCGCCATTTCGAGCACTGGTCTCAACCGTCGTCGGCACGTGCAATTCGAAGGACACAGAGACGGGTGAAGCTCTCGAAGTTGGGAACCAGCCCTTAGAAGTTAGCCTAGCCCATCATTGTTCGAGAAGCTTACAAAGTAACGGCCATGTTACCTTGTTGCATCTCATAGGAAGTGAACTGCATTATTTTTCCTTCCTTATCGGCTATGAAAAGATTTAAGACTGATTTATCGAGCCCCAGTAGGCTCTGCAGGTGCGAAGTACCACTAGCAGTCATATTACAGCTACGGCCGCGGCGTGCTATGATAATGGTCTCTCCATCGAGCACACCATCATGAAGTACTTACTGGGATGCGGAGAATACATCGTTGACGTCCGCGAATCTTGGAGCTCCCTTCAAGGGTCTTCTTTGTGCTCAGACGCAATTATCGCTGCTAAAAGCTTGAATTCTATCATTAGCTGCTCAAACGGCTCTCAAAGAGTGGCTCATCGTACGCCTGAAGGTTGCATCCAAGTTGCGCTCTCCGTTCCCATACAATGAATGCAATTCTACGCCGTCCTGGTCATTCGATGTTGGCGTGGAAAGCGACCATTAAGCTTGTATTCCTGTTCGAATATGCGTCTGAGACTGATCGTCCTTGTTATTCCTGTATCTTGTCACTTTCGGCGGAGCATCAAATGAATGCACAGTGGATCCTTCATCTTTTCTTCGTTCCCAAGGTTCTTTGTTAAAGCTAATTTTCGAGCTCCCAACGCACCCAGACTCGTACTGCCGGGCGTTACCGTAGGAGCCTCGGCCCACTTGCCGCAAGTTCAAGGTGATGAAGAAGATTGCGTAGTTTGCATTCTCACGGGGTTCTCCTCATTTCATCATGCGATTATGGCCCCAGCGTCCGAGTCCATGCACACAACCATACGGTCCATGGGCGAACAACGCCAGACCTGAGACCGGCTAGCAGAAATAAAGTGGCAGCGTTGGGCTAGCATCTCTGTGCCTTCATCGAGTTTTCCAGACCCGCCAAAATTGCGGAGGGCAGCCTTGGCCCTTCGTTGACCTGCAAGCAAGGCGGGTACCACCGGCCAGCCAGCCAATCTTCGACAGCGACCTTGAACAGTGCACCTTAGGAGGAGGGGTTTCGAAGTAGGGAGTGTGGTCAATGGCCAGAAAGAAGCGGAAGAAGTCTTGTCAGCTGTCAAACTGTCCCCCTCAAATGTTTACGCCTCCAGTATCACTCCAGTCCTTGGCCTTGCCTGAAAATAGCGAATTATTTCTTCAGCACACTTTACCTCCTTCCCCGGACTGCCAAGACCAAAGTCCGTTACTACCCGCAAATCCATGGCGCCTGCTTCGCTCAGTAATGTGTTCCCCTGTGACCCCTGCGACATACGATTCAAGAGAAGGGCTCGCGCCGTTCTTGCATACAAACTAATGAGAGCTGGCTCTATCTGGAGCTCGGGACCCGTGCTACTCCCTCTTGCCGTGGAGGAACTGGACGCGTCACCCTGCCGGGCCTACGTGGTAGGCAATTCATTTCCTGACAAAGCTCTCTCACTGACTCTCAGTACAATCTCCAGACACATCAGGCATGACCTATGGCTCCACGGCGTCCTTTACCCCACTCAAGAAAGAAGCTTTAGAGAGACATATCGAGGTCGGCGTACCAAGCCCGCCCAACGCGATCGGCGTTTCCGTTGGGCGACCGCGATGTTAAAGCATGAATGACTATGGATTAGAAATCGAAATCAAGACTTGGAGGATAGGCCCTCTATCAGTAGATATAAACCTGGACGACGGGAGCGACGTCCTCCATCACCAACACCTAATTCTGAGTCTAGCTGAAAGAAACTCCCCAACCCGTTACAACATCGACAATCATGGTCGTCCAGCTTTACGGATTTCCCCTGTCTACATGTACCCGACGTGTCCTAGCCTATCTGTACGAGAAGAAGATCCCGTTTGAGTACCGCAACGTTGATATGCTCACTGGTGCTCACAAAGACAAGGAGTACATCGAGACCAAACATGCCTTTGGAATGGTTCCCGCTCTTGTAAGTGTTCTCTGGGTGCTCCCTTCCTTCTGACAAGTGTACTGACAAATATCACCAGGAAGATGATGGTTTTGTTGTCTACGAAAGCCGCGCTATCATGCGTTACCTGGAATCCAAATACCCTAACCAATACCCCCAGCTCGTGCCTTCTCGCGACGACATCCAGAAGAATGCCATTTTTGAGCAGGCAGCTTCTGTAGAACTATCCAACTTTGAGCCCCCGGCTTACAAGCTTTATTACGAATGTTTCATCAAACCGTATGTTGTTGTTCTATCTGATATATCTTCCATATTGACGATTGAACCCAGCTTGCTTAAGCAGGAGGCTGATCCTCAAATTCTTGCCGAAAATCTCACCCTTCTCGAAAGCCGTCTTGATGTATATGATACCATCCTTTCGAAACAGAAGTACCTCGCCGGAGATGTAAGTCTTTTTCTGCGGGATCATCGCAACATACTAAAATTTGATTTTAGGAGTATACACTCGTTGATATCTTTCACCTTCCATTTGCCGAGGGGCTCGGGGAGGCTGGGTATGATCTCATGACGAACCAGGCCAAACGTCCGAACCTCGCTCGGTGGTGGAAGGACATTTCCTCTCGGGAGGCATGGATTAGGGCAAAGGGAGAGATTAAGTCTATCCTTTCTTACTAGGGTTGCCTTCTGGCATCATAAACGTGGCCAGTCTTCAAAAAGACTTAGAAGGCGGTGCAGCATCCTCGATTGTTCTGCTTTTGGAATTCTCTGTATATCCCGAACGGGTCTGATAATATTCTGAATATTCATGTTTCAACCAAATGACCCCACTTGGAGCAGTGAACGTTTTCCCGAGCACTTCCCAGATCATCGGAAGAATGTTCCCTCTCTCGGAACTAAATATACTCACATCACTGACTTTGATAGTTGAGGATCGAAGAAGCATCCGGATCTTGTGATATCACTAGCGCTCGATCCAGAGCCCTCGTGGGTAATGTTCTCTCTTATTAGCAATTGATAAATATCGAACAACTACTCATGCGGAGCGGATGATTATATGAATGGATCAGACATTACAGTATGGATGTGTGTGGCGCAATCACAAGCCACTGCATCAGTATATCGAGATATCTTTAGCGGCTGCAAATTTTCGTACACGTGGGTATAGGCTAGGATATAGATACAATTTCTAGTTGTGGTTACGCATCAAGTCTATGTAGGGGGTGGCATTCGTATTTATCTGGGGTGTCACAGGATGGAGGATCATCCTGTTCACGCCACTGGCTAGTTGTCCGTGTTGTCCCAGCATTGGTTCCGTCGCGATAAACTCGGAAGTGGAATGATGGGGATGTGACTAGGTGCATGGATTCTGATTTTTGTCCTTGAAAGGTGCCGTTGACATTGCGATTTGCTCCTATGGCGAAGAGACGGAGATTGATAATAAATCTTGTAGCAACGACTTCCAGAACGGCCGAAGGAAAACTGGGTAAAGGGTGGAATGTAAGAGTCTGCAAGGAAAAACTTGAGCAAGTGGGGATTACTGACGCTGGTATCACCCCAGCCCATGGTTTCTCATCCAAAAGTGCCCACACACTGATGAGGTGAATATGAGTAATGTGTTTCAAGCAAAAAAATGAATGATGACGTACAGGAGGGAACCAAGCGAACAGACTAGAAACAAGGTCAACAATTTTGGGGCATAGCTGCAATGAAAGGTGCTCACAAACAATCACGATGTAGAACACGACGCCTATGAACACAAATGAATGAATTTCGTCATTAATATTTCTTGAAACAAGATGCTCACCGTCTCGATAAAGGGTCCTGTAAGCACCCTGAAACCCGCCACACACCAGTTTACGCCATTGGCTCTTCACGTGCCAGCAGGTTAAAGCAAAGAGGACGGTTTCGAAAAAGACCCTTCGACACGATTAAGTTTTATGAGCCGGCCGATTGGGAACCACTTACGGAGGTATCCAACCTACCCAAAGGTAACCGGGGATCTTCAAAGGAGTAAGTGAGTGCCAATCCCAGGCCAGGGCAGTGGAAACAGACATACCGCTGATACGCAGCCACCGGCCTTGGAAATGGAAGGTTCAAACGTTTCTGCCAAGAGAGGTGAGCCGGAGGCAAATGATAAACGCGTGCTTGTCCCTCACCTAGATTCGTAGCATAGACCACGGTACAGAATGCGATGGTAGATGTGATATAGGTGAGCCCGCAGACAATAAGCAGCCATCGTATCCTTGGTTTGTTGCTATGAAAAGCGTTCACCCTGATTGCGACAACAACTGGAAGCAAAAGTTTCAGGACAAAGCCACTGTGAGATGATCATGAAACGCACCATGTGCCGCCACAAAACAGAAGATGGAGATGTAAACCCTCAAGATGACCCACACTTTACAGAACTACTCTTCGTCAGGAGGACAATCTAGATCGAGGCGCCGGCTTCATTACCTGTAGGCTGTGTACTCTCGGATAGAACTTATCTATTGATCCTCGTCAATTCAGCACCTTCAATAGATTCACTTTGTTCTTACCGAAGCACTCCGTGCTCAATAGTCCAATCCTGTTGAAAACCATTTCATATGCATGCATTAAAATACGAGGAATGAAACCCACGTGGTGTATCGCAGCTGATATCATAGTTTTAGTGTTTGAAAGCTGGCTTCATAAAACTGAGACGTACAAAGATGAAGACAAGCGAAGCAACGCGGTTGAGTTGACTCCAGATTAACTCAACCTCCAAAGTGATTTAGCATGGATGGTGACCGCCCCCAAAAATCATTGAATACCTCGTAGTCGAGCTGAAAGGCAACCTCGTGATTCAGAAGAGTAAGATGAAAAGGTATATGTAAGCCTACCGTTAGGAAGTAATCGTAGATCAGTAGGGTAAATCCTGCAACTACAATGCTTGCCGTCAGTGTTTTGGCACAAGGGTTCGAAGGATATCCTCCGTACGCGGCAGATAGCTGTATGGCAGAATACATGAGCTTGTTGTGAGGAGGACATGCATGATTACGACTCACTTGATGGCCATTTCGCTCGGCACCTGATACGGTCCAGATGCACTCATTGCAAGTATACGGTCACCAGCCCAATAATCAGTACGACTTTACCTCCCCAGGCTCAGTATCCCATCGAGAGGAGCGAGTACGAAGTCAAGAGGCGAGTGTCACAGCCCCGCCGAGAATCTTGTATTCGCTCCAAATTCACAGACCTCTGGCTTTTACCCGGAAAAGATGGAAAGCACCACGCCGCCGATGATTCGGCGTTTATGTAGTCAAAGGGATGTCTGTCCGCCCATAGATTAGGAAGCCCTCAGTTCATCATTTAGAAACTCGCAGGCCGTGTGGCCCATATCGTGATTTGCCATCGGGGAAGTTTCAAGGATGGCCTGCTGATGATTGTTGAGTTCATGGTCGATTCAGTTGGCGCTGAGCCATGTGCCAACTGGTGATCGGGCTTTCCCGAAGGATGGCTTCAACCTCGAGCTCCCTAGGCGGCGCCGCTGTCAGTGTCATCATTGCTTCATCCTTCGTTCTCGACGCATACCGTCTAGCTCAGTTCCGCCAAGCAGACACTGTCTACGGACTGTGGAATTGTTCAGCACGCCTTAGCGGCGTCAACCACTTCTTCTGCAGTGATTAACGTGATTGCACCGAATAGACTGCTTCCTATGATAGGTTTCACCGCCATGCGAACCAGTTGAGAGGAGACTAAGCGACTTTCCACCACACTAGGGCCGGCGGCCTAATCCATATCTACTGACACTCGATTTGCAACTGGAAAGACTGAAAGTTGGAAGGCATTCGCGCTCCAGGCCTGATGGTAGAGGCTCAGAAATATGCCGACTACCTTCGATGGATTCGTGTCAGTGGACTGAGTCGGCCACACCTCTTCATCGCGTAGGCTGTTCTAACCATCCTTTACGTTGACTTCAACGTCTCTGATGCCGTGAGGCCGAAACTACTACTAATCAGACTTCCAAATAAGCCTTTCGGCATGTCCATCCGAGTCTGCGTTAGAGGGCCTTGATGTATCTCCAACATCTTTTGAAGAAGCAGATCCTTAAAGGTACCGTGCACATTGACGCTTGGATTCTCCAACGAGTCCTTCAACAAAAGACGAAGGACCTCAGTGGCCTAGGTTGCGGAGTTAGGTAAGAGCCACAAAATATTGAGTTGGGGACCACTCAACACCGAAGCACCAAAGCATTCCCGATACACTCGGCTGCTCGTCTATCCATGAGCATCAAGCAAAGTTGACGATTGATTTAGACCTTTGAGGCGATGATCGCAGGCCGACAACGGGGTTCACGATCGATCAAACGACGGATTGTGGGGGGAAACCTCGGCAAAAATACTTCCAAGTCTTCTCATCTAAGATTATGACATGGCAAAGTGAAGTCTTTCTTTGAAAACTCTTGGTGCTCAAAGAGAAGCCATTTTCCGAACGAAACGGGTCCGTTAGTTTTCCATTTGCCAGGCCAGGACTGACATGGTTTTGGCTCGCTCGCTCGGAAGTGGTGGAAAATCAGTCGTGGCGTCGTGGGATCTGGGGTTGCGCGAACCTGAGGAATCAAATTGCACGAAATTAGCGTTAGTTCCTGGTCGATCCACCGGAAGATGCCTGCTGCTCGGGCTCGTTGTTCTTGCCAACCTTCACCAATACCATAACCTCCTTATCCCATGAGCCCCGCTGCTGTCTCGCCAGTTTTCTACCAGGGTAATATTGCTAGCCTAGCGCAGCTTCTGGCACTATGCATTGAAGTACGTCACCTCTCCTGAATAACCCTTCATACCTGACCTCACATCCGCTCCAGTTTATCGTTTATGGTGAATTAACTACTCCTTCACTTCAACCAGGTCCAATCCATTGAGACTTCGTGTAGGCATTTACGCAGCCCTCTTTGCTGGTTCCATCGAGGTCCTACGAAGACGAACCGTGCACTCTCAATCCGGATGGGTAGGTTCCCTGGCTTTCCAGCCACTCTCTTTTGATGTTCTTGCTTGCCAGGTATTCTTCTATTCATCAATAGTCCTGTTCCTGATCGCGACGTTGCATATGTGTAAGTCGTGAACTTGAAGTCACCCAACTCATCCTTATCGTCTAATGTTCTTCTCTTTTCCGACGGCAGCTCTGAACTTTCCACGGCTGATCAAAGCCTTCATACTCGATCCCGGAGGACCGCTTGCCTATCTCAATGACACCAACCAGTGGGAAAATTTTGTAGACTTCATATTAACTTCGGCAATGATAAATTTCGGGGACGCACTCATGGTAAGCCTCTACCTTCTTCGCGGCTAAGTGTTTACTAAATATAATCAAAAGGTATATCGCTGCTATATTATATGGTCTCGCAACCCATATGTCATCATCCTTCCTATCTTGATGTTGTGTGCATCGACAGGTACGCCCTCTAACCTCCCATGTTGAATTAAAGCATAATTTCGACGTCGTAACCAGGCGTCAGTATCTCGATTATCGTCGTCTTCAAGCGCCCGTCAGACTTCTCTGCTATGACTGGCTTTCGTCTCCTTGACGCCCTCTACCCGATCCTATTCGCTGAAAATACCATTACTACTGGACTCATTACGTACCGACTCTACTTGAATCATCGACGCTCTGCGGAAGTCAAAACATTGCGGGGTCATAGGTCCTCTTTCCTAGAAGCCCTTAAAATTATCGTCGAGAGTGCCTTTGTGTACACTCTGGAGTTATTCTTCCTCATTATACTCAATGCCAGGCGTAATGCCTTTGTTCTAGTGTTGTCCAACGCTCTCATCCCCACCATAGGTAACTCTCAACTGTGCTCACCGATAGACATCTTCTGATTGATTAAACAGGGATTGTCTTTAACCTCATTGCCGTCCGCATCTATCTCACCCCTCCACCTCGTGCCAAACGTGGTGATCGTGTCCGACCCTCCCAGACTTGGTCACGTCCGGTAGCCTTCCGTACTGTGGCACTGACCTCCACTCCACTTGCAGACATATCCGAGGAATATGAGCTTACAGGGACCAGTACCCACGATTCAGAGCACCCATCCCGGCAGTACGGAGTCACAGAAACGAAAGGAACAGGACCGATGGAAGGGTACCCTTGAGGAGACCATGAGCAAGTCTTCCACGAATGTGTACCCTCATCTTCACAATGCTGTGCCCTGAGGTGTCTTTCGGGATCGCTTAGGAACAACCTGAACGCCAGGGGTTCCATAGCACGGCTTCAGACAACACTACTTTGGACATGTCCCCGGAGAACATCGTTTTTCCAGGTCTTCGGACGTTCGGAGGAGTCTAAAGCATTGTCCGAGGCTGCCATATCGGACCGCATGTCCAACCTCGAGTAGGACCGATCGCTGTAATTCTATCTGTGATGTGGTAGGAATATTGGAGTGATGAATTCGAATATCAAGTCAGCACCGGGTGTATCGAGCTCATGTCCGTAGCAAACTGCGAATTCACATCCAAAGGTGGTTTGTCACTCGTCTCCGAGAGCCGATCGATGGCGCCTTTCTACTAAACTGGGAAAAGCTCGCTTGCAGATGGCGGTCAATTGGCATGCACAATAGGTGTGAGACGACATACGGAAACGTCTAGGAATGTGCATTAACATGCCCGAGGAAAGTCGGGCAAATAAGGGCGCGATGCGATCCCAAAATTCATTCCTTCTTATCTTGCCTGACAGTTGGAAGTGTTTAAATGAACACCCTCAAATCCTAGAAGCTTCAGCACGCCATACGACGCGATATTCTCCACAAATTCCCGAAGGCTCCCACCCCCATGCAACTAAACTAAATCACATTGAAGATTTCAACATATACGAAACAGGTAACATAGGACCGACGCAAGATCAATCCTTACGGGTATGGATTGGTCTCGCGAACTCGACGAACAAAGGATAAAATGTGACGAGCAACCTCCTTTTCCCCTTCGTAGAATACCGTATGACCGGCACCCTGTACCGTGTGTATCTTGTGGTTCTCGAAAATGGTTCTGATGCAGTTCTTGATATAATCTAACATGACAATCTTGTCTTCGGAGCCCAATAGGCACAAGATCGGCCAGCCGGCCATTCCCTCCTCCTTGAGCCTGGTCTCGTCCTGGCTTCGCCCCGCAATGAGGGGCAGGACCGAGGGGAACATGTAAGATGTGCCACCAAGCCAAGTAGACGCAACCGTGAAGTTCAGGTCAGGATCCGCCGTGAGCGCATTCACGAAGTCGATGCGTGTCTGCAGTGCAGCGTCCACGTCGGTGCTATTCTGTAAACCCCCAAGGATTTCAAGACCTAGAGGTGTGGTCACTTCGGCAGCATCCTCGATGTGGAAGTAAACAGGACCATCCATGGTGATGGCCCCAGAGAACGGGAGGGGATGAGGATAATTAGCGGCGAGGTCGGTGAGAAGGGTGGCGCCAATGCTCCTACAAGTAATATGAGTATCGAACTACCAATTTGAACTGGAAAATTATTCACCATCCAGCGAAGAACGGTTTGTCAAGGTTGAAAGCCTCAACGATAGCTTTAATATCGTCCCCGTATCGGTCTGAGGTATAGAAATCGGCAGTCGTCGGCTTTCCAGATAATCCATGTCCTCGAGGATCGAACCGAACCTATAGGCTCCCTATTAGAATGTAGAGCATTTCAATGAACTTAGGACATACCATGTATAAATGTTCATACAGTGAGGGATCGTGGAAGAGTTTATTAAAGAAGGCAAGCGACGTCGCAAGTCCAGGCGCGAAGATAATATGTGCTCCATCACGGTTGCCTTTGGCCTGAACATGAATAAGCGTCCCATCGAGAGAGGTTACAAACTCGATTCTCGTGGAGGAAAAATCATTGAAAACGTTCGTATCTGGATTCATAGCGAGATGATGCTAGTGGTGAGAGGTAGCGCGAGGCTGCTAGAATATTGCATCGATGTCGAAGCTTAAGTACTTGCTGAGACACCAAGGTACGCTTCACGATGTAGAGGAAAGCTGAGAATGATGGCACGAGGAATGGTGGCACTTCACCGTTCTCGATGATCATCGCCAGGGAGCACAGCTGAATAGAAAACAAGTAAGCCATTGACTCCTCGAACAGAATGCCATAAGGCTGCGGGTGGCTTGGCATCGGGGGCCGTGACTCAATTATAGACAAAGAATGATACATTAGACCAGAAAAGTTCTCCAGCAGGTCATCGGTGGCGTCTTCAATAGAGTTGGAAGGCAATGGATCGAGGACCAGCGGCCTTGAACGCTCAGAACAGACAGCTTTCGTCGACATTGGATCAGGATCGAGCATGGAGACAAGCAGAGAGGTACATATGTATCGCCAGCCCTGCAGCCACGTACATACAAGCACGTTCGTGGACGAAACAGAGCTTTGTCGCCGACCACTCAGTCGAGATTGCCAGTGAACGGAACTTGAAAACATTGAAATCTCACATGACCCGCGTGATTGATCGCGTGGCTATCTCGAGTTTTGCTTCCGCGTCGAGTCCTCCATTCCTCCACGCGCTTTGTTTAGTTTCCTGTAGGCAGAATTATAACTGCGTTTTCAAATATAAGAAATCAGAGTGTAAATGTCCGGGGCAGGAAGTGGTGATTCAGTACCAAGTTAGTCACATAGGTTAATAGCCTATGGGTAAGCCTTTCCTTCAACAACCTTTTTCACAAACGCCAATACCAGTTCAACGACTTCAGCCTGCTTATCGTAGAAAACAGCATGTCCGGCGCCTTCTATCATATGCACCTCATTATCTTTGAAAAGTGGTGCAAAGCGGCTGATGAACCCTTTCAAGGCAAACTTATCCTCCGACGCCTCAATTCCCAAGAATGGCCATCCGGCTTGACCTGCCTCCCTCAACCCCGTGGGGTCTTGTGTGCGTGAGCCTATCAGAGTGCCTATTTCTGGTAACGTATACGCAGCACCTCCAAGCCACGCACATCTGACGCTGAACGGCACTGAATCCGGATTGGCGAATTGAGCATTGACAAAGTCGATCCTGGTTTGAAGAGCGGTGGAGGCGCTTGAAGTGTCTATGAGCCCCATGAGGAGATTCATAGCAAGTGGTGAGGCGATCTTTGTCATGTTTTGGAGATCGCGGAAGAGTGCACCAGCCATGGCGATGACGCCCGAGAAGGGAAGAGGGTGAGGGAAGTTGGCGGCGATGTCTGCAGCCATGGACGCTGCGATACTCCTGCATTCGACCCAAGTTGTCAATCCCGTCAATGTATTTGTGTAGGCTAAGGACGTACCATCCTAAAAAGAAAGGCTTCCTGAGCTTGAAAGCTTCGATTATGGCTTTGATATCGTCTGCGTATCGATCGGAGGTATAGAATTCTGGTGTGGCCGGCTTCCCCGAAAGCCCTTGACCTCTAGGATCAAATCGTACCTTTCGAAGACTATCAGCATATGCATTTGAGGAACGTACAATGTACCTACCATGTAGAGCGAATTGTACATTTTAGGATCATCGAAAAGGCAATCGAAAGCGGCAAGCGTGGTCGCAAAGCCAGGGGCGAAGATCATGTGCGGTGCATTGAAGTTGCCTTTTGCATGTACATGAATGATTGTACCATCTCTGGAAGTAACCGTGATGAGATCTTTGGGTTGAGATTCAGGTTCAAGACCTTGAACTTTTGCCATCGTGGAGAGCACGGAGATGAGTTCTGAACTAGTATACAGGATCCATGCTCTGTTATATCATTCAAAGTGCTCCAATTGGATCTGGAGACGCCGCCGCCGCCATCTCGGCATCAGAAAATCTCTGCAGTATTTATGGCGACCATGACCTCAAAACGAGGCCAAAAGCGAAGAGAGGAGTCAAATGAATACTCTGGTACTATCGGCGATTTGTTGTCGCCAACTCCTTCCGCTCCATCCGCGATCGCTTCTGATGTCGGAGGAGTTCTATAGTCTACTGTATAATTCGATAATTTTTGGACTCGCTCGAGTCGGAGTGGTACGTAGATCGTACTCACAGCGCAGACCAAGTGCGGACAAGGCTCAAGCCTTCAGGATCATTGCGATAAGATAAGCGTCGATCGGATAAACCTCGACCCTGATTGGTCCACTGTTGCTGGCACCTGACTCGAACTGGAAAAATTGGGCAAACACGTCGGGATGAGATGACAAGATTAGGGCAAGCCTTCCTCTCTCTCCATCGACATCGCGGTGCAATCCGCCACCTAACTCACCCAAGACTCTTTTCAACAACCAATATGGCTGCCAAAGAAGTTAACAAGACCTCCCATCCATTCGATAAAGCTCGCTTTGAGGCGTTGCTAAATAGAAGATTCTTTTATGCTCCTGCTTTCGAGATTTATGGAGGTGAGTCGTATGAGTCATTTCATTTCTCGCCTTTACTTACCCTCGCTGAAATTGCTAGGCGTTGCCGGTTTGTACGACTATGGCCCACCAGGCTCGTCGCTCCAGTCCAACATTATGACTGAATGGCGGAAACACTTTATCATTGAGGACAATATGTCCGAGCTCGACACCACCATTATGACACCAGCACCAGTTTTTGAGACTAGTGGTCACGTTGCGAGGTTCAACGACTGGATGGTCAAGGACCTCAAGACTGGCGAGGTCATCCGCGCGGATCACCTGGTGAAGGGCGTTCTCGAGGCTAGGCTTAGAGGTGACAGGGAAGCAAGGGGCCAGAAAGAGGAAGCTGTAGACGAGAAGGATAAGAAGAAAAAGAAGAAGCAGGCGAAAGCCGTTGCTGTCAAGTTGGAGGACGATGCAGTCAGGGAATACGAGACCATTCTCGCTCAGGTGAGCTTTGTGACTATACCTGGAGGCCGTATGACTCACTGCTGGCTACTAGCTGGATAACTACGATGGCCCTGCTCTCGGTCAGCTATGCAAGACACATAACATCCGCAACCCAGACACCGACAATGAAGTCAGCGAACCTGTCCAATTCAACCTCATGTTCGCCAGCAGCATTGGCCCAACTGGTCAGCATCCTGGGTCTGTCTGCTCTCTCTCGCTCGTTCTGCAATGCAACTCATAAGGATGTTCTAGCTACCTCCGCCCCGAGACCGCCCAAGGTCACTTCCTCAACTTCTCCCGTCTCCTCGACTATAACAACGGTCGTCTCCCCTTCGCCTCTGCGCAAATTGGCCGTTCATTCCGCAATGAAATTTCTCCCCGCGCAGGCCTCATGCGCGTGCGTGAATTCAACATGGCTGAAATTGAACACTACGTCGACCCCCTCGACAAATCCCACAAACGATTCAAGGAAGTCGCACACATCAAACTTGCTCTTCTCAACCGCGAGATCCAAGAAAAAGGCTCCTCAGAGCTGACTGTCATGTCGATTGGTGAAGCTGTCGAAAAGGGTATCGTTGCAAATGAGACCTTGGGCTACTTCATTGCGAGGATATACCTTTTCTTGATAAAGATTGGTATTGATCCCGCTCTGTTGAGGTTCAGGCAGCATATGGGCAATGAGATGGCACATTATGCGACGGATTGTTGGGATGCGGAAATCAAGGGCAAAGGCGGTGAATCTGGCCAGAGCTTCGGCTGGACGGAGTGTGTTGGCTGCGCTGATAGGGCAGCCTATGATTTGAGCGTGCATATGAAGAAGACCGGCTCGAGTCTGGTGGTCAGGGAGGCACTCAAGGAGCCTATTGTCACAGAGAAGGAGTCGCCGGAATGGAACAAGAAGGAGGTTGGCAAGAAGTTGAGGGGTGATGCTGGTACAGTCATGACGATTGTGGATAATTTGGACGAGGAGGCTCTATTGAAGGTGAAGGAGGCGCTCGCAGCAGACGGGGTTGCCAAGGTCGATGGTCCTGATGGCAAGGTCTTCGAGATAAACAAGGACATGGTCGTCATCGAGAAGAAGGTATTCAAGCAGTCTGGTATGTCGTTTGCCATAGACTCTACCAGTGTGTTACTCACACTCGCTTTATAGTTAGGGAGTATATCCCCAACGTCATTGAACCTTCGTTCGGTCTCGGTCGTATCCTCTACGCTCTCCTCGAGCATAGCTTCTGGTGCAGAGAACAGGACATTGAACGTGGTGTTCTCTCCCTTCCTCCTGTTGTTGCACCCACCAAGGTCTTGATTGTACCTCTGAGTGCAAGGGATGAATTTGACCCCATTGTTCATGAAATCTGTGAGTGTTTTCGTTGATGGAGGCGCATACACACACTCAATTCACTCACCTCCGCGCATATAGCCTCCAAACTGCGCCGTGCAGGTATCTTCTCCAGGGTGGATGACTCCAATGCATCAATTGGCAAGCGATATGCCAGGAATGATGAACTTGGTACACCCTACGGTATCACCGTTGACTTTGCCAGCATCAAGAAGGGTACTTGCACACTTCGGTAAGCCTTTCCCTCAGAAAACCTATGCATGGACCTGGCTGATACATTTATCGCGCATATAGTGAACGTGACACCACGGACCAGAGAATCGGAACCATCGACGAAGTCATCAGCACTATCACGGATCTGTGCTTGGGTGACTTGGACTGGGCTGGTGCTTGTGAAAAACTGAAGGAGTACGATGGTGTTCAGGACGTCGATTAGACTCTGGAGGTCTGCCCAAGAAAATCTCCCCCAGCTTCGCTCTGTACATATTGTTATTCAATGCTGTGGATTCAACCCCTTCAACAAGAATCCATGAACAAAAACTTGAGAATGGAGGTACTTCGGGTGCTCACCTGCGGAGAGGTTCGGACTGCCCACCACCGTTCAGCTTGGTGGCTAGAGGGCAGGAGGGAGCTTGCTTGCGGACGCGTCGATTCTACAGACGCGTCGAGTCACGTGGGCAGTTATCGCAACTTCCGGAATCCGCAAGGTGGCTTCCGTGGGGCTCTCCAGCCACAGTCAAGCCACGGTTACCCGTTGTCGAATGCCATCGAGTAGGTATTCCGGAGTCGTGCATTCGCGAATACTATTACGTTCTCGTGGGTTGGATAGACCATCATCGGGGTTTCCACTCCTCTCAACGATCAGCGAACCTGACATGCGGGACACTTTACAGTGTACACCGCCCTAACACTGGTTTAACATCCCGAGTCAGGGATCACTTCACACTATCCCCAATCGTTCCAAGTATAGATATGGAACTCATTTGTTCAAACCCGTTACTTCACGACGACCAGGACCCTCATGAACGGGCAGCAGAAGTCTGGATATCCTGCTTGGGCACAGCAATCACCATATTTCAAGGACGCTGAGCCTCAGGACAAATCTTCTCGGTCAAAACGAACCTCAGGAAGCCTTTCCCTAGGAGGAGGCTTTTTCAAAAAGCTCCTGGGGGAACGTGAAGAACCTGGCTTCCAACCTGTTATCCCACCGCCGGATTTGATTCGACCGCGCTCTAGGAATGCTGATAAGCCTCAGCATTATGGGTTCGGTCCAAGCAAAACAACTCATTCAGCAGAAGCTCCACCCAAAGGCAGTCTATTCGACCGCTTCAGGGACTACCAGGATAGCGTTCGAGGACCTAGCGGCGAAAAAGATACCATGGCATCTACCTGGCATAATCGTTCCAGTGGCGCCAATGGGTATGAAGATTTTCATGAAGCTTCCAATCTAGAATATTATGGGAGTGGCCATGGACATTTGGATCATTGGGACCATCGCAAGCCGAAAGTAGGAAACCAAAACAAGACGCGTCCTCCTTACGCTCACGCTCCTCCCCTCGGCCGTCCTCGACTTGGTGAAGGCCAGAACCGGTGGTCACTCCAAGCAGATGACCATTTCTTACGACAACCAGACTATGGTCCCTCCCACTATCGATCTAGTTCGTTTGGCCAACCCCAGGATCGCGTCGTAGATCCATTTTTGGACAAGCTAGACCAAGATCTTCTCAAAATCAGTCGCTTTCTAGCTCGCGATCTGAGCCCAAACGCAGTATCCAGTCAACAGCCTCATTTCATCTGGAATATGCTTTCGCCACCGAATAGCTGTCGACTTCCTGGAGGTTCCAATGCCTCTTCATTGGCAGCCTTCAGGGAACCGGCGACATGGCCACGCCTTAGCAGGATAAAGATAGTGTGCTCCCGCTATCCGAAGGACTGGGAAATCGACGTTATCGCCAACGACCAGTTCATCGGTGTAACATGCGGGGACATTATCAGCACGATCTATGCTGATATCCACGAGCTTGCCGGAAGTGAGGCTTATCATGCCGCAGAATACGCAAGGCAGAAGGAGATTGGAGAGACGTATAGGCAGAACCGAGCCAAGCGAAAGGATCTTGGGCAGGGCATGAGGAGATTGGATTTCTTGGGTCAGGATATCATCTTCGGTGGCCTTGTTGATGATCCAAAGGCTGTCAAAAACGCCATAGGGCGTGCAGTTCCTGGAATGTTTTTACTGGTCACCAATCGTCTGCCGTAGAGGCTGGCGGTTCATACCGATACCCCTTAGATGAAGCCGACTGTCTCATTCATTCGCCGTCTCAAATTCACAATCACCATACCCCTCTACCAAAATCACCATTGCGCCACTAATAAACCGGACCACAATGCCGGAATATGCTTTGCGAGCCATCTAGTTGGTCTGCTCATGCTCTATCAAGAACACGGGGACAGCCAAGTAGCATCGAGGACCAGCTGATTTCATTTCATGTTTCCTCGAAGGGAAACTGTCAGATCGGAATCACACATAAGGTCCAGCAGTAAGCTTTCGAAGCTTTCGGCGTCGATCCCTATTCGTTCAGTCCCCGCGACGATCCCATCGACGCCCTACAAACTCAATCCCGGCCTACTGGTTTTCCCCACTTACAAATGTTCTTATTGACACCTTCTCTCCGATGAATTAGAGGCGGCTTGGGTCCACGTTCTTTCATGAAGTTTTTGCCACCTCTTCTCAGGCCTCATGTCAGGCCCTGGACACATATATGGCTGTTATCAATTCCTATCTTCTTCCGTATCCTGTAATCAGCCTCGACCTTTCTTCTAGGCTGGCGTTATCCTTTCCATTGTGCTCGAATGAAATGGTGTACAGAGTCTGTCTTCCACTTCCCCTTCCGGATTGACCATGGAGGAAGTAAAGCGACGAATCCAAAAATGGCCATCAATTTCAAACATATTTGACATAGAAGTTCTTCTGTCGAATACCACGAACATTCAACACTTCTGGTGGTTGTCATGAATGAATTAGCTAGAAGACAGACCCATGCATCGAAGGCCGGCGGGCTAGAATGATACCTCAGATAAGAAATTTTCGATCCACAATATGGCAGTCGATGCCGAAGGCACGTTCGAGTCAAAAAGAAGTAAATCTGTCGGCGATTATGGTGTGCGAGTGGTGGTCTTGGCTGCTTCTGCGATCAAGGATCATACACGTTTTCACCACCGAAAGACATAATCTTTGACTTCGCATTTGAGGCTGAGCATGTACGAAACCCATAGCCCTAGTCATCCAGAGACCGAGTTAGGCGCACTGACAGCTTTGGCGGCGAGCGGATTGTTGTTGACCATCTGCTAACTGCTTCGCTGATCAAAACGTTGCCGGCGATAACCAAGGACCACACGTAGAGGCCGATAACGAGGTACGACAATACCTAAAATGGGTGTAGTTGCGTACGCTGATAGCAACAATGCAAGAAAATGGGGGACGCTGCCAATAGTCGCCACCTTTGGTAGATATCTCTTCAAATCAAGGTCATGCCCTAATTAAATTCGACAATCAGGATATTTCTGAGCGCGGGTACAGAAGACATACAGCTGACGCACTGTCCCACAGAATATTTGCAAATTTCTGGTTTTGTGGACATGGCAGCACCGTGACCCGAGCAAGTGACTTGTTTGGCCAGCGCAGATGGGTGAAGGTACGTATTTTCACGTTCACCGAGGGCTTCGCATCATGTGTATTTTGGGGTTACCAGACTAGAAAATCATAGCTGTTGCAACCAAGAGATGCTTTCACATTTATGGCCGTAGTCGCCGAGAAATTTGCGAAACAAGCGCTGTTGAATGAATTAGCAGGTAAACCCTCCGGTGGCAAAGCACAAAACCCTCACAGTACTCGATGTGAACTTGACCACTCTGAAGTTTCCACAGTCCCAGCCAACCGGCGGAAACACGGACACAAGGTGACCAGGGACATGCTTTACCGATTGTATTGAGTCAGCCGGGCAGAGTACACGTCGCTGGTCGGTCCAAACCTCGGTTTTTGGGTACTCCGCGAGACACTCGATCATGACATGCCTCCGGCTCCGAGGATGCTAATCCTCAACGGCGGCCAATTCTGGCACATACGTCTAGAACACACAAGTAGCACCTGACTAGAACTGTTATGAAATTCATTTCCTGCAAGCTCGGTGCATTCTTGGACCTCTGAGCAATGGTGTTCATAGCCGGAAATACCCCGCACCGTAGAGCAGTATCACTTTTTCAACAGGGACGGGATGGTACCTGGAGCACGGTTGACCGAAGTTAGACCTGAGACACGACAATCCAGGACAATCCTCGTCGGACATCTCTTTGACGACGGTCAGAGAGACATGCACACAGTCAGCGCAGTCGGCAAGTGATTACCAGGGAACCAGGCCACAAGTAAGGGTCCAACGTTGCGGGTCAATGTGATCAATGTCAGGCAAGAACGTTAGAGGTCGCAAGCAGGTGATTTGTGTGGTATCAAGAGAATGGGAATACGGATTCATGGGTATGTGCATGCGTAGTAATACAGCACTCTAAATCAGAGGGATACAATAATTAGGCGGTTGACCAAGTCCCAGCCGTCGATATATGAGTATAGCCAAACATGAGATATGCGGATGTCTATGTGCAAGATGGGAAAGAAGATGATGTGTGCAATGACCTGAAAGCAACGAAAGCAGTGATGATGATGATGCAAAGTGAACCAGGCCGAAGGTGAAGGCGTCTATGATAGTCCCCAAAGAATAATCCAGAAAGCAGAAAGATTGAACGATCAGGCGTTCATGTTTTTTTCTGTCAATTGCGGTCAGCCACTGGCGTCAGTGTGAATGGACAAGTACTCACTCGCATCATAAGCGGAGCGCCATTTCCCTGGGTCTGAGAAGGTGGCTGAAAGGTAGGTCAGCATTGGAAAGTATCATACCACGCAACGTTGCTCACCTGCTGCATTGAGAGCGATACCGACGGGTGGGTCGAACCGTTCGACAGAGCCTTTTGGAGCTGGTGGAGCAATATTGCATGAGCTCAAGTACCGGTGGACTGATAGAACTACTGTACCTTAGCATGACTTGCTGCGTCATGGTGAGCATACATGCTATGGTGTAGCTGGAGATTTTGGATGTTCGTTGCGTTGGGCAAAGAATTGAGGTGACCAGAGAGGCTCGGGAGGGCGACCAAGTTTGATGGCGGAGGCATTTTTGACGCGTCGCGAGTGGACATACAGCGATGATAAAGGTCGAAAATAAAGTGGCGGCCTAGAGGCAGCGAATAAAGGAAGATTACTGTAGAGCTGAGGCCGCAGTGGCTAGAGGACAAGAGGTCCTTGTGAGCGCAACGTCGCTGGGACGATGAGGATGGTTAGAGAATTATTTGCGGCTGAAACGGGGACAATTTATAGAGGAACGGCAGCATGTGTGTGACAGGATTGGTATCTCACGCTAGCCATCAATCTCAGGCCAAACTAACAACGGCAGCCTGGATCAAATTTGCAAGTTCGGGCTTGAGGCTCAACCACACAAAATTAACGTAAACCTTACTCATTTAGCAAAAGCGGCCGAAGTATGCTTCTCTTCAAACAGGTTCCATACATGGACTCTGACTTGGATTCGAATCCAATGAAAGCTGTAGTCACCGGCGGGCTACGCCGAGAAAATCAGGGCTCCTTCAGTTTAGCCTCGAGGTGCGGTAATCAGGTATCTCACATGCCTATTAAATTCTGGGGTGCTCATTAAACGAGGATCTTATAGCAATCTCAAAGCGGACATCGACCCTGCAATGGTGCAATTACCTCGTTTATGTCAACGCTCTCGCAATGCTATCATCATCTCCGGGGCTTTGGGCTTTCGGACGTTCTCTCGCAGTTCTCGAAGGCTTGACTCAGGGTGCCAGGCTGCACTGCAATGCTTCGCAATTGAATAACTCGAGTATGAGTCAGTGATTACCCGCAAATTTTGTCACTGATTTACCACGACGTCTCTCTGGATTCACCATCTGGTAAGTTGAGCCCTCGTCGCTCTTCTCCTCTGGGAGAGCACTCCGAACAACAGGAATCTTCGATATCTACAGCCCGTCGGCTTGTGTATTGAGGACGACAGGACATCAGCAGATGACCCACAGGCCAAAGCTGGCCCTACGCTATTCAGACTGCTATTCCCATCGGTCTCTACTCAGTCCTCCACGTGTTGAGATCCCATCAACCTTGATTGAAAGATAACGCCTTCAGCAGACTATCGCAGACGTATCGGGATTCCAATAATGAATGCTATCTGCTTAGGCTTCTCCTACCCAATCCCGGATGTTTATTCTGGACTTCTTGCTCAAAGCTTTACGCGCACGGGGTTCAACTGCGCTTAGACGTCGCTTTTGAATTCCCTACAGTATTCCGACCGTGTTTGCTGGACCTACTCTTCTCTTCCGTGCTTCTACGGAAGTAACTTATTTGGCTTATCTTGAAACAACGAATAACAACCTGCCAACCGCAATGCACTTCGGTGTCCTCGATTGAGCGGCATGACCATGTCAAGTCCCCGCCAATGGGATCGCAGCCAGGCAGCTTGGTGGCGTTTCCGCTTGAACCCTGCTAGTTAGTACTATATGATCTGCCTTCATATAATCTACTGACGACGATGAGAGCCTCTTAGGGTTCAGTGCGACATGTGACATTCCCGATACTGCTGTAAATTGACACAGGGCGAGTCAAGGCATAAGACATGGACGTTCAACACGTTGGTGATATCACTCATGTACAACTCATCTTGTCACTCCTTTGGCGGTGCTTTGAAGTCTCACGCTGCCATGGACAGAGCAGAGTCAAGTACTAGTTCAAGTTCCGCGGAAATGCGTTATTGAGTCGCAATACATGGAATCCCGGAGCTCAGGCTTCCATGGAGGCAAGCAAATTCCGTCTCGGCGGGAAACAGGTAAGATCTATAGCTGGCAATCCTATCAAGTTTTACTGAATACTGGCAGTATATCACTTTACCACGGCTCGTATTCACTTGATGCCCAACAAGGGATGTGCTGTCTTAGTTGAATGATTTGGCTGTTGGAAGCTGGATGCTTAACAAGGTGCATATGGAACGCGTTACCACTTTCATAACACGTTAGAGATCTAACGTTAAGCCCATGTCAGTTTGTCCGTCTCAGATCGTTGCAAGCTCAGTCCGCGATGATCAACAATGTTATTACGGCGACTAATAAAGTTTGTAATGACTTTTGACCAAGGTTCTGATGATATCTTCAACAGACGGATCTCTCTCCATTCAGAAGGGATCATCTGATGCGAGGAACGCCGATGCCGTCCAAGTCTCCTCTCTGTCGGTGGTCAAATGTCTACGTACTCTTTCTCTTTCGTCACAGAGGGTGCTTTGAGCTGCTATTTCTCACCACAGCTGGCACAGCCTGAAGTTCGATCAATGTCAGCTGGAGATGATTAGTGGTGGAGGTCATTTCATGAAATGACTTCGTACCCTGAAACCCTGAACATGAGGCAGGCCAACTGACCAGTGGGTGGTCACACCTCTCTCCTTTGACATTCGCACTGTCGTCACAAAAGGCAAATCATATTCTGCAAAAAGTTAAAAATGATATTCTTCCACCTGTGACGACATTATTCCATCTAAAGTCATGCGTCATGGTTCATGTGGGCCACCTCCTACACTTCCGTTAAAGCCTTTCGTGTGTCCAACTGCGACACTCTCAGAGCAGGTATACTTTCAATAATTACTTCGATATGAGTTTCTATTGACCCCGATCGTGCGATCACCTGGGCAAAGGGATAATATTCCACCCAGAGGGGTGTGCAATCCCCGTTTGGCCTAGCCACACTCATGCGTGCCTCTGATCACAGTGTTCTGGGTTCAAGGTTGTAAGCTACACATGAGAGCACAGATGAATCCTGGTCAAGAAATGAAATCTGATTCATAATCGGACAGGCGAACAGGGCAGGTGGCAAATCCCGATAATAGTCCAGTCCTTCTGTGCTTGGTCTAGGGGCAGTCTAGGGGCATCCGGCCGAATACTTGTGACTGGTTGTTATCTCTACTCGATAATCTGCGCCCATATTCTTATCTGAGCCCCTGTAACATTAAATGAAATCCGTGCCCCTCCGTCGTTATCCTCAGGAAATGAAGCCGGAATGAACATCCATTGACATCGGCTAGGCGAGTGTGGCTCCAGCCGATTGAGAAGGAGGCCATCTATTCAAGATGTCGCCCCGAGTCCGCGAAAATTCCGACAATTATGTAGTTGAAAACCCAAGGAGAAAGGGAACATATGTATATCCTTACTCTGAGCACAATTGATTCAACCCAACGCCAAATGTGAGGTTGCAGTAGTATTCATTTACTTCATTTGCTTTGTTTGCTTTGATATTTCTACGTTATTACGTTACAAGGGATGTGGAGCAGGGTTTTATTGAGACGCGACTCTTGCGTCTTTGAGCAGCCAGGTTGCAAATTGTTCCATGCCAACGATCCTGAATCTGCCATTGCGTTCCCACTCACTTCCTGGACCAAATTCCTTCCTCCATGCACGACCTACAAATTCGATGTCAGCGGCAGCAATCGCAAGAAGCAGATAAGATTCTTACTTAAACCTTCCTCCCACGCGTAAAGCTCCACCTTCCAACCCCGCCTCAGAGCGGTTCGAACGGGACCTAGGTGGATCAATCCATGAGCAAATGAAGGTAGACGACATGGAAGAGGTAGAAGATAATCACGAGCTCCTCTAGGAGGTGGTCGGGACGAATTTGAAATTGAGATAAAGATAAGGTGTGAATCCCCCGCAAGCGCAAACATGCAGAAGATGATCGAAGCGAGAACAAGACTTACCCAAGAATCCATCTTCGTTGAACTGCCCGACGTTCCCGTCGCCTGTGGCCAATACAATGGTTGAGCCTTCTGGAACGTCATCCGTAGCAGCGATCGCCTGGTGCAGCTTCAACTGCAGTAGTTCATCGACGCCTTGTTCTCTATATTTGACCTTGCCTCCTGAGCTCGCGATAGTCTGATTCTGCATAACTTGATAACCAGATACCACATTAGCAAGGTGCTGATTGCGTGGACTTTGTGAAAGTGTCGATGCGGGGGCCGAGGAGGGTTCCATGAGGAGTGATGAATCTTTCGCCCCAGACTTCTGCGCCTCCTTGATGGCAACTGCCTTTGTTCCCGAGGCTTCGTTTCCGCTTGAGCTAGTATAGGTAGCACCGTAGCCGCCATCCCCGCTGGTGCTTCCGGATGTTCGATGCACGTTGAACGCTTTAAAGGCGGTCGTGGATTTGCGTGACGTCCCATTGCTGTTGCGTTTAGCCTGCCGGTCCATACCATCGCCTTTTGTGAAACATCAGAGCGCTGATACGAGTGTTGGGAGACGCTGCGGCTTACCAAGATCCGGAACGCGTAGATAGATTCTAACTTCGTAATCCAACCTCTCAAGGGTTTCCATAGGCTGCCAAAGTGGCTTTGAAGCCACGCATACGCGACCTAACGAGTCATTAGGAACTCGTGCATAATTTATGAGGAAAAAGAATCGGCGCTTACGTGTTATAGGCCTGCCATGCTCGAGTATCAGAGCAAGCGCAGCATGCCAGAGCCGCTTCGAATGCTTCTTCTTGTGAGGGGTATGCCCTTGTACCAAGGCCAGCGCATCTTCTATTTCGTCATCCTCGAATTCAGGCTGCGCAGGTGCATCCTCCTGTTGTTCATCTCGAGTGCCTTTGAACACGGGTACGTCATCCGACGTAGAGCGATTCGTAGGCCAAGGCGGCGAAATCGCGGAGTCGACATTTCCTGCACCTTCAAACTCGATCATTTTCTCGTTTGGGACCGATGATACTGCTGAAGGAGGAGGTGCAGCGGCTTTCTTGTTACTCCTTCCTGCCTTTGGGCTGCTGGCCGTGTCAAGTGTTAAGCGTTGCGCAGCAGTTGCAAAGCTTGGTAGGGGGATGGGCGAGCTGGAAGCTGCTGCTGCCATCTGTGTTTGATGCTTCGAAAGGAGAGCTTGGGGTAATGTGATCGCCACTGGGGTAGGTGCTGCTCCAGTCTCTTTGTCCTTACTTGAAGGAGGTTGAGGGTTGGACTTGACTGGGATGGGAGGAAGGGGGCGAGAGGAAGTCCCACTGGAAGGGTTGATAATAGTCGAGGATGTCGTCAAGGATGTCGTAGTCGAAACAGAAACCGACGGAGGAGCCAACAATGAAAGTGATGGATTATACAGCGGAGGATATGCAAGAGTCTGTTGCTGCTGCTGCTGTTGTCCTGAAACCTGATACTTGATTGCACCCCGTGCAGGCGAAAAAAGACGAGGATTCTTCCTAGCATAATTTAACAACCCAATAAGAATATTCGAGCTACAAGCCAAACCATCAGTCTCTTGTCACCTTCCCGTTGCAACTCACTCACTGATCAATGAAAACATGAACAAGCCTCTCTCCCCTTCTCGGATCTCTCCCTCTAGGATCAGGATCCTCCTCCTGCCAATCCTCCTCATCCTCACTCCCCGTCATACCACTCCCCATACCAGGTCCTCTCGTTTCATACTCCTTATACCTCACCGCACCCTCCTTCCTCAACTTCCTATACACACCAACAAGGAACTCTCTATCTTCACCAAACTTCTTCGCGAGTGCGTAGGTCAACTCTAACAACCTCTCCGAAGCTTCATCCACTTTCACATCAGCCTTAGCTTTCTCCCTCTCTTTCTCTTTCCTCTTTTTCTTTTTCTCTTTTTTCTCTTCCTTATCCTGTACCTCCATTGGACGTGGAGTCTCATTATCCATCAACATCCCCACCTGAGTCCTATCACGACTCTTCGCCTTCCCCTCCACCTCCTCAACCCTTCTCTTCTCAGTAGCCAACCTAATCTCCTCCATCCCCTCCGCTCTAATCTTCTCAATCTCCCTCCGCAACTTAACCGCCTCCGTCATTTCCTCCGCCCCACTTGCTTCTTTCTCATTCGCACTAGGAATCTCCAGAGGGTACTCTTTCACGTTCAACGTGATGAGTTTCACATCCTCTACGTGCATCTGTACCTCCTCCTGGCCCTGGCCTTGCTCCTCGTAACGCACATCATCGTGCAACCTCAGCGTAGGTGTCGACTTTGAATGATGCACCGCCCGCTCCTCCTCCTCCTCACCTCCCTCTCCCTCCGCCTCTGGATCATCCCCACCACCCCCTCCCGCCGTCACCACCCTCCCCCTACTCCTCCCAGCTCTACTCCTCGTCCTCTTCCTCTTCGCCTTCTTCTTCTCCACACCACTATTCGAATCCGTCGTATTCGGTGCGGTAGTAGTCCCCGTTGTCCCAGTACTGAGGTACGCATTTGCCAGATACGGTGATGATAGGTAGTTCACTCCAGTTGGTGGTGGCGCGTGTCCAGCTCCAGCTTTTCCTGGTTGAAAGGTATCCCGACGAGGAGACCCATAAACAGAAGTCTCCTCCCCAGGAACTAAAAACCTCTCTCTAGTCGTAGGTCCAGGTGTAGCAGGTACACTTCTCGACTTTCCTTTCTCTTTCTCCCTTCCCGTCAAGGTTGAAGTAGACGTTGTAGCTGTGATTGGGGAAGGGAGGATGATGAGGCCAGGTTTTTTCTCTGGGTCGTTCTGCTTTCCTTTTCCCGTGTCGTTTGGTTTCTGTTTCTGCTTTTGTTTGCGAGTAGATGGACCAACTCCAAGTCCGAGTTTATTAGAAGAGAAAGGATCACTTTCATCATCTCCATGTTCGACATCTTCCGTATCCCCTGGATCTCGATCAAATTGCTCCTCAAGCTCCAGCTCCCCCTCCGCCTCTCTGTCTTTGTCTTTCAGGTTGACGTTGAGGGAGGTAAGAGCCAGCGTGTTGCCCGCCGAAGCGCTATTATCAGACTTCTTCCTAGTCCTCTTCCTCTTCCTCCTCTTCTTCGGGGTACTGGTGACTGCTTCACTTTCTCCTTCTCCCTCTTGCTCTCCTGCCTCTCCCCCTTCCTCTCTTTCTCCTTCCTCTCTTTCTCCCTCTCCATTTCCCATGTCTCCCCCACCAACATTAGCGCCGATTCCAACCTCGTCCTGCATACCCAACCCTCCTTCATCATACCCCGAAAGTTGTGAATCTCCATCACGATCGCCCGCCTCGTAATCCTCAGAATATCCATAATCTACTCAACTCCACATTTATCAGCCTCCTCCTTCTCCTTTCCTTATTCAAAGAAAAATCACATACCAAAAACGTCTCTCTTCCTCGTCATCGTGTCCCTCTTTATTCCTCCTCCACCACCGAGGTCGTCATCACCGTATTCGTACCCCGACCCATGTCCATGCCCGCTCATGAGATCGACCCCATCGTGGCGGTGGCGGTGATGGCGATCCTGCCCCTCCTCGGGAGAACCAACAGCAGCAACCCTCAAACCAGCCTCCACCCTAACCCTATCCAACCTCGCCCTCTCCTCAGCTATAAAATTCAACGCTTCATCTAGGTATCCTAGAGAGGGGCCTTCGATTGTTGGGCTTAGAGTGGCTAGTCTCGGTATGGGGTAGGCTTGTTCCTGGGTCTCGGGATGGTGGGGGTCTGGGAACTCGCTCGGCTGGAGGTGAGGATGTAGTTGGAGTTGGGAGTGAAGCAGCGACTGTGGATGCGGTTGGGCGTGGTTCTGAGGCTGCGGCTGCAGCTGCAGCTGCTGAGGAGGAGGATAAGCTTGTCCCCCAACCCGTGCTCTACCCAACCCCAACAACCTCTCCCTCAACTCCCCCTCCCCCTCATCACTCAACAACGCCTCTTCCACTTCTTCAGGACTCATACCAGCTAGAAGTCTTATCCTCGGGTCTCTCGAGGCCGTGTTCGTATGTCCAACATACCGCTCCGAATCAAACCCTAGGCCGGGGGATGAATCTGCGTCGGAGCGACCGTAAGGAGAACCGCGGTGAGAGTGGGAGGGAGAGTGGAGGAGGGAATGGGAAAGGCGAGGGGAGTAGGTAGGGGAATGGGATGGGGAATGAGACGGGGAAGAGGAAGGTGAATGAGCAGCGGTATGGTACGCTGAGTAGAGGTGTGCGTGGGGGTTGTTCTTCAGTCCTCCTCCCCCAGGAGGTTTGGGTTTCTCCGTGTTCGACGACGCAGTTGCATTGTTATTGCCCGAGGCCGACGCCAAGTTCAAATTAACAATACTCCTCGAAGCACTCAAAGTCCCACTTGTATTTGCTCTCCCATACCCATAACCACCTCCATACCTTCCTTCTCCCCCTCCATACTCTCCCCCGCTATACCCATACCCAGGCGCAGTCGTGGTACTGGCGTACCCCGGCGTATGCACACCACTCCCAACCCCACTCAACGCACCACTAGCCACCCCACTCGCCATCCTCGACGCATCGTTGAGGTCCATTATGTCGAGTTCTAGTTCATCTAGATCATGACTTTCGTACTCTCGGTGATTCTGATTCTGCTGCTGGTATTGGTGGGGGCTATATGTAGAAGGAAGCTGGGGAGGAGGAGGTTGGGAAGAAGAAGCTGCTGCGAGGGGACGGTGATGTTGAGAATCCGAGCTTAGTGCATCGAAAAAATCACGATCTGTGACTCCTCTTCTATGTTCTTCCCTCCGCTCTTCCCTCTGCTGGTATCGTCCTCCATAAGCCCCCTCCTCTCCGAATTGCTCCCTCTCCCTCTGTTGGAGGGGAGGTCGACGGGGTGACGAGAACGTCGACCCAAAGCTAGGAAGGGGTGGGTTATGTGGACTTGACCGATTGGAGCGATTGGAGTGGTGAGAGTGTGTAGAATGAGCAGAATGGGTAGAGAACGGACTTCCTCCCCTTTCGCGCTCGCGGGTGAGATGTTGTGGGAATCGGAAGGGGGAGTACGTCCCTCCTGAGGGTTGGAGAGGGATTTGGGATCGTAGGGTACTGGTGTCGTTGTTATTGCCTCCGTTACTCGCGGTAGTGTTGGGGTTGGTCATGATAGTACCGATGTAATCCTCCCTCCTTTCCTCCATCGACCCAACAACAGACCCTCCCACATCAACAGAAACACTTCTACTCCCCATCTCACTTTCCCGATGGGAAGTAGACACATCATCAACCAAATTCTCAATAATAACAGATTGAGCACCTTCAGTATCTGTATCTTGAGTTTCTGGATCTTGTGCGAGGGGATGAGGTCCCATTCCCACTCCCTGGGTTCTCGACCTTTCCCTCCCATGTCCCTGTCCCAGTCCGTGTCCGCGTTCCCGACTCCGACTAGATCCCTGCCTCTGCCTCGGATGAGGTTGATGATGAGGGTGAGGTTGAGGGTGAGGAAGTCCACCTCCCCTCCCAACAGAATGCAACTGCCCCAACAAAGCAGGCGCAATAAGCTCCACATCACTCAAATCAATATCCATATCCGCAGACGCAGACGCAGAAAAAGCCCGAAGGTAATCTGCTATAGGAGCTTGGTTCCATACGGTTGACATTCTTCCTGCGTGCGAGTCCGCTCCCCCTCCTCCTCCAGCAACTGAGGAGAAGAAGGAAGCTGTGTCAGCTGGATGTCGACGAGGACGAGGGATAGCGACGGAGGATGTATGAGCTATGGTTTGTCTCGGAGCGGAAGGTTGGCCGGAAGGCGAAGAAGACGAAGGATTGGATTGAGTGTGAGTGTGAGTATGGAAAGTATGCTGGTCAAGTTGATCATCATCCTCCTGTAAATTCGTCGTCGTCGTCCCTCTAGCAGTAGGTCCAAACAAATACCCCCACTCTCTCAACACAGTACTCAAATCCCCAAGATCAGGAGGTCTAGGATCATCTGAAGTATATCCCGTTCCATTCGTATAACCCGACCCTGACCCTCCTGACCCATCGGTGAACCGTGTCCCATGAGTGTCATGTGTATCGTGGGTGTCGTACGAATCGAAGGAGTCGCCTGAACGGGTTGAGGAGACTCGAAGAGGGAGGGAGAAAGGCGATAATGTTGGATCGTTGGGAGGTGTGTATGTTGATGATATAGAGGCGGAAACTTGAATAGAAGCGGTTTTGGCGGCGGTACTGTTCGAGGTTGGTGCTGTAGTTCGAGGAGGAGCGGGAGATGCAGCTTGAGACCTAGAAGGCGTCCTATTCAAATTACTCGTTGAACTCGCCGCTACACCCGCCGTTGTTGAAGTCGACGCCGACGCTCCTTGTTGTCCCCGCCCTTGTCCTTGTTGTCCTTGTTGTCGGAAGGGATTCATCGTATTGTACATTTCTCGTTCTCGTCTTGAAGAAGGTGATTATACAGAGAGTTATGATAATAAGATAAAGAAAGAAAGCGAGTCTTATAGCGTCAACAGCCGAGCTGGCTGCTTGCCTGCCTGAAGCCTCGAGGCTAGATTGATTCGAGTTCAGCGGGCGATGGTGGTAACGGAGAAAGTTGATCCTTGCTAAGGCTGAGTCAGGCTTACCTTTGTCCAAGACCACCATGCATCATGACTCAACACAGCGACAGCGCGTACAAGGTGCAGGTAGAGCACTTGGTTGAAGCTCTGTAGGTCATGTGTACGAAGAGCTCGGAGGAGCTAGCAAAATTTACAGGAGATCTTGCTGGATCCTCGGCGTTGACTTGGTGGTGGATGCTCCACTTTTGGCGACACCCAGGCTACGATATACATTCAACATAATCGATCTTCATTCTCTATCCAACATTTTCTTCCCCGTCAATACCGTACGCAGCTCACGGAACGGTTCAACGGAGAAATCAATGCGAGGCTAGGGTGGAGCCACCACCGCCGCTCCCCTGTCATCTCCAAAATAAATCTCCAAAATAATCACAGGATTTAGACTACCGCACCGTCATGGGCTAAAGCCCTGCCTCCGGAGAAAGCCTAGCTTAGCTTCTGGAGATTTTACTAGGCGCAATTGGAGGCCATTGACACCGGATGAACATAACTTCGTTCCTTCTGCTTTCTGCTCAGATGCCGAGGCCACTACCAATCCTCTCGGGGACGTACATTCATCGCCGTCCACTATTTTCTTCTCTACCAACACGCAGCTCACGGCGAGTTTACAGAGATAGAAAACGATCTGGTATGTTCTACGCCCTCCTTTCTCTCTTCCTCTCCAAGAAGCTGAACCAGCCTGTCGCTCGCCCAACAGAATCTCGACCTCGAACCACTTCACAACGAAATATCATCCTATCGATTCATCATCCTCCCCTTTCAATTCATTCATTCAAATTTTGAGCCTCCCCCTCCCTACAAATAGCAAACGAACACTGGGCCATAACCTCCGCACTTCCACCACATGGAGGATGCTCATTTGGACTTCTCAGCTGCTGAGGACGTCCAGGCTACTACGGATCCCTGTAGGACCTGCGCTTCATTGCTATCCAACATATTCCTCCCCGCCGATATAGGACGCATTATGGTCGTGGTGGAGCCACGAGTTGTCATCTCCAAAATAATCATAGGGCGTACCACCAGAGGCCAAGGCTCTGCATTACAAGTTGCTGTCGATGCCTCCGGAACACAACGAGTGCAAGGCTCGGGCAGAGGGTACTTGGATGATGCTCTATTGACTACGGAGAATTTCGAGGAGCCATGATGAATCCCCAGCGTCGGTCTGGTACCGCTAAGAGCACCGACGTGGACGATTTAGGACGAGAATCACCGGTGGGATGGTACAGTAAGAGGATTGCGAGAGGATGTAAAGAAATGCAAAGGAATCAATGTAAGTCGACTAGAAATCTGTCCAAGCTACTAAATGCTCAACTTATTCTAGCTGCGTTGCACAATGCAAAGAGGAGCACTGGCGTCTTAGTGGCAGTTGCGCCGAGCTGCTTGTGGCATCAGGTCGCTGCCGATCCTTGTAGGGCCTGCACTTCATCTCTCCCCGACATTTCCTCCCCTCTCAATACCAACCCGCGGTGGAGCTACCACCGCCTGTCATCTTCAAAATAAATCAGAGGGTTCAGGCTACACGCCATCATAGGGAAAGCACTTGCTGTCCCTTCCAATGCCTCCGTGCCTGGCGACCATCATGACTCGAGAGCGTTGGGAACACAGCAGGTAGAGCATTCGGATGCTGCTCTGTAGGTTCTGAGCATACGGAGAATATTGAGGAGCCATGAAATTTACAGGAGTTTTTTTCTCCCCAAATCCTCATACTCGACTTGGGCGATATTCTCCGCTTCAACTTGGGCGATGTTGGCGACACCCAAGTTACAATTCACATTCACCAGAACCCTCCGCTTCATTGCTCTCCACCATTTTCGCAGCTCATGGAGCGGAGAAATCAATACAGTGCTAGGTCATGGTACCGGTGGAGCCACCACTGGGTGTCATCTCCAAAATAATCACAGGTGCACCACCGTAGGCTAAGCAGCTCCTAGTGTCGAGGCCTCCGGAAGAAGCTTTGCTTAGCTTATCTTTTTGGAGATTTCTCTGGTTTGCTATTATATTGCCACCGAATGACATATTGTCATACATGATCCACCCCATCCCCATCACCCATGCATTGACTTCGCTCCTTCTCCTGGTGTGCTCCTGGTTTATAATATAACCAACCAAACCTCCTTGCACTCTCTGAATTATATCCCTCCACCTTCATCACCGCACGATCAGGATGTACGCCCAACCCCAACCACAAATCTACCAACCCGGACTCGGAGGCGCCCCTATGACTGCCCAAAGCCAATACGGCGCAATTCAGACCGCTCCACAGTATGGTTACCCCCAATCACAGCCCGCTCCTGGTCCTATAATCATTAACTCCTTTCACCGCCGTCATCATCGACATCGTTCCAGTCGCAGTCTTAGCAGAAGCAGAACAGCTAGCATCAGTCCTAACCCAAGCGTGGCAGAAGGTTTAAGCAGAAGTTGGAATGGAAGCCCTACTTTTGGTGACTACAGACATCGAGATGGATTTGGTCATCGACACCACCACCACGGTCACCACCACCACCACCATAGAAGACCTAGAAGTGTCGAAATAACCAGTACAACAGGAGGCGGGGGATTTGGGAACGCCTTAATGGCAGGTGCTGGAGGTGGATTTGGAGGTCAAGGAATAGCACCTACTACTGTTGCTCCAACAGTCGCCCAGCCAGGAGTTGGAACCATGGGCGCGGGACAGGTGATCCCTCAAGGAAACCCAGTAGGCTGGCAAGCCTTTTTTACTCCTGGATTGGCTTCACAACCTCCTCCCATGGCTGGTATGGGTGCAGCCCCAGTCCCCATCCAGACCGCGACGACAACCATCCCTAGCCACCATCGACACCACAGACACCACCTCCGCTCTCGTTCTCTAGGTGGGACACCGTTTACCAGTCGGATGGCTACACCCTTTTCTGGATACGGAGCAGCTCCTTCCAATAGTGGGTTAGCAGAAACAGCAGCTGCGATAGGCGGGTTTACAGGGACTGGTGTACAGGCTACTGCTCAGGCTCCTTTAGCTCCTGGGGTGGCCGCTTCTGGTGTACCTGCTTCTACCATGGGAGGAGGGCAAGTGGGAATGGGAGGAATGCCGGTGGGAGGTGGACAGCAGATTTACGCCCAACCTCAGCAAGTGGGAATGTATCCTCAGGGAGGAGGAGGGCAGATATATAGTGGGATGCCGGTACAGCAGCCGACGGTTATTAGGCTGTAGCTTGTGCATGGGGTGAAAATGGGATGATCTGGGATGGGAGGTAGAAGAAGTTCTAATGACTTCGGAAGAGATGGATACATTGTACAACAGAATAGAACGAACGATGTTTAACATGTATAAGATATCGATAGCTAGCGGTTAATAAGCGTTGGTGGTACGACATGCAATATAGAATTTACAATTTACAAAACCCAAGATACATCTACAATGTCCGATGTGGAGAGAGATTGTACTAATGTAGCGCGTCTTATCACTGGCAGTTCTGTCGTTTAAAAGCTCAAGCTGGAACATAATCTCTCTCAGCTTTAGCATTCCTCCCCATCTCTCCCGTCCTCCTCCTCACACACATCTTCCTCCTCGCAACTCATCTCCCCTTCCCACCGCTCCCTCAGGCACTCATAGCACCAACCATCCTCTCCCTCCCCCTCTCCAACCACTCCGCAGGCGTAACCCTCACCTCATCGCCTCCACCCTCACCCTCAGTCATCGCCTCCCAGTCTCCATCTCTGCAGAATAGGAGATCGTTTTGTGGTGAGAAGGCCCATGTGGCGGGGTGTGGTGGAGGTGCAGATGTTAGGGCTCGGAGTTCGTTCGCTGTTTAGTAGGGAAAAGGGAAGGAGAGAGGGTTAGAAGAGGACGAAGGGGAGGAGAGGAAGACGTACGGATGATGTTTTGTGTAAAGTGATCCAGATTCTGTAGGAGAGCGACATGCTTAGCTTTCTGGGGGCAGAGAAGGGAATGAAGGCATACCAGATCGTTTCTATCATACCCGAATGGATCTGTAAATTCATCAGCACTCGCCCTTAAGAAGCAGGAGGAGGGCAAGTAGGACGTACTTTCAATTTCCTCTCCGGCGGCTAGGAAGCCCAGGAACATGAAACACTGCGTTATCCAAAGTTAGAACCCATTTTATTCGGAATATGTCGGAAGGTAGCCAACGTACCACGACGACAGATCCAGGAATAGTTATCCATCCGAATGTAGGCCATATCTGGCAGGGCTGAATCGAGCTCGGGTGAGTAAAAACATCCTCCACCACGCAAGCAGGTAGAAGGTGGAACTTACAAGGAAGAAACAATAAACCAATGTGACCATCCACAGGTGAAACGAATATCTGAGCAATACGAAATGAAAAGTTGCCATGAAAGCCGAATGAACAAGAAGGACGTACGAAAATGGAATTGGTGTCGTCAAGATTCGCTCGAGTGCGGTTAGGGATTCAACGAGCTGGTTGAGGGAGGTGAATAATAGGTCTGCATCCGGGGTTTAGCGTGTGGTCACAGAGAGAGGGAGGGAGGGAGGGAAGTAGCGATGGGAGAAGTAGACATACTCAATGTAGGGACATCTGCTTGTTTCCTCTCTTGCACCGCTGCGATGTACGAGCTCTATAGAAGGAACCATCAGCAATGTACATGCGGTTGAAGGCGCAGAGGAATCAAATGAAAGAGATGGAGGAAAGAGCGAACATGGCGGAAAGGAAAGAATGACCAAACAGAAAAAGACATACAAGATACAAAGTAATCTCCAACGGCAAATTATGACTTATCGTACTCTTCTTCATCCTCTTCCTCAACCACCTCTCCCTTCTTCCCTCCACCCCACTCCTCCCACTCCCACTCCCACTAACCATCCCCAACTTTCTTCCAAACCTCGTCCTAGCCAACCACTCAATGAACGCCGTCAATGGAAAACAGTTCAGAGATTTGAGCTTCGGTGGCATCCGTGAGGGTAAAAGGTATTTCTCATCCGCTCTTGGTAGAAGGACTTTGGTGCGTAATGAAGGTCCCCGTTGAAGGGGTCTGCCTGGAGGTTTGGGGTGTTTTTCTGTGTCGTCATGATCAATGTGGGTGGACCGTTGACGTTGGTAGGAGTAAGACCGTATTGGATCCAAAAACCTCGCTTTCTTGAATCCTGGTCGTGAGGTTGGAAGGGCAGGGGATGTTACAGGGCGTGGAAGAATTTCTTTTTCGTCTGTATCAAGGTCTGCCTTCGTGTGTTCAAGATGCTCATCCCCGTTCTTGGTGTCCTCAGATGGAGAGCCAACTCTGGTATCGTGTGTGTGGGTAGAAAACCTGGAACCGCTCGAGGTGTTCAATTCCCGATTAGAGACGTCTCGGTGGGAACATCTTGAACTGTCGGGGGATGAGGTCTCGGAGGTGACGAAGATAGGAGACGTCCCAGACGACGAGGATGTTACTGTGTCCTTCTCATCCATGTCAGAACCGGCGTCTGACGGAGAGACAACGGAGGATTGGGCGACCGCGGAAGCGTCTTTCTGATGAGCAACCGCCATTGACATGCCTGCTGGTAGAGCATACGCAGGTAGAAACTTGACGAGGTAGTATAAGTCTCTGGTGTCTATGAGTGAGTAAGGTGATAGAAGGCTGGAGTCTGTAGACTCACTGATAGTATATCCCATCCTCCCCTCTCAGGTAGTGCTTGACCGAAGCGGCAAACGCTTCAAGAAGGTTGAGTACTGACTTCTTCTCGATGAGGCTGCAGGCGGAAGTATTATCCGCGAGTGCCGGTGTCGGTGGTGTAGGGTCTTGGGAGAAGAAGGGTCAGTTTGCGCGTTGTAGGGTAGAATGAGCCACAAAGGGAAAGATGGGAATGGAACCCATGCGCACCTGTTACATGAAACCATACGGTCCTTGAGAATGTTCGGCTTGCAAAAACGATGCTGGACCATAATCTTCTGCCTTCATTGTACCTCTCAAACGATGATGTTGTTCGATAGGATATGACGAAACCTAGCACCGTTCCGACTCTGCACAAGCCAACTTAGCCGTGGCACCAATCGAAGGGAGAGTAGACATACACGGTCAGCAGGGTATTGGAGAAGTGGAGATTGTGCCCGTGCTCATTGAGGACAGTTACGAGGGTCGACCAAGCGCCGAGGAACAGTAGCAAGTGCCAGCATCGGAACAGCGCAGTAGCCAAGACTGCATTGACAAAATTTGCCCCCGGGCGTTCTCGAGGCGCGAACCTGTGACAGATGGCATTAGAACTACGCTTGGCTGAGCTTCTCACTGCCCCCACTAGGAGAGACAGCGAAAATGGTCGGGGATAGACACTCACGGATCAGGTCCACGAAATCCTCTATGTAGCACATTGCCCGTGCCATCGCTTGGCTGTAAAAGCGCAGTAACACAGCGTTCGTTAGTCGGGGTGGTCAGGAACAGACCAAGAAGGCCAGGAAATGAACAGGTACCATACGTTTAGCGTTGGAAGCGAACTAGGCTGAAAGGCCATGCTAGGCGAGCCGGCGGCTGGGGAAATTAACTAGCTCGATGTCCCAGATAGTCAGAACCACCCTGAGGTGTTCCAGGACGATTGGGTGGGAGATGGCGGTCGAGAGAAAGGTCGTCTTATCAAGAATGCAGTTTTGGAGCCCGCCCTGGTCACAAGAGGTGTCTTTGGGTTTAGTGCCGTCTATGATTGGAGCGATCGACGTTATCTACGCCATTGGCGTCAACTGTCAAGTTACCACAGTAGCACTCTGGCTCAGGCCATACCCATTGAATTTATGCCTACCACACAAGTTCGATGTAGCAAGTCAAAGGCCTGAAGACTGCAAGCGCCACGCCGAGTTGAATTCGTCGCGAAATCTTGTTTGCAGGTGTTTGTTCATGCCAACATTGGCGCTGGCGGGTGATGCAGTGTTCGCCGATACTTTGTGGTCAACCATCATCATGATCATGGTGGTCAAGTTATAGTTTTCAAGCTGAAAGGGGTAGACATGCAGGCCTGATAGTACTGTACGTGATGTCCTCTGTTTTTCGACCGCGCGCCACCACCTGATTGTTTTACCCATAGTAGTACATTTAAAACTTCGAAAACTCATTGCGTCAATGGATCCCCGTTCAATTCGATGACAGGTTGCCCATATCTGAAAGTATGGCTGTATAGGTTCTTGGGTAACCTTTTCGGGCTTCGCAACGTATGGAATGCCCGTAGAGAAATTTCTTTGGGTGCCTTCTCGAGGCTATGCCATTCAGGGTTTAATCTATTCAGCCTCCGGCCTCTTCGCAGTCAAGCGTCCAGACCTTGGCGTTCTGACCGTTCGCCGCCTTGACGAACGTCTCTTCAGCTTAGGCCAAGGATAATACAATTTCACCAAGGCCAGCAGGTAGTTCTTGACACTAGCCAAGGGACTTTGTATCTTCGTTTTTCCTGCTTGGCGAATGACGATACAAGGGGCTTTTCTCCGCGTGTAGATGAAACAAGTGAGTTGTATTGTCCTCTTTATGTGCTAGGCCATGAGTTGATGGGCTGAAGATGGACAGTGTACGATCGAGTCGACATCGGGATATTGGCTAACGCGTGTCCACATGGATCTTTCGAACAGCTATCTTTCCACAATTGTTACTCTGTCGCTGTAGGCAATGTCAACCCGTTCTTCCAGCGGCCTAAGATGCTCACAAACATGTGTTTGAAGTGATATCAAAGTGCCCGTGACTTCATTTTCCAGAGTCAAACTACTTGATGCAAAGATCTCCAATTCAGACCATTGCAAACCGTATGAGATGGCTTGTACCGTCAAGATCTCGTTGACCTATGCTCCTCGGTCTGATCTCAACGTGTATGGTATAGTAGCCCGCGGGCTTCGTAGAGGCGCGATCCAGCATGGAAATGTGCTCCCAACGAGAAGACGGCATCATCTATTGATACAGATGGGCTTCTTACCCTTCAATAGCCCGCTTTAACCTTTCTGCTGATAACGAGAGCCGTCCGGACCAGTTGAAAAGTCTTTTGTCTGCTCTTCCTGACAGTCTCCTGACTGACTCGCTACGGCTGGCCTTTGTTTCTCTTTCACGAAGATATAGACCCTCAAAAGCACATGTCTTCCTACAGCCTCACCATCGAAGATTACTCGCCTATTATCTCGTATTCACATGGTGATTGGGTTTCCGGCTCATCTCTCTCAGATCCATACCTTCAGGAGTAGGTTCACCGTTTACAATTATTCAAGATAGGAGATGGCGAATGACGACTATTATTCAGGTATTCGGATTGGACGTTTGCAGTGACCAAGAAAGCCGGAGCATCTGCGAAAATTGCCTTCAACGGTACAGCAATAACTGTGTATGGCGCCAAACGGCCCGATCATGGGCTCTACATAGTCACGCTCGATGGCAAGCCCAATGCGCCAGTCAATGGATCTGTCGATCATGAGCAATTTCGAACCACTCTTTTCCAAGTACATGGTTTACAGCAGGGGCTCCATAACTTGGAGATTACCAACCAGAGTGACGGTTTATACCTTGATATTGATTCCGTCGGTATTTTGCTCCCCGCCGTTCTGTACGTTCTCATCGATACTCTAGGTCACCATTGAGGGTAATATTGGGGACGATACCGGTGGTACTCTCCACACAATCACCTATGAGGATTCCGATGCCAGATTTTGCTATCGGCCTTCAACTTTACAATGGTCAGCAAGTGCTTATGATTTCCCTTTCGACCTCGGAACTTTTTCTGGATTTGATGGACAGTAAGTCATCATCAGCAACATTATTCAGACATTTATACAGGATTATTATCAGCGCTACGTCGAGCTTAGCAGCTTCTTTCGACTTCTCATTCTACGTGAGCACTTCCTCCACATTTTATACCGGCCCTAACCATTAGCAGGGTTAGTCGAATCAATCCCCAATCATCCAAGGTTTTGCTCATTTTTCCAGGCGATGGCGTATCATTGTACGGTCCCGTCAGTTCCAAGGGTTCACCATATCTCGTGTCCCTCGACGATTTTCCTGCGACGGCCCTGCGATCTTCCGCGGATAGATACCACCCCAAGACAATTCTGTTCCACGCTACAAATCTAGGTGAAGGTCAACATAACATCAAGGTAATATGTGTCCCCAACGCATCTAACCAAATATTTTCGGTCGACTACGCTGTCGTGTACACAACAAAAACGCGGGGGAACATCCCTTCCGAATCCTCAATTTATGGATGTCCTACAGATGAATTTAGGTATGTGCTACGCCTCGTGGATCGGGCTAATCCTTCCTCCCGCTCATTTTGCGCTCAAGCACATCGTATTTCGAGCAATCAGGCCTCGCTGCCGGACCAGTAGTTGGAATCGCAGTCGGAGCGTGCATTATCGAGCTTCTAATCGTGTTCTGTTTTCTACTTCTGAGGCGAAGGAGACAAGTGCAGGCTCAATTGAAGGAAGCCAATGTAGACTTGACCGTTGACCCGTACACCGCCCCAGACCAGCAGCCCACCCAAAGGGAAAGAACCTGGGTGATACCGTTGCCGTTTCGAAAGTCGCGCATTTCAATTGGGATCACTGCTACCCCAGTTCCCGATGCAGACCAGCGCCACGCCTCTGACCTAAATTCGCAAAGGCGTCACGAAAATCCACTGGATCGGAGGACAAATTCATCAAATCTACAGCGCGGGCGTGCTGCAGATCCTAGCTCGAATCATCGGATCGTGGGTGTTGGACAGGTCAGTCCGACCCACTCTCATAAGTTCTGTGTTCGTTGATACAGCGTCATTAGCCGTTCCCATTGAGAAAGCCAGGCGCACAGTCTCGTAGAAATAGTAATTTGGGTACTAGCCCACCAGACTACCAGTCAGTTTAAGGGGGACAATTAGTGGCTGACTTCGACACTGAGATTATATCACGATGTTCATTGACTTCTGGGATTTTATATGAATGCGAAAGAGATCAACAGCGCTTATTCGGGCGTCATTCGCCGTTTGAACATACTGGAATGGTGGTAACGAGGTTCTTAACTTTTTTCGTCGATTTTTTGATACGAGTATTTTATTCATACAATTGCAGTTCCAGACTATTACGAGGGCGAGTAGAAATACCAAGAAAAAAATGCAACAAGAAACAATGCAAGTGGTATGTAAGATAGTGTTGAGTTAACAACGATGGTATCACGGAAATTGGAAGGGGAAATGCTGAGTTGGACAGTATTGGCAGCCTTCAATAATGATATCTCGACAGAATGAATGAGTGTGGTATCGTTGAAGCCAATGCGGAGTAGCCTGAAGTAAGACGACGTTTTATATGTCATCAACTCGACATGCGTCTTAAGTACCCTCCAGGAGTCCTGCGCAAAGGCGAAGCCGAAAATTGGTGTGACGGCGTATGGCAACGGTGGCGATGAATTGCGAAAAGAATTTGGTGATGATGATGATGTTGATGATAAAAAGTGTCCCTCGAAGACGAACTGATCTCTTGATTTGTTGTTCTCCTTCTCTGCCTCATGCTTCTTCTTTCCCAACCACCACAACCCTCGTGCTCCCCCCTTCTAAGCGCGGCGCGCGGCGCTGCAGGAAGTCAACTATGAACCTTGACGAAGGTAGGTAGGACTCCAAATGAATCGGTCGATCAGTAGTCGGGAGGTGTAGCAGCGGCTCTTCGGTAGTCGGGGGGCGAGGCTTCCCTTCGGTAATCGGGAGGTGAGGCTTCCCGGTAATCGACGGGACCACCACGACGATAGTCGACTGGGCCTCCTCTTCGGTAATCGACAGGGCCGCCTCGTCGGTAGTCAACGGGACCGCCCTCTGAGGCTCTTCGATAATCAGGAGGGCTTCTCTACAATGTCAAGGTCAGTTATGTCGGGCCAGAGTATACGATGAGGAAAGTGCAACATACTGCTTCGATATCCTCACTCCGGTAATCCACTGTACGTTGGCGCGCTTCAACGTTCTGTTGGTGAAACACATGAGCATCCTGCCCGCCATGCCCACTAGTAAAACCAGCTCACCACAGGTACGGCGCTTGCGACGAAGGCAGCGGATAGCACAAATGCAATGACGGTATTGAAACGCATATCTCAAGCAGAGGACGAGTAGCGAGTGGAGAAGGGACGGTGAGGAGGGGTCTTTTGTGACTAAACTCAATTTGGAGCGGCCAATGTTTTTATACACAGACCGGAACTAACCCAAATGCAGATTGCCTCAATTCAGCCGCACGATCACAAGGGTCCTGAGTCTCCTGGGCCGTTTCCTTGGGTTCGTGTGTGCCTGAACCAAGCCTCATGTCCACACCATTCGCCGAACGTCACAAAATTACCCGCATGAAGCGATCGCCGAGAGTCTCTCGCCTCTCGCACCCAGTCCGCTCGCCCGTGTCGCATTCCATACCTTGACTTCTTTTCCCAACCCGTTTTCGCATGAGCTGTCGACTGTCGACCATAGAGAAACCCGTAGAGATACGACGTCTAAAAATGACATCTGCCGAGCCGACCTGATGTTCGTTGGAGCTTACCTCCGGAAGGAGTAATCATGTTCACATGGTGGCTTTTTTCTCAAGCGTTTCCCTGACATTCCAATGCAGGCAATAGCTTTACATACGCTGCCCTAATTTCAGCATTGCTTGTTGGATGGATGGGTGCCGGGTCTCGCCTTTGCCATCTCAAAAGTCATCCGCACACGCGTCTTCCGCATGTGTTTGCTTGCAGAGAAATCGACTACTTGCAGCGCTTTCGCCTATTAATACGGGTCTGAGTCTGATAGGTGTCTACTCCGAATCTCTAACCACGGAGCTCATGCTAGGTTGGGGAACCATATGCTATCTGGTCTGTGTGGCAAACACGCTGCAACGATGTTGATAGAGACCACCCGGTCGAATCTTTTCCTGTCCTTCGCTCGCTCTGGAATGATTCATCAATGATATCGGTTGTCATCCTCCCGGGGCGATAGATAGTGCTTTCATCCCGGAGGTTTATGGTACATTCTCGTCCGACGCGTCTGTCCAACGTTGCAGGCGACCAAAGCACGACGTTGACAAGCCAAATGAAAGCAAAAATTGAGTGTAGCCTTCTTTTCATTTCCCTTCACGACGCTTGGCATTGGCAAGCTTCAGAGCCTTTTGAAATGAATCCTTGGACGACCGGGCCAGGCACAGACTATCAAAATTACCTCACTGAGGAGCTTCTTCCAATCCAAATCATTTCGATCATCGAATTCTGTTAGAGTTGATTGAGGGAATGGCCGGTTAGAAGTATCATTATCACGAAAAGCACCTCATGCTTGTGCAAGAAATCAGCCCATTGGATTGATACTCTCGTCATCTACAAGCTTGTGACCTCTTGAGTCTGCGTGCTACGTTATCCGGACCTTGCAGCGGTATTACGCTTGCGTTCACAATTACCCGTCATCTATCGGGTACAATACCAGGTATCTCCAGCGCGATGTCGCTTCCCCTATCCATGCTCCACCGGAATCAACAGCTGAAATCCGGGTTCGTTCCGCTCTCGCCTAATCCGCACCGTAGAGTGGCCCAATCGAGAATCCAGATGCGCTGTGCCCCCCACGTTCGGAATAAAGTCGCTTGATCTGTACACACATCTACCCACCTATCAGAAGGATGGCTGGCGCTCTAGATGTTTCTACCATCTCTTTCAGTGCTATCAATAACGACTGAGATCACTTGAATGATGAACGTTGGACACTGAACACCAGACACCAGGTGCCATACGTCCTTTATCCACGCTTTCCAGATTATTTCTGATTCTTTGATTCAGATTTACGTACCCTGTCTACGCCGATAAATCTACTACCTTATCGAACAATCAAATACACCCGATGTGACATACTTCCAGAAATAGTCAGCAACACTGCGACTTCGCCGTTTCTTACCTCGCTGACGCCACCATCGTAATTGCATAGACAAACAAAAAGGCTTACAAGGTTGACCCGGCGAGCAGGCAGGCACACTCAAGACATAAAAAAACACAGGTCGAGAAAAATGTGTACACCGCTTTGATATACATGGGTTGCTGCGGGCTTGGTATCGAGTGCTTATTTGCTCATGAATCCTTGTGAAATGCTGGGTGGCTTGCTACAGTTACTTGATGTCTTGGTAATCTCCTTGGCTGGACGAACATTACCCACAGCGGCCCTTGCTCTTGTGCCCAGTGTCGATTGTCTCTATTATCGACGCCTCACTCGCTTGGCTTTCTCCCACCGGCTGATAAGCCTTGATGTTTCTGTATATGGGAACCTCCTTTATGCTTGTCAGAGTATACATATAGCTAACCTTACCCTGCACTCACTGAGCCGCTCAGCGAGGTTATTCCAGAATAGATCCAGGACCTTTCTCACCACCAAGATGTGTACTCGTTTTGCCTCGTTTCAGGTGATGATTGAGAGGATCAGTGGATCCCATGAACGGACCGTCTCGAGAACTAGGTCCAGAGTTTGAAGTCTGAGGGGAAGCTCCACCTTTCCCGAGTCAATTGATTATTTCGATCGTGGAAAGGAACCTTGATGACCGTATACTTACCGGGGAACCAATCAACTCCCTCTGTGCATCAGAAGACCTACTCTCTGCACTTCAGCAGAGCAGCTCAGAGTTGCGTACTCTTTCTTGGACTATTGAAATCCCAGAGGCGTCTGTCAAAGAACGCCATTGACGTACCCAAGGCGTACCTCGAACTCAGGCTGAGCGGGAATGTCTTTGACAGAGGATGTCAGACGCAAGGCAGCGGGCAGGCACTTTGCACGTTTATTGCCTCAACTGTTCCCATTCAGACGCTGGAAGTCCGATGAGGATGTTTCGTTACTGGTTGGAAAATTTGTATTCAGACACAGCTTTGAGGGAGCTGCGTTGATGTGGATTAAGCAAGTTAAGGTACAGGTACAGCCGAATGCAGCAAGGCACTTGGGATCCTTCCAGCACAATTTTGGGGATTAGAAAGCATCCGATCGAGCGAGTTTCTCATTGATCGGGAGGAGAGCTTCAGGAGACTCAAGGGTCGTCCCATAAAGTGGCGACTCTACATTCTCCCCCTCGTACCTCCCGGATGTAATCATAACCTATCGATCCTTCCCTCTCCCTCACTCTTTCGAAGAGGCTTCAACTTATTCAAAGGTGTTTAGACGGCGATATAACGCGGGATCGGCGCCTAGGCTGCCCCAGAAAGGACCTTGGCCTGAAAGAACGGACACGGCGATAGCCTGTGAGCATGGCTCGAACTTTGCCGGACTCTATAATGCCAGGTACCAAGCTTCCATGGCCGGTTTAGGACGAAAGATGTCCGTAAAGGGGAGTATTGAATGGAAGTCTCTCGAAATAGTCCCTGGAGAGTTCCTGACAGGTTCTGTGTGCCCTTGTTGCTGTCGCCATCCTCATTTATTACCTATTAATCACCTGCACGATGAATTTGTTTTCCTCGCTGCCATTCCACCGTTGCTTGTAGCTGCAATGCAGAAAGCATATGAAATTGACATTCTAGGCGAATTCGAGAATCCTGCCAAACCTGCGTACTTTGAGCGTCTCCAATTCTAGGTCAAACTTTCTACCTTGCTTCCTCGCGTTGCTGGTTTCTTGGTCGAGGTAACCATATTCCCGAGAGGCTATAATTCTCATGACTGACTATCTTGGGGCGACACTTAACATGAGGACGAATATTCCTACAAGTCTCCGTTCGTGTTTCCATGCTCGCCGCGACAATGATCGGCAAAGATCCATTCACATCTCTCAAATGTTTGCCCAGCTCGACATGGGAACATATCAAAGAACGAAGCAGCCTCAAGTAAAACTAGACCAAGGTAGACCGGCGGGTTCCTTGGCGGCATACTTTGGGTTGTGTTGGCTTCTTTCTCGTCTAATAAGGCATTGGGCTTCCTCATCCGCTAGGGGAAGGTATGGGAAGAATTTCCAAGAAAAGATAGTCCATTGGCAGTCGTGAGCTCAGGGAGAGATTTAGGTTCCACAACGGTCTGCGCAGATACGCATACCGAGCACTCGTATTAACCGTGACGCCGGAGAATCTTTTACCATTACTCGACCTCTTCAACTCGACTCGGAAACAATTCTCCCTCTCCGTCCTCAACTCCTCCGTAAACTCATCGAAGAGTCCGACCAAAGCTACTAGACGACCATCAAAGTCGGCCTTTGCTCCTCCTTGAACTTGAACATCCATCTGATCGGGGTATGATCCTCGTCCTTTTAGAGTCGAAAACGGGTTGATACTGTCCATAATAGGTATCATCAGCCCATCATGTTAGAGTCAGAGTAATCCGACTCCGAGGTATTATGAAGGTGAATCACGTTTTGGATGACGCCACCATACTTGCCTCGATGAAAGGCTCACGAGATGATAGCAGTCTCCGAATCGCCTGGGATATCTACGATGTGTACAGATAGAAATAACCACAAAACGACATAACAAAAGGCTTCCCGAACGAGGACGTCTCTTTGACAACTGGATTGCGCCACAATTCTGTCAGGTCGGCTACTAGGTCGTCCGAGCCTGGAAGACACAATGACGAATTAATGGGACGGTCGCTATATAATGGCAAGTGTGACGAGTTGAAAGGTTAGGCGATAGGAATATTACTCCCATCTTAACTGGCAAGGCTATATACATATGAAGAAATACAATGCGGTATTGTACAGTGCAGACTATTTGATTCTTTCCTACTATCAGAGATGCTATGCTTTCCTATTATCACCATCAAGGTATGCTACGCCGGACTTGGGGTTGCGGCGGATATATATATTCGAGGCCAAGAGTAGTTTGGTGGGCTCAAGGAAATGACGGGGTTTGATGCCGGATAATATACATCAAGAATGAAAACGAAACAACAAGAAGAGTGCATGAGATCGACGGCGCCAACGGGACCCTAAACGAGAAGCTCAGGAGCTTTCGAAATCGGAGACCCGCTGACATCAGTCGTGGCCGACTCGGGGGACATCCATCGGAGGTTTCCCCCATGCCATCTAGCTTCGTCGGATGACTGGGTGGGAGATTCCAACACCGTTGGTGTAGTGAAGTCGAGCAGATAAGAGTTACCTCCTTTACCTTTCGATGACGTGTCGATTCCGTGTGTTAGAAGATGGCGCTTGGCGTTGGAACGTGCAGCAAAGGACTTATTGCAGCCGGGTATCCAGCATGCGTACGCTGTGTAAACGAGTAACATGTCAGGAAATGACTTCCTAGCGAGAATGAAATGAGAAAAATACTCACGTCTGGCCTTGGTGTGAGTATTGATATGTGTCCGTAGCCCGCTAGGTCTGTTCGGAGGCGGTCAACATCTGACTAAAAAGAGCGAAGAGCAAAATTCAATACCGGGGGAACCACTTTCCACATATCTCGCACTGGTGCATTTTGCTCTTCTTCTTTGGTTTCTTTGGCGGGGGTGCATCTGGCTTCTCTGCCTCGACAGATCCCCAGGATGCCGACGAGCCGGTTGAACCAACGGATAATCTGTGCCCCCTGTCGCGAGCGGAAGTATATCCTGGGTTATCTACGGGAAGAGGCTTCGACCTTCCCATTCCTCGGATAGCCAAAGGCACACGAAGATTACTTGGAGGATAAGAGGAGGAATACTCGGAATAGTCGCTTAGATGATCATAACCTGATTATGGATGAGTCTTCCTTCGTTCGTTGTTGTCCACGGGTGCTTGAACATACCAGAGTCTGAGCTAGAGGATATAGGGGAGTCCAGTTGCGTATCTGTGGAGATCGATGGCTCCCTACGTCCACCATGGTCATACCGGCTGGTAAGCTGGTAGTTGCTTCCGGGATATAGGCTAGTACTGGGCTTATTTGAGGCAAAGACGGAGGAATCTGTTGAGAGAGTAGGACTAGGGCTTCTGGACGGTACCTCCTGGGGAGGCCAGTCCCGGAGAACGGTTGCCAGGAAGGAAGACACTTTGGCTCTTGGAACATTGGAATTCGGAGTTTCTCGCTTTCGAGCGTCTATTTGCCTCTGGGTCGTGGTTTCTCCAGACGAAGGAGTACTAGAATTGCATGAGTCGGCGGTCTCGTCCTCAATACGGGTCCTCTGAGACGATTCCGGGTATTGCATGATGTTGGTCATGGCTGAAAGAGGTCACACGTTAACGGGATGGCTGAGATTAATGAATGCCGGCATTCCCGCTGAACAGTTGCTGGAGCGTTGAATGAGTGAATAAGTGACGTCAATCGTATGGAGCTGAAAATAAATGGCTAGTGAAGAGCGGCGCATGTCTCTTAGGCGAGTTTGCTCTTGTATTGAATTGTCAATTTCCCCTTTCTTCACCGCGCCGACTTCGTTTCTGGACCACCTACTGTGGAGACCTCTGTACATTCTTTGGCACGGTTTGTGGTCATAAATCCACATTCTCCTAGACAGCAGGCAAAGCTTATGTCCAAATATGCTTCTTGGGCGTCATCACAAAGCTAAAACGTTGCCGCGTATTGGAGCAGCATCCTCGTTGGTAGGTGGAGCGATAATCAGCCAGGATGATATTTGGACCAGGTTCGTCTTCTACCGTAACGACCAGAGGGGATCATCTGTCTCTTTTACGGGCGCTAGAATGACCGAGCTTGCGAATCCTAGTATATTTCGCTCCGAGCAATCATTAACATAGAAAGAGCTGCGACTTCGTCATCAATGAGCGCACCACCACAGCGCGACTCGCCGATCACCACCACATTTGTCGGAGCTATTTTAACTAGCCAAAACAGGAGTCGCAGATCAGTCGTGCGCGACCAGGCCTAGGTCTCAGACAGGAATCCGGACATCCTTGGGCGTTAAACATCATCCAGCAAAAGTCGAGCGCTCAGATCGCTGAGCAGGAATGGCATGAACTGGAAAGGACGCAACATCCATGCCAAGATCTATGCATGACTAAGCTGCAAATTCGGCATCTTTTTGGAGTTTACCATCAAAATTGCCATCACCCAGACTTGAGTGGATTTTCTCACAAATGAACAACCATGTGGGCTCTTCGGGCAAGGAGGAACGGAACAGCTCATGACACCACTTTCTGGCCGCTCATAGACTCTTTCTCGTTGACCACGACGACGGACCCATTCATATTCACGAATGGCACCTAAAACTTACTGGTGGATTTCTGCTTGGTTTTTGCTCTCTGCGCCGGTGGTTTTATGGGATGTGGGGTATTGCTTGATGCGGTAAGTAAATATTGTCGGTCTAGTGACATTCTCCAGTGACTTATGGAAGCATTTTCTTTTCTTTTTTTGCAATAGACCCCGCTCGATGAGGGTGGGTGGCTCTTTCAATATATTTCTTTATTCTGGGCTTCTGACAGATGACCATGATTGAAGGGAGGAGATCTCCACTGGATTTGGAAGCCATACTCTCTGTATCAAGATGTGCGTAATGAATCTCTGCCATAATTCCATTTGAGTTGCTAATGACTCTGTGGCACCAGATCGACTACGTACGTGACTTGGTTCATCTCATGAATGTCGTCCATAAATGATAAATCTGACTTTCTCAATAGATTTATGGTCTTCCAGCGCTGGAAGCTAATAATGGATTCACCAGCGCCCAATGTACGTGTAATGGATGCTCATTTGCCCAAACTATTCGCCTGATTTTTTTCTTAGCCTTCCTTAACATCCTAGAGACCATCCTGAACCTCGCCTACCTCTACCTGGCTCACTCCGCCGAATGGCCAGCAGCTAGTCTCATAGGCTTCACTTCCGCCTCTTGCACGCTCGCCAAGACAATCCTCTACGTTGTTCAGGATTACTTCTGTGGCTGGTGCTCGATCGGTCATAACACGATCAATGACCTTCTTGTTCTCTGGGTCCTCCCTAATGGGTAAGTCAGCCTCATCGTCAGCCTCATCGTTACGTCTTTCGGAGGGTGTTCTCTGCTATCTGCGTTGGAGTAGCTATGTCTGGAGGCCGGAGATGGCTGAGTGGGGTTTTCGCGTGGCGTTCTCTTCTGTGCCTTGGAGTAGCTGCAAGAATTTCTTCTGAACTTTTCTGTCCCTAAATTTACTCGATGAATCATAGCTGACCGACCGACTTTCACATGACAGGCTCTGGATTGTTGTACCGACCTTCATCATCCTGACACTCGGTAGGGATATCATCAACTCGCTCAACCTTGCTGCCAAGGTCACGGAAGGCAAGACACAATAAATCGACTCAACAATAGATGTTCAACGTACATGTCTATGTCACGTTCTGGGATTAAAACGACCTCGACATAACTTGTCGTGTCGTGTCGCGTCGGCTGGTTTCTAAGGATACGAAGAGTTTCTGGGGAAGGAGGATGGGGAAGGAAGGTTAATGATCTACATGCTCGAATTTGATTGATCTTCTTCAATGATAAGATGATTCTTGGCGTTGGATTGGCATGAAGCTGCTCAGCCTGTACTATCTCTGTCAGATGTTTGCGTCGCGCCACCGGATGGTTAATATCTTTGGTCAACAGCCCTTCAGAAATATCTCTTTCGCGCCCACAAGTTTCCGAGCAACACATGATTTGACGGTCGTGATCAACTGTATGTCGGTATTTTGGGTCCTCGCAACCTTTCGCACCTATTTCTGCGACATCCACAAATCCCCGAGTCACGTAGGACTCGGCTGGTGTCGCTGAACATCAGTGATCATTCAATGGCGGTCTAATGTCCTTCCTCGTTATCTTTGGAAACGCGAATACAAAGCCAAGCTTGAGCACATCCTTGATGTACAGCGCTCGTCCGTCAGTGTTCTATGAACTACATCCGCCATTTTAGTCCCGTTATCAGCGAGATAAGAAATCCACATCCTCGTCACAGATTAAGCCCATGGTAAGAACCCAACAATCACGATTGAATGATGAAGTCCTCGGGGAAGAGTCTTTCCTGCCCGACGCTCCAACATCCAAGGTGACGACTCACGATATACTGACCCTGCCAACTTGAACTCGGGGACGACATGGGAGAGTTAATGAGAAACCGCGATTACAAAGGTATTTCTCTGTTTCAAGCCGGCGGCAAGGGAATTTCAGGAGTACCGACGAAGAGAATGTAAGGCACTCTCTCGCAAAAGCTCTGGATTTACAGGTCACTCTCATGTCAAGCGAGTGTCATTGTATATGTGAATTGAACCTTATTGAACTCTATTGGGTACGATGGGACCGTCTATATCCATAGTAACTCCTCTATTCACCTACTTACGCGTCAAAGTCTTAAATCCGATAATCCCTCGAAGTGGAAACTCTGATTGTTAGGGGTCAATAGGGCATGAGAGTCGTTGGATCTTAATCTGTTGTGTATTTACACCTATCCATCTATCAGAAGTCTGCGGATGTCGATGCAGATTGATATTCCTATACCTCCAATGATGACCTCACACTCCGCAGGCTTGGAGGTCATACCTTAGCCTTCTGTGGCTTTCTAAAACTATCCTGCTGCATAGCTCTCGGGACCTCCAGCACCCGAATCTCTCGTCGCTTGCTCATCCGCAGCGAGTTCCAAGGGAAAGTTCAGCCAGTGGAAATCCTCGCGTGCTGATTGGTCGGCTTGCGATCACGAGACCATCTCAACTCCAAAAGGCAATAGCATTGCTGCAGCGTGGCTGTGCTCACGTCATCTCCTTTGAACTTTGTCCACGAACTCAACATCCATGCAGGCCTAGTTCCACCATCGTGCGAAGGTTTTCAAAAAATTGGGGAATATTGTTTCTTGGCTCAAAGATAGCGAGGAAACGTGGGTCATCCTGCGAGAAAGACCTGGAAAATCGGCGAGGTACAAAGAAATTTGGTCAACATTCTCTGGTGCCTGCGAGTGAATGGCTAGACTCGATCAAGTCATTGTTGAGATGTTAAAGCGATCTCGGGTTCTTTCTGCGCTCACCTGTGTATGGTTGAACGGAGACTCATGGAAGCTCATGGGCTTCTTCCTCATGTGCTTTTCAGCCCGCAATGGTCTCGAATGGAATGGCTCCCTCACTTTCTGATTTCTCAAATCACTAAGCTTTCAAGTAGGCAATGATTTTCGCTGCGCTGAGATGCGTCCTCATTTTGGAAAGACTATTTCGACGTTCACCAGTGGTGGCGTTTTGCAGTGCCACAAGATAGATGGCATCTTGAAGTGGTAAGCTAGGTCAGACGTCCCGTTGGACATGCTATGGTATCCCTGATCCTCATGCTTCGCAGTCCTGCCTACGAAAATCTAAAATGAATCTCTTTGTTTACATCTTGACGGTACAGGTTCACACATACGACAGGTGAGCTAGTCGGCCGGCCTGACCTGTCAATGGCTCCTCCCTGACTCGACATATATCTTATCGATTGCGAGTATAAGGATGATCTTCCGAGAATTGTACTCGAGGATGCATTTCGGAAGCAGCGGATGAGAAGTTGTGAATTTGAATGGTCTATATTCGTCATAGAAATCATGTGAGTGTAGGCTGTGGTGCTTCTGCTGACGAGGATCATCCAGCAAACTTTGTTCCTCCCTGACTAACACCGGATCTATTTCGAGCCAGGTTCTATTCGCTGAGGACTTTGCAGGATCTGTGCAATTACTGGAGCGCTTCTGGAGCACTCACCTTTCTAGATTTGGTCACGCTACGGTTCCCTGGTTGTCATTATCCGGTGAGATATTTCATAAACCCTTTTGGACGCGCATAAACATATACAACCACAGAACCTACAAATATCGCCTATGCTGATCCAGTCAACCCCATCGTCCCAAATGACTCTTGCAATAACCTCTACGAATTTTTCACCAACGTCCTCGATATCATCAGCAACCACGACCGACCTATCTATCCCTCTCGAGATCGTCGACATTATCCTCGATTACGTGCACCAAGATCTTGAAACACTTTCCGCATGCAGCCTTGTATGCAAGTCATGGTTTCCTTCGGCTAGGTATCATCTATTTGCGGATACCAACCTCGACGACGAGAACGCATATTCCTTTGTTCGTCTCCTCCACACAGAGCACTCTACTGTTCCGCGCTTCATAACACGTATAGCAGCGAAGGATACCTGCGAAACAGGTCGATGGCTTCCGACGGTCTTCCCCTGCCTTTCAAGGCTTCCATCCCTTACATCAGTCTCTATTACGTCAACTTTCGAGACTTGTTTCACTGAAGCAACACTCTTCGCTCTAGGGACGTTCGACAGTCTCCTCGAGCTGAAGCTTACGGAATGCGCGTTCAGCGATTTCACACAGGTGCAAGAGCTTCTGACATCCCTTCCCGCCCTGGAGCGCCTTCACCTGGAGGCGGATTGGCCTGAACCAGTCGACGTCAAGCCTACAGACCTGTGCCCTTCCCCCCACCTGCGTGAGCTCTACCTCCGCTGCGAAGCGACACGCTTATTGGACTGGTTCCTCATGATGCCGAACATGGCTCCAGTCGAGAAATTGACTCTCCATGGCATTGACGCTTTCGACCTCCCTATCGTCGTTCGTTATCTTGAAGCGCTTGGCCCGTCATTGACACATCTGTCTATCTATCCGTCAGGCAGACTTTACGGTCCGTATTTTCCCCGTCTGTCAACCGCGTATCTGTTCTGACTTCTTGATTCTAGACGCGCTGTGCTCACAAGTCAATCTATCCATCCACCCAAATCTCAAATATCTCAAGCTCGTGATCGACTGCGACAGTTCAAATCTCTTGATGGCACGGGACCTTCTCTCCCAGATCCCGAACAACTCTTCATCACCATCATCACTGGAAGAAATCGAACTGTCTTTCTACTCTATTCGACAGGTGTCCAAGACAGCTGACCAGTGGGCCACTCTGGACGCACTGCTTGCTAAACCACAGTTTGCGTCGTTAAGCAAGATGACAGTGTCCGCCATGATTGCGGCCAGTCTAGCAAGAACCACATTGCCCTTGTGTGAGGGACGTGGTATCTTGCGCATTCTGCATCAGTGATGAGGCTTAGACAGGATGCGCTCACTTTCGTCTCCTGACGGGCTACTTTTGACGTTCATACGACTTTTTACGATTGTTCCCTACAACCAGCATACCCCATTGGACATCGTGTATACCCTATTTTTGGACCTTCTGGACTTCCTTAAGAGACATTTGATGTTTTATTCATCGCTGTATCACTAGTGTTCCGTGTCCTCTGTATCCTTATCGCTGCAATTCAATGCTTTCCAAAGAATCTCAGTGAAAAATCTCTTGGCTTGCCAAGGTCACGTTCTGATACGAATGTGAGCAGAGCTCAGCCATGGATAGAATAGACGACAATCGAGCATTTGATGGAAGTTGACCTCAAGGTCGTGCGGAGATAGATTGGGCATGTCACCGCAAACAGAAAGGGCTCAGGAAAATGCCGTCTACTATCTGTAGGCCTTATGTTCGACGGTTGAGCGTAGATTGCACGAGTACACTATGAGTGTACATGTGGTATTTGCTCTGCCATACGCTGAAGAATGTTCTGCAGTGGAAGTCTGGGTCGGGGAATTCAAGTGCGTTCTGATTGAGACCCCTAGTCGGCCTTTCCGAAGTAGATCGTGCCATGACTGGACTGGAATACACATATTAATGGCTTACGCGTTATCTCATAGGTAATGTGTTGAAATCCCGTACCCCAATATTTCTGTGAGTTATTTTGATGAATTTATTTTGGAATTTTTGCGCAGTAGCAATAGCCGTGGACCTTACATTCCCCGTGAACCCCCGAGCAAAATCCATTCCCGCCACACCATACACTTGCTATGAGCCGAACACTATCCGTGCGGGTATCTTTACCTGCGAAAATCTGTGTCGTCACCGGTATTGCGTAAGTACATCCACCTAGCGAGACAAGACACACCAATCAAGCTAGAATCAACAGATTCCTTCAATTTCTTCAATTCTGACCGGCTGAAGCATACGCGACAACATCGGCATTGAATGCAGGAAAAACCGAATTTCCGTCAGCCGGGAAAAGGAGCAGTTCCACGATACAAGTGGGGTGTGTGAGGTCGCACTGCTAGATAGTGAGGGTAACGGCGAACAACGTGACGATCAATGCGAGGCTTGTTGACTCATAAAATGGCTGCTCCAGATTCCAGCTTGAACGTACGAGAATAAACAAGGACCATCGAGGAGGAAATTGGCCTGGTCACAGAACCAAGGAGAACCCGTTCTCTTGACCTGAATTGCTTTTCATCTCAGGCGTAGACTTATCCACCAGGTTGCGAATGCATCACTTCGTAGAGATTGCCGTCAAGGCTAAAGTGTTAATAATGGGTAGCTCGATATAGTCGGACAAGAATCTGCTCATTCGCTTAGGCGCGTCAAATTGTCACTATCAGGGTAGCAAGTCGGTATTCGTATCTCCTAGATTTACGATGCGAGAAGGGAGGAGAAGGGGACCTGCGGAGGTACTTACAATCGTGTTGGAAGGGGCGAGAATGGTGGCGGTAAGGTCCAAAGGAACCGGGGCTTCCAATGGCTCTTCAGAATTGCTTTTGATGCGACTGATCGTCCTGTTTGCTGCGCTCCATGATCGACCTTTGGCAAATCCTTCCATTAGCCAAGTAAGTATGCACTATTTGTGTTTTTTGAAGGCTTTTAGACTTTGAGGGATCTCTTTGCGCCGAGCCCAATCCCTTCCAATTGCTGGTTCTGCCAGTTTGGAAAATTGTGTAATTCGAGTTGAATTCAAGAGGCACTTTCTCGCCGCGAAGCCTACAGTCTGATACTGTATTTCTCTGTGGGTTCCAATTGATGCATCCTCCGTTAGCAGTTCAATTGTTTCATCTATAGCACCAGCAAAGATTACGCGCTTTATTGCCTGGATTGACAGGTGATTCAACGTTCTGGAAGACTCGGCTGTGGACGAGGTGTGGACTCAGAGCGGGCACGATGATAGGCACTCCCCTGAATGTTCCTTCGGCTGTTCGACAGAGCCGGGACAGGTTGGATGCAGCTCAACGAAGGCCAACGTATAAAGGACGGGAATTTGAGCAAATATTGCAACAATTTTCTTCGTTTCTCAGTCGTTTCACCTCTGCATATCATGGACACAAATCACCCCACTACCGAACAATTGACTGCATTCGCTGCTCAAGTCATAGCAAAAGCAACTACCGCGGGACTCATAGATTGTTTGAAGGCGAAGGAAAAACGGGAAATCGCTTTCCAGAAGGCCTTTGTAGCCGCCATCAACAAGAATGGCACTACTAAAGATAAGCTGGAGTGCCTTGGAGCGGTTAGTCCTAATACCTCGACGAAGTCCATGCTCCTAACAAATCGTATCATTACAGTCGATGTACGATCGTGACACTGACCTAGAACAAAGAACGGGTGCTGACATCGAACTCTGCTGGAGGTCGTCGCCGACGGAGAAGACGACGTGTTTCCTACAGGTCAAAATGGTCTACAGAAATAAGACAGCTTATGACGAAGCTATTTCAGGGAAGAAGCTTTCCGGATCTGGAGCATATGCACCCTACTTTGCTTTGGACGCTCTGAGCTCAACCGGAAATTACCAGCTGGCCACCCTAAGCAATTGTGTTGCCACTTCTGTTAAAGGCGTGAGTCGCTAGCTGTCCCTTCTCACACTGGAATCCTGACCACAAGTTCATGTTCGCTCTTCAGGCTAAGGGAGTGCCGGACCTGCAGCAAGGCTTTGACCTATATTCATCGAATTCCCGTCATATCACAGGGGGATACGTTGTTGTGAACATCAGCGAAAACAACAATTCGGCTAGATTACTCCATCTCCATCGTATTGGAGCAATCCTTGGGGGTATTACTCCCACAACCATCAATAAGTTGAAGCCGGAGGGAGTGACCGACCTCTATCACTACCATATAACAATGAACAACCTTCCAACCTTGACGGAGGTGATAGAAAACAGTGCTCTGAATGATTTCCTGCGTATGTTCTGCTCTTTCAGACATTGACATGTATATCAGTCCCTGACCTAGAATCTTCCCCAGCGGTCTCCAAATGAGTGTCATCTCTCGATCATGCTCTAATTCTTGGGGGACGTGGATAGTAGTCGAGATATTTGTAATTACTATTGACCTCTTCTCCTTTGTTTGTGGGACGAATCCATTGATAAAATGAGAGAGCGGAGCAATGCAATGCGTTCAGACCAACAGTTTCTTCCGATAAGTCCAATCAGGCGGCAAAACAGGCAACCACAATGGCGTGGACACAGGGAGTGCAACAATTGAACATTTGCTCATCCATTCGTTGGGTATTGTACAACATTAGCGAGAATAACAACGGCACGATCCAATGCAATGAAGCTGTAGATAACAAATAACAATAAGTAAGCCACGGGTTCGGTTACACAACAGTCCGGTTCAAATTCCAGGAGAAACGTCAGAAAGAAGAAGCAAATAGAAAGGAGTGTTCATCGAAAAGAGAGAAAAACGACACTGGCGAGGCTACCGATGACGCATCACACTCTAACCCATCCGCGGCAGCCTGAGCTGCCGCACATACAATCACGAGCACCAGCTGGCCTAACAGCCTTCTTCTTGCCCTTCTTCTTGCTGTTGGCATGTGCTTGTATGAGCTCGGCTGCCTTGGGGTCGTAGTCGAAGGTGAACTCTGTCCCGGCCGGGATGTCTTCCAATGCATAGTATGCATGGTATGGTTGGTTGATCTATATTCACGGGAGGAAGGTCAGGTCAAGCATACAACGAGGAGGTCGGAGCGAGGACTGACTGCTGGTATCGTGTCGTAGACAACGGAGTAGACGGAGAGATTTGGGGTGCATGAGTGGCTGCAGAACTGCGTCAGCACGAACGATCAAGGGCAAAGGTGGCGACAAACTTACTTGATGAAGCGAGTCCAATTTCCTGTATACACCTTCATCAGCAACTCACCAACGGAGATGGCAAGTAAGACAAACCTATAGACAGGGAATCCACGGTGTACGCGTTTTCTCCAGCTTCCCCGTCAAGATCTTCATTCCCATCCAGATCGAAGCAATAAGAACTCTGCAGATCAGTGTCACGTTTCCTGTACAACCAAGCGAGTCAATCAAGAGATCTACCGGCATCGTCAACACGGAAGAACGTACAGCAGAAGCCTATTTCGCCAATCATGAGGTTAGGACGCACTTGACGGGATAGAACAAGGAAGCCGGAAACTCACCCGGCATATGTGCCAAGAACCTTTCCTCGTGGGATGTCATATGACGAACGTACACCCCAGCCTCGATCTTTGGTCTTGAAGATCTCCAGAGGGAAGTCGCGCGGTTGCTGAGCAACTCGATTGGGACAGCTGGCAGGATCGCATTGGCAATACTGATAGATATAGAGAAAATCAATACAGTGGATATTTGATTCGATGGGTAGGCGCATCACCTGATTGCATTCAATCACTTCGTAGCCGTTTGGCACTTTGAAAGCAAATAGACCCTGAGGTTAAGGTTAGAAGGCGGTCACGCTATAAACGATCGGGAAACTTGCATCCTCATACGCAAAGTATCGATTGCCATTGTCGTCAACGAGATCAGATGGATCTTGACAGCCGCATTTGGCCGGATTCCCGCAGTGATCACAGTCACAATGAACGAATGCTTCAGCCATTTTAGAGTAATCATCCACATCAGCAGAACTAGTACAAATCATCAGGAGAGTTCAAAGCAAAAAATACAGGACAAACATACTATATATACCCAGATTCAATATACTCGAAATCTGGGGGCAGTTGGGGTATTTCTTCATCGTCTTCCTCATTTACAAAGGTTATTGGTTCCGCATTTTCCTTTTTTGCTATTTTTGACCATTGTTCAGCGAGTTGAGTACGTCTATGCTGTGTTCAGCTTGTTATTACACTTTACAGCTGGCCAAATTACTCACCGAGATTTTTTCGGGGCGGTTTTAGTTCGGTTTGGTAAAGACTTCTGTGGACGAATAGATGGTGATCGACTTGGTGTTATAGGGCGATACTGAGGTGACGGTGGTTCAGGCATAACCCGTTTGCCCTTGCCCTTCCCTTTTGAAATGGATGAGGCCGAGGTGCTCGAATAGGGAGGTGTGATGTACCTATCAGCAGCAGAACTAGAAGCAGAAGCGGACGAAATAGTGGCTGTACGAGACCTGCTCAGAGTTGAAGTCGCGCGTATCTCCCGATCTTTTACTCTGGGAGGTAATGATACAATGGAAGGGGACCGGGAGGAGCTTGCAATAGTGGTACTTCGCCGAGAACTGGGGGCAGCTGGCATGTTGAATTCGGGAGATGTTTCTCTTAGGCGTTTGGTTGGACGGGAGGACGTGGATGCTTCAGAATTATCGTTTTTTCCCTCTTTTGCGACAGCCTCCCAGTATTTCTTATCCAGAATTTCCTTCTCTTCCATCTCGCTCGTTGGGAGTCCCTGTTCGATCTTGCGTCGCTTGATCTCCTTGAGCTTCTCGAGCTTTTCGTGATGCGCTTGAGCACGGAGACGCGTTTTTATGTTGTGAACATCGTTGGTAGACCAAGGAATGATGGATAGAGAAGCATTTGCAAGCTTATTGCGTCTGTGAGTTTGGCGCTTCTTCCACGCAATTAGATCATGAGGATGGATAAGGTCGTTGTCCCAGGTTGTACTCGTTCCATCCTTTCTTTTCCAACCAGCCCATTTGGCCTCGTACCTTGTACCACAGCCTTTAAGCCACATAAAACGAAGAACAAACGTCTCAGAAGACACACCTTACTCGATCTCTATCATCTACCTCCTCACCAATGATCTCAACATTCCAATGCCCATCTGCATTAGCACCTTCTGCATTTGAAAAATCTTCTGGGGGTGTCGATGGTCTCTCCCACAGATAATCAAGAGCAGGCGTGTCATTGTTCTCGTTGAACTCGAACGAACTACTCGAGTCCGAATCGTACTCTCCACTCTGGTCAGAATCTGATTGGGACGACCTGTAAACGTATCTTGAGCGCTATTTTAGACTATGTACATATATGTGTGCTCACATTTCGTATGCTAGGCTATCTGCAACGACGGCTTTCTCTTGAAGTTGGCGGAACGAAACAAGCACAAGCGATGCGCGATGTTTGGTGAGTTTGGCATCACGTGTGCATACTTGATCAGTCACGTGGAAGAAATCACGTCTCTCAAAAGACGCGACGAGCCTTGCTTGACTCCAGACCACCACGAGGTCCACCCTTTCAATTCTCTACAGAGCCGCACAGGACCCATAAATCTCCGAAGGAAGACACGGAAATGGCTACAGAGATCCACCTCCCATCTAAGCCTTCCTATCAATGCAGTCTACCAAGTCACAAGCACGATCTTTCCGACACGGCTATATCGAACGTCCAACAGTACATGTCGGCGCGATGGCCGTGGCCATCCGAGAGGCATAAAGAGAAATATCTTATGCAAGACATAGAGCTTTGGATCTCATACATCGCGCCTTATGCTCTTGACGAACGGATTGAACTTGCTACGCTGTGGATCACATTTATTTTCTTCATCGATGATATATTAGATAATGCACCTGAAGAAAAGGTTTATCCCTGCTTTTTACATGCGTTAGACTGATCTAATGAGTCTATAGGCAAAGCTTATGTGCTCTCGTCTCCTGGGAATCATCAGCGGCGACCACATTCCAGATCATCCGAGTCTAGATCCCATAGAGTCAATCGCATTGGACATATCTTCGCGTCTACGAGATGTATCCATCGATGAAGCTTCCAAGAAAGCCGCAGAGGGGGCCAAGGAACGGATGAAAGAGTATTATCAGCTAACCATCGATGAAGTCTGCCGATCGCAAGCTTTGACGAGCTTCCAAGCATACCTGGACTACCGACTAACTGAGGTCGGAAACTGGTCAGTAAAATTCATCAAGTCTCGAGAGATACTTGTTGATGTAGAGAAACAGGATTATATGTGCGATAATATACTGGGCTTCAGGCATCTCCCTACCTGATGACTTCGCCAAATCTAAATGCTTTCACGAACTTGAGCTCGCGGCTGGTCACCACTTCATCGGTATAAACGACCTCTACTCGTATCGGAAAGAAGTCAGAGACTCCGGGAATCGGACCTCGTCGTCGTTAGTATCATCACCTGCGCCGCCGGAAGAGGAGATAATGAATTCTATCCCGATCCTGATGAAGGAACATAGTCTGGACTATAATAGCGTGGTTTCATACCTTACAGGCTTCCTCGAGGGTACCGAAATAAAATTTCCTAACCTTGTTCAGGAAGCGAAGGATGCATATCCGGAACATGTCGAGGTCATAGAGAAGGTCGGACGATGTTTGGAAGCTTTCATGGGTGGAAATACTGCCTGGTCTTCCACATGTCGTAGGTACAACGCACTTGGGTGAGATACCCTTAGTGGGAGCACGAGTATACTTGAGTATATACAAATAGCACTACATAATCAGTATAGTTCTGTTCGCATAGCATCAAGCCAATGTCCTAGTAAACGCTACCATTGTCCTGACTCCAACTCCCACAAACCACCTCGAGTCAACGATATGAGCAACAACTACTGGATCGTCCGCTACAGAATCATATTCAGGTGATAATTCCACGTGGGTGATCAAAGGAGCTCACTCGCACTAGTACCCATCGCGAAAGGACCTCTTGCACGCGATGATCCAACATCTCTTGACACTTCTTGCAGGTAAGACTTGGTTTCAAAGCCTCAAAAGTCGACTGGATGATGCTAGGTGAAGTATCTATTACCATAAGATTCAGTATCTGCTATTCGACAGGATCGGCCAAGTAAATCTCCTTACCGCACTTTGCCTCCCACACGAAATGAGCTGCCGTCATCATCCAAGCTCGGGTCAACCGTTTCTGTCTGGTGAAATCGCAGTCCTTCGTGGGAGGGTGCGGATGAGGTGGCGAGCTGAGAATTTTCTTCATCTCTTCGAGGCGGTCTATATGTAGAGTGCTTAGCTTCTTCAAGTAAGTAGCACCCATAAGCACGGCCATCTCGTCCGTAATTTCCTGCAAGGATCGTGAGAGCAGATGCGAAGAGGTCCTAACAGCCAAGTCATACAAATCAAAATGCGCCGCTAGGGTATATACCTGTAAAGGAAAAGCAGGCGCGAATAGAAGAAGTTGTTCGTAGCAGAAGTTGGAAGGTACGAGCACTGACGTCGGGGAAATATTATACTTGCGTAGTGTGAAGATGGCGTTCGCGAGTGTGTCGAAGTCAGGTGCATTGTCACTGCAGGCAATGTTTTCAAGCATGTGTAATAGAACATCGAGGGTCTGTGAAGTCTCTGGGATGTAGAAGCAGGGTGTATTCATGCCGTGCATTACTTGTTCGCTGATGCCATGACCAGTGGATAGGAGATCGTTGAGGGCCTTACCAGAGGCGGCGGCCATGGAACTGGAGTTGATGTAGAAAACGACTAAGTCTATAGAACAGATGACGGTATCTGGATTCTTTCCTGGTGTGCCCGGAGAGAAACAGCTAGATGTAGAGATGGGTGTGTGGACATTCTTGATTGGGGTTATAAGTTGGGGGCTGGCTGCAAAGTCAACGAATCACATACCTTCAGACCACCAGGATCTTCGAGCGGAAGGAACCTTGGAACAATGTAAACTGTGTTCAAGTCAGTGAGCTGATATTGAGGATGCTGCATGCTCGAGTTGATCTGCGCTGGATCCGAGTCGCACATCGACGTTTGCAGGCCGACGTTGGAGCGAGCTCATATTTATTCGTTCAGCGATCCCGAATTTTTGACGACTGTGGAGCACGGAACTCAACGATGTGTGGAGCATGATGTAGTTCGAGGAGTGAAAGGGTTGCAGAAAGGGATCGTCTGAGCCTTTGACAGTAAATTCTGGATAGTTCTGGGGCGATGTGAAGCCAACCATCAACTCGTGCACTGGCCAAGTAAATGCTATTCTTGTAATGAACGGCGGAGAAGGCGTAATACTTCCGTCGAGGCGGAGATAGCCTTCGATTCCACTGAATTCCAATGACATCAGAGCCCAACAGAACGGAATCCAACAATGAACGAAAACGTGGCTGTTAACAAAGCCCGTTGTGCTTTCCAGCCGCTTCGGCACAGAGGATTATTCTGGTTTCTTCCATTGCTGTGGGTCTGTGGCAAAGAAGAATGGCAATAGCCGCTCCGTCATTTTGCAAATCTTCTATGCGGTCAACAGAAAGAACAGCATTTGAATCACGGGGCCGTCTATTGCGAGCGCCACCATAGACGGTTGAGTTGGCGGGGAAGATGAAGCAAGAGGGTTTGGTCGTATTTGTCCCTACCTGTCTGCATTTCCAGGAAGGGATTTTTCGAAATGTCGAAAATCCTGAATTGTAAAGGATGCTCTCCAGGTTGGAACTACAAGCGCCATATAAGCGCTTACATTAATTCTAGACTATCAGCGGGACCTCAGGCGTCAGCCTTTCGACTGTGATTGCACCTACAGAGCAGGCCGTGTCCACTGAACAATAAAATCAGGTGAATAATAATACATACATACATTATTGAAATAAACTCGAGTCCGTATGAGGCATTGGTACATACAAAGTGAAAAAGAAAACATTGCTTGGCGTGGTTGTGTAAATACGTATTTGGCGGAGAAACGCAAAGAAAGCTATTAAAGCGTGCGCGTGAATGGTACAGAGAGGAAAGAAAGGAAAACCGTGTGGAGATAATAGAAGAAGAAAGCAGGCAATAAAGTACAATGCAATGAGTGGATCCAGGTTACCATATGAGAGAAAGAAAGAGTGGCCGTCGTGTGTAGTACAGCATATTCAAAAAAAGCCCGGAAGAAAGTATGCGGCGCAATTATGCAAGAAACATTCCCCGAGGAAGGGGAAGAAAGAGAGCGTCCATTGAGTATCGCTGCCCAATGGGTCACGTATCGTTGTCGTTGGGTTCAACTCGGAACCGGTATCAATCCATATCCATATCCATTTCCAAACCATCCCAGCCAGGAGTAGTCGCAGCCGTAGCATTCATCGTCCTCTTCGTCGTATGTTCATCCTCCAACTCAACATCACTGCTCTCATCCTCCTCCTTAACACTATACCCAATACTCATCCCATCATCATCATCATCCCTCTTCCACACCCTCCTCCCACCACCAACACTAACCACACTCGACCCTCTAATCCCAATAGGCTTCCCACCACTAGGTGCATACCCACCCGTAATCGTCATCCCATTCCCAGCAAGCCCACTCAACTCAGCATCAACCACACTCTCATCATCATCGCTCGCACTCGCACTTCTACTCCCAAGTCCGAGTCTCCCCATCTCATGATCATGGTCGTTATCATCCGATCCACTCGACCTCACAGAAGACCTCGGTAAACTCCATCCTGCACCTCCTCCAAAACCTCCATTACTGAGGTACGATGAAGGTGTATGATGGCTCAGACTGTGGCTGTACGAAGAAGCACTGGCCCAAGAAGTTGACAATGCATCGCCACTGACAGTTGTATCTCGATAGGTGCGGAAGGCGTCAGATGAAGACAGGGAATGAGAGTGGGAGTGGGATCGGTGGGTAGGGATGGCTTGGGGTGCTGTGACGCTTGAGGGGGTGCTGTCTGTTGTGTCGGCGTTTGCAACGCCAATGACACCTGGTCGCAGCTGGGTGATTCCGCCAGAGGCGGTTACGGTGGGGATAGAATAGTTGTGAAGGCGAGGGCCAGCAGGGACTGAACTTGAGATAGGATGGGTAGGGTACGAAGAAGGAACTGTGCCATTGGCAGAAATGGTGCTGTTTGCACCTAGCGAATGACTTGCATCAAGACTTGAGGGAACCTCATCTGCCTTGGGAAGTGAACCGCCTGAGAGGAAGGATGGCCACAGAGAACGGTCCTCAGGGAGAGACGATGCTGCGGGTTGGCCAAGGTGAGATAGGATTGCAGCGGCCTGTGTAAAACCGGGTTGGTAATCACGTCAATTCAATTGCAGTTGACTAAGGAGGACCGACCAACCTCAAGAAGCTGTACTTGCTGGTGTTTACTCAACACGAATTTAGATGCTTCTCGCCAATGAGGGGTGTGTTCCCAACGATGCTTGATCAAGCAGGAAGGGTGACGGTAGACCTGGTGAAACGACACCCAAAGGTTGAATGACAAATCCTGATTACACACATTGACAGGATCAGAAACCGACCTTTGAGCAGCTTTCACACCTGTGGTCGACTCCTCTCTTCTTGCCGTTTCTTCCGTTGCCAATAGCGATAGGTGCGGTTGAGGACGGAACGCTACTGTCATTCTCGTTGTTGGGCTGCGTTACGCCACCTGAGAAATCTCCAGAGGACCCAGGTGAATGTGTCGCGCCGGCTTGATTGATATGCTTAGAAGCTGCGGTTAGTGATCCAGAAATTTGGGGACCGGACTTGAGTGGTGGGGAGGACGATAGGGAGAGTGAAGCAAGTAGTGCAGAAGGTCTAGATAGAGAATTAGTCAAGAAACGCGAGGTAGAGGATGAAGCACTAAATCGCGTGCTAGAAGCGCGATATAACGGAATGGGATTTATGGTGCCGAAAACGTGCGAGATAGAGTGGAGCAAGGAAATGACAGGGTGAAGGAAAGAGAACACGTACGAAGGTCGATTGGCAGCGTTCTGCGCGTCGCTGAGCCTCCTCCTTGACTTTCCAGTAGATGACAAGCGACGATGATGCTTTCCTCCAGTTCCGACGCTTGTGCTAAGGGGCTGCCCCGCACTCGGGTAGGAGCCGTTGAGCGTCCCTAGCGAATGCCCGCTTCGTGTATGAGATGATACAGGTGCTGTTGCTGCACTTTCAGCTGCTTGTGAAAGTGAGAGTAAGCTCTCAACGGCGTCTGGATGCTAGATGACATGGTTGTTATGGAGTCAGTCAAAGTACTGTGGCGAAAGCTTAGTGTACGCTACTCACTTCGACCTTGAGCATTGTTGGTCGTTGTCGTTGGTATCGTTGGTATCAAGAAGGATATAGTAGTCGGTGTATAAGAAAGTTACAAGGTATTGGTAGAATTACAAGGCCATGATAGATGGGACACTTGACGGTCAAAATCGAAACATGTGCCTCGGCAAAATTTTGAGTTTCCTCATCGCCCCTTGCCATTTTTGGATTCCTTACCTTGACCTCCCACAGCCCTCACAGTCGGCCTCTCTCGCCAGAACTTCTACAAAAAGGCATCTGGGCGTTTCAATGAGCCACGACTTCGCCTGTGCTCTCAAATCTAAATAATTTTTGCCAAAGTACTTGCTTTGAATCCCGCCATCCTCGGAACTAATTTCTTTGTACCCCGCACGGAGATTGGGCGTCGTTTCGGCCGTTCCCTTTGCTCCCTCAAAACGATGTGCGACGACGTGGAGCTTGGGCTTTCCTTTTCCTGTCCGAAGGTACCCTCTTACCCGGAAGTGGACATTTCTCCGCCATCATTCAAGTGACCTCATCATTTGAGCGTCAAGAGGTCAATGAGCATGTTTTGCTGTCCAACTGTAGTTCCTCCTCTTTACCGTGCCTCTACTCTGGAATATTCTATGAGAAGAAAGGCGCAGGAACGTTGACAAAGAATGCACTCGTATTTCTGGTTTAAACCCCCTATTATCGACCTCTACAAATACCCTGAAAATCAATTTCAATGGACCCTTCTAAGCGAGATTGGGCCTGATTCATTTCTCTCCTGATTACTATTGTCATTGAAGACGTCACAGCTGCTTCGCTTGGAGCGTTTTTCATGATGATCGTCCTCACGAAGAGATGCTCAGGCTGCTACCAAGCTTCTCGTCGCACGATGGGTTTATCGCCTACTTACGTGCGGCCAGGTCCACGAGGATGGACATTGTTTCATCCTAACCAAGTACATCACCGAGGGTCTATATCGCGAAAAGGAGTGCCAGCCAAGTTCGGTCTCAGTCTGTGTAGCGGCAATCCGTTGGTAGCTGTGACCGTACTACCTGGGAGCGGCCAAGGACCCGCAAGGGGCCAGTGAACCTACTTAGGGCTGAAGTCGACCCAACAGAGGCTGCTCCTTGGCCCCCTACTCTCTTCGATCAACCTTATTTTGGCTCAATCAATTCATTCAATTCTGCCTCATCTACAAAGTGGGCGATTAAGTCGCGGAAAAGTCTTCCTTACACTGCACATGATTGACGGCTCCGAGTCCATAATACCTTCTAGATTATTGTGCAAATCAGATCATTCCTTCACTTTTCTATTCGGCTTCTTGACCTCGCGAGTTCTCATCAGCACCCTCAAAGGTACGTAAAACTACTACTTCGCACTTAGGAAGGACTTCGGTTTTCTCTCGAAGGTGAGTGTTAGAGCACGATCTATCAACTTCGGGACTATTTTTTGATCATCAATGTTTAGGAACGGGAAGTCGTGCTCTTTTCTTCCGCCAAGGTAGTACCAGGTATCTGGGTGTCATTCCAACGTGGCTGTGTCGATAGACTCTTCCAAGTTCCAGCTAGTCCGAGTCGCCCCAACTCATTCATCCGCTCCCCGATGCTGTTTTTTTTTAGCCTCACATCCCCGACAAGATCGATTCTATTTGAACTTTGATATGTCAGACGGCCATTTGTCAACAGTTTGGTCTTGGTGATGCTCTATTTCGCCGTCGCCATTGGTTGAAGCGCATGTAACGTCGGCTGCTCACACACAATATCCGGCATTGCGTGCGCTCACAATGGATCCGAAGAGCTCCTCTGACAGGCTGGGAAGGTATTCATCCGAGCTCGGACAAGAAACAATACAACAACGCTACTGAACGCTCTGTGAAGAACGGCCAAACCGATCTCGTTTCTTTCTGCTTTTGAAGACCATTGCTCCCGGAGACCAAGCTCAAGGTTAGGCCATCGATTGGCATAAGATAGCTATATCGCCATTTGAGAGGTTTTTATCATCTCCGCCTGTTAGATGCGCAGGATGGCCGTCTTTCTGCTCGCTGGGATATGCGTCGGGAGCGAGTAATCTTGAGCTTTCAAGAAACTCAGAGCGGGAAGCCGGCTAAGGCGAAGAGAATTCGCATAGCTGGACGGATCAGAATATTGCACCCTCTCAAGGTTAGTGTTAATACCCTTGGGATACTATTCTTTCGCTCCCGGTTTCGGTTGTGGAATCTGAAGTTCATACTGACGATGAGGCCGAGATCGCAAGGCGAGTTTAATCTGCCACTGCGACCCGGAATTTGGTTCATTGACTGGCAAGTTGTATAAATACTCCCTCCATGCGATTCCTCAACTTCATCCGCCATGGCTCCAGCTACTTCTCGTCTACTAGCCCTAGTCTTATTGTCCATTCCGCTCCTGATCTCCTGCACCACCTGTGGTTTTGGCGAGGTGTACGAAGCCCCCTTACCTGAACCTGAGAAGTGTTGGGAATGCCCTGAAATTCAAGATGCATTCGAACATGGCAAATCTAACATCGATCGGGTCGGGAAGAGCTTCGACGACTTCTTCTGCAAGTGAGTTTTCGTAGGTTCCCTCTGAAAATTTGACATGACGGATGAGTGTTAGATATACGGTTTCCGTGGACAAGAAGGTCACCTATGTACCAGACAAGGAGACGGAGAGAATTACTCAGGTCATCATCAAAGAGGAAGTCCCGATTTACTGTTACTATGGCGTACGTCTTCCTTCCTTTGGATATTCATCCGCCGATATGAAATCCAGACATCGCTAGAAAGACGGCCGTATCAATAACAAGAACGATTCTGACAAGCGGTGCAAGCAACAAGCCATCAAAGTCCCCAACTGCACTCCTGTCCAATTTACTAATTACACTGGAGAGTACGAGCGGTGCTGCCCTAAGGATTCGGGTTGTGCACTCGAAGCTCCCGGACGATGCTTCCACTGCCCGAATATTGGAGGTGATTTTGTTGACGTTGATATCAAGCCTGGTTTCCCTATTGAATGCACGTACGTTTTATTTTCTCTTCCCCAATACTTAAATTACGGCTGATCGAACAATCAGCTACCATGGACTCGGAGGGTCCACCTACAAAGCTGTCACACAATGTTACTATGATGTAAGTGGAAGATGTTATCCTGAGCATCGCAGGTGGGGACATTGCTCACCTCTTTATGCAGCCGGCAACCGGTAAGGCAGTATCTGGTTATAGGGGAGAGCCTCCTTGTACAGGCAGGACGGCTCTAGCGCCTAGGCGCGATACCTGTCGTGATAGACTTCCAACCTGTCCGAAAGACTGCAAATCGGGTGGGAAGTGTTGGGAGTGTCCAGTAATACCCGGAAAAGTTGCAAAGCAAGTGTCTGCAAAGAAGTTTGCTGACACGAACATCTTGTGGTGCCAGTATGTCGCTTCCGAATTCTCGTTCGTAAGCAGACTCCTAAAAGCTATCCCAGCTACAAGGACGAAAAGGAACCTAACCAACCCAACAAGTCCGCGGTCTGTATTTGGGAAGTAAGTACAGATCACACTCTTTCTCGATATTACAAAATCATTCATGCTTTCTCAGAGTGAAACTGGGAAGATTTTTACGTACGAGGGTCAGGCTACAAGTAGCAAACTTTGCCCCAGTGCTCCTCTTTGCGTCTTTGATAAATAACGGAGGAATTTGATCTGGCTGCATATTGCTTTTATCTTGGTTATCCATCTCCTGTTGTTGACTATCCAGCTACCGTCTTGATCTAGTTCGTCTCCCACATTGTTCTTCTAATCATCGTTGTTGATTGCATACTCTACGCCCTCCGTGGCTTTCTTCTGACCCCTTTCCTACCTATCTGCAAACATCGGTCATTTTTCATCCTGAGATCGATTAGTATATCAAGGCTATTCCAGAAGAGATAGGACTATCCCTACCCCACATTTTATTCATTTGCTGTACATCGTATCGTCATCGAGGCGGCGTTAACTTGTTCTTTCTACCTGAACACAGTTGCCCACTCGACCGACGACGGAATCTCGCACTGACATCTTTCACTCGCAACAGAGGTCAAAATGACTTAGAGATGCTCAAAAATGTCCAAGAGAAGGGGTTGATTCAACCAATAACCCGTTTACATAGTCTGTACACACTTTCGTTTTCCGTTCAACGTTTGGAATAGTCGGATAGATGCCACTTTCAGCCCCATTCCGACCTGGGTCGCTGTGGGTCAATGCTAAATTCAGGACCCTCGTACTTCCCGATATCTATAAGCATGCGCCTCAGTTATACTCCAATAATACCAGCGGGAAGAGGATGAAGCTAACCTAAACTCACGAAAGTCCACATTTGTTGGGGTTTCTTATCCTCTTTGATCGCGAGATGGGCTTTGGGTTTGTCGATTGGAGACTTGGGTGCCTCCAATTCAACGCTGAGGTTCAGGACGTGGTCTGGAATAGAGATGTGATAGCTGAAATGAGATTAATCCATCAACGCTAGCACATTCCGGGAGAAAATGTGGCTTACGACCGCCAGGAGCCTTGTCCGCCTGAGCTCGGTTTCTGCTCTTGCTCATCCTCGTGGAGATTCCAGAGTACCGGGAGGACACTCGCCTCGAGGAACGTTCCGTTCTTGAGTTCCCCAACACCAAGACCAAGGTAGCGATTGGTGTCGAAATTCTTAATAGTCCATAAACCGGTGAGATTGCTTTCGAGAATCCACTATGAGGCAAGTTAGAAGATGTGTTTGAAAGATCGAGGCTAAGGAGGGCACGAACTTTGCCAGGCGGGAGATCACCAGCTGCACCAACGACTATATTTGAAATCGCAACGTAAATTAGTAGGCGAAGCAGAAAAACAGACAGGCTACTGGACTAACCTTCGCGTTTGTCAGAGCCTAGCTCAGTCAGCTCCAGTCCAGCGGAACTTGAGATCAAGTATTTGTTTCCGCTGTGGAGAGAAGTCAATTCGTCGGGCCTCGTTTTGCCGCCGAGCATTCCAAGCAAGCCGTTTCCGACACCCCCTGGAATATGGCCGGAAAAGTCTTCGAGTGGTGCCTCGGACATAGTATGAGATGTATAGGGTAGATGATAAGTGATTCAGTTGAAACACTCATTCTGGGTCCGGGACGTCGTGTATTTATGCATTCCTGAGCCTGTCACGAGCTTCAGGGAAACTCAGGCGATTGACAGCAATAATGAGGGCAAGTCTCGTGCATTAAAGTATTGGAGATACTGCGGATACATACCGTGGCGTACAGGTGGTATATAAATGTCTATCGTGACATTTAACACTCAGCTGACCCCCCACGAAAAGGAATGGGTAGCCTCAGAACAAGCCAAGAACCAAGTCGGCCGTCAAAGGATCCTGAATCGTTGACGTTCAAGCTGAGCCATGCTTGATCCTGGTGTCAGGACTGGTCAGGACCTTCCATTCAGCCTGCCATACTGCCCAGTCAGACGTTCATGATGTCATTTGGTTGGCTTGACTTGATCAAAAAAAGACCTAAAGCGAGCTAGAGCCGTTTCGCGAGATGATTGAGAACCAGAGGCTGACCACGGCAGGCGAGTGATGAGTTGGGATGAGTCGAGAGGGGCTACTCGATGCCAGAGTAGCACCACTACTGAATTCACCTGAATACGGGCATGGATATCGCTCGACTGTCTTCATCGACGGTGGGGAGCTCCGTGGCTGCACCGTTTTAATCTGCCCCGGAACCTGCCAGTGAGCGTATTGAAGGCTCGAGCGACGCAAGCTCCAAGCTTCGGTATAAGGAAGTGAAGAGATTTATGCCTCTGAAAAGTGTCTGTCGGTCTTGCATGAACAGGCCCAAGTGACCTTCAGTCGGATGTTTGTCTCCGAACAGCACTCAAGGTTTCCCACAGTTCAAACGCCGCCACAATTGTTCAGGACAACTTGCAGAAGACATCACACGCACACACACAAGATTCGGCGCTGCATGTCAAAATCTAGGTCCAAAGAGTGCACGCGGCAGCATAGGAAGTTGCTCTTACGTTGAAAAAACGCGACTAAACTATTTAGAGCTCAGCGAAGAGCAGAGGGAACAGCCAACTCAACATCTTTGATACACGGGGTTTCAATATGCCAGTGACTGCCCGCTAGAACAAACAAAGCTCAACCTTAGGCTCTTCCTGATACACTAAGATGCCAGCTGACATTCGAAAGGTTCCCGTTATCTCTTTGTACTTGAGGTGCCAAGGATTTTGCTCGCCCTTATCAGCGTCGGTGGCGAGTAACTCTGACCTTTCGACACATTCACGCAACTCGAGAAGCTGCCTAAGGCGAAGAGAATGCGGACAACTGAAAATATCAGAACAATGCGACTTCTGGGGGCTAGTACTGGTACGACTTACCTCCTTGCGGTGCTTTCTCGTCCACGGTCTCGGTTGTGGACGACAGACGACAGTCCATCACTGACGATGTGGCCGAGATCGCACAATGTGTTCAGCCTTACACTGCAATCCGAAGAGGCCAGTCTGGCTCATCCAAGCTGTATAAATAGTCCCCCCACTGTGTGATTCCCCAACTTCATCCGCCATGGCTTCAGCTACTTCGCGTCTTCTAGCTTTACTTTTGCTATCTGTACCGCTCTTGGTCTCCTGCCTCACCTGTGCTCCTGGCGAGGTATACGAAGCACCCTTGCCTCAACCTGAGAAGTGTTGGGAATGCCCTGAAATTGACGATGCATTTGAACATGGGAAACGCAACATTGACGGGGTTGGGAAGAGCTACGACGACTTCTTCTGCACGTAGGTTCTTAACCATAGCCTGTCTGGTGAATCGATGGTTTGATCTCTTTTAGATATACGATCACTGTGGAGAAGAAGACTACCTACGTCCCGAATAAAGAGACGGATAGGATCAATCAGTGGATTACCAAGGAAGATAAAACGATTTCTTGTTATTACGGAGTACGTCTTCCCGACTTTTGAGATGAAAATCATCGGTCCGAGATAGATAATCCTCTAGAAGGACGGGCGTATCAACGATTGGGACAATTCAGACGGGCGGTGCAGGGTGAAAGCGATTGCAGTTCCCAACTGCACTCCTGTCCAGTTTGCTAACTACACTGGAGAGTACGAACGCTGTTGTCGAGCAGGCTGTGAACTCGAAGCCCCTGGACGATGCTTCCACTGCCCGACGGGCATTGGTGGCAACTTTGTCGACGTCGACATCAAGCCTGGTTACCCCATCGAGTGCACGTACGTATTCCTTTTCCTCTTTTTCGAGTAAAAGTCCAATAAGGCTGATCCAACACCTAGGTACCACGGACTCGGAGGACCCCTCTACCAAGCCGTTTACACATGTTACTTCGACGTGAGTAGAAGCTATAATTGTAAACCATACGAGTGGGAACCTTACACATATTTCTTGCAGCCAGAGACCGGGAAGGCGGTGTCTGGTTATAAAGGAGAAGCGCCTTGTGACGGAAACACAGCCAAGGCGCATCGGCGCGATTACTGTCGTGATAGACTCCCAACCTGTCCGAAGGACTGCAAATCGCCTGACCAGTGCTGGCAATGTCCAAAGATACCAGGTAAAATCGCGACGCGAATGCCCAGAGAAAAGCTTACTGAGGACGTCGTGCTGTGCAAGTATGTATTCTCTATTCACATCGATAAGTCTCAGAGAAAAACTGAATGGCCACAGTTACGTCGACGAGAAAGAACCGACGGTCCGTAGCAAGAAGTTCGCCTGCGTTTGGGATGTGAGTCCAGAATATATTCTCTTCACAGCATGACTTACTCATCCTTACTTAGAATCAAACTGGAAAGCCCTATATAATCAATGGTCAGGTTTTGAGCAAGGAACAGTGCCCCGATGCCCCCGTCTGCCTGTTAGACCCTCTATTTTGAAATCCATCTGCCGTCGTTGATTTCTACTGTTGCGAATGTATAACTACCCTCATCAGCCTTTTTTTCGGCCTTTGTTGACTTCCTATCTTCTGTCGTTGACGGTCTAAGCACTAGTACCCAATGTCACGACTATATACTTCAAATATACTTGCCCTCTTCTATTTGACGTCATTTACCTTCCTATCTACGCTCGTTGACCCTGAACAAGCATCAATGGCTCTATCCCAGGTTCGCGAATTATGCCTTCCGACGGAGTGACCATGCTCTGGGAGCAAAGCTCAAACTAGGCCCTGAGAATTAAACGAAAGCCAATGAAGACCGTGAGAATTCTCATCAACTCGAACACCGTGGTGTTTTTCTCTGAATTTCTTTCCTGACACCTTGACCCTTCGACGACGACGAATTTGCTTTCTTGGTAGAGCTGAAAACGGTCCAATCCATCAACCTATCGTCAAAGAATGTCGGCTTTGTCTCCGATGGATCGTGCCAGTGGCTCTTAGTCCCACAATGCAATTTTGATTCTATGATTTGGTCCTGCAAGCAGGGGAAGACGACCCTATAGACGACTGAGGGACACTCCCTCGCAAGTAAACGCCTGTTTCCCTTGTAAGTAAGTTCTCTTCCCTCCTTCTCTCATTGTCGAAGTGCTCATCCCGCTTTCTCCCGACAGCTACGACGACGTCGGACTGCGCACGCAGGCTGCGTAATCCACATTGTGTAAGCGGCAGTCTCCATCTAATCAGATAACGACCCACACTGAGATCTCCCTGACAGAATCACACCATAAGAACTGCCACCGAACGTCTTCAATTCATTCTGATCCCCTTCGGTTCTGAATGACCCACTCTCTTGGAGTCGTCGGCTGCGTATTTGCCTCTGGGACGGCCCACAGGGGCCATATCTCTGTTATGACGCCAGCTGGAACAAATTGACGAGTCACCTCGGCGGGTTGGTGTTTGGGGAGGTGGGTTACCGGGACCCTGAACAAATTCTTGGGATTGGTATATAAGACGGTACTATCGCGTGACGCGCATCATCTCTTTCTTCCTCGCGGTCTCATACAACCGTGTCTTTACCCCCCACTCAACACGAATCACCAGCATCCTCTCGCCCTCCCTCACCCAGCTTCCGCCATGGGCAAACAATGGGACTCTATCCCGAAGTCCATGATGAAGTTCATCAACGACCAGAAAGTCTTCTATGTCGCGACTGCACCTCTTGGGGAAGAGGGACTCGTCAACCTGTCCCCCAAAGGTGTTGACGGCAGCTTCCACATCGTCAATGAGAATCGCGTTTGGTACGAAGATCTGACTGGTAGTGGTGAGTCAACCTGCCTTCTGAACTTTCGAGCTCGGATGTTCTGACGTCTGGTGATTTTTGGACAGGTGTCGCGACTATAGCACACGTGCGCGAGAACCGACGCATCACTATTATGTTCAACGCATTCGAGGGTTCTCCCAATATTCTCCGCCTATACGGAAAGGGAACGATTCACGAGTTCGGAACGCCTGAATACGAAGAATATCTGCCTGGTGGAGAGCGGCAGATTGGCTCGAGGGCTGTCGTGGTTGTTGATGTATTCAAGGTCACAACGGTAAGTCATCCCGTTATTACTTTCTGCGAGTACACAGGCGCTGACTATGTTTCTTACTTTCCCCTACTCCTCCTTCCCCTTGCATCGCGTCTCCCCTCATCCAACCTCACCCAATCAGTCATGCGGCTTCGGCGTCCCATACATGGCCTACCTCGGCCCACGCACACGAATGATCACCTTCGGCAAAGTCCTCGAAGCAGGAGACTCACTATTCACCTCCGGTCTCCGCTACTTCTGGAAATCCCTAAACCGAACCAGCATCGACGGTCTCCCTGGCCTTCTCACCGCTTTCGAGTCGAAACAGACATTCGTCAAACCCAATCCTTCTAAGGAGATCGTGTTTGATGAGGCGCAAAAGGTGGCGATTGAGAAGGCTATTTGTGAGATTAAGGAGGGTGATGGGGAAGGGAGGAAGGTGAGGGAAGTGAGAGTTGGAGGTGTGAGGAAGGAGGACATTAAGCTTGTTACTGCGTTGTTGGTTGGAGTTGTCCTGGGTGCTACGTATGCGGGTCGCCTCAGGCGGCTTGTTGCGATTTAGTAGTGATTATCCCTTTGCTCTCTTGTTGTGTTGCTTTCGATTACTCTCCATGAGCTTTCTCTCCTATACCTTAATAAATATATTGGTTCTAACGTCCTGACTCGCTCAGCGTGCAGCTGCGTGTTACTCTTCTGAAAATTTTGACTTCTTGGCACTCGGAACTATATATGTAAGTACACCTCGTTCTAGTTGCCTGGATTAACCTATCTTCCGATATTGGGCGTCTATCCAGTCTTTACAATCTGCGCACGGTGCGCAGTCCAACGCAGTCCGCATATGATACTTTCTGCGAGTTCCCATCAAAGTTCAATCTAATCAGATCGCAACCCATTCAGTACTCACCAGACACCAGACGGCACATTGACGAATCCCTTCGGCTCTGCCGATCGTTGGGGCTCTGTAACTCCCACTACCTTGAATCGCGAGTGTTGCAATCGCACACACTCATGACCCCATTTGCTTCTTACTGTGGTACAGCCTGTAACTCCTAGGTTCAAGCCTCTCCCCTCATACCACTCCGAGGCCCCACCCCTCTGAAATCGACCAATCACTGCAATGGGCAAATCATGGGACGCCATCCCCAAATCCATGTACAAATTCATCAACGACCAAAAAGTATTCTGGGTGGCGACTGCACCTCTATCTGAAGAAGGACTTGTGAACCTATCACCGAAAGGTCTCGATGGGAGCTTTCATATCGTTAATGAGAATAGGGTGTGGTATGAGGATTTGACTGGGAGTGGTGAGTTCGAGTCCTCGTAGCCTTCTAAGTACGGCTGTCGGGTTTATCCTGACATCCTGACGTTTTGAATTTCGGAATATACAGGAGTAGAAACGATAGCACATGTACGCGAAAACCGACGGATTACGATCCTCTTCAATGCATTTGAAGGTTCTCCAAATATTGTCCGACTATATGGGAAGGGAACGATACATGAATTCGGGACACCTGAATATGAGGAGTATTTGCCGGGAGGGGAGAGGCAGGTTGGTTCGAGAGCTGTTGTTGTCGTTAATGTTTTTAAAGTTACTACCGTAAGTCAGCTAATCAGGTCGCCTCCCGTTCACTGTCAATAACCACTCTCAGTCATGCGGCTTCGGCGTCCCATACATGGCATACATCGGCCCCCGCACCAAAATGGTCACATTGGGTAGATTCATGGAAGCAGGTGGTTCAGTATTCAATACGGGACAGAAATACTGGTGGAAGACTATGAATCAGACGAGTCTTGATGGGCTTCCTGGACTATTGACTGCATTCGACTCTGAGCAGCAGTTCGTCAAGCCGAATCCATCGAGGGCTATTGTCTTGGATGAGAATAGGAAGGCAGCCATCGAGCGAGCGATTTGTCGTTTGGAAGAGGCGGAGAGCGGGGAGACGAGAGTAGTTAGGGAGGTGAGGATAGCGGGAGTGAGGGTGGAGGATCTAAAAATCGTCACTGCCCTGTTTGTGGGGATTTTCCTTGGGGCAACATATGTTGGGCGGGTGCGGTAATTAACATTCTCCTTTCGCTATTGAAACTCTTGTTGTCAATCTTCTTTACTTTACCATCTACGACTCATAATTCCATCCCAGTTCCATAAACTTATTGCAGGTTAAAGGCGATGCCTGAGCCCTCCGAGAGTCCTGAATACCGCGTGGCTTGACACTATTTCTGGTACTTCCCGGCTGTACGGAAGTTGTCTAGGACGCGTGTAACAACGGCACCAAGCACGAGCTCATCGTCGGAGTCATCGACGCTGAGGAAGGTGTGATGAAACGCGTCGACGCGTCAAGCCAATCCCCATTCCCGCGTTTCCGCTGACAAACCTTAGTCAAATGCCGCTGACATAACGTCGATCTTGCCTTGTATGGTCGTCCCCAGGTTGAACGCAGTTTGCAATGAGCCGCCGACGACGACATACCGGTCGATCCAATTCAAAACTCCAAACAGCTCCATGGTAATGCCTAATGCTTGTGAAATGGCCGTTCATCTCCGTGGAGGGATATAAAGGCTCCTCGTTGGCTTTTGGTTCTGTACAAATCAACCTACTTGCTTTCCTACAACTCTCAGGTCTATTCTAGTCTCAGAAAATGGGCAAGTCCTATGACTCCATTCCAATGTCGCTTCAGACATGGGCTCTGGAACAGAAAGTCTTCTGGGTATCGACTGCACCTCTTGGAGAAGACGGCCTAGTCAACCTCTCACCCAAAGGTGTTGAAGGTAGCTTCAGAATCATTGACGCAAACCGCGTGTGGTATGAGGATTTGACTGGGAGCGGTAAGTAAACATCTATTCCCATACCCAAATCACACCCTCATGTACTTTCTTCGCAGGCGTATCAACGATAGCCCACCTCCGCGAAAACGGGCGTATTACTATTCTCTTTAATGCCTTCGAAGGACCTCCAAACATCCTCCGTCTTTACGGCAAAGGAACTGTCTATGAGTTCGGTACTCCAGAGTATGAAGAGCTCTTACCACCTGGAAAGAGGCAAACTGGATCAAGAGCCGTAATTATGGTTGACGTTTTTAAGGTTCAAACAGTGCGTCGTTCATTTACATTTGCGATCGAAAGTCCAACGAGGCTAATGGATTTTTCCATCTCTTTTTTTGTTAGTCATGTGGATTCGGAGTCCCATTCTACACATACCGCGCACCAAGACACAAACTCCTCAAAACCGCGTCGAGATTCGAATCTGGGATTCCTACCTCTTCCTCCACCTCTTCTGCCACTACCTCTTCGTCAACATCAACCAACCAACCAGAAAAACCAAAACTTCGAACCCTAAAAGACTACTGGGCCTCCTCAAACGCAGTAGACATCGAGGGTCTCCCAGCTCTGACGTGTGCATTTGAGAGTCGGACGGAGTTCGTGAGGAAGGAAGGAATGCCGAGGTTGGAGGAGTTGGATGATGATGATGAGAGGGTTGGAGTTTGGGGAGGGGAGGAGAGGAGGGAGGGGAAGGTGCCGGAGCCTGTTGTGGCGAAGCCAGTGAAGAAGGAAAAGGAAAAGGTGGAGGTTAGGGATATTAAGGAGGAGGAGAAGGTTGGTGGAGTGAGACAAGATGACCTTAAATTGGTCTTTGCGTTCTTTGCGGGCGCGGTTGTGACGACGGGGTATTTGGGTTATTTGAGGGATTTCTTGAGTCGGTGATACTTCTTCTGCTGGATGATAAACCCAGCCTTGAATTTCTTTAGTGTCCATGGTATGTCACGCGCTATGTAATTTACAAAGCTCTCTAATTTTTGTGCGATTTATCCAATAGCTCTCGAACGCATATATCTACCTGTTTACACCCGTTGCGACCTTGGAGTTGGAATGAATAGAAATCGTTTCTAGTCGAACGACGGATATGCAACCAGTCTTAATATCCATGCATGTCTGAATCAATAAGGGTATACTATCCATCAAGCCGCCTCTGTCATTCGTTCCGATCCTCTGGTTTCTTTCAATTTCTCGTCGTCGTCAACCACCACCACAAGCCTCTCGCTTCCGTCATCATTATCCTCCCATTCCAAAATCGCATCGTCAGGTAGACCCTCAGGCGTCCTGGTAACAACCCCTTCATACGGCACCAAACCGCCATATAGACCCTTGGTTCTGTTATTCAGTGATATCGAAACACTGAACAGAGTCACAACTGCAGACCACACCAGGATAATAACAGCGGCGAGAAAGAGTGGTAGAAAAGCGATGCCATATTCAAGCTTATAGCACGTTCCCGACCTTCCACCAGTGCTCGTAACACGAAGAGGTGGACTGTTCCTTGCTGCCCATCCGTTGTATGCCAAACTGCTAATCAGGTACGAAGCTCCCATCTCTCCAGCCCATCTTGTCACGTTCACTGCACCCAAGTCGTTTCTATAGCTCTGGTTATTGACGATGCCTAGTAGTGCTTCGTAGGAAGATAACAAGTCGAGACTTAACATCCTTGATCCAAGTTCGGAGATGGTCATTCCTGGACTTCCTAAGCCTTCATTGAACCCGCTATCGGGAAGACCATGGTCGGTCTGGAAGATGGGGTGTGATAAGGAACCGATAGGGTTATCAGAGAGGGTGAAGCGGAGTAAAGGTCGCCAAGGTTCGTATAGAACATTAGTCTGGTTCTCCGGATCGACGAAATCAACCGCGAACGTGGAATGGATATCACTGGGAAGCTTGGTTAAGTCGAGGTTGATACCCCCGTTGGCATCTACCTGGATGGTGGTAGTCGCCATGCTGAGATTGGTGGAAGTCGTACAAAGGTATCTTCGTGAACTTAGCGAGATACGGTCCTCGAAGTACGATCCTTGGATGCTTAGGTCCCCGCATGCCATAGGTATACCACGCTTCCATCCCATATACTCGATAGGAAAGCCGAAGCCTTCATGAACATCATGGGTGCAGTTATGCCTGAGGATCTCCTGTATCTTATCAGAGGTTTCGTCTAACGGCCAACGGCTCTGTGTGATAGTGCTGTATGTTGTCCAATCCGGGGGTTGATATGGATTTCCGTCGCTAAGCGTTTTGTTGTCTGGAATTATTACGCCCCATAAAGTGTCGGGACCACCAGAACTATTGGCTTTGAGATCTGTTTTGTTGAAGAATGGCTGGATTACAGCTCTCATTCTTTCAACGTTCTTGGCGAGGGGGTCGTGTAAATAGTACGGGCCGACATAGCTTTCTCTCCAAGCTGAGCTCGTGTCGAAGTAATTAACCTGCTCGGTACGTAGAGTATCAAACCCGATACTCATGCCCAACCAGAAGCAGCCCACATCTGCCTCTATCACCATAGTCTTGGGTATAGTGACGGTTTGATTATTGGAGAGATTGGGGACGCCCAAGACAGCTCGTACACCCGTGTCATGAGGATGAACAAGCAGCCCGTTGGAAATGGTGGAAGTGGTAACTCTGGGACCTTGGATGCCGCTCTTGAAAAAGCTGGCATATGCGTTTGGGTCTCCGTTAGCAGCTTTTCCTGGAAGCATGACTTTGGGGATGAGAGAGTCTGTATCAGTCGAGTTTAGGTCCCGAAAGCGGGAGGGGGTATCGAATGTAGTGTTGATCCATTTGACGCAATTAGAGACGGAGCCATCGGGAAGGTCCTCGCCTCTGATTTCGATTGAGCTCTCACAACGGAGTGAGCGCATGATGTGTATATCGGGGGGATTGGTGAGGCTCTTTTGGATGGCTTTATATGCATCTTGCTCTGAACGGACAGAGCCAGGATAGTCGTCGAATGGTGGAAACGGAACGTCGCAAGGTATTACGCCGATGAAGCCTACGTCGCTGATGCTGCCAAAGATTGCGAAGGAGGAGAAGAGGGTTATAGCCCCTACCAGCGCAAAGGATGTTCTTCTTGGGTAGCCTCCGACGTGCTTTCCAGCACGAAGTAGATTGAACAGCCAGGTCGCTGATGATCTAGTCTTGCTAGCGTGACCGATAATGCGGTTGAGAACATCGTGCGTCTCCTTTGTTCCAATATTCGGTGCATGAGATAGGATGAGAAAGCTTAAGAGGAAGACACCCCCAAAAAGCAAAGCCTGGAGGATGACACGAAGAATGAAGGCCACCTCTCCGATACTGAGCTTCGAAGAGATGAACATAGCGGGTAATAAGTTTCATTGAGGTTTTCGACGCTCATGAAGGTCATTCGTATCCCAGGCTCCTACCATATGCAGCGACACAGCCAGTGTCATTGACAGGAACCTGATGCCAAGGACCTCGACAGCCCCACGGCATCGGCGTCTTGCCTCTCGCTCCGAAGCCATCGGATACCTGTGGGGTAGGATTTGCTTGGTAGATTTCTCAGGGCTCATATCCGTCCTAGTGTCCTAGGTGATGAGGTGAAATACACATGGACTGTAGAATAGGGAAAGCTAAGAGGTAACTCTGTTCGTGTACTCTGCGAGCGTTTCTGACTTGTGGCCCTCTACCGCTTGCCCATTGACCAACAGATCAAGCCGCATTGTTTTATCATGTTCCCAAACACCAATCATCGGGCTCTCCTCTTCGACCTTGGCCGCCACTACACTGGTATATGGCCCAAGCCCCCCATATAAAGATTTAACTCGTTCCGACTCCGTAATCGCGGCCCCTCTGGTCACCACCCAGATAGACCACAATAGCACCAGGATCGCTGTGGCGCATAGTGGAAGAAGGGCAATACCGTATCGTAAGTCGAAGCAGGTTGCATTCTTGCCACCTGTGCTGACAATAGTGAGTGGACCTGCACCTTGGAGAACGTTTCTTGCAGCCCATCCATTGTAACCGATGCTATCATGAATGTAGGAAGCCCCCATTTCTCCCGCCCATTTTGTGAGTGTCTCTGCGCTGAATGAAGTCTGGTAGAGGCGGCCATCTACCACGCCTAGCGAATATTCGGATTGCTTGATAGAGTCGTCCAAGGTAATCATTCTGGACCCTAATTGCGCGATCATGGGACCAGCGCTACCTGCACCATCGATGAGATCCGTGTCGAATTCAATCGCGTCCGTGGATTCCTGTAGAATTGGATGGGTGAAGGGACCATTATCGTTATCCGACAGCGTATACCGCAAGACATTATCCAGTGGTACAAACTTCTGTGTGCTGTTGCCGTTGCCAGTGGTCTTATTGACGACGACGCCCAAATCAGCGTTCACTATCCATAGATCGCTGGGTAGATGAACCAGATTGGTGGCCAGTCTACCATCTTGGTCTACGGCGACCGTTGCTTCCACCATGTTCACTTGGGTGGATGAAGCACAGATGAAACTTGATGATGTCCTGACCAAGGCGTTATTCGATCCAGTTAGTTGGAGAAGGGTGCATGCATGGGGTTTGTGAGCGCCAAAGAATATTGGATCTGGGCTACGCTGGGAAAGGTTTTGATGTGCGACGCCCAACCGCTCATGGATCTGTTGCGTACAGTTCGAGATAATGTACTCGTCCTGCAGGCCGTGAGCAATGCTCGTATAGTAGGAAAAGTCGCCAAGAAACCAGCTATCGATGCTCTTGGTGGTGTTATGAATTACTCCACCCAGGTCGGGTACACCCGAAAAATACGCCGATTTTATTTCTTGGCGTGTACCATCGACAGCCCGAAGGAGTGCATCGTAGAAATAACCTGGACCGTAATAGTCCCGCCATTGGCCGGTGGTGTAGAATCGAATGTGATCATTATTGTCGAAGTTTAGGGGATCATCCGGGGTGAGTTCGTTGGATATTTCCACACCCATCGACATGCAAGCAACCTCTGCTTCAATAGCCAGGGTCTTGGGAATGACGACTCGCTGGTTCCGTTCGAGGTGTGGAACACCAGCTACAGCTCTCACGCCGCTATTGTGAGGCTCGATGGCAATTCCGTCAACAAGAACCGGCTGGGTAATTCTTCCTCCGTCGATTCTGCGGATAAAGGAATTCGTATAGGCTCCGTCCTCGCGCTCGAAATGGGATAGGAGTCGAGGCATAAAGACATCGCTGTCGGTGGAATTGATATCCCTAAAGCCCGTAGAGTTGGCATATGTAGAATTTAGCCAGGAGTGACACCAGGGGCCTCTGAAGTTATTAGGTTTGTCGATGACTTGATATGTTGCTCCGTTACATCGAAGGGAAAGGACGGTGTTAGGGTCTTTGTCGGGCATGAGGTTTGCCTTGACAATCCTGATTGCATCCTCGTCGCTTTCAACGGATGCAAAAAAGGTCGGCGTATCAGGGTAGGGTATGTCACACTGTTGAATTCCGATGAGACTGGCATCGCTGATGCTCACTAGAACGCGATACACCAGGAAAAGTGCGATAGCGAGTCGAAGCTGAAAGGGAGGAGGATAAGCGGGATGTTTCCTGCTGCCACGTCTCACCAACCACTTGAGGCTAGAACCCAAGAATGTTGTGCTACCAACGATGCGATTGAGGAGGTCATGTGTTTGAAGTGGCGCGACTCTTGGCGCTTGTGCTAGAATGATAAATGGAAGTAGGAAAAGACTGCCATAGGAGAGGACTTCCACGATAATGCGGATTATGAAAGTCGTTTGACCGGCAACAAGGGCAGAGGAGAGTACGATGGTCATGCGAGGATAATGACGCCAATCTTTTCATCAGTAAGGTACTAGTAGCCCGCCTTTATCATGTCGAATCGCTACTGGGTTCACATGTTTTGATAAGAATCCTTGAGCGGCGCCCACTGGCACATTGGTGGTCTTGGCATCATCTTCGAAAGTTACACCATGGCCGTGGCGCGTCTGGCAGCTTTGGGTGACAGTTAGGTTCCTATTTTCTGTGATTTTCCGACATCGATGGGTCTAGCAGCACTGGTTTGTCGCGAGGTAAGGCAGTACGTTGGATCACCGAAGGACAACCTGAGCGAAGACACTGGGCAAGGATTTGCGATCTGCACCTCCAGTTCTCCCAGGATCACGGTAACGAGCCGATGGTATTTTCATTTTTGAAGTCTTTTTGGAGATTTTTGAGGTCATTTTGGAGAATACTATCTAGGACTAACTAGACGGTCACGATGATCAGGAAGCAGAGATGGAGTACACGTAGGAACTCACATAGATGCACGCCGTTATTATTCAAGAAAGCCTATCAGTACAATACATGGTGAATAATTTCGTGAATGGAAGGTAAAATGGTATTGATATATGATTGTCTGGCAATGCATGTAGTGAGAAGTCGAATCAAATCTTCGTAGGTATATGTAAGAAGAAGTCCATAAGTTCTACACCGGGACGCCATAGAATGACGATCGCGGAGTCTCCAAGGGTAACCAGTCGCGGCAACGTGAACCTGAGAGAGAGCAGCACTTAATCATACTGCTTCATAGTCTCCTCCAAAGCATCCATGTCAAACGACATATCACCAAAAGACGAATCAGCCTCCATGGAGACTTCTTCCAGTTCCGGTGATCGATTTCGCGACTGGTACGCGTTCTTGTCTACGTTCATGTTCATGCTTGTTGTCGCCTTAGATGTTTGAAGACGTGAAGCACCACCTCCTGCGGCCACTGGTCCTCGGGATCCAATCTGCCGCTGTGGTTGTGACTGAGAAGGAGCCTGAGGCTGAGATGCAGGAACCTGCGACATCAGAGGTGGTCTAAATTTCTTCACCCCACCGCCCGCAGCCACTCCTCCAGTACCTTGTTGACTCGAGGGTAAGGTATGTGCCCTTCTACACATCCCTAGCACAGGTCTCCTCCCTCCGGCGTTCAAGTTGGTGGACTGGGTAGTCGATGGTGGTTTCATATTTACATTCACGTTCCCGAAGGTCGATTGGGAAGGTTGAATGGGTGAAGGTATCACGGGCGAACGAGGTTTTGTCGATGTAGATGATGAGGTAGTGGAGGTAGAGGTAGATTTCTGCATCAAGAGTGGATGTAACCTAACCCCCGACGCAGATTTCCCCTTTCTTTCTCTTTCTTCCTTCACCTTCACCTCTAGCGGAGGTGGTGGTATCTTGACCGGCAGCGGTGGGGGATCAACATCCATATCCATAGATATGGACGTGTCAGGAGTGTATCCCTGTGAAGAAGGTGCAGTTGTATTAGACCTATGGGTATTGGATGAGGTTGAGGCAGAGCCTGAGGTGGAAGTGGATGATGCAGAGGAGGTTCGACTGAATGTGGACTTTTTCTCAGTAGTCCCTGTTATTGTACCAGTGGTATAGCTTTGGCCTGATACCGGCCTTGTCGTAGATCCAAGATGCCCTCGGTGAGGTTCTTGAAATCTGTTTTCAGGAAGAGGTTCTGATCGTCGGGGAGCTTTCGCCTGTTCCTTTTCCTTGCCTTTCCCAGCAGCCATCCCCAACGCATCCCCAGAACTCTGCTTCGCGATGTGTACATTCCCCAGTGAAGCATGCCGTTGTTGCTGTAAACTCCGTGATTGACCATGTCCTCCAAATTGAGGTATGTGCTGGGTCGTCACTGACCTCCTCAGCTTGACAGTTGTAGCCTCCACAGGAGCGAAGAATTTTCGGCTTTCATCATGTTGGGGTTTTAGATGGTTCCCGAAGGATGAAGAAGACCCTTCACTGGTTCCAGGCAGTGAGGGAAAGCTGGTTGATCGGGAGAATGATCCGCTGGATGTGCGGGAAGAACCGATGGTAGAAGAGGATGAGCCAGCGGAATCCTGGTTGAAGTCATCCCAAAGGAGGGTGGGTGTGGGTTTCTTCTTGAAACTTCCTGAATGGATGAAATGTTAGTTAGACTCTGGTTCGTGAAAGCGTGGGGAACAAAGAACAATGCACAAAGAAAGATGAAACTGTGGAAGCAAGGCAGAAACTCACGTCTATCCGGTACCCTTTTCGACAACTCCCAAAGATCTCTGCTCGCAGGTTGTGAAGCCTGCCAAGATACGACGTCTGTTTGAGGTTGAGAGGGATCGAGGTCGAACGAGAGGTGTTCTTGCTCCATGAAAGAATCTTCTTCATACTCCATGGAGGTGTCAACGTCATAGAATGGAGGGGTACTTGGGGCAGTTGAGGAAGTAGATGGTAGCGAGAAGTTGGGCGTGTTGTTCATGCGCATGGTGATGAGTCCGACAAATGAAGACGGATATTGGAGAGTTCTGAACAAAGGACAGTTGGCCTTGGTTCACCTACAACTTCCACGTCAGTACAAGGCATATTTCAAGCAGATAAAGTTATCTACTTACCAAGGTAAAAGATAATGTAGTAGTCAGTGGTTGTCTTGCTGTAACTCGTGCACAAATTATGCCTCGAGTTGAACCAACGCGTCCGAAGGAACCCTGATTCTGATTGCACGTGCAGAGTTGGCAGCAGATGACATCTAGCTGTGCTCGATAGCCTCTTTGACCACTCTCAGAGGCGTTCCAGTGAGCTTGGACGACGTTATGAGATGCTACGACGAGGAGATGGTCATGGGCAGGAGGAGGACGCGTTCAGGGTGATGATTGGGTTCAATGAACGTCGGGGTTCAGATCGCTTCACGTGACGCCTCCGTCGGCACTTTGTCGGCAGACCGACGCGGAACATTGTATTGCCTGAATGTATGCGGTTCACAAGAACGAAGGTACGTCTTCCCTCTCTACTATACTTCGAGCGCAATTCATAGTTTCGTACATTCACCCTTCCCAGCCGAAGGCTCCACCTCAACCCAAGGGGAATGCAGGAGTCCCGAGAACAAAATCAAGAAATAATGTCGACGGTGGATGGTCCCGCTTTTTTGACCAGCAAACCCTTTACAAACCCTGGCTGTGCCCAGACGTCGACACGGAGGTCTTTCAGACACTGACTTTGCTTTCACCCCTCGAAGGGGCGCACTTGAGAGAAAACGGCCTCGGAGCACCAACAAGAATCTGGTGAGTCCGTTATACTTCTACTACGTGATAGCTATTCGTACTCACTTCAGTTTTCAAGGCATTTCTCCCTCTCCAGCGAACGCGAGCTGCTATGTGCTGCTATTCATAACGCTTTCTGGAGAAGCCCACCCAGGCGCATTGACATCATGCTGGTACTCCATTTGCAGCGAAGACCAGGCGATTCCGGCCTTCCCTCAGGTGAATACGGAAATACACTGAACTTCCCCACAGTGACCACTATCCACCTACTATGTCGCCTAATTCGTTAACGGACTATGTCGACCGTCTACGGATATCTCCAGGGAACGTTCCTCGTCATAAAGCGAAGGACATGCCAGTCCTTCTCCAACAAATTAACGGGTTCGCTTCCGTCGACTGTTTACAACCGCTCGTGGCCGCACAAACCTCCCCCATTCGGTTCTGGAGGTACCTCGAGACGATGACCGTGTGGGAGAACGAACTTGGCTTACCGTCGTCGTGGCCTAGAGAGAGCAAGGATGATTTTGGGGTGCTGACTGGAGGACAGTCCTGTAAACTATCGGAAGGGAATGATGGTATGGTTAAGGAGCACGGGTATTGCCCTCACAGTCTGGAGACCGTCTCTTGTTTCGGATATGGGGTATGTTTACTTTCAGTTCCATGGTGAACCCAAGCTTATGGTGCTTTTACAGATATTGGTTTTACGGTTTACATCCATGCATTTCAAGCGCTTACTCGCGTTCCTTGTCACTCTCCGTATATTTCAGATCCTAGACTATCTCCCGTTTCATCTCCTCACGGACTACTATACGGCCTCAACCTGGACGTTAATCTTACCCTATTATTGATTCCTTTCCGTTATATGTCTCTGTTGCTGTCCATCCGTGTTTGCTTCGTATGTCTCCTCCAATTTGTACACACATAGATGGTACTAATTTTTGTCACACTGGCACCAAGGATCGTTTTCTCTTGCATTCTCTCTTATCCTCGAGCTAGACCCCTCAGAGTCTTTCGTTATCGTATCGTTGTTTTCCTCGGTATCAAGTTTGCATTGAAACTAATTCTGGTCATTTTTACGCGATTGCATGGTGGTCAGAAACTCTGCCTACTACCTCTTCAAACATCAAATACATGTAGTAGTACATCCTCTCAGCCCTAGACCTCGTCTCCACCATCTCTCCCAATTTTTCAACAACTCCACCCATGAATTTTGAAGCCGTCTATCTCGGTGGAGATCCAACCGGGTTCATGAACGTCGTTCTTCCGTGGTTGTTTGAGGCAGACGTGTAACGTCAGTTGAGGATGAATCGAGAGACCATGGTAGCGGTTATGGGTTGACCAAAGGATGGATTTGAGGTCTGAAATGACCATCTGCAGAAACAGAGAACAGTCAGGAGTGGAATGGGCGTAGAAGGCTGCAGAGGAAACGTACGAAGTAAACGGGAGTCTTCATAGGATTAGCAAGAAGGGTGAAAAGATCCAATGTTCGTTCGACCTTGTACGAAGATGTGGAGAACTTCTACGGGAGCATCAGTGTATAGTCCGAGCACCAAGTCGAAGAAGAACATACCTCGGAGAACGTCGATTGGTGAGGAAGAGAAGCCATTTTGAATAGTATACTCCAAGGACGAACATGAAACGATTGGTGACAGCGTTGTCACCCAGACGGCTGCTGTAGAAAGAACTGGATTCAGACAAAGTGGTACAGTTGCATTGAATGTATCTCGCTCACCGTATGAAAGGTATCCCACTAGCATGTAGCCTGATGAAATCGCGTCAATGGTTGACCGGACTCCAGAGGGTTGGACCAGCGAGCGGTTAGGACCAAGGACTACGGGAACATGATGGTGACTGTAGAGCAATGTTAGCGTCAGGGGAGGCTGAACCGTCATCAAGGAAAAGCAACGTACCAGATACGCCAGCTACGGTGCTACCGCGGAAGAGGTCATGATGATGCAGAAGGCTTCCAATGTCGAACGGAAACCAAGGATTCGGTGTAGAGGGCGTTGAGCCGTACAATCCTGGCACCTGATCGAGCTTGTTGAAAAGCTTCCTCACCACGAATGCGAGAGAGTTTTGCTTGCCCCTACATCCCAGGCGATACTTAGCATGCGAGGAAAGACGCAAATAATGGTCGGGACTTACCTGCAGTTGGGCCCGTCGTACTAGCTCATTCCAATCCGACAGAACAGTGGCATCTGGTTCGAGTCAGCCAGTGAGCTGAGACCGAGTCCAGAAGTCCAAAGGGAGGGATGTACACCTGACGGAAGGGTTAACAATCATCAGCAATTGGTGCGATGGATGAACATACCATTTCCCTGCTGGGCCGTTGGGACTCCGAGCGGTCTGTTTTTCTGGGGTCCGACGTCCGACGTCCATAGTTCAACTAATATTAGTTCGTAGTGGTCGCTGTTCGCAAGAGTCCCATTGCTATCACACGATTGGCTAGTTGGATGAAGCGGCTCCGAGCCGATCCGTGGGACTTTTCTGTTCAGCCACAATAATTTGCGTACACAGTCCAAGACTCTTACCTGAAGCAGTCAGGGTGAACATCGCGTTCCAATCGACAAGGACAGTCTCTTCAAAACTTTCTCGAAAATCGCTATCTCCCCGAAGAAACTGGCGCAAATTGCACCTCTAATGCTAACGCCAACGGATCCCAATTGACTCGGACCCTCTCATGCAACTCTCTTAGGACACCAGACGCAATTCCGCTCCGAAGCTATCGTCAATGAGTCGCCTCACTCTGTATAACAAATATCGACTAGAACCTTTAATTGGACTTTTGGCCTGAATACACGTATTCTATGGGTTGGAAAACTAGGTGAGTTTCCTTCTATATTCCGCTTTGCAACCCAACTCACGACCTCTCAATTCAAGCTCCAACGGCCCCAATCAAACGTTCCACACTAACAAACAGGCAACGTAGGAGTACCGTGAAATAAACAACTGAAGAACGCCATGGATGGTCATTGGTCATACTTGGACATGGCACACGCGACCCAAACCTTCTACTTACCTATGCTGTCCACATTGTCAACATAGAGGCTGATAGGGTTCAGCTTCACGTCCTATTCCTCAACGCGCATGGCCACGAAAGAAGACAGTCATCAATGCGTCGAAATTGCGACGGGAAGACGCGATCTGTGTGGGTCAGCGTAATTCCTACTATATGCTGGTCACTTGTACTGGTCCGTCTTCCAGAGTGTTTCCTTTCTCTCTCACGCAGAACGTTCAAGTTGCCTGCTACACCCCTAAGCATCGAGCTTTGGAAGCCAACTGACCGCCTCGGTACCAGATTGGCACTCTAACTCTACCTCCAGCCTGATGCTGTTTCGAAGAAGCTAACGCGTGGAGCACCCAAATATCAACGAGAACAAGCTCACCTCTCTCCGGACTACCAATGGGATCATGGTGGGAGTGGCCACGGCTCTGAAGTTATCACTGAGCTACCATCCATATGGTCTTGCTCAGTATTTGCCACGAAAGTCAGCGAAGTCTCCAGCTCTGTTTGTTTTACTTGGATATATGCGTTCTATAAGGTAGAGAACTAGGGTGAGTTTCCCTCTCCAGTGTGTCCACTATGCTTCGAAACGGACTAACAGAAGCACAGTTTTGATAGTCCCAATCGAACGCAACAACCTTATGCAAGAAGGAGCATAGGAATCTCAAGAACAGAATCGATTGAACGATCTCAGCGGCAGATTGCCGTAGCTCTCGGACACGACGCTTGCAACCTACCATATGCTGTCCTCAGATTTCGACGCCAATGTCAATCAGGTCAGCTCCGCATTCTATCTATCAATGGGCGCGGATGAGAGAACGCCATTATCCCCGCCGTTGTGCTGAAATCGGGACACGGAGATGGAATTTGCGTGAGTTAGTGTTATTTCTACTGTCTGCAAAATACTCGTCACTAATTTCGTCTCCTAAAGTGTTCCTTTCTCTTCTCAACGCAGGATATTACCCGCTACAGCATATAACTCCAAACACTCGCCTTCTGGTGGAGCCTCAACACCCGCATGATATACAAGGCTGGTACCCAACTCACAAGATGACGACTAGGAGATTGTGATCTCGCCTTTGAGGAGGGACCCAAACGACCTATATTCCCCAGGCTCCAGCCCGCCCACTCTTCCCTCCCCTCTTGTCCTTTAACCAGCCACGACTACCTTCAGAGAACCTTTCGCTATCTACTGGTATCCCTCTGACAAAAGACCTCCAATGAACGCTTTCACCTCTGCCGACCGCTAGGATCACTCCACGCCATGCAAACCGTTGGGTATCGGTATCGAAAATATCATCGTTCCCCTTTACGAGACCCACCAATTTCGGCAGCTCTCGTCGCAACGTATCCGGAACTGGGTGTCCTTCGAAGCAGTGGGAGCCGCGGAAAGATCGACGCTACTCCTTGCCGCGGTGACATTTGAAGGACAGGAATGGACCAATGGTCCTCAGTTCGAATATGTCTTCGACACCCACCCCAAATTCACCCCAAGCACGACGATTGCACATCGCATCTAGGTATGTTATCAGTCTCCCATTCTGTAGTAACAGCTCAACTCACAACGTACTTTATGATTCAGATGTCCACTATACGGTCACGCCAAGGTTCTGCACTTTGTTAACGCTGGCCCGTATTCATCATCGCCTTCGGCATAATCTAGACACAAACGCTTCTCTTTTCGTCTCCTCCTGGACTACCATACGGCCACTATCTAGAATTTCGTTTTTTCATATTATCCCTTTCCTTACAAACGATATTTCTGGAGCCGTCTTATTACATTTGCCCTGCATTTCATTCCATTCTTTCTCCGCGTATACACATATACCGTACTGTATTCTCGTCAAGATAGTTCCCCCTCGTTATCTACCATATATTCAAACTGGGCTTCGAAGTGTTTCTCTCTTGCTGTTTATCTAGGTAGCATTCTGTTGCATGCACCAAAGCCTTTACACGATTGGCCGCATCAGATGAACCGCCCTCCAAGCCGATGTTTCCCCAGCGACCTCCACTGGTCACCTCGGTCCTCGGCTGCCTGTACGCCATACACAGCTCTTACTCCCTACTCCATCAACATGGACAGCGGAAATACGCCTGGTAGAAAGAGACATCGGGTTCGACGTTTCTTCAAGGGACTTTTACCGCCTTCATCAAGTGAGCCTTCTCGGTTATGGAATTTCACCTAGCAGTCCTGATGCTACCGCGTAATCAGAGAAGGATGCTCAAGATTCCTCCCACAATCTCAGTACATCCGCAAGTATGCCCAGTACCCGGTCGATTTCGCCTCTACCGCCGCCTCCAGCTGAGAACTCAACGTCAGAGGGCGTTTCATCTTCACTTCTCCCACTACCTCCAGCCAATAATCCTACATCAGAGGGCCCTTCAAGTTTGACTTCGCCTCTCCCGCTACCTTCAGCCAATGGTCCAACATCAGAGAGCCCTTCGAGTACGTAGCCCATCCTCGCCTCGGTGTGATCTCGGAGGATAACCACCACCTAGGCTCATCAGGCACTGGTCTGAAGGTCGCAGGAAGGTTCACCCAGACGCTAATGATGAGGATGCCAGAGATGGTAGATGGAAATCCTGTCAAGATGGCTTTCGGTATTGCCAAGGTAATACTCGACATCAAGAAGGTTCGTCTTTGTCCTCTATTTTGCGCGTGCCGACTGACCGCTGTCTCAGGTTGTGAAGGACAACATGGACACGGTTGAACGAAGAATGGCATCGATGGGAGAGCAGTTGGGTATCGTAGCGAAGGCACTCGAGGGTTGGCACACGAATAGCGAGAAGGAGAGACAATGCGTTGAGCGGTTGAAAAGGTACCTTCCTTCATGTCTTGACGTAATTTGTTACCAATTGCACGATCGAGCAGGGTTCTGGAAGAGGAGTTCACCAAATTATGCAACTTGAGCAAGGAGTGGACTGGAAGGAAGATTGCCGATTACGAAGATGAGAAATCGCGAATTGCAGAGATCTTCGAGCGGGTCAATGAGGCAAGGGTACAGTTCGGGGTGAGTGCTATATTTCTCCCTATCTTCGATGCTGATGAACCCTCTATGTAGCTTGAAACCGATCTGCGAGTCTTCAAGGTTATACATGCAATTGAGGAGAGTCACAAGGTGCGTAACGTTGACCTGTAATCCATAGCACGATTGACCCCCGCGAAGAGGTCTCTCTTGAAGGAGCTCGAACCCTCAAAGCTTGCCGACCACAAATATCATCTAGAAGGCGAAAAGAAGCAGGCGTTACGACGTGCTGTCTGCACTCCTGGTACACGCGAACCCCTTCTGAAAGAAATCGTTACATGGGCGAAGAATCCATCTTCAGAGACAATTTACTGGCTCTTTGGTCCCGCTGGTACTGGGAAGAGCACCATCGCCTTCACCATTGCTCGTCGCTTCGAGTTGGCCACGCCCGAGGACGCAATCATTCTGGGTGGCAATTTCTTCTCCTCGCGGCAATTCGAGGAGACCAGATTCGCAACCCGCATTATTCGCACAATCGCCTACCATCTTGCCCTTAGATGTAAGGCTTTCGCTGATGCTCTGACCAATGTGGGGCAATTTGATACTGTCAACCAGAGTGTTTCGGCTCAGCTCGATGGTTTACTCATTGGACCTTGGAAAGCAACCGAACCGGTCAGGCTTGGAGATCCTTCGAAACCGCCACAACGATACCTCATTGTCATCGACGCTCTTGACGAGATCGATGGAACCGGAGGATCCGACTTTTTGGATGACCTCCTCACTATCATCAACGCAAAACGCCTCACTGGCCTCAAGTTCTTTGTCACCAGTCGACCAGATCCCAACCTCGTAATTCGGGTGGATTCATTTGGGAATAAGCAATTATATCGTCTCGAGCAAGTACCGTTTGAGGAAGCCGAAGCGGACATCAGGACATACTTGAAAGCAAGCCTTCCCGGCCTCACAGAAGTGGGTAGACTTGTGGAGTTAGCAGGTGGCTTGTTCATCTACGCCGCTACCGTCGTCAAGCATTTGGAAAGGCATACCAAGGCCGAGCAGACGAAACTTCTGAAAAGGCTGCTCCCAGCCACCAACTTGCTGTCAGCTACCCCACAAACGTCACCAAATGCAACGGTCTTGCTCGACAATCTCTACCGTCGAATACTTACAGACACTTTTGATACATTTGAAGACGATATTCTGACAAATCGGCTCGGAATTCTCCACACTTTTCTCTGCACTGCAGAGCGTACATCCCCAACTATTGTCACTAATCTTCTTTTCCATGGCGACGCCGATCAACTTGAACCTGACATCGAGGCTGCTCATGAGGTTGTCAAAGACCTATATGCGGTACTCTACATCGACAATGACAAAGTTCTATGGTACCACAAATCATTTCCCGACTTCCTCTTTGATCGAAACCGGTCAGAAGAGTTTTGGTGTGATAAAGCGGGACATCACCAACGTCTTGTGGATGCCAGCTTCCGGGTCATGAAGGAGGACCTGCATTTCAATATTGCAAAAATTGGGTCCTCTTTTATTCTTGATTGTGACAATGATACACTTCCCGATGCTGTCAAGAATAACATATCCCCAACACTGAGTTATTGCTGCCGAAACTGGGAATGGCACCTCTCTTCAATAACACCAGCCGTGGATTCAGTTTTGCTTCGTGAAATGTTGTCAGAATTCTTGAGGTATCATGCCCTATTCTGGATAGAGGCTATGAACCTGTTGGGATTGAGTGGGTTATGTGATCAAGTGCTTCGAAGGGCGTCTCGATGGGTTACAAAGGTAAGTCTTGTGTTAGGTATCTGAATAACTTGAAATCGCAATGAACTGACAAAATCTCATAGGTCAGCTCTTCATTAAGTGAACAACTTATCGAGGCAGCTAGTTTTGCAGCATACTTCAGTGGAAGCCTCGCTGCATCTTCATCCCCACACCTCTATATATCCGCACTCTCAACATGGCCACGGGATTTGGAACCCTGTAGGAGCTGGAAGAACAGCTTCCCCGGAACTCCCACATTCAGGGATGCCGCACAAGGCGTCTCATTATCCTTGGTGACTATCCAAGTGGAAAGTGCAGTAAACTCAGTTGCATTTTCACCTGATGGTACACGCATTGTCTCTGGCTCAAACGACCTTTCGGTGCGGGTATGGGACACATCAACGGGCAAACAACTCAATATGTTGGTGGGCCACACAGACAGAGTCAAGTCAGTTGCATTCTCAACTGATGGGACACTTATTGTCTCTGGCTCAAATGATGGAACAGTGCGGTTGTGGGACACTATAACAGGCAAAGAGCTCAACATGCTGATGGGCCACACAAGCGGAGTGCTGTCAGTTGCATGCTCGACTCGGAGCGATGGCATGTGCATTGTTTCTGGCTCAGCCGGGACATCAGTGCGAGTGTGGGATTCATTGACAGGCAAGGAAGTCAATGTACTGAGGAGCCACACGTACACAGGCTTGGTCAACTCAGTTGCATTGTCGACTGATGGCACACACATTGTCTCTGGGTCAGACGACGGAATCGTGCGCATCTGGAACACGTTGACAGGCGACGAGCTCAATGTGCTGATGGGCCACACACATTGGGTCTACTCAGTTGCATTCTCCACTGATGGAACACGAATTGTTTCTGGCTCGTCCGACGGATCGGTGCGAGTGTGGGACACATTGACGGGAGAGGAGCTCAGTGTGCTGATGGGCCAATCATGGGTCAAGTCGGTTGCTTTCTCAAATGATGGCACACGCATTCTCTCTGGCTCAGGGTACGGTTCTGTACAGATATGGGACGTATCAACTGGCAAGCAACTCAATGTCTTGAAGGGCCATACAGACGATGTCAACTCGGTTGCATTCTCAAGTGACGGTACACGCATTGTCTCCGGCTCTGACGACAACACAGTGCGAGTATGGGGTATACTGACAGGCAAAGAGCTCACTGCCCTGCCAGTGGTTGGTCACACAGACTTGATCAATCCAGTTGTATTATCAAGTGGCTCGGGTGACGGATCAGCGCAGGGGTTGGACGGACTAACAACCAAGGAGCTCAATGTGCCGATAGGCCACACAGGGTTCATCTACTCAGTTGCATTTTCGCCTGATGGTAAACGCGTTGTGTCTGGCTCAGCCGACGAATCGGTGCGAGTGTGGGATTCATTGACAGGCAAGGAAGTCAACGTACTGAGGGGCCACACACGCATCGTCAACTCAGTCGCATTGTCGACTGATGGTACCCGCATTGTCTCTGGCTCAGACGACAAGACGGTGCGAGTCTGGGACGCATCAACAAGCGAGGTGCTCACTGTGCTGACGGGCCACGCACGTGTGGTCTGCTCGGTTGCATTCTCTCCTGGTGGTACACGAATTGTCTCTGGTTCGATCGATGAATCTGTGCGCGTATGGGATGCACTGACGGGCGTGGAGCTTAGTGTGCTGACAGGCCACACAGAGCAGGTCAGGTCAGTCGCATTCTCAACTGATGGTAAACACATTGTCTCTGGCTCAGCAGACAAATCCGTGCGAGTGTGGGATGCGCTGACAGGCAAAGAGCTCAATAAGCTGACAGGCCACATCAACTGGGTCAGGTCCGTTGCATTCTCAACTAATGGCACACGCATTGTCTCTGCATCAGATGACAAGACGGTGCGGGTGTGGGATGCATCAACGGGCAAGGAGCTGAATGTGCTGACGGGTCACACAGGCTACGTTCTGTCAGCTGTATTCTCGAATGATGGAACGCGGATTGTCTCTGGTTCAGCTGACACATCTGTGCGAGTGTGGGATGCACTGACGGGCGAGGAGCTCAATGTGCTGACAGGCCACGCATCAGCGGTTTTCTCGGTTGCATTCTCAACCGATAGAACGCGCATTGTCTCTGGCTCAGAAGACAAGACCGTGCGTGTGTGGGATATGGAACTTCAAAATGGCTACTTCCGAGAACAGACCGACAAATCCTCCTCTGAGTCCGATCCAGTGTATACGGGGTGGCTTCTTTCTGCAGACATGCATGAACATCTTATGTTTGTGCCGCCTGATGTTCTGCCGCCCGACACTCTGTGTACCCTTACTATACCTTGCACTGCTGCTTCCTCTGTCGATTTCACGAATGCAAAGATCGGCCCTCGATGGACAGAGTGTTACCGTCCCTGATTCTCTATCCTTTTCGTTCTCTCCACCTATATTTCCGCAACGATCCATTTGAACACATATATACCTCTTGACATAACTTTTGAATACATTCTATATTTTGCATATGGAAGATCGTCTATACATTATGATTACTTATCTGTGTAGTCAACAGAATTTGACCGTCCTCATACTTGAGACGGTACATGGAAAAGGCAGATGATCAATATTTTAAAACCTACGTAGTATGCAATTCGCATATAGCCGGAAGTCCTCCCCAGCCTCAATTTCCCCAACCAATGTCTTCGCCCACTTCTCCAAGAACCAGTGCCCTGACTCTGTTCCCAATGTTCCGAATCATCCATGGTCATAGCTTCCAACGTAACTTCCATCATACTTGTTCGCCTAGTCACCATCCGACATGGGCAAGTCGGCTCAGGGAGCGGTCACTTTGCCAATTCTGCTTGTTGTACTCCAGATGCCGTCCGGTATGACATCGCATTTGCAACTGGAATACCCAAAGTCGGATGGAGGTCGGATACCACGTCCGAATACGGTTCAATACCGCGTCGTCCAAAACATATCCTTCCCACCCTCTTGACGTTGGATAGGGGCGACCTTCCGAATTGTACGTCCTGCTCTCGGCCTCAGCCCTCATCAGCCTCATCTCTCTCATTCGTCTGACAGCTCTGTCTACTGCTCCTTCCCGTGAATATCCTGCCGCATTCGTCAACGCCGTTCCTCCGTGGCAGTCAGAACAGGATGCGGAGAGTAGGTTGAGGAATAGTCGAGAGCTTGGCCGCCGTTATGACTTGGCCGAAGCATCCCCCGATACGGCTTTGAGGTCGGGGAATATCTGCTTGTAGAGAGGGAAGTAGGTCAGAAGGTGAGTATACGCAGAAGACGGTGGACGAAGCGTACCAGGTAGATAAGGGTATTCATAAGGTTGGCAGTGATGATGTCAGTAAGGGATATCGTTCGGTCTTGTACGAGAGTGCAGAGAATACTGAAGAAGTATCAGTGCATAGTCCAAGCGGCGGGTTGAAAAAAGAACATACGAGCAGAACGTGGATTGAAGAAAATGAGCCCTCTTGAGTAGTAAAGGAGAGCAGAACAACCCAGCTGACTGCTGCTAGCTTTAGTTAAACTGGCGCAGTGAATTTGGATATAATGTGCCCACCAAAGAGACGGTATTCCGTCAGTATGCGTCCCGATGGATCGACATCACCAGTTGTCCAAATGTTGGGATGGGCAAACGACACGGATCAGAGACGGAGAAGCAGCTGCGGAGCTGTGTGAGCATCAGCAGAGATTCCGAGTAGGTCCAATAAACATGACGTGCCATATATCCCAGCTATCTCAAGAGTCAGAAAGTTCATTCAATCGTGGGTGGACGGCGTTGACCCGTCCAGTCATATTGCTGTTTGATGTTGAACAAATTGATCAAGTAGGCGAGAAAGCCAGACGCATTCTCATAGACTAATAGACCAGGCGGTAGTCAGCACATGAAGAAAGACAGAGATCTGGTCTGGGCATGCCTGCTAGTGAATCGACTGTATTCCTCCCAATCCGACAAAACGCGGCTGACCATATTTTTCGAGTGAGGCAACGCCTTGAGGAATGAACGAGATTATCCTGACGAGCTTGTTAGTCCCTGACAATAACGATTTAATAAGCACGTTCCACTAGGGAAGCCGAAAGACGTACCAGTGAGTAGTAGCCATAGGCCCATAAGTTAGGAGCCATAAGTTAGAAACAATGCTGACACCAGCCTGGCATCGCGGTCGTTGGTGAGAGACCCATTGCTCTCATGTGATTGGCCTGTCGGATGAACAGGCTTCCGAGCCGATCCGTGGGACCTTTTATTGTCAGCACCATTTGCCCGTCCAGAGTCAAGTTCTTCTGCAAGCGCAACACAATCCAGCTTATGGAGGTTAGCTTCGCGTTGCAATAGACAGGGATAATGCACCCAAAGCGGACTTGAAGCTGGCCGCTTTCTCGAAGAGGCTAGCTCAAGATGCAGCCAAAAGCAGCGCCAACAGGGTCGGCTTGAGCTCCGTGGTCATGGGCTGCCGATTCCAATGGTCAGGCTCTTAATGCTATCGTCAAGGTTGCGTAGCTCAATTATAGCGAACATTGTTAAAGGACACAGCCTGACTCTCAGCAGAATTCATACATCTGACGAAATAAAGAACGAAGGCAAGTTTGCCTCAGCTGTGCTCCGAACCCAACATGAACTCACGACTGTTTAGCTTCAAGGATATTACGCAGACTTTTCACTCCATCGAAAGGAAATTGCAGAAAGCTCGAGAAAGAAATGCCTGAAGGCCGTCGACAATGGAAGCGCCTTCGTTTTTGGACATGACGCACGCAGGCTGCCCATGCAAACTGTTCACCAGGCCATACTGTGCCCAACCGTCAGCATAGAGACCAATAGAATCCAGTCTCGTGTTCTATTCATCAACGGGCACAAATGCGAGAGATTTCGATTGTCTCTGTCACCGCGTTGAATATCATGCAGCAAAGTTAAAGCCTGGTGAGTGACGGTCTCTTCAATGCGTTAAGTACTCGTACTAACTTCACTCCTTAAAGTGGCCCTTTCTCTGCCCAATGCACGAAGATATATGTTGCAGCTTCGAACCTCCAAGATTCGGCTTCTAGTAGAACCTGAACAGCCGCTCGATACCAGGGCTGGTACTTCATTCCCGGTGTGGAGATTAATCGATTACGGCCTTCCTTGGAGACATTCCGAGACGGAAGAATCACAGTGCCTTCTACCTTTCCCTCTTCGTCCTCTCCATTTCTCCTTAGACTTACCTCTGATGATCTTTTCCTGCTCTTTCCCCCGACCTTTGAGGGATTCTCTTGCCTCAGAACAAGCTTTGGCATCTGGCACACCGAGAAATGGCCTAGTTCTGTTCTCAGCAAAGAGGAAACATTAATTTACACATTGGATGCACTGTACAAGTGGGAATCTACATGAGAGAATGAGAAGGAATACCCAGGTAGGAAAGGAAGAGTGGATTGCAGATTTCATGATGAGTGAATTAAGTACTACAAGAGTTCGGTAGCGAAATAAGCATGAATAAAATGAAATTTGTGATGTAGGGAGAAGAAAAGCTTGCATGGTCATGTATGGTCATAAGTATTCAATATCAGGATAACTATTGCTGCTGCTCAACAGCAGAACTAATTAGGTCGAGGTCCTCTTGGATTTGGGGGGTTCTGTGGGTTATGAGGATGGTGCGGATGATGATGGTGGTGGTGATGATGAAGGAGGTGAAGATGACGGCGTGCTGCTTGTTGCTGTGGGGTTTGACCTCCTTGCTGTTGTTGCTGAGGCTGAGGTTGGCCATGAGCTGACGCTCCCTGTGAGGGACCTTGCCCTTGAGGGGTAGAACCGACTTGAACATTCACCCTCAAAGGTCCTTGCTCTTGAGTAGTAGAACTACTGACTTCAACGTTCACACGAACAGGTCCCCTGCGATGGGACGAGCGGCGAATGTTGAGCCTTGGCAAGCGCCCTGGTTGGAAGTCGTTGATATTGGTGAGAGGAGGGTTGGCGGTTGAGGAAGATGCGGCAGGGTTGGCTGGCGGTTGATCGCTTCGACGACGACGGGATGCAGATGCCACAGCTTTCCTGCAGACGGGACAGGTTTTAGCGCCTTTGAGCCATTCCTAGGGGTTATGGAGTTAGCTGGGTCAACATGGTAGCCGAGGTTTACGTACCCGTAAACATTTATCGTGCAACCAGTGAATACAGTCGTCGAGTTTCAGCACTTTATCGTCAGGCTTGTACTGGAGGGAAATGAGTCTCAGCAAGTAGCGTGGTGCATCAGAGAGTAAACCACTTACGTCGTCAAGACAAATCGGGCAACGCTTGTCGCTATCAGGTGTAGACCATCCTTGATAGGTGCTGGACTCGAAAGAGTCCACCACTTGGTCACTAACGCCCCTGGGTCTAGCATCGCCTATGGAGGCAGACAGAGAGAGCAAATTCTCGTAGGACATATCCAGGTCTTCGTCCCTCTGCAAATTGGTAGTCAGTGGGGAAAACACATTTTCTACACCAGCAGTACGAACCATGTAATCACCAAACATCCCCGCACGTTGTCTCAATATCCTCTGATGTGTCGTACGCCAACTCTGGAAGCCAGCTTCTCCTCTATCCTGCTGCAACTGCGAGGGCCAAGTGTCAGAGGCAGGAAGATAGCGACCTGGCGGAGGCTGAAGTCGAGGGCGAGTTTGACGCGTGAAAGGATTCGCTAGTTCAGAGCGTGTTATGTCAACTTCGTCGTCGTCATCATCCTCCTCCACTCGGAGGTTTCTTCGGGCTGCCCGACGGTCGTCAGCATCAAGCATTCCGATATAAGTGCTGTGCCAATCGTCGCTATCATCGTCACTGTCCGCCATTTCTATGGGTGTGTAGACTCGTTCTTGAGCATTGCGTCGACGAGATAGGACGCCATGCAAATCCGAAGCATCATTGTTAGTATTTCCACGCCTTGGCCGCCGAGGTAGATATGAGTCGCCGTCACTGTCATCGAAAGGTGGTGGCGATGGATAGCGCTACAAAAATGGTTTAGCTGACGGCCAAACAGATAATCTGATTACTTACGAAGAGACGTGGAAGGGGTGGTGGACTTATACGAGGAATGCTAGGATGTGGCTACAAAAGTGTCATAAGCCTTTGTTAAACGGAGTGAATGAATGTAGGACTTACATCGTCGCTCTCAAATCCGAGGGGAGGAAGAGTTGGAATAGAATCCCGAGCGCGATGTACCTCAGCTGCAGCGTCTGTCCGATCCCCAGCTCGACCCCTTCTTCTAGCATCTGCCATTCGCTGAATGGTGTTCCTGAATGGCCCTGGTGCATAGGATTCTGGATTGATACCACCAGATGCAGGCTGAGAAGAATCCATTGTTGGAATGTCAAGAGGTGAAAGTGGGATACGCGGTAAACCAAGGGAATCTCTTTCTCCTCTTGCCTCAGAAGGTCGAGTATTTCCTCCTTCTGTCTGATCCCCGAAATGTTGGCGTACAAGGTCTGATGCTGCCTGGGACAACGATTGTGCAGCCGCCTGTGCTTCCTCCAATACTCGTAATCCTCGTTCCAGATCCCTTCCTTGCGCAAGTGATTGTTCCAACAGACGCATGTGTGCAGACGGCGGGTTTGGTAGAGCAGAATGAGAGCTGGGTCCCGCTGATTGTGAGGCCGGCGCTGCCGTATCAACATCAAGACTCGTCTCAGCAGCGTCAAGCCAATCACCGATAGGTCGCCTATGGGGACGTCTGACACCTGAAGAAACCGTTGGGCCTCTGTTTGAGCCAAATAGCGAGCTTCCGAATCGATGTGGAACAGGTGGAGGCGCGGGGACACGCGGTGGATTCCCGTTAGGAGTACCTGTAGCTGCTCCTTGAGCTCGTTGAGTGGCGCCAAGACCTGCAAACAGTCCAAAGGGAGACGGTCTCGAAGTCGCCTCCAGCAGGTCAGTCTCTTCGCTATCAATCTCCATCTCCTCATCTTCCTGTGCCTGGACGCTTTCACCAACTCCTTCAAATGCTCTGTCCACAACCATTCTATACTCGTCGACATCATCCACATCCATTGCATCCGCAGTGCCATGTTGACTGTTTGACCTTGAAAGCGCTGCAGCGCTTGCAGGTGCTGGAATAGGGGTAGGTACAGCATTCTCCATGCGTCGCCTAACGTACTCTGGGACGCGAAGGGTTGGTAGAGTGGGAGTCTGCGCAGTTGTTGGGGATGGTGCGTTGAGATTCCTTGGCCGCGTTGTCGGAGGGTGTGGCGAAGCTGCAATCGTCTGAGAAGCGGGTACAAATTGTGATGTCCTCCTTTGAGTGGCTGAAGCAGGCACGTATACAGGTTCCCAAGGTCGCCTTGATTCACTGGCAGCATTCTGTGATCGTGAAGGAGGTGAAGGGGCACGCCTCGTTTGTCCTGGTCGCGAGTTCGTCCGAGAACCATAGAGGAATTCCCAGCTCGACGAAACACCTGCTTCCATCCTTTCACGTCGGCCAGGTGAGGTCAAAGCCGGTCCAGTTGGACTCCTAGGGCTTATAGCAACCTCGCTGGGTCCATACCACCAACTGCTAGGGCTTGCAAAACCATACGTCCCATCCGGACTCTGCGCCAACGTCTGTGTCATGGCAGCACTCATATTGGTATTGGGTGAGTCAGAGTCAGAGTCGACGTCCAAGTCTGACACCCTAAGAGGTGGCCTCGATCGATTGGGGAACCGTTGAAGAGCAGCACGCACGCGAAGCTCTGCAGGAGTGAGTTGAGGACGTGATTGTGTAGCTGTAGCGTTTGTCGCTGTCGCTGAGGTCGATGCTGTCGAAGTGGATGCTGACGCTGAAGGCTCAGGGGCTGCTGTAGTTGAAGTTGGAGTTGGAGTTGGTCTAGTGGAAGGAGCTGGGGTGATTCTATTCGCGGGTCGCGGCTGCACTGGTGTTCTGAAATCACTACGGATATCAAAGAACGGAGAACTGCTGAAAACAGCTCTTGGTGGGTTAGGGGGAGGTCGTGGGACGTAGGTTCCGGTGCTCGGTTGGGCTTGGGCTTGAATTGGCCGCGTGTTATTGGTGTCAGCCCCTCGTGGCGCAGTCGGAGTCACTTCTTGCGGTCCCGATCTTCCTGTCTCTGTAGTGATTGTATTGCCTCTCACTGTAGATGCACTTGCAGCAGTGGAACTGGCACCAGGTGCGCCTCCAGATGGCTGGCCCTGTTGATCGCTACCAGCGGGCATCTGAGCCCAACGGATCGTATGAGCGGACGTTCTGATAGGAACATGCGTATGGCTGTCCCCAGGGTTGGTCGGAGACGTCGTTGTGGTAGATGCAGACGGAATGAGACCTTGACCGGCTGAATGCTGAGACTGGTTGGGGCGTCGAATGAAAATATCTGCTAAGGAATCCTCTTCTATTGGACTGGAATCAGCCCTTGTTTGCAACGGGCGAGGTCGGCTGTATAGGTCCTCAAGATGTGCTCTGAATTGCGCATCGCGATCTTGCCGGTCAGCCCTTGATTGACGACGCCGGACGAATATGTCTGCAAATAGATCCGCTCCTGCTACACCACCAGTCAGGACCTTTTCCGTGATATTCGAAGAACAGTAGCAGCTTACCAGGTTCATTCCGAGACGTGAGCAACCCACCAGGCGAGGGCATCGGGCTCACAAGCGGGCCTTGCATGGAAGGTAGCCGTAGACGCAAATTGCGCAAATCCCTTTCAGACTCCCACTGTTCTTGTCTCCTCTGCCTGGCTATCTCTTCCTGCCTGTCCAATTGTTGATCTAAATTCTGAATAGCCCTCCCTAGCTCATTGACCTGAGCCTGTTATGAATTCGTTAGCGACCATACTGTGGAATCCATGACTACTTACCCATAAATCATCGTCTTCCGAACCTCTGTTCCGTTGACTTGTGGTGCCTCCTGCTAAAGGAAGTCGAGGAGGAGGTCCTTGTGTCCTTGATGACGATGGACCAGCAGCACTTGTGGAGCTCGAACCTCCAGCACCAGAGTTGTTGGAAGTCCGAGTGTTAGATGCAATTCCCCTAGATCTCATATCTTGGATGATAGCAGCGCTACCCGGCAAATCTCCCAAAAAGCCCTGCAAGAAGTTCTCAAACTGCTGATCTGATACATCAGGCAAGTTAAGAGGTAGGCCAGAACGAGTCGGTTGATTTCCGGGTCGCTGAGAACCGCTCGCTGTAGGTTGGCTTGTAGCTGGTTGATGTCTGGAAGGCTGGGGTCTACTCCCTCCCATGGGCTGACTTGTAGTTGGTTGATTTCCGGATTGTTGAGGCCCGCTGTCGCTTGTAGCCCGGTTTGCAGCAGAGCGGCTCGCATGGCGCATCAGCCGGTCGAGAGCGTTCGGGCGATGGGCCGGAGGTGGCGACGAAGGACGCTGTTGAAGCTGGCGTCCAGGCATCCGTCCTTGAGTATGACGAGGGGGATCAACAACACTATACGGAGGTCCATCAACCTCATCATCGTCAACTATACTCGTCGGGTCAAGCACAGTTCTTGCTCTTACGAGAGCCGGATCCTCCCTGTCATCGTCCAATTCTTCACGACTAGTAATGACCCAATCCTCAGCCTCCGCTGCCGCTGGTTGGTCATTCTGAGTCACGGGTTGGGGACCGGCGCCAAGGCCCATTTCAATGTCCAATTCGTCCACTGCGGCCAGATTGGGGAAGAGTGCAGCCTCGCTGTCGCTGTCCTCCTCCTCATGGTCCTGAGATGCAGAAGGTCCGGTCCCTCCTACCGAAGGTTGGGGAGGGTTGGGAAGTTGACCCTCTTCTGCAATTGCTAGCTGAAGCGCGTATCGGTAGTCTGATAGAATATCATCTGCGCTTTGTGCTAGACCTTCATCGAAAGAAGGAGGAGTGACAGAAGCAGATTGAGGACTGCTTGATTCGGCTTCACTGCGTGGTTCGGCCTCATCATCTTCGTCGGGAGTGGGCTCAGCCTCAATCTCGGGAAGCACAATGGGGAGAGGGTGTGTGAGAGGGATGTCCTCCATCAACGGAATCGTCGGAAGGTCATCAATCGGCGGAGAAGGTACAATTTCCGGGAGGAGTGGTGCTTGAGGTATCTGCGGTGTACTTGGAGTCGATAGCGGAAGGTTCAACTGTAGCGAGGGCGGAAGCGACACTGAACCAGCAGGACCAGCCTCCGTGGGACTTCTTCTCAGGATGTCGATCTCCTCTTCAAAGGCGTTAAACCGCTCTAGCGTTAATCGGAAACGTTGCTCGACTTCGGACCGACGCTGTTCAGGTGAAGGTCTGGTGCTTGATTGAGCATCGTCATCCTCTTCTTCATCAGCGTCAGAAGCTTCTGCTTCGGGCCTGACCTCGTGTGATCCTGCATCCCGTGCGGTGGTGGTGGCGTCGATGTTAGAGGTGGGGATAGTGTGGATAGCGGTGAGGGTGGCAGAAGCGGGCTCTAGGTCGAGTGGTGGAAGGTTAGGTGGCGTATAGTACACGGACGATGTTTCATCGCTTGAGGTCCTCTCTAATTCAAGAGGAGTGGAATCTAGGTTGGGTGTCGGTATTCTTGGTGGTATCATCATCCGGGTGGGAGCAGGGATAGGCAGAATGATTTCTTGGTCCTCTTGTTCTTCGTCGTCTTCAGAAGATGAGTCAAAAGGAGACGCGGAGAAGTTAAGAGGAGGTAACACGAGTGGCGGGGCCTGGGACCCACGAGTGATGGTGTTGGTTGTTCTAGACGACTCCCCTAAAGACGACAATGAGGAAAAGGATGATCCTCCAGCTGAGCTCGAGCTTCCAGAGCGCGAGGTTGAAGAGGAAGAGGCGCCGTGGTTGAACGAATAATAGTCGTTGGCACGATGATTGCTATTATTCCTCAAGCGGTTACTACTGCTTGACCGTCGGCTGAGATTGTGGGCTCGAGAGCCATTGTCTTGCCGAGCTCTCTTTCTTCTTTCTTCTTCGCCGTCGTTATGGCTATGGGACACATCGTCTCCGTTATTGTCTTCATTGTCCTGATCGACGATCCCGAATTCCTCAAAGCTCCTCTTGAAGCTTGTTCCCTGCGCCAAGTTGAGATTCAGCGACAAATGCGGTGGCAGCGCTGGGTTCATATCGTCCTTCTGTCTTCAATTGTCGTCTAGAATATCATAGGCAACGAGCAAGTCAAAGCAGCAGAGAAAGAGACGATGTGGGGAACATGAATGGCCTGCTAGCGTCAAAAGGGAAATCTCACTTGCACTGCCAGGAATGTCGCTTACCTCAGCAGAATCCACCTTTGTTCTCGCCGTCGATCACGGCGACACCGCACAATGGACAGCGTCCAGCGCTACAGACGTCAGAGAAAATTGTATTGGCCGTCAGAAGATGCCCTATTTTGACTCTATCGCCAGGCGGGGCGACATGTGTTTCTGGAACGTTCAACTCTGACCGACTCTGACGCGATCTGAAGTCTTGTGTGGCGCTTGCAGAACAAGCTGAGTACTCCCATAGCCAAGGGAATGAATGACTAGCCATGAGTCTCTTGCCGCCCATAATTACAGCTTCTCGAGCTACCACGCAACAATCAACCAACCGTTGTGGTTGACCAATAGTGAAGCATTCCCTGTAAATGCCATGACATTGGACACATTCATCTCCCAGGTCCCGTGTAAAGAAAATTGCGGCGCATTGACGTTGATCTGGCGAAGATACAGACTTTCAAGCTGAGTCTAGTCTGATGTGGCAAAAACGTCGCGATTAAGGTCTGAGTGAGGAGTGGACCGACCCAGGTTCGAACTGGGGACCAAGCGATCATACAACAGTATGAGTGTGTGGCATTCCGCTACGCCTTCGGCCCTTGCCATCTACTGCCTACACCTTCTATCTATTCCAGAGAATCAACTCAGGAGTAACATAGGTATAGTAGCCCAAATACCTCCTCAAGCAACGCCCCTATGTAACACAATATACACGCACACCATTGTCGCGAAAGGTGATACCCCTTCGAGCTGCTATTGCTATCATCGTATTAACCAAAGGTCGAAACCAGGCTGGCGATCTCGCTAGAAAACTAATGTTGTCCCACTCGGATACTGCGAGTGCGTCGGCGAGCTTGCAGGACTCCGGACCTACACCCAGCAACATCTCCCACCCTTTCACTTCCATTATATCCTCGGGGTCTCCACTTGGCATGACCCGTATTTCCGCCTTGATATTTTCCCCAAAAATGTCTCTGGTACGCCGCTTTCTAGCTATCACCAGATCAGATATCATAGCTAAGCTCACAGTGAGCGTTTTCAGCTGTGGCATATGTTCAACGAAGAAATCGATAGCAAGTTTGTCGGCGTGAGGGGTTCCAGGAGGTGATGGATCGAATTGACAACACACGAATTGAAGATCCTCAATGGTGGTGCAGGTACCTTCAAGAAATGACCAAATGTCGTCATTTGTAAGCCCACATACTTCTTCCAGATCAAGTGTAGTGAGCCGTTGGCGGCTTTCCTCGGGTACGAAATAAAGAAGTTGTTGCCCACATATGGTTATTCTTTCCAAAGAGAGATGTTTCAGCGCATAAGCTGGCGGAGGCGCAAAAGTATCGTAAGTCGCCCTTCCCGAAAATGGAGCTTTAGCTAGGCGGAAAAGTAGATTATATCAAAGAAAAGTACTCACAGGGATTGATCGTGGACTCCTTGGATTAAACTTAGCTCCGAGAGATACTTGCAGGCGTGCAGGGAATCTAACACCTCCAGATTACTTGCTGGAGGGTAAACCTTGCCATGGCTCCGGGAAACACTGACAGCATCCAATCGCGTCATCGACGAGATATGAGTCTGCGCAGCGTGAAATAGATCTGCGGGTACATGAAGCGCCTTGAGGTCCTTCGTAACCGCAAACAAAGAGATGCAGAAGTCGAATCTGACTTGGCTGTATTTCCGAGTAAAAATGTAGGTGAAGTCGAACTGGTGGAATTTCTTGACCCAATTTGGTTCCGTCATGTTTCTGAGCGACCGTACAAGCGGATCGTAGTCCTTGATTTGTCTTACCCACTTGTATGATCCCAATCTAAGCCAGAACAGCTGGAGGATGGGCAGCCAAGATTTCCGCACCAATGCATAGTTCATCAAGACTATCGGCCAACGGTTGAAAGCCTCATCTGTGAAGACATGATCAGCGATGCACAACATGATTTCGCCTGAGAAATCAGGCATAGATCTTCGGAGTTGGTTATGCGGGTGTATTCGCATGGGGAGAAGTCGAACGTTGTAAATGATGTTGAGGCTCTTCAACCTTGAGAACTCGGCTTCAGGTGATTCGAAATAGCTAGCCACAAGTGACAGGGTAATTGTGTTACCGTTGTTCATAAGTGGGTGGGTTTTGTCGTAGGTGACTAGTAGATATGGAGGAAAGTCGCCTTGGGGTGTACCCGATTCGGAGAACATGTTTGGCCGGACGATGTGGTAGCCAGCCTGCAGACCTCGTTCATAGCAGCCATCCGGAAGTACCTTATACAGACGAAGAGTGACGGTAAGCACATCCAGCTGTATCTCGTGAGGATGTGTCCGATTCACGAAGGTACGCGTTCTCTTCGTTCGTACGCGTGTTGCATCATCATCCTCGAGAGCCTGCATTTTGACGGTACTCACCACAATATTGTCAGTCTCTTTCTGGGTAATGATCACTCGAATAGCTTTTATAGGCTTATCGACCGGACCATCCAGACAGATGTACAGCTTGTGTTTGACCCGTGCCTTACCGATTTGCGGAAAAGGTTGAGCTTCTGCTACTGAGTTGTGTAAAATGCTGATTGAAGCCCAATAGCTTGTGTCCATGGGTTTACGAGCTGATGTCTTCTGACCCTTTTCGATCTGCATGTCATTGTTCATAGGTTGGTTGGTGTGAGAAAGTGAATCAGATGAGGTTCCAATGATGGCCTTCGAAATCATTTTTGATCATCTCTTGGGACTCCGGGACTGCATGAATATTGCTTGTGTATCTACTTTTTCGTAGCAACATGGATATAGTAGCTCGGATACTAGTACAATCAGTGAATCTACCCACAATAATCTGTATGCAACTAGAAGGCATTAACAACAACGGAAACCCATGCCCCGTTAGCATGCTGGGTGCCTCGCCGGACTACTACCGGACCATAAACGTAATGTGCCTTCGAGTAGCCACCTCTAGGGCTGCGTCGAGTACAGGCATGCAAGATTCTGGCACTTGTTTACGAAAGGCGAATTCGATACGGTCCCATCCAGACACTGCTACCGCCTCAGCTAGATGACACGAGCTCACATCGACACCAATTAGCGCTTTCCAGGCTTCTTCCATGTCATTGTCCTTTTCATTGCCCCAAATCTCCAACGTCGTGAACATGGCACCGTCTTCTTTCGAAACGCGCTTCTTCCTACTGATGGCCAAGCTTGATACTAGGTCAGGGGACAGAGTGGCTATCCAGAGATTTGGCATTTGTTCGACAAAATGATCAAAGGCGCACTCTTTTGCATGACTAGGCGGGGATGGTAGGACCTTGCATTGAGTTATCTTGAGACTACTCAACACTGAGCAGGTGCCAGGGACCTCAAAGAAAGACCAGAGGTCGTCATTTGTGAGTCCGTGCACATTGTCTAGATATAGGGTTTCAAGTCGTTGACAAGGACCAGAAACAAAGAGGAGGAGTTGTGTTCCATCGATGATTTCGTTGATGAGAGAGAGCTCCTTCAGCGCGTAGGCTGGTGTAGGCTCTACTGGCCCGAGAGGCGATCGGTGGGAGCAATTTCGGATGAACATTCGACCATATTTCAAGGGAATGGACTTACTTTACTGCTGACGGTCGCTTTCGATGCCTAACATGACTGTCCCGCATTACCACATGCAATCTAAAGAGGTCTCGACATCTAGAGAGCGCATGCTGTATCTCTGCAATACTTGCTGGAGTACCGAGACTAAATTCGAGACTATCAATCTCGACATTTTCCAGGTATACCATATCGTGTATGGACTCTTTTGCAATGTGTAAAACATGGCTGGGTACAGTGAGGCGTCTGAGGTGTTTCGTAACACCTAAGAAGGCAACGGAGAAGCGAACATTCTCTTCAAAATCTCGATGAATGTTGAGGTTGTCGAAGTCGAATTCAAGGATTTTCTTCGCCCAATCGGGCTGGTGTACATGTTTGAGCGCCCGGATGACTGGCTCGTAGGATCTAACACTGGCTATCCACCACTTTGAGCCAAGCCTGACCCAGAATAGTCGAAGGATGGGGAGCCAAGACTTCCTCAGTAGGGCGAATGCAAATAAGTGCGTTGGCCATGACTTGAAGGGCGCATCGGAAAAGACATACTCGAAGATTTGTAACATGATGTTTCTCGGCAGATCTGGCACTGATCGTTGGCTGTCCTGGAGTGATTGAAAGGGAAGGAGACGGATCGAATAATGAAGCTGGTAATAGGCCAAACTTGAGCCCCAAGAGGGCATGTGGAAACGATCTGCCACGAGTGTAGTTGTGACTGCGTTACTGCCTGTGCTAACGGAATGGAGCTTGTCATAGATGATCCGCAAAGGTTTGGGGACAATATCAGCCTTCTTATTCAGCGGTACAATGCAAAAGCAGGTGCGAAAGCCCCTATGGTACTCCCCGTCTGGGTTTGCCAAGGTCATTCGGAAAACGACGGTCACCGCATCTTCGTGCGCCTTGGGAGTGTGCCTTGCACCTATTGATGCTGCTGACCGCCTTGAGAAGGTGCCTATCGCGTCATTGTTCATCAGGGTCTATAGTGCGTGAGTCGATAGCAGTGATAAGACCAGCACATAGGGAGACTCACCACCACGACACCCTCATCTTCCGACTGAACAATGACCAGCCGAATAGAGCCCACCTTTCTACCAGGAGAGCCATCCATAGAGATCGATAAATGGTGACGAGGGAGCCTTTTAGCAAACTTAGGGTGATTGAAGAGATTCCTCTCGGTCTGTGTGACAGACATCGAGGCCCAGTAAGGTGGCCATGGAGCTTCCGAAAGATTCTCGGTTCGTTCGGCGCTTCTATCACCTTGAATCGACATCTATTTCGTGAAGTCAGGATAAATTAGCAATGAAGCGCAAGCACTTGGAAACAGTATGCCTCCTCCGTCGAGGGGTATGGCAAAGTGTAACTTGATCTAGAGGAATCCTCTGAAAATTGACACTGGACAGTCACGGTTGGTGTAAAGCTGGGCCACCTGTTTGCACCTGTTGTGCTATCACGAGCGCTTAAATCGCATACACTCAGTGCTTTCGAATTTCAATCTGTGGCGCAGCCTTGACTCTCTAGTCGCTAGAAATTTTGTAGCTCAAATACAGAAGCTAACAAGCAATTATCTGGATAGCGCCCCATATTCCTGAGATAGTTCCGCCAATCTTTCGAAGTTGTGTTGATTAATGAAAGCCAAATGAAAACTGCAAAAGAAATTGGACCGACCCAGGTTCGAACTGGGAACCTAACCTGTGTAACAATATTACAATTGTAGTATGGGTGACTTCCAGTAAGCCATCGGCCCTTGTTTGAGTAAAGTAAGGACTTGTACGTATGGAGTATGAGTCCAGCCGGATTGATGTCGGAGCCGCATAGGTGCTGTGTATTGATTCGGCGCTTATCAACGCTCAGCGCTCAAATCTCCCTCGGCTGAAATCCCTTGCCTCTGGTACGATGTACGAGCGGTGAAGTCATATCCAAGCAGGTTCTAAACCTAATAGCAGGACTTAAATTTGCATTCAATAGGTCTACGTGCATGTATTCAAGAACTCAAAATACGGCACTCAGTGGCAATACTTCGATCATGTCCGACTCCAAGGTGAACTCAATACTCACCACAGATTGACGGGCAAAAAGTTCAAAGAAAGGGGACCGACCCAGGTTCGAACTGGGGACCAGGGAGAAACTTAGATGTTAAACTGCCAATGTGGCTTCCAGTAAGCCATCGGCCCTTGGGAATATGTGGTATGTGTCAAGAGATTGATCTATCGGAGTGATGCTGACTTTGACCGAGTCATTGATCGCTGCGACGGCCATGGCTTCCCGAGTCTACGAGCTGTTACAACGTATGCACATAACTGAAATAGATCGGTTCTGGTATGTCGTGGCGGACGTAGAGCTCATAAATGAGCAGCTCCTTTACTTTATAACAATCCTTGCTTGTCCATGTATTCGAGAACTCGAGCTATGGCGCTCGGTACTTCGATTATTTCCGAGGTTAACTCACCGTTAACCGAATATTATTGGGCAAAAAGCTCAATCGAAGGGACCGACCCAGGTTCGAACTGGGGACCTTGGGAAAACTTAGCTGTTAACTGCCAGTGTTGGCTTCCGGTAAGCCATCGGCCCTTGGATTTATGTGGCATGGGTCAAAAGATTGATCTATCGGGGTGATGCTGACCTGAACTGAGTCATTGTGGGAGCTGCGACGGCGACGGCTTCCCGAGCCACCAATCTCTAGAGAGAAGCACTTGACGAGCTGCAGGCATTCTTCTTCGCAGTTATGCGACGAGAGTTTATCGCTTGTGCAGTGGACGCGTACCTGAAGCCTAGAACGCCCGATCAGTTGACGCCGAATTTCAACGAACGAACAATTGATAAAATCTCACTGCTCATGGGTTATCCGACGAAAGAAAAATGCATAGATACAAACATGAACTAGGATCAAGGCTACTTCCGTTGAGCCACCAGTTCTTAGGAAGAGACGCCCATGTTCGGCCTTCCAGATCACGTTATGGCTAGGGCTAATGGATCGTAGGGCCAGTCAGTGGTGCCGATGGCGGCAATAATGTTTTTGTTGGATCAAGGAGCTGTTACCAATTGTTTTTGAAGGATTCGGAGCCTCGCAGTTCATATCGAAGGGTTAGAGAGTCAGGAGTTGTAGATCCCATGAAGAACCGCCTTTGGAGAGTGACAAGGTTGATCTCGGTTATTCGCACAGGCTGGAATGGCCAGATTCAAACTGGCACCGACACCAAGAGGGATCGACGGTATCACTTTCTGTAACACCATACAGCCTTACTTTGGCTCCGATTAGTCATTCAGTCGGTCAGAGCGAGGACACCATGAGGCTGGCGACTGTCCGAGTCCGAGAGATTATATATCACATAATACGACCCATTCGCGGGAGTGCGTCCGATACTAGTTTTGATGAAGATGAGTAGTCCAATATATGGCTGACCAAGAAAAAAAAAAGCCCAACTTGAAGTCACCGAGGAGTTATTAGGTCATTCGCTGCGATGAGATCCGGTAAAATTAAACCACCCTATCCATGAGTGGACCGACCCAGGTTCGAACTGGGAAACGACAAGGTGAGCGAAAACGCTGTTCTGTTATGCCATCGGTCCTTGTGTAGACGTCGTGTTAGCCAAAATAGATATGAATGCATCATGTGTCCTGCTGACTCGGTCTCGGAAGCGAGGCTGGCACGAGCGTCAAGCGGCGAGGCGTCACAAGTCCTTCTGAAGTGAATGAACAGCAAAGGCTTCGAGTTGTTCAGTATGAGCTTGTCCTTGGAAGGTATGTTCGGAATACGCAGCTTCTAGGGAAAAACTCTAGCAAAAATTTGAATTGGACCGACTCAGGTTTGAACTGAGAACCTAATGCAAAGCATCGCAATCAGCGCGTGTAAAGTACGCCATCGGCCCTTCGCAAATAACCCATCAATTAGGTCATGGCTGTCGTCCTTGGGCTGATGGTGTTTTTGGTCCCGGGATAACTTGACAGCGTGAAGACTAGACCGTGACCACGATGTGTGAGGGAAGAAAAAAAATTGTATAAAGCGTGGTTTATCGAGTGGACCGACCCAGGTTCGAACTGGGGAGCTTGGTTTCAACGGTAGCAACGTTTCTGATACGCCATCGGTCCTTGCAGAACTCACGAGTTACCATCTCGGCAATGAGTCACCCGATGCTCCATCCTGCACAAGGTTGCGCTGGATGGGTCTTCGAGTAAGGAGATGGCGTCAGAGTGCTACTGTACGCAGAGGTTGGGTGAGTTTACGTTGTAAACACTCGATGTAGAGCCTGAGGGGCACGACGAGAGGACTCGGATGTATCGGCCTCCTCCTTATCTTATCTCTCCAGCTTACCAACCCAAAATGATGGTGATTACCGTGACCACTCCTCTCCGTTTCCCCAAACTCGATCGGAACTTGCTTCGAGTCAAGCACATCTTCGCCTCTCGGATTCCTCGAGTGGTCGACGGTGAACACCGTTCTTTCATCTCGTGAAGACACATCTACTGCGGACGTGGCACGCGAAATACACGCGGGTTCTGGGTATACTCTTCCTCTTCCGACCTGACCCTTCCTTTCTTCTAAGTCACCACCACTATCGACTCAACCTAGTATCAGAGCGACATGCCTAACCCACCTCAAGGAAACGGCTCTAGGGCCAATCCACCCCCTCCGCCTCCTCGTTCTCGTGCACTTCCACCACCTCCTGCTGGTGCACCTACCAACCCTCCCAACAACAACGGCTACTCCACCGAACGTTCTCCCCTTCTTGACCCTCAATACCCTCAACACACCTCCAACAAAGATGTCCAGACTAACACCAAAGCTCGTTCTGGTGTATGGACCGTCTTGATATTGATCTTTATCGGTGCTCTGGTCTTGTTTGTTGGGTTTGGGAACTCGGAATGGGTGAGAGAAGTTATGCCGGGATTGGTTGGGAAGATGCCCAGTGATCCTGTGAAGGCTGCTGCGTGGGTCTTGGAGAGGGCTCCTGTTATTGTGAGTATCCTCCTTACCGTGTAGAACATGTGAAGAGTGCTCAAACATGTGGCAGGACGGACATATCGACCTCCCTATCCTCGCTCGTCATTACTACAGAAACAACGCCTCTGCTATCGACCTCGAAGGAACCCTCGAAGGCCACGTTGACATCCCGCGTCTTCGTGAAGGCAAAGTTGGAGGATTCTTCTGGAGTGTGTACGTTTCTTGCCCCGATAAGCTTCAAGAGGGCAAGGACTTTAATGGTGCAACTTGGAGAGTTCGGTTCGTTCTTTTCCCCTTTCATCTCTCCATCTTTTATTGACCACTATACCAATGCAGAGACACTCTCGAACAAATCGACATAACCCACTCCCTAATCAAGAAATACCCCTCTACCTTCTCCCTCTCCCTCACCTCCTCGGACATAACACACTCCATCTCCAAAGGCCGTATCGCTTCCCTCCTCGGCGTAGAGGGAGGTCACCAAATTGGTACAAGCTTGGCTGTGCTGAGGATGTATTATGAATTGGGTGTTAGGTATATGACCTTAACTCATACGTGCCATAACCCGTTCGCGGATTCGGCTGGGTATAAGTGGGGTGATGTTGAACCTAGATGGGATGGATTGAGGTATGTATCGTTCTTATCCCTTCTTCCCTTTTCTTCCATATCTTTTCTTGTATAAGACTCACGTATACCTCACAGTAAATTCGGTCCAACCCTCCTCAAAGAAATGAACCGCCTCGGAATGATAATCGACCTCTCCCACACATCCGACGCGACCGCCACCCAAGCCCTTCGTCTTTCCAGAGCACCCGTCATCTGGTCCCACTCTTCCGCCCGTGGTGTCCGAGATGGTCCACGTAACGTCCCCGATGATATCTTGGAACTCTTGAAAGAAGGAGTTAATGATGCTGTTATTATGGTTAATTTTGCTCCTTTTTTCGTAGCGGATGAGGAGGGAGGTGAAGAGGCGACGGTGGAGAAGGTGGCTGATCATGTTGAGCATATTGGGAGGGTTGCTGGGAAGAAGTTGTATGTTTGACTTTTCTCGTTCGCGTACAGCGATAGGACTGACGCATATATGCGCATATAGTGTTGGTATTGGATCGGATTTCGATGGGATTGGTGATGTCCCGAAAGGACTTGAAGATGTTTCTAAGTACCCTGCTCTCGTATGTCCTTTTGTCTCCTTCAAGTTCCTCCCCGGATTGTACTGACCCCAATCAACGTTACAGATTGCAGAACTCATCCGCCGCAACTGGACCCCTACCGAACTCGCAGGTCTCACAGGCGGTAACTTCCTTCGTGTCTTCAAGGGAGTGGAGAAGGTAGCGAAGGAGTTGAAGGAGGAGGGAGAGAAAGAGAGTGCTGAGATCTATTGGAAGAGGAGGGATTTGTAGGGTATCGGACTCTGACGAATGAGAGTCTGAAGGCTCGGACGGCGTTTAGGACGTGCTTTGGTACTTTATCTGACCGTTTCTTGCGGTGGTATTTATACCCAAGATTATTGACGTTTTCTGTTGCTTTGTCGCCGATCTGGATTATTACCTGAAGTCGTTCTCTCGACTCTGGCATCCGTCGCAAAGTGGCTTGAGATGTGGCGCATATAGTCAAAGAAAACGCGACTCAACGACAGTTTTGGCCACTAACCATGCCTAGACCACTTGAGTAGAGCTCAGAATCGACTTGGCACCATTTTTCGAAAACAAAAAATTTCGCAAAAATTTCGCAAAATCGACCACTTGTAACGACAAGAGATTTTGCAAAATGTGCGTCTTGTAGCCACAAGTAAATTTTGCAAAACGATGACAAGGTCGGCTCTTAGACCGCACGCGTGCGTGCGGTCTAAGTGATGTGAGCCGCGTCAGGCGTACCTCGAGATTTTGGGCAACAACCCTCAAACAAATTGGCCTCAAATCGTTCGCTAAGTCCTCTTGAACGAATTACGGGGCTAAAATGTCAATAAGAGGTTGAAGAGCTATAATTTGAGGGATTCGACTTGGAGCGATCGGAGCTCGAATCGTGGGAAAACCTGAAGTACTTGTAACTACAAGAGATTTTGCAAAATCGTCGACTTGTAAGTACAAGAAAATTTTGCAAAATGTTGACTGGGACAGGTATGGGTCGGATCGTCTACGGGTCATGGGTGACATTGGATACTAGTTGGCCAGGTTTGGCTTGTCCGAGGGTTCTGGCGTTGGAAACGATGAAGCCGACTTCGGCTGGTTCTTCGGAATCGAAAGGAGTCTGCAAACACGCCTACTTCGAAATCGAATGGAGTCTGCAGACACACTACACATGCGGCTCGCCCAATCCGTGTAAACCCCCAGTTTCCACAGGCCTAAGCCGCGTCTGGCATTTTTAGACATACAACTCCAACTAACTGGCCTCGGATACCCTCTGCAAAGGTCCAGAGACAACCTATCCCACCAACGCGAGGTCAGGAAGGTCTTCCAAGGTCATTCCAAGAAACTCGGTGAAGCGGACGACAGATAATCGCGGTCTCTATCGCGGTCTCTATCGCGGGGGAGACTTGTCGTCTACTCCGATTCCGAAGAGAGTCTGCAAACTCAGGCGTTTCGAAATCGAAGAAAGTCTGCAGACAAACTACACTGACTGGACACGCGTTTGTTGCTGTAGTCTCCAAACAGTACTCACACCGGCTGTGGACGCTTCTACGAGCGGCGTTGTGTTCATGAATGTGTGGCTGTGCTCGAGGTAGAGCAACCCCTTCTTGACCAAATTCCTGGCTCTTTTGGATGCCCTCGATGTGAATGACGGGGCCTTCAAATTCACTCTTCTTGCTTTCTTTGTTGAAGAGCGTTTTGATGGCGAAGTCCATGATTGAGAGAAAGTTTTTCCACCAAGAAAACCTGGGAAGAATAGTATGTCCCTTTTAGGCGTGCCAGCGCTCGCGCGACGCGGCGCCAAGTGTCATGATGATCACCATCGTGAATTTGATGTTGTCCAGTCGCGTCTGAAGCCCACTGCCTAATTTGGTCATTCTCCTTCCTGATTTGGGGACACTTGACCACACCTTGCAGCATCAAAGGTTCCTTGTCTCTGGCCGACTACCGACCTGTATTCGTCCCCTTGGGCAACTCACACTGAATCCACAAGCCTGATTTCTCACAACCCGGCTTTAGCCCATCACCTAAGAGTCAACAGTGATAGACGGATAGCAAAGGAAGGTGGGTAATGGTAAAAGAAGGTGGGTATATTCACGACAGTGGATAATAGACAATAAAAGACAGTGGGTATATAGTCAACGACAGGAAGTGGGAAGTCAACGACAGTGAATGGATAGCTAGGAAAGGAGAATATGAAACCGTATGATCTCAAGATAGACTCGGATTCCTCTATTTGTCGGAAAAACAGGCGGGTGCCGCGGGGCATTTCAGATTGTTCAAGGATTCCCCGTCAATCGTCCAAGGCTTTGCAGTACGTATCTAAAAATGCAAGAGTAAACCTGTGTTGTCGACTCCGTTGAGGAAGAGGACGTTCGGTACTCACATCCCAATCACAACCGAACCTCTTGTCGCGGCTTGGCGCCTTTGCGTCATCGTAACTAGGAGAGTGTTAGATTCTTCCAACAACGGTGATGATAATTGAAGCAGACGTACATGCATCTCAGGGCGTTTCCCTTGATACTCGACATCACCTCTTGACCTGTGATTTTGGGGCATTTCCAGCATTCTTCGGGTGATTTGCAGTCCTTGGGACAGGTTGGAATCCTATTGCGACAGGTATCACGGCGAGATGCCATGGCTGTGTTTCCAGTACAAGGTGGCTCTCCTCTATAGCCAGATACTGCCTTCCCGGTTACTGGCTACAAAGAAAACATGAGTTAGGTCGGCCCCCGTAGGATTTGACGTGATAGCGTCTACTCACGTCGAAATAACACTGTGTAACACCTCGGTAGGTAGACCCTCCAAGTCCGTGGTACCTGGTTGTTGCTCAGCTATTTTATATCACGACACCAAAGTCGAGATGCGTACGTGCACTCAATGGGGAAACCATCCTTGATATCGACGTCGACGAAATCACCGCCAATGAGTGGGCAATGGAAGCATTTTCCGGGAGCCTCAAGTTCACAGCCTGAGCGACAGCACCGCTCGTACTTTCCGGTGTAATTGGTGAATTTGACAGGAGTGCAGTTCGGGACTGCAATTGCTTGTTGCTTGCACCTCTTGTCCGAGTTATTCTTGTCGTTGATACGGCCGTCCTTCTAGAAGTGTATATCTTAGATCAGTCTGAGTGATTTATCTCCAAAGTCGAGAATACGTACGCCATAATAACAGGAAATAGGGACAGACTCCTTGACGATGTACTGATTGATTCTTTCTGTCTCCTTATCCGGGACGTAGGTAATCTTCTTGTCCACAGAAACCGTATACCTGGCAGAGATCAGTCCCATAGAATCATCGGACGGAACGATTACGACTCGGACTCACTTGCAGAAGAAGTTGTCATAGCTCTTCCCAACCCGGTCGATGTTGGATTTCCCGTGTTCAAATGCATCTTTGATTTCAGGGCACTCCCAACATTTCTCAGGTTCAGGCAAGGGTGCTTCGTACACCTCGCCAAAACCACAGGTGGTGCAGGAGACCAAGAGCGGTACAGACAATAAAAGTAAGGCTAGAAGACGCGAAGTAGCTGGAGCCATGGTGGATGAAGCTGAGGAATCGAATGGAGAGAGTATTTATATGGCTTGGATGAGCCAAAGATGGCCTTTTCGGGTTAGGGTGGACGATGGAACTCGTTTGGCAATCTCGGTCTCCCTATCGGTGACGAACAACACACCAGCAAGGACGTAAATCGCAGTAACACTAACCTCGAGGATACTCAATATTCTGATACCTCCTGTCTAAGTTGTCCGGTCCTCTTCCGAATCGCCTTCGCTAGCCCTTGGAGTTTCTTTATGCTTGCTAAAAGCTCTAAATCACTTTCCTCCACGACATAAATGCTGGCGCCGGCGAGCAGAGACAGTATACACGGCACGTAAAATATGTAGATAGCCAAAGCCTTTTAGATAGCAGCGTCCTGGTATACCAGCCAACAGCCTAAGTTTGAGCTTCCTTCCAGCCAACAATCATCTTCAAAGCCAAGAAAGGGGCGCTGGGCAGGCCGTTCCTTTTGCTATGTTCTCTTGATGTTCTCGGTAGCATAATAGTCTCATACGACTCTGTTCGAGCTCCTATGAGCATATTTCTCCACCTCAGGCTGTCACTTGAGCTCTTCGGATCCATTCTGAGTGTATGCGGTGCCAGATCTTGTACATGAATAAACGGAGTGAGATGCGCTTCAACCGTGGCCGAATCCCAAGACCGCATGACCACTGACACTTGAACTTTTACTGGTCCGAAGTTGGTACAACGCAGTCAGTAAACGGGTCACCGAATAACCTACAACCTCAGACTCAACGTTTTAGCTCATAAATCGCCTTGAAACCACCTACTTGGGCATCAGTTTTGACCAAGTTGACTTCGAAGTTTTTGACAACATCATGCGCCGCTTCGTGACCATTTCTGCCCTGTCAGCCAGCACATTCCGCAACCTATGCCATGTACCTTTACGCAGTCGATTCATGCGGTTATTATGGATTATGTGTTTCTGACCTTTCGTCAAGATCACTAATAATAAATAGACATAGTCGAAACAAGAATGTATAATAGCAAGTACAGCAAAAAACAAATGACCAGTGTGTGCGGCGCGAACTGCTCTACTTGTCGAAAACGCAAGCCGGAGTCTTGGGACATTCGTCACTGTTCCCGTTTGTACCGATGACCATCAAAGGCTGTCCAGTGCATTGCTGAAAACGTATCAATAATCCTGTGATATTGACCTCGTTGGAGACGAGTGCGTTCGGTACTCACATCCCAAAAACAATTGAGCTCACCAAGGCTCGGTGCCTTTGCATCCTTGTAACTGAAACCGTCTTAGGGTCTTTCAGCCACGAGAGTAGAAAGAGACTCACATGCACGACACGAGGTCTGGAATCTTCACCTTGGGCTCCGTTACAACTTTACCCGCTTTTTGGGGGCATTTCCAACACTGTTCGAGCGATTTGCAGTCCCTCGGACAAGTTGGGAGTCTACCTTGACAGCTATCGCGCTGACCTGCTACGGCTGTCTTTCCATCTGATTCACAAGGTTCCTCCCTGTTATAGCCTGATACTGCCTTGCCAGTTTCCGGCTACAACAAGATGAATAAAAGCCTCACTTGTCATGCTAGACGGATTAATCTCTACTCACGTCGAAATAACACCGGGTTACGGCTCGGTAGAGAGGCCCTCCAAGTCCGTGGTATCTGATTATCAAGTCAGCCATTTGTTTTCAGACAAGTTAGACAAGAAAAGCAATTCATACGTGCACTCAATAGGGAAACCAGGCTTAATATCGACGTCGACAAAGTCGCCGCCGATGATCGGGCAGTGAAAGCATCGTCCTGGAGTTTCAAGTTGACAACCTGGGCGACAGCACACCTCGTAAGGTCCAGTATAATTGGTAAATTTGACAGGGGTGCAATTCGGGACTGCAATCGCTCGTTCCCTGCATCGTCTGCTCGAGTTTGTCCGGTCATTGATACGGCCGTTCTTCTAAAGTGCGTCTGCATCAGAATAATGATTCCACGTTCAAATCAGAAAAATGTACGCCGTAGTAGCAGTAAATCGAGACCTCGTCCTTGAGAACGCACTGATTAATCCTGTCTGTCTTTTCCTTTATTGGGTAGGTGATCTTCTTGTACCCGGAAATAGTATATCTAGGAGAGATCAGTCGTGTCGGATCCCCGGAGAAGCTATGGTTTAGGATTTACTTGCAGAAGAAGTTGTCGTAGCTTTTCCCAACCCGGTCGATGTTGGTTTTTCCGTGTTCAAATGCATCGCTGATTTCAGGGCACTCCCAACACTTCTCAGGTTGAGGCGACTCTGCTTCGTACACCTCGCGAAAGCCACAGGTAGTGCAGGAGGCTAAGAGCGGTATATACAGCAAAAGCAGAGCTAGAAGACACGGAGTAGTTGCAGCCATCACGATTGACGTCGAGGAATCGTATGGAGGGAGTATTTGTACAGCTTGGAGGAGCCAAGATGCCAGTGGCCTTCTTGGGTTGTAGAGGAAGATAAAACTTGATGTACGATCTCGGCCTCGTCGCCAGTGATGAACTGTCATCTGAGGTCCACGACCGAAATCGTGAGCGAAAAGATCCCACAAGGAGGTTACTCGTAACAGCACTAACCTTGAGAGGTCAGATTAAACTGATAATTACTGTTGCCAACATTCTCTTCACCTTCTTGATTCCTTGAATGTGGCGAAACTCAAAGTGACGGTTAATCGCCACCGACGCAGATAGTGGCGAGCAGCATCCTTGGCGCCCAGAGTACCCAGAGATGGCCAATAAAGGGCGCTGGCGTTCTCGATCCCAGATCCCGAGGCTAAGCTTTCCTCAGCCGAGCGAAGTATAGTAGGGCTGATGGTAGAAGGGTCGAGTTTCTGTCCTGTGCGTCAAGGCCATGATAGCATAGTCATACAGCTTGATCTCATCCGAGCTGGCATTAGCATGGCGAGTAGCCGACATACTGCCCTAATACTGCATAACAGCGACAAGCAGCATTATACGAACTAAAGATGTGTTATTCTTTGGTTGATAAAGGGCGACCGGCGAACCAGTGAATGGATGAAGATACTTACGGCTTTGAGACTCTGGATCAAGGTCACCAGAGGAGAATTTATTGGTGTCAATCACTCAGGATGCCAATTAAATTTGAGGGACATCCAGTTGATCATCTTGGCTGAAGGAATCAACAGGTTTCCTGTTTTCTTCTGGGGTCGGTACATGGAGTGCAGAGCGAACATTGGTTGAATGTGTAAGTATGGTGGGAATCTACTGCTACTCTTGGGGAACGAATTCAAACTCAGCCAGTCAGGAATACCCATCACATTCGCAAGGGCATCGATCTATATTGACCTCTGGCTTGGCCACTCCCAAGTGGTACTCTATCGTGGTCAATGTAATATACCCTTCCTCTCGTATCTGTTCGCTGCTCTTAGTGTGGCGGATGAGGATTGTCGAATCGTGCATGGACGAGATTCTGATCATACACCTCCTTACACAGTCACATCATGCTGTTCAAGTCGTTATGTGGTAACATTGATGTATCTTGGATCGCTATTCGAGGTTTATGATAATGATTAGGCAGTCCGAGAATGTATAGAAGCAGGTACAGAGGTGAGTTACGTGGTATAAATTCAAGTTGCACCTCTATATTTATCGAAAAGACAAGCTGGTGTCCTAGGGCATTTCACGTTTGTCCTTCCGATTGTCGAAGGCTTTCCGGTGCGCTGCTGTAAAGATGCAAACAATCTTGTAAGATCGACCCCGTTGAAGACAAGTGTATCCAGTACTCACATCCCAATCACAATTGAACATGGTGACGGGGCTCGGTTCCTTTGCATTTTCGTATCTGAAATAATCTTAGAGTCTTTCAGCTACGAGAATCGAAACAGACGCACGAGCAAACCAAGAAATTTTCGGACTTTTCACCGAACAAGTTTTCTGCAACCCACCCTGCTATTTGCGGGCAATCCCAACACTGTTGGGGTGGTTTGCAGTCCCTAGGACAGGTTGGGAGTCTATCACGACAGTCATCGCGCTGACCTGCTCTGGCTGTGTTTCCATCACAACGTTTCTCCCCTTTATAGCCTGGCACTGCTTCGCCAGTTACAGGCTGCGAAAAGATGAGCAAGAGCCTCAGCTGTGGTTTATAGTAGTGCTCGACATCGGCTTCCACTCACGTCGAAGTAACATATGTCAACGGCTCGCCATTGGGGTCCTCCGAGTCCGTGATACCTAGAGTGTCAGATCGGCCTTATTGCATTTTGATTCGGAAGGGGAAAGAAGCAAGGTAATACGTACGTGCACTCAATAGGGTAACCAGGCTTGATGTCGACATCGACGAAGTCGCCGCCAATGATCGGGCAGTGAAAGCATCGACCTGGAGCTTCAAGTTCACAACCTTTACGACAGCACACCTCGTAAGGTCCAGTATAATTGGTAAAGTTGACGGGGGTGCAATTGGGGACTGCAATCGCTTGCTGTTTGCATCGCCTGTCCGACCTTTTCCTGACACTGCTAGTGATGTGGCCGTCCTTCTGATTATCTCCATAGTTCAGACTGATGATTTCATATCCAAATTCAGGAATACATACGTCATAGTAACAGTAAATTGGAACCTCTGCCTTGCCCGCATACTGATTGATTCTCCCCGTCTCACTGTCTGGGAGGTAGGTAGTCTTCTTGCCCACAGAAATGGTATATCTAGCAGAGGTCAATCACACGGAATCTTCAAACCAACTGAATTACAACTCACTTGCAGAAGAAATTGCCATAGCTGTTCTCGTCCCCGTAGATGTTACGTTTGCCATATTCAAATGCATCTTTGATCTCAGGGCATTCCCAGCATTTCTCAGGTACTGGCAAGTCTGCTTCGTACACCTGGCGAGAATCACAGGTAATGCAAGAGACTAGGAGCGGTACGGAGAGCAAAATAAGGGCCAAAAGACGCGAAGTAGCTCGAACCATGGCGGATGAAGCTCAATCATCTTACATAGAGGGTGACTTTAAATGACTTGGATGATAGACTGTTCGGGCTGTGGCGGACAATTAGCCTCATCTTGCGATCCCGGCCTCGTCGTCATTGATGAACTTTCTTGATTCCGCCACCGAATCTGGGAGTGAGGAAAATGGCACGGGAAGTCGTAGCAGCACTAACCTTAACAGAACACATCATGCCAATACTTTGAGTTGCTCAGCCTCTCTTCGCCTTGGCCAGCTCCTTAAGTTCCGACTGACCTTCCAAAAAACGCTTTCAGAGTGACATGTGAAGATCGCCAAGATTGATTCTCTGAGCCTAGACTCGTCATAAATAAACAAGCAAACGAGTAAGCCACAAATCAAGGCTAGAACCTGCGATGCTCTCTAGAAAATCAGAGTTACTAGCAGAGTTCGCCAATGTCAACACGCCACCACCCATGGCCTGCCAAATAAATGTTTCAATTGGGATAAACAGATGATCCTGTCTTTTGTATAGTTTATTGCGCGGCTTGGATCTTGGGAATCGATCTATTACACCGGTTGCAAAGTATATTGAGGAGGGTGGGCACGTCTAGGAGTAAACTTGACAGAGATACGTAGGTCCATGCCGTCAGCGCGATGCTAGCTCTAGGTTCACTAGCCCGGTCGCTCCCAAGAAGTGGTCTTCGACTCATGGTCAATATAATACACCCTACCCCTCGTATCCGTTCGCTGTTCCCAGTGGGGTGGAAGAGGACCTACGGATCGTGCATCGACCAGGACTCTGATTGAATCTGCCGACAAAGGTACGTTCGAAGGCGGTCGAATCCAAGTCGTCGACCTCGAAGTATGATCGGCGTAGTAGACTCGGTCATCGGAATCTTGGCGACGATCCCAACCGTATGGGAGGATGTCTGCGTATTCGGGGAGCTCTTCTGAGTCATACTCAGAAGGTAATTCTGTAGCTCCCATTGCCTGTTTCTCCTCGGTTGGATGATCCCAAGTTGTGAGCTTGTTCTGATGGTCAATGTAATAGACCAGTAGCCTCTTGGGCGTCAGACGACGTTCCCAGCCATCTGGAAGACTGGGTCCTTCGAGCGGAGGATATAGCCATGTAGTCGTACGGGTGTTGTGGTCCACAAAGTAGGGTCTGTCGGTGGGGGTGAACTTGACTTCCCAGCCTAGCGGGAGCAGCTCGTTGACTCGTTTGATATCCGCAGAGTGAGGTGGGGTGCTCATTGCGTACGTAGATCTCGAGTACCAATGGGACTATATATAGTCTTGTATGGCGATTTGACGGCACCGGATGGCACACCATACGAAAGTGGCACAGTTCCGCAACTTGGAATAAATAGGTCGATGGTGCTAATGAGTTGCCGATGCACAGCCTGCCAGTGGAAGCGCTCGTTAAAGTCACTCTCCTTCCCGAAAAAGGAATCTCAACGAGGTATTTGGTAGAGCAACGTATACACATTGCCGACAGCTAGGTTAATATGTCTATAGTCAAGACGAAAATCTGAGGACGTCAGCTATATCGCACTTGGACATTACCGCTTTGGGTCCACTACAGGTGGTCTTCACAGCAGTGTACCTGACGGCATGGTAGGATGAATTCGGACATTTCTCAGCCAGGATTGCTTGCGGTAGCCTGGATCCCCAATGGGTGTTCTGAGCGATCCCATACCTGACTGGTAGGTGGCAGCGGCGGAAAAAAGTCTGAGGAAATATGGCGTATGTATAGATTGCAAGGACAGTGTGAGACGGACCTTCTGGGTTTCCCCTACTAGTGTGGGAGGTAAAAAAGCTCCGTAAAGCTCTATTGGCCCGACTTTGTTTGTGATTTTGAGAGTGAATCTTCAAGAGCCTGAAGTGGTTCCAAAGGAAATTGCCAGTGTCAGTGTCGCGCGCTTGTAAAGATTTGATTATTTGGCAAGTCCCACGGTCTTTGTTCTCAACTTTCATCTGCACCCGCTGGGGACACAATGTTCAAGCTACAAGGCTTGTCTGTCGCTCGGTGTCACATTCTGCCAGAAATGCTGTGATAAATGGACTCTCTCTACGAGCTCTGGGTGGCATGATTCTGAATTTCTGATGCTGTGCCCGCGCCCGGTAGCACCGCGTTCGTTGATATCCCCTGGAGTGCCTCAACTGGGCAAATTTGGCGGACTACAGTCTGGATCAATCATATAAGGTATTCACGACCCTTTCTAGCTCCTTCCAATCTCTCATATACTTTGAAGTGAAGCACTTCGATCGCACGGCACATTCACACCAGCCAAATTCTTCAAGACTCTCAACCTCGTCTTGGTTGATGGTCCATTCGAGAACATGCGCTCTCGAGCCCGGTGAACAGGCAAGACTCTGCTCAGGGCGTCCTTATCCAACAGATATATCCAGCCAAGCGAATGGACACACGGCAACCACAGTTCACTCGAACAACAACTACACTGCAGGTGGCAATATCACCTTTCATAATGTGCTTAATATTGGCTCAGAAGAAAAGAGAAGTTCCGCAAGTGGTACGAATGGCCAGTGATATTGCGCCAATGTTTCCTAACAGCCTTCCCCAGAACTTCGGAACTGGTTATCCTCGCTTACACCTGTGAACCATTTTGCGATTCATGAAGAAATTCACGAGAAACTGGCACCCGGAACTGGTGCTTGGATACTCAAGGAACCCAAATTTCGATCATGGCTTCGCAACTGGAATGATACTTTTTGGGGGGTTGGAATACGTGAGTATGGTTGTAATAGGGAAACTGTCGCTCTAATTTACGCTCTATCCAGCTGGATCCGGGAAAACCTATTTGACGTGAGTTCCCAAAGGTTATATTAGTTCTGGGGCTGACCCATGCTTTGTAGCTCATTTCTCGTCCGTTATCTTCAAGAAACCGTACCTCATGAAGGACACAAGTCAATCGTGGCCTTTGCATACTGTCGCTTCAACGACAATCTGTCAGTGGCACAGATACTCGCAACATTCCTTGGCCAGATCACAAGAGCATTTCCAACTGCACTAGACCGTGTACGATGGCAACTGTATGACCCATGCCAGGATCAAGGCCGACCACCAGTGCGGACTGAACTCTTGAGGACACTTGAGGAGATCATTGCCGAAATTCCACACCTTGTTATCGTCGTGGATGCACTGGACGAGCTCCAGGAAAATGTTCGTGCGGATCTGATAAAGATCCTGCTTTCCTTCCAACGAAGGGTTTTCTTTACGTCTAGAGACATGGACCTTCCCGCCCTGCCTAGTCCAACGCTGTACATCAGCGCACCGTCTGGTGACTTCCGAAAGTTCATCACAGGCGATATCGATCGCCAACCCAAACTACGCCGCCTCCTTGACAAGCGACAGGAAGTGCTCGCAGAGCTAGTAGAAGACGTCGTGTCCAAGTCGCGCGGGATGTAAGGCTCCGCAATTCGATTTTCCATGCATGTCACTGACACCAGCTTGATTTAGGTTCCTCCTAGCTGCTCTATACATCGAGGCCTTAGGAGGGATTACCAACGTCAAGAGTCTGCGAAGTACCCTCCAGGAGTTGCCAAACTCACTCAATGATATGTACCAATGGACACTGGCAAGGATTGAGGCTCAGAGCGAGGAAGAGCAATCACTTGCTTGTCGGGCCATTTTGTGGTTGACACACTCCTATCGTCCGTTGACAGCCGACGTACTTCTCGACGCTTTGGCAGTCGTTCCGGAGTCTACTGCACTTGATCCGGATGCAGTCAGTGACGAGGGGACTCTGGTATCAGTTTGCTGTGGGCTTGTGAGAGTCGAACGAAAGACAAAGGAGGTTCGCCTAATTCGTAAGCGCCAGCCTCTGTTTTTGGACCATGAACTCTTGTTGACCTTATCCTAGATTATACTACCTACAAGTTCTTTGCATCGACCATCAAACCCCAATTCCAGAGCCCGCATACCTTCTTGGCCACGACGTGTCTAGTAGAGCTCAGCCTCTGCTTGAACGACTCTCAGCATGTTTGCGGTCACAAATGTTCCACTCGAACCCTTATTCGAGGCATCTCAAAGACATACCCCTTCCTCGAGTATTCATGTCAAGCACTAGGTCATCATATAGTCCGTGCTTCCAATGAACATGGTGACCAATTGCCCAGTGAACTATCTTCACGGCTCATTGACCTTCCCTCTGTGCCCCTCTGGTACAGCAACCCCTTTCCCTTCCAGTCCCAACTCCAACACGAAACACCGACACTTGACTGCGGCAATATTCTCCATTTTGCTGCTTATCATGGGCTCCTACCAATTATTACGAGCTTACATGGTCACTCGGACATGTTCGTTGCGGAATCCAGTCTAGGATTCACACCACTCATTTGTGCTGTCCTGGGACTTCAACCCCATGTCGCAAGATATCTGCTCGAGTCTTGTAGGATGGACATAGGCGCACAATTTGGACCCGAAGGCGTCACTCTCCTCCATTGGATATCATACCTCGACAGTGAGGAATTGGCCGAGGTCTTTCTTAACGTCCCAGGCATACCTACCAACGCACGAGACGTACATGGTCAAACACCCCTCCATGTCGCATCCAAGCTGGGTCATGCATCTGTCGTCAGGCTGCTTCTTGCAGCACCTGATATCGAAGTCAATGCACAAAACACCGCTGGGTGTACACCCCTCATTTTGGCTGCTGAAAACGGACACTCTTCTACCGTGGAGCTCTTTCTTGACGTTCCGGGAATTGACATCAACTTCCAGAGCCATGATCTTCATCGTCAGCAGACAGTCTTGCACCATGCCACGAGGCAAGGCTATGCACCACTTGTCGAGAAACTACTCAAGACTCCAGGGATCAAAGCCAATGCTACAGAAAGGCTCAACCAAACACCTCTTCACCATGCCTGCAAGAGGGCACGGGAGTCAATCACAGCTCTTTTGGTCGACTGTACCTCTGTTGATGTCAGAGCCCGTGATCATCATGGACGAACTCCTCTTCACCTGGCGTGTATATGGAAAGACAGGGTTTCTGTCTCCCTACTTCTTCGCTCCCCAGAAGTTGACGTTAACGCCCAAGAGGACGAACTGAAACTCACTCCACTTCATTGTGCCGTTGACGCCGGCGACAGCATGATCGTGCAGTGTTTGCTGGACCATAAAGATATTGACATCAGTTTGGTCAACAAGAAGGGCCACACGGCGCTGCAACATGCCATTCTGGGTCAGAAGCAGGATGTCGTGAGGATGTTTCTCGAAAGGAAGGACCTTCATCAGGATGAAAGGGTTAAAGGGGAGCAGTTCATCCGCCTTCGATCCAACCACCCTTGGAAGAATGGTGTACGGACAATCCGGTTTTTGCAGACCTTCGGATGACATGCACACAGCTCCAGACATAGACATGATACATAATCGTCATTGTTTGGTCCGAGCTTGGCTGTACAATAGTGCGCTTCATTCTGGCTAGAATATCGATATCTCGCCGCTCCTACCACACAGTATGAGCAGGTACCCCATCCTTTCACTCCGATCGGCGATTACACGACCACCCTCTCCCCTCTTTTCGCCTCCAAGCCAGCAATAAGGGCCTCAAAAAAACCTCTGGTGTATCCCAGAACGCGAAATGGTTTCGAGCAGAGATCAAGACCCACTTGATGTCTCTCTGCCGAACATCTGAAGCTGTCGCCAAGGCTTCCTTCTACCCTCGCTCATCCTCGACTACTCTCCAAGCACATATATCGGCGGTGAAGACACAGTAGATAATCCGAGGTTTTGCCGTACGGGGTGGGCCTCGGGTGAGTCGCTGCATTCAGCGAACTACTCATCGATCATCAAGCGCAGCAATAACGGAAAACTGGGAATGCCATTCTAAAGTGAGTGTAGTGATTAAAGAATGTGTAAATCCAACGGTCCGATTATGCGATATGGGTCAGCGGAGCAGGAGGACGACAATGGAAAGTCTATGCTAGATGTATGCAAAAAAGCAAGATGAAAAGATCCAATATGTACATTTCGTTAGAGTCATAAATACAGAGACTTCATTAATGAGGCCTCGTTTGATATGTGGGGGTAGATATACACTGATTGTCCATGTCCACATCCAAATTGTCAGAGATAGGAGAGTGTCCAATGTCACAACCTAGAATTAACGCCTCTTCACAAACCTGACTGGGATATTCTCTGGCGGTTGCATGGTTAAAGCACCAGCCTTCCGCCCAGAAAGAATCTTCTTCACTCTAGCTTCCGTCCATCCCTCTTCTTCAGTGAGGAGTTCTACACGATGACTCCTCAACAGAGTAGAGATAACAGAGCAGAACTCGACCATGGAGAATTTCTTCCCTGAACACATCCGTGAACCTTCCGAGAAGGGTAGATAAGAACCTCGGGCGGGCTGAATGATATTTTGATGTTTACCACTGGGGGTACCAGCGGCGAGAAGCGAGGGTGGCGCAGGGGCAGTAGCTGCGGTGTTAGGGAGAGGATTAGGGAGGGGCGGTGACGATGAGCGGGAAGAAGCTGGAGAAGTCGAGAGCGGCGAGACAGTTCCAGTGCCTTGAGATGATCTAAACTTCAGTCCCGGCGTTGGAGGGGGTGTAATCAAACCTGGGTCTCCATTATTAGCAGCGACACTTCGCTCGGTCGTGATCCATCGAGAAGGTCTCCAAACTTCGGCGTCGTCGCCCCAGACCTTGGGATTTGAATGGATACCTGTGCCGTTAATGGATATACGGGTGTGGGAAGGGATAACGTATGTTTGGCCGTTATAAGTGATGGGTTGGTCAGTAGAAGTCCATTTATTGGTGATTCCTGTGGGACTGTATACCCGGAGAGTTTCCGACTAAACCGATGATCGGTGAGCAAGGGAAGGAACAACGAGAACACGAAAGAATTGGACCTACCATGATAGCGATGGCCCAGACGAATCGAGAATAGTCTAGTTCGTAGTCCAGCTCATCACGACCTTCCGACTTGGCCTTTTCGTAAAGGGTATCAATTTCCTCGAGAAGCAGGTCTTGAATGGAAGGGTTCAATGCCAGCAGAAGAAGAGAGTAATGGAGTGTGTTCGCCGTTGTTTCATGACCTGATGGGGTGGTTCTAAATAAAGGGACTGGGGCACAAATCATAGAATACTTACCTGCGAACAAGAAGATGAAAGCATTCCCCATAATCTCTTGCTGGCTGATCGGCCTATCCAACTTGCTATCCACAACATTCTCGGCCCGAATAAGATGCGTCAATAAATTATCATCCTCAGTCTCTCCTTCATCCAGCCTCTCGCGTTCACGTTTAAGCATGCCCTCCATGTAAGATCCAAAGGCTTGGAATGCCTCCCATGCTCGTCCCCACTTTGAGTTTCTGGGTGCGAGCTTCAGGAACCAGTGTGGAGTAAGGAAGACTTCCATGAGGTGCTTCGTGAGTTCTTCTAATGACCGGCGGTAAGTAAGAGTCGACGCGGCGCCAGTATGGGGGGGACTATCATCCCATTCCAAGGGGCAACCGTATGCAGATCCAGTGATAACGTGAAGGCCAAGACGGAGAGTGTCGTCAGCCAAGGAATCGACTTGAGCGGAATCCGATCCTTGTTTGCTGGCACGGGACCATACATCCAGCATGAGTTTGGTCTGACGCTTGCTCTCCTGCCATACGACGCGGTGAATGCGTTCACTGAAGACTGGACCAGTAACTTTGCGGTGAAGACGCCAGACGTCGCCGTCACTGTTGATCACGTTCCGGCCATACAAATTGATGATAGCTATTAACAAGAGTGGCGTGTCAGACCCATTGACTCATCGGAGCGCATCGGACAGCAACGAGGTGTACTCACCTCCAGTGTTGGGTGGCTTGGGGAATTCTGAGCGTCGTCCATTGACATAGCCAGCCACCTGAGGATCGGCGACGATTAAACCCAACCCAGCTGGTGTCACGGTGACAAACACGTCTCCCATTTCCTCGTGGATGGTGTACCCGTCGGGCCTGCCCATATTGAAGAGCTTGTGCAGCTTGGTCCCCGGCTGCATCAAACGCAGGCTTCGCAAGATCTGGAATGCGAAAAAGGAAAAAAGCCCAGGTGGGAAGGGCAAGAGTTTAACGGGTAAGCCAATGCTCTTGGCACGCCTGTAGTGTCCATGAACAGCTATGAACGGGCGCAAAAATTGCACAAGAGCGTATGCAAGGCCGCCTACGACGGCGAGGTAGACGAGCATGCTGGCAGTGGTGGTGGTGGTGGCCTTGCGAGATGACGTGCTCGATACCAGCACCTCAAACGCGAGGCGGTCCTGCGGACAGGGTTTATGTATTCCATGCGAATTGATCGAGACTCCGGAAATTTCTAATAATAGTTCCACGGGATTTGACCGTGTGGGCTTGTGCCTATTTTAGTAGCCTGCGTCGGTACAAGAGTATATATAGTCTTTGACACTTGCCCGTCAGGGATATGCTTTCGTAAAGGCTGTAAGAGAGAATAGAAGGGTTCAATCGTCCGCGTAATCCTGGAAGCCTTGCGCGGAACGGAGCCCAAGCCAGTCCTCGAGCAATCTTGGCCTTTGGAAGATATCCGGCTTTTTGGAACAGCTGTCGAAATTGATTTTCGCTTGTGGCACCGGTAATAAATCAAGAATGATATACCTGACGCTGAGTGTCAAGAAAACCTCTCACACCTGTATGTCAATCCATGTCAGTTTATCTACACCTTGTGCGACCTGTACATGATGGTTCACAGCTTCCTAAGTCGCCGTGCAACCCATGACATGCCTTATCATTGATGTAAATGTTCCGAGCTCGTTGGGCTTCTTCTCTATTCAACTCTCTATCGGCGCCTAGATATCATTTCAGGAAGAGTGGGGAGATTCTAACATCTGTTCACCGAATTATCACCTCGGTGACAGGTCCTATGACTGGAAAACTTCCAATTCTCATCGTTGCGCGGTGTGCAAAGGTTCCGCTTAGGCGGCGACATGGAAAATGAGGCTGAACATCGACGTTGGCAGCGTGAGACGTCGCTGTGTGCGTTTACTCGCCATTATTCCCCAATATTGGGTGATCCTGCGAGGGTAGAGACTCGGATGGGTGCAATTATTGCTTGAACAAACCAACTGTATACTCAGCTATTTGCAGCGAATCACGCCAATTATCCACTCACTTCGTTTTCACGAAGACAAATCTGAAAAACGACTTCGATCCTCAGTCCGAAGAATGACATCATCGATTGACGCCTTCAACGGATGCCATATGTATCATGATTAATTCGAATAACACACCTGAGGCTGGTTCCGAGTCTTTCTGATAATGAATTGAGAACCGGATTTGTGGCGATCGAACATGAAAGCGCACGGTCTCTATTGGGCAGCGGAGCTTTGGGGGATCTTTATAGAATTAGAATGACATACTTACCAGGAGGCAAAACGTGCCAGTGCATTGGATTGCAAGGAATATGAAGGGCCAGGGACTACAAGTCGCCAACTCCAGCCTTGAATCGACGCGGGCGCCTGATGGTTCTGTCAAATCGTGTATTGTTCAATCAGTCGTTTCGCACATGACTGACAAAAGATAAGACCAGGGGAAGACTTGGGAAGACTAGAATGGCGTCGGGCCTCAGTCTAGTCACCTCCAGGTATTATTAGCCTGAACATACGTCTGTCTTTCAGAATTCTGTCATCTGTCTCCTATTTTTACTCTGTGAGCTGATAGAACGGGAGGCAACTATAATCATTGTCGATCTGGGCGTTTGGAGTGCTTCTTAGAGATTATCTGACAGCCCCAGACAACAAATGTCATCCTCGTGGAGCTGTTAGAGTCAAATAGTACGGGACCGAAGCATGGGAAGGAGGAGCAAGCCAAGAGGTTTACGGGTTGGCCCCTTGGCTTACCTTGATCTTCATGCCAAGCAGTCATAGTGCGTCGAGGGATGACCGAGAAGAGTCAGGGTTATCTGTACTTTAGCGTCATACGAGCGGTATATGAGTTCAAGTTCTACACGAGATTCTGGCCGATTTGTGCAAAGCGTAAACGAGTTCCAGCCTAGCTGTTGTCTTCCATGGGCAGGTCAAGTGTCCAAAGGGCCACACGGGTTGGATGTTCAACGTAGTTGATTTTTTTGTCGTTCTGGAGTCGATCCTACGAGTAAATATGTTGTGTCGTTGGGCTGTCTAGGACGACAAAGCCGTGGGCAATAAGCTAGCAGTTCACTTGGCGCCCACGGCTTCTCTGAGCATTTCATGACGATGATACTAGTAGATGCAAGAGTGCACGTTTGTAAAAGGAATTCAGCGATGTCCTCGAATGCGTGATTTCCCTGTTTTTTCGTATTCAATTGAGAAGGCACGAAGAAGTTTTGCGGGCTGGCTCAACATTCGGGGTGTGGTGGAAAGAGCAAAGAAAGGATCAATCCGAGGGCAGAAGAGGCGCCCATAACTAACCCTAACCTTAACATTGATTCTCCTCACGCTCAGTCATCCCAGCCCTTCCAATGATAGGGTTTAAGCTTTCGGTGAGAACTGGTGCATTCTAATCAAGCGTGTGATTTCATAGATTCGACCTGTATTCCACTGCTTCTGATTTTCCTTTCCTGATCCACCCAACCTCATCTTCCCCTCTACAATGAAGCCCAGCCAGTACCGAATCGATGAACAATTCCGGCATATCCCAATGAACCTACAGACAGGAAGATCAGCTCGCTTTTCCGAATTTAAGGGCGAAAAGCACACTCACGATGTGATTGCCACCTTGAATCTCGACGAATGACGTCTTCCTGGCTGGCTGTCCATTCTTTAAGCGTTCGGAGTAAATTCGCTTGTGCTCCCAGGACGTCCAGTAACAAATCCATGGTCCTCGAGTAGGTGCAATGTAGACCACGTTGACGTCAGGAAATGTGGGAGAAGAAGAGAATAGAGCAGCCGAAGTTACGTGGCTGATAGTATCCTGGGTGGTGTGGCTAGACAAGAAAACGCGTGAGCTCATGCACATGGTCTGTTTGAGGAAGCAAAACCAACGCTAGAGTCTCGGTCCTAACAGCAGCTTGAACATCAATCCATTGCTTATATTCGACTTCACCCAAGCTATCCACTGTGCTTTTCTTCGCCCTTTGAAGCCTTGCTTGCTTCAAGTCGTTGATCGAAGCAGGGTCCCGAGGGAAGTCATAGTATGAGCTAACCCATTCCGCAAACTTTCTCATGGTTTCTTCAGCTGTTTCTAACTTGTCGTTATATCTTGTCCATGGAAGATGAACAGCCGCAAAATCCGTGTCTGCAGCGATTGGATGACCCAATGCCACGATTGGTGGGTCTGTAGACGAGTATGTCAGCTGATAGTGCAGAGCAGCGTAGAAGGTTGAAAAACTTACCAAACATAACTAGATCTCTGAGATATTCCTTCAACACCTGGTAACGATCGCCCAATTTCTCCTTCACCACAGGTAAGAATAGAGCCAACGCAGTGCACACGCCCATCGACCAGCCCACGACCACTAGTCCACCCATCTTCTCTTGCCGACCTGCTTTCCCTTCGGCGTTCCCCTTATGTATCTTCGGTATCCTTGACTGCTCAACGAACTTGAGGATGAACTCAGCCAACTGGAAACCAAGTTTCTCCCAAGCTTCAAGTCGTCCTGTATTCCAGCCTTCAACCTCAGCTTGAGTGAAGGGTGTAGAGCCGGGGTAATCCCGCCTGTTCAGGGAAACAGTGCGGAGGTTATAGGCCGCTGCGAAAGGGTGGAGGCGCGTGAATGTATCTGGAGAAAACAATAACATAAGAAATGACGGCAAGCCGTGGAGCTCATGTCGTACTTACGGCCAGTGAACCCAGTACCATGGATGAAGAGAAAAGTGGTATAATCATCGGTCATGGGGGAGCCAGAATCGGTGTAGAAGTATGAGATATTGTTCGCCAGGTGAATCGTATGGGATTTGTATGAAATTTGGTCCATCATCACGGCGTCCGAGGCTTGGGTTGAGGTGGCAGAGAAGCAATGGCAGAATAGGGAGCGGAAAAAGAGTCCAAGAGCTCGTCAAGCTTTTGTAGGCTATGAGTTGCCCGCCGCTGGCCGCTCGTGGTGCCAAACTTGAAACGCTGGCCAGCGTTCTCATCGGACATCGAGGAGCACAGGAAGAGGTCGAAGTTTGCCGTACTGCGGCATGATTGGGCGCAAGTGGAGCCTGATGCGGGAAAATTGTATGCTCCAAACTAGTCGCCTTGCCTGGGTTGGCGAAGGGCACTGTTGAAGAAGGTGTTAATGGCGGTCGAAGGAACCTGAACGCCGACGTACTTCCATACCATTGATTCCATCAAGTAGTTGAGACGAAGAATTGATCATTCTGAGGCCGGTTAAATGGGCGCCAGCGCCAGCCATCGTACTGGACTGTGTATACCATTTATCCTCTAGACGGCAATTGAGAGTAGCAAGCAAGGTGAACGTTCGATCCCAGATAGGCGTTGGTATGCATCTAAATCACCAGCAGGCTTAAGACGCAGCATCGACAGTGCTAGTGTTGGTGATGCTCATGAGAAATGATCATCGTCTGGCCCAATCAAGTAAATGTTGCGATCCGCGAATCACAGTTATATCCTCCGCGCTCTCATACCCTACCCTCTGTATTTGAATTGGTTGCCGGTCCTGCGGGTATGGTCACCTGCCAGACGAAAGCACCCCAGAACTAACGATATGAGTTGTTGGCGCATGGGCGATATTCAAATGAGGAAGCAATCAATGGCAGGATGCCATTAATGTCATGTTATGGAGGCCTCGAGGTCAATCGCGGTTGGTTCCGTTGAATGGTTGTAGTTTGGGGGACCTTTCTTAACAGAAACGAGGATAGGGGACAAAATGGAGGGGTTGCTTTGGGAAAAATCAGTTGCGTGGAGGTAGAGGGTTCGGGTGTACGGAGCGAGCCCGGGATGCATGAGGAAGCTGCTAACGGGGCGGAAATTCGGGGGGACAGAAGGAATGAAGGTGAACAGGAGGATTTTTGAGTTTGCGAATTTTTCGGTAAACAGCGTCAATGCTTCCATCCAGTCTCGTGTCCGTTCTCCATCATGGGTTCAACGAAACCACGGAAGACCCAAGGTGGTTCTTCTATGACTCGTTCTACTTTCGGGTCTCCCGAATGTGCGGCCTCTCCCGACCCTTCCATGGTGGCGGCGTCTCCACCATTTCTCCCCTCCTTCACCGCTTCTCCGTCTATTTCCCTTTCCTCGAGTCGACTGCGGTCCTGTGACCACCGCATTCCATATCCCTCCAACACTCTGACTTCATAGACCAGGACTTGGTGGGGAAGCCAATGTAGGTTCTTCCAGGTTGCATTGCTCACAATCTTCCAGAACAGTGCCAGTGCCTTTTCGTTGATTGTCGCTACTGGCCCGGTGGGAGAACCCCACCAGCCAGTTGGAGGAGGTTGTTTCTTCAATTTGCGCTTCGTTTTGCTTCCGAACTCGCCATCATCGGGTGACCCAGCGGATGTTGTTGCTAGAGGAGCATCCTCGATAATTTCGGTCACTGGCGAAGTGGGTATAGATCGATGAAAATGCTTCGACCATGCACGTGCGCCCGCACTGAGGCCAGCGACGTTGGGTATAGAGAAAGCTTCCAGGCAAGCGTCGGTTGAAGGGGGGATTGAACCAAGTGCGGAACCGGTGGTATAGGCTAGTCCGTGGGATAGGTGGACAAACAGAGGGTCTTTGGTGTTTCTAGAAGGTGTTTTTGCTTCCGCAATAATGTCATTGCCGGAGGAATAACCCTGCAGCTCTTCGGTCACTTTGGCGCGCTCTGCATCCGCCGAAGGGAGTTCTTCCATTCCATGGCAGCGTGGTTTGACTAATGGTAGGCTCTCGGTGTTCATACGGGGCTTGAATTGCCAATTGCAGAGCTTGAGGCGGAATCGGAGGAAGCTTGAGAGGAGTGGCAGCTTGTCGATATTTCGATGCCTGGCAAGAGGGATATTTTGAGATTAAATCAGTCAGCGCCACAGAAAAAAAATAGGGCGTACGTGTGGGTATATTCCGGTTTATCACCTCTACGCCGCTAGTATTAGGAAGGCTTATTGCTTTGACGAAAATTCATTGCACGTCTGGAGGTTGTTCAACCGAGACTGGCTGTTGTGGCGCGAAGCGAAAGCTGTGCCACGAGGCTTCCCGCGATTGCGCCTCGACATTGCATTCATCAAAAGAGGACCCACAACAATGGAATTTTAAATTCTACGTCTTACGGCGTTTAATTGAACCAACAACACGTGCATTAAGCCACCAGAGACCAGTATGTGTAATGTCCCTACAAAGCAACCCCCAACCCGAAAAAAGAACGAAGAAAAAACATGCGTAATCTACAATGTAAGTACCTAGCGCCAAAATATTCGGAGTGTCCAATGAGTGCAGAATAGTACAGATGCTTGCAGAGTCCTTGAAATGCGACAAGAAAACCAAGAGAAAACCCATGTGTATGTACAATCATGACAGCCGGAGCTTGACAAGAGCAAGGAATCGAGACCGAAGTAAAGGGAGAAAATTCGACCACCTGACATCGAGTGGAGAAAAAAATCATAAGGCGTCGTGGAGTAATGTGAAATGAGGAAACCGGCAATCTTAGTATCAACCAGCTCCAGGCAAGGGGAGTCGTTCGGGGAACCAGACTTCGGGGTAACGGTACCATGTTGGAGGTAACTCGTTCAGCCTGATCTCCCCTGTGCTCTTGTCGCGCTCTACGGCAAATTCGAGCCAGGAATCCTCGAATCTGTGGGTACCAACGCGCTTGCGATATTCGAATCCGACGCGTTCCAGAGCGGGAAGGCGGGCCGCAAGGTAGTTTCCGCATTCCTTGCGAGCTGCGTGCCAAGGCTCGTACTTGTCCATCTCATCGTATTCCTGGAACTGGATGCAAACCCGCAGCTCCTTGAGTTTTTCGGCGGGAGCAAATGCATCGGCGTAAGCGTTCTGTAGGGAAGAAAAGTTGTTATTCTTTGGAGAGGGAAAATGAGAGAAGGAGAACAAGTGGCAGAAATGAGTTGGGTATTAGAAGGATCGTGAAGGACTTACCCAGTCGTAGATAGATTTCCCGTCGTGATATCCGCAAACTTCCAGTTCAAGAGTTTCGAGATTGGAGAAGTGTCGAATCATGTTCTCGCATATCACAGGGTTGACTTTATCCTCAATCATGATTCGAAGCTGTTTCAGCTGACTCGTACCCTGCGGCGTCTTTTCTGCGGCGATGGAGAGGTCCTTCAAGATTCCATTCACGTCCGCCCTGCTGAGTGCGATAGGCACCCGGGGCTGGTCTATAATTGCCAGTATGGCCAGTCGGTCAAGACCCGTCGTATACTGGAATAGGTGGTCGAAAGTGCATGCGTTGGATATAGCCAGACGTTTGAGCTGGCCAAGGAGTGTTGGGCAGCTGTTCCTGAGCGTGGGTTGATGATCAGCCATAAGGCGGTATCCCGGATCGGTCTTGGTCTTTGTGAAGAGGAGCCTAAGCTCTGAAAGCCTAGGCATCTGTGCTAAGACATCCAGGAACTGCGTGGTGCCTCGTGGTACGTGGCCTGTCAGAACGAGTGTGTCAAGGTTCGGCCATTCCTGGTTGACGAGGTTGTCAAGGGGGCACAGGTCGACCGAGAGCTGGATGTGCTTGAGGAAGCCCGCCTTTCCGACTTTAAATAAAAGATCGGTAGCGGCGAATCGAGCGAGAATGTCGTTCTTGTATTTTTGTCGGTATTCACGAATGAAGTAGGTGCGTTCCGAATAACGCAGGTCGGAGGCACCTTCGCCGACTCGTACTGCTTCCGCTATGGGGACGATAGAGAGGCGATCAAGATGAAAGGAGGACGGAATTTTCGGAATCATGGATATGTAGAGGGGCGTGTCGTTCACAGAGAGCTCGCGAAGCGAGGTACACTGGACTAGTGCGTTGAGGATGGAGCTAGGGGGATAGAACGGGCAGCTTAAGTAGAAGCTTGAAAGACTTTTCATCTTGGGAAGTGCGGAGGTGAGTTTGTCCAGATGCCGAGGGTGATAGTCTCCTCCTGTGTAGTATCTGTCTCCCCAACGAGGAGGATTAGAATCCGGCCAGTCATCGGGCCAAACAAGAGAGAAACGCCTGTAAGAATTTTCCCCCGACAAGGTGAAAGGAAACCATGGGAATTGTTCAGCGAACGTGCACGCGATATATATCACCGTTTGTGCTTACCTGAAGTACCGCCAAAGAGACTTTGGGAAGAAATGTAAGCCCGTATCCTCATCATGCTTGTTGGCGTGTGGCCAGTGGACATCAGAGAAGATGACAGACAGTCCATTCTCCCTCATTAGCCGGCAGGTCATTGATAAATTCAGGATCGCATTAAAGTCGGAGGTATCGCGATAAGTCCTGAAAGCCTCGTTCATCAGGACGTACGAGACGTCGGCATCAAGGGTTGTCATAGTGCTAACAGCTCTTGGCCAGTCAGAGAGAGTGGCTGACAGGTAAGAAAGAGTTCAAAGCGAGAACTGCGGTATAAGATGTGACTGTGGAATGCAGAAAGGTGACGGCAGGCTGGTTATGGGACTCAGGTGGTTGTGTCGCCTCGTTAGCAAACAGATGCCATGATTATGGGGATCAGACCAGAAGCATCGGGTAAGAGGGAAAGAGGGAAAGGAAGATGTACCCTGTTTTCGATCTGGGGTTCAATTATTTTATTCAGGGATCAGCGGAGAGCAGATTTGATCTAATTATATGTACTTGGCATTCGTACCCACATCTTATCTCCCTTGTGTAGACGCTTAGACGGAATCGAGAATCGTTATTGATCAGTCATCTAACGTACAGTATACAGTAATCATCACTCCTTTGCGGCGTACTTCTGTGTCCACTCTTGGCTAACGCGTTGAGCATCCTTCTCGTTCTCCTTGTAATGCTTTGCAACATCCGTGGCAAGTGGGTCATCCGGATTCGGTGCACTCAGAAGCGCTTGTATAGAAAGAAGGACCGTGCGGATTTGCAGGGCGGGTGACCACTTGTCTGTAGGCAAACCAAGTCAAAAACGGGGCAGTCGCGTGCTCGCAACTTCTCACCTTTCAAGATGTCTAAGCAGATGCGACCGAGTTTATCTGGAAGGTAGGTTCAACTGACGAACGTAGTCATCTGAATTCGGAAAAGGTACCGATGTTGGGGTGATATATCTTCGTCAGAAACCGCACTTTCGGCGGAGCCATTGGGTACTCTTCCGGAAGGAACAACTCGAGCTTGAACACGCCATCTAAGGCCACCGATTATGGTGAGTGGGTTACAAAGACCTAGAGCCAAGATGACTCACTCTCGAACGGACTTCCACCAGGTCCTTCAATCGTTACGTCGAAATAGCGTAGATTATCTTCATGTGGGCTTGCCGTGATTCCAGGAGCAGGATCGGCTACTAGTCTTTCGGTCTCCTACATTTCTCACGTCAAGCACCCATAGCGCACAATTGCCTCGATGCCTGCACACCTTGATAATTCGCTATAAGCCGGAATTAAAGTCAGGTTGCTTGCTCTTAATCAAGAACAATACAACACGACGTACCTTCGGTAGAGACATCCTTCTACTCGGTCACCTGGTATATAGCGTCCAAATTAACGAGAAAGCGACGCTCAAAGTGAGAAAAAGCCCGGTCGTATAGTACAATCGCAGAGGTTGCTGTAGTAGCTGTTGTAAACGCTCGCAATCAGGACGCGAGGGTTTCTGACTAATCAATTGTGGGAACAAACTTCCTCATCAAGCATTCTTGCTTTCTGCAAGCTTCAGGCACTGCATTCGGACACGAGGCTGGATAGCTTCCTGCTCGAGGTCTGTTATGGCATTGCGTAGAAAATGATAGAAAGGCAGCGAACTCCGTGATCGTGCTGTGATACCGAGAAGGAGCCCGTCTGACTGTCTATCTTTTTCTATATCAACGCGTGGAACAGATCCCGAAGCATCTATACAGCAGGCGTGGTGATCTATGCGGTCATTTAGACCAAACGAACCCAGAAAATATGATACAGCATCCAAAAAAGTAGTTCCTTGTTCTAAGAACGTCTCTGTGTATATCCGGAATTTGGGTTTGAACGACTAACACCACCGCCGCCGAGGATGTGGCTTGATGCAAGCCAGCCCAAAAGTCGGATTGAACTGCTACCTCCAAGTTACTTTTGGATCAGTCGAAATTTTCCAGAGCGAAGAGAACTCTCGTGAACAATAGGTTCATTTGTTTCAAGCTAAAACGTGGCTAGCCCCAAATAAAATGGGCGACGGTGCTCCGCAATCCCCACCTTGTGAGGTGACAACGTCCCCTCCATCCCGCAACTATCTTTGCTGGGTGCTTTGCCGGCCGCGGCACGCGCATTTTCGTAGCGAAAGATCCGAGAGGGAGAAAGTTGAAGCTAATATTGAAGGAATGAGTAATCGGGTCAGTCAGGAACAGGCGTATCGACGTGATCATTCGACGCTTTTGGGTCCTATGAGTCGGAGGAAAGAGGAAACTTGCGAGGGTGTGCAACTTGACAGCTATGCGCAGTTAATCAGGGAGATCTATCTCAGTCGATAACCGTCGAGCCCGCGTTCCTAGGTAAATAGAGGTCGATGAAAGTACAGGCGCTACTGTTTAAACTTGACGAACCTGAGGATTCATTTGGGACTCGGATTCATTGATCGTTAATTTGGATTGTTGTCACCTCTTTGGTCATACTCTCGTAGCAAAGCAAAGCCAAACAATCGACATCGCCTCAGCCATGATGATGGACATTCGGTCGTCGTTGGCGCTGGTACTTACAACCTCACGGTGACTGCGAGTCGGTCTCCAGCAATGTCAGGATCCCTCCCAAGCTTGGAGGCCTTTGCAAAGGTTTGTTTTATCTCTTGTATTTTCTTCGCCGGTTGCTAACAGCTCGATAGGGAACATTTGCTACTGCGGCAGCGCTGTCTACAGTGGGTGCGTTTCAAGACCTAACCCCCTTTGCAGGCTGTGCAGGACTCAGAGAGCCATCTTTTCAGGCGTAGGGCTGCTATGGTATGGGCAAGGCTACTTGATCTATCCTTCGGCATTTCCGCCGGGCTCTAGGACAGGTAAGTGCACTCAGACTTTGTCTCTTCCGGTACTGAGATAAGCGCTTCTAAACACAGAAGTACCAAAACCCTCCGAATTTGGGCTACCATACGATGACTTGGAGCTCGAAACGTCGGATGGTATCAAGCTACGATGCTACTTGATGACGCAGAGAAAGACTCTCTCGAACACTCATCCTGAAGCAACGCCAGTAACTGCTGATGCATTCCAAACCGAAGACGAGGTGGGCGCCTAGGCACGCACGCAACTTTCATTTTCTCCGAAACTCACGTTCCTTCCTTCCTTCAGTACATTGCGAGCCGACCTACTGTCCTAATGTTTCACGGAAATGCGGGAAACCATGGCCACAGGATTCCGCTGGCCAAGATTTTCTACATGAAAATGCGATGTAATGTCTTAATGATGTGTTATAGAGGGTGAGTCTTTGTTCTTCTTGGAGTAGTCGGAGTAGTCTAACTTTGCACTCTGGCTAGTTATGGTCTCTCCGATGGCGCTCCCTCCGAGAAAGGTACGCATCTCCTCCAATGTATCCGGTCACCTCTTCTGAGATTCCGGGTTAGGTCTCTGCATAGACGCTCAAACAGGCTTGGACTACGTAACGTCCCATCCAATCCTTGCTCAAACACCCATTGTCGGTTCACCTTTCTCGAATTACCGGTAATAATCATACTGATTCTTGTAAAGGTTCTCTACGGCCAGTCGATCGGAGGTGCTGTCTCAATTGATCTCGCTAGCAAGAATCCCTCGAAGGTCTGTACCGTTTTCCGAACTTGCGTAGAGTCCATCCCTGACCATCCAATAGATTACCGCTCTCATCCTCGAGAATACGTTTACTTCATTACCAAACTTAGTTCCTCATGCATTGCCACTATTGGGACCCTTTGCCTTTCTGTGTCATCAGAAATGGGACTCGATATCAAAGATACCCTTGATACCCGCGACCACCCCCATCCTGATGTTGAGTGGCGTGCAAGATACCCTCGTGCCTAAAGAACATATGCGAGCGTTGTGGAACGCTGTGGCCAAGCGCGGCGAGAAAGTTACAGCCGGCGGGCGGGAATACAAAATCGGTCTGGAACATGCAAACTATGTTGAATTCGAGTATGGGACCCATAGTAAGTTGTCGAATCCGGCTCTCTCGGCCTTCGCCAGGCAACGTCCCTGCGTCTTCATATGTCTAATTCTACCCACGCAGACGATACGTGTGTTCAAACGGGGTACTGGTCAGCTGTCGCTGACTTCATTGCATCCCTTGGGGGTCCGCGGTCCAGTGATGTAAAGTCGAAAAGCAAATTCTAGATGGTGGCACCCATGCCTTGGGTGGTGATGAGCCATTCCCCATTTTCTCGATTGTGAAATTCTGCCATTCATGCCGCTTTTCTTTACTTATACACGGTGTCATTGCTCACTTGCCGTTGGATGAGCGCTCAGGGGCGGGTATCTACTGGGTATCGAGCAGCATGATACGACGTCGGTTCATGCCCAACCGGGTCTGACCCTTTCGAGCTGATATGATCGAAAGCAGCTGGTCAATGATTACGTTCGTCGGCGTGAAATTCAGACCGATGGACGTCATGTTGGGTTGCTAGCGAGGGATTGAATACATGGTATCTCCTCTGATTTATACGTACATTTCCTAATGTACAAAACACCTTGGCCAAAATGGACCTTAGAGGCGTAACATTTTTTCTTCAGCGTTGATGGAAACATATGACTCTGGTCTTGGAGAACCTCGGCGACTGGATTCAGCCCTAACTCAATTTACCTTCAGGAAAGGTTTTGCAGCGTAAAATGGATCGATCAGCTTATGAAACGATCAACGGCACGAGAGGATGATTCGCGTTCCATGGGAAAGTGTTTACGAGGTAATTCCTCCGTCAGCTTGACTGGACGATTCGCCAGGAAAGGCAACCGCTGGCTTTGGTTGACTAAGTATAGTACGCTTAGCCTGGATCATCCGTGCTATGATCGTGTTGCTTCGGACCTGAAGATCTGGACGAAACAGCCAGTGCGATGTGGTGGGATCCCACTTCCCCAAACGTACACGAACCATGCATTTGTATTCTGCTCGCTTCCAGGAGGCTGGATCGAGTTTATGCCGTCTCCATAGTCGTCGGAATGAAGCTCGAAGACTTTGCGGAGTATAGGCACATTTCGCGACAGTTTGCGATACCCTCAGGGTTCTCCTTAGGTATTTAAATACGAGGCCACCTTCGTCATAGTTCTCAACTACCCACCCTCCTTATCTTCACTGCGCAGTCGCGAATATTAATTATGTTGAAAGGTAAAGCATGCATGAACTGCAGGTGAGTCTCGATGCATCTGGACTATTATGCAACTAGACACTGATACCATCGACTCTAGACGCAGAAAAATCGTATGCATTCATATTGGCTACGTCTATTGCCACTCATGCTGACGATCCAACTTTAGAAATGTGATGGTGATAGACCATCCTGTGGTCAATGCGCCAAATCGAATGGCACCTTCGAGGACTGCGAGTATCCTGGGCCAGGTCCAACTCAGGTGCAGCTATTAGAGGAAAGAATATCTCACGTGCAGGATCGCATCCGTAAGCTTGAAAGTGGCGCAGACCCTATCCTCTCGAGTTATTCAGGGTCGGCCTCCCCACATGACTATTATCAACACCCATCTCCTCGGACACCACCTCGACAGTCAATGTCGTCCAGTTCAGGTATGATACTAGCCTGTGGCATCGACTTTGATAAATTACGGCGACTGACGGAGAACTCGATTCTATCATTCTAGGATCACCTCGTTCTTCGACGTCGAATGTGGCCCCATCTCCAAGGAGCGGACATTCACACGACCTACAAAGTGTCGAGCCTCCTCAGGAGGTCATGGTCATCCTGTGAGCGCCTATCGTTTTATGAATGAATTGTCGCTTACGATCTGGCAGGTTTGATGCTTTCTGCCGTCATTCGCACCACCTGGGATTTTTCTTGGACCTTGATCGTTTCCAGGACTCAATTTTCCTGCCCACTGCTCCGGGGCACTATGCTCGACCATGTCCTTCACTCATCAACGCTGTCTACCTCTGGGGTGTTCACTTTGCTTCGTCGAGCCAATCTTTGGGCTACGATGAAGACGTCTTCCTCAAGAAAGCGCTCTATCATTTACCGTCGGATTTAGCGAGCGCTCACCCGAGAAAAGTAGCACACGTTCTTCAGGCGGAGATTCTGCTCTCCTACTACCATCTCAGGATTGGGAAGGCCCTGGGTGGAAATTATCACGCCAATGCGGCAGTTTCATTGTTCCTATCTTCTGGATTCCACCATACTTTTTCGCCGCCGTGGCAAAATGGTGGCTCAAGTCCGACAAGATGCCCATCCCCTGACGAGCTGGCAAACAACGCCGCGGCTTCAGGTATGGATGCCGGAGAGTACTGTAGGACACTTTGCTCGGTGCTGGCATTGAATGCATATTGGGTGACCCTACAAGAGTCGCATTCGATGTTGTATGATATGCAGGACATCGGCATCGATACTCCAGGTCTCATGGACCAACAACTGGTACGTTTCAGATCAATCTGAGTCCTCACGGATTTTAAAATATTTCTGCAGCGAAAATTATACAATATCTCAGCGCAGAGAACTGTCGATTTGTTGAGTACATCATACATCGAAAAGGTGTCTTTCGTTACACTCTTGGCTTGCTCCGCTCTTCTTTTGGAAGACGCTACGAACCTCCAGTCCGCTTCGGGGCCGTCCCAATACAGCGGAAGCCTCGACGGACCGACTCCCGTATCGGCGGAAGCGTTCACTCGATTGGATTCCCTTATCGATGGATTCAAGGCCTATTTTCCCCTCATCATCCAAAGGGTGTCGACTCGCGCCGAGCAGGAGTTGTTCTTGGTCATTCAGCTAATGGCTGAGGCCGCCATTATCAAGCTACACACTACACGTGCCGTTCAAGGTGATCTGCAATCGCGAAGTAAATCACTATACTCTGCGCACACCATCTCTCTCCTGATGGAGAATGCCACGAGGGATGCTATCAACGGACAGACTGTGGCTGGGGTATGTGGCTCCTTCCGTTCGCAGAAAGGCATTCGGACTTACTTGTTCTCCATTAGTTGTTCTGCAGCGCCGCGTGCGAGGTGCTCGCTCGCGAAATTGCTATGCCAGACTCTGTGACAAGAGAAAACAAGGGACAGTGGAGTGGAGTGTTGACATCGCTCTATTCACAGATGATCTCTTGCTCGGGGACCAATGCATTCATGAGTAAGTATTTCTTGTGTTCTTTGTCATGAAAGTCCGGTCATCTGACGTTCTTACTAGGTTTCTTGGTCAAGCGTCTGTCGAAAAACCATCCTGATGCTTTTCCTGTTGACTCAGCGGCTCGATAGCATCCGTTTAGCAAATGATGCGATGTGATAGGTCGTAGAGATTTTCTGATTCTGCCTTAATCCGGTAGTATATCCATACATTTATTGTGCATAGTAACTTATTAACCTGTAACTTATACGTCATAATTAACATCTTTCATTCACGAACGGAGATAGAGACGAGGCGGGGTGCTATACACCGGAAATATCCATATATTTTTGACAGAATTTCCATTGATCCCCGTCCTCGAGAACCTCGTTTGCATGGCAATCGATGGTTTAATTCAATCAAGTTGAAGTAGGCCTGGGGTATCAATAGGATCTGTTGCGAGGCTTTCGACTGCGCAATGGCTGGACTCGGCAAAGCGGAGGAAAAAATGCTAAGAATAGCTCGACGGTAATAGTTATGGCTCGATCAACTTGAAAGAAGCTGTCCGGAAGCCATCGGACGCGGTCCTGCGTTCCCTGTACGAAGCGGATAGACGCTATCATGCAAAAGGAGAAGTAGAGTGGAAACGGCAAGCTAATTTGGAGCGGCTCACCTGAATCACACAAACATAAAACGACCCCTGTGGCAAACCTTCTCTTTGATAGCGAGGAGTCCGAGGCTTGTGCAGGATGCAATGAGGTCGCCTGCTCAAAAAAACTGACAAGAATCTGCTCTAGCTTGTGGGGAAAGCGACGGCTAACTCGCTATTTTTTGGACGCCGCGATGGTAGAAATGGTGGCCAGGTAATGCATGGGATCCTGGCTACCATAGATGGAAATGCTTACCGACACGTATGATATGTCATTGCAAGAAGTCAAGCTAAGGGACTGGGACTGGGTCTGGGATTTCCATCTCGAGAATCGAGTTAGTTCGAGACATGAGGGTCGCAAAAACCTGGTAAAAACCCTGTCCTCGGGCAGAGGTTTGCCCGAAGCAATTCTGACGATCGCAAGCCCTCGTATCAATGTGCTATTCCCGCATTGTAGACGACGCCCACGATCTCTGAACTCGCGCAAAGTTTGACTCGAGGGAGGCGTCATGCCGTGTCGGCGATAAATCCGAATGCGCCGAACAGGTGGCATTCACACTGGTCTCGGTCTCTGGTATGTTGACAGCTTGCACCCGACATTTATGAGCAATGAAACGATAATCTGCTGTAAATTGCAACAGCTTGGGTTCTTGTAGACGATGGAACAGCACCTGACTGTCTCGCAGAAGTATAACCAGCGCTTCTTGATCGAAAGCATGCAGTGAATTTGCGGTGTTAACGCCAGAGGCAGAGTATTCTGGTTGTCCAAAAATTGGCGACCAACAGCAATAACTGTGCAAGAAAAGACGCTGTTCGTTTCCGATGAAGATTCTATGAAAAGTGGTGTGCAGCAAGGTGGATGTATAAAACGAGCGCAAAGAAGTCCAGGGTTGGCAAAGTCACGAGAATTATCGGAGTCAATACCGAACAAATTTCGGTGACTCCATTCATCCTCCCTTCCTTTAGCCAACCACCATACATCGCAATGCAGGCTGCACTAGCTGCAACTAGGCTGTCTGTTCGCTGTTCTGCACGACGAGCAGTGGTTGTTGGAGGTCAACGCCATGCACTCGTTAACGCCGTGAGACGTCAAAATGCTGCTCCTTCTCGTGGGCTCCAAAGCGTTGCACAAACCGACCGGGTTGGTTTTGGCTCTCGTACGGCATCTGTACCATCTTCCCTGACAAAATTTTCTTAGGATACAATCACTCGCTTGCTCTATTCGATTGGATCCAAACGCGAGGTTGAGCGCTACCTCCGCATCTTCTCCTCAGCTGCAAACCCTTCTCAGCCTGCAAGATTTGCCGTCATTAAAGTCGGAGGCGCAGTCCTGAATAATGTTGAAGAGCTTGCTCTAAGTCTGTCTTTCCTATCCCGAGTTGGCCTCTACCCCGTTATTCTCCATGGAGCTGGACCCCAACTCAACACCATCCTCGAGAATGCCGGAGTAGTCCCAGATTATGAAGACGGAATTCGTATCACCGGTTAGTACATTATCTATTCGCTTGGGAAATGTATAGGACTGAAACTGGTTTAATTACGTCCACTATAGATGCTAAGACTTTGGAGATTGCTCGCGGTGTCTTCCTAGAGGAGAATCTCAAACTCGTTGGGGCTCTCGAGAGTATTGGTACCCGTGCACGCCCGATAACTTCCGGCGTGTTCACCGCCGATTATTTGGACAAAGAGAAGTATGGCCTCGTCGGTCGCATCACCAAAGTTGACAAGCGCCCCATCGAGGCTGCCATCCGAGCGGGTGCACTCCCCATTCTCACTAGCTTGGCTGAGACCCCAGATGGTCAAATTCTCAATGTCAACGCTGACATTGCAGCTGGAGAGATTGCCAAAGAAGTCGAACCGCTCAAGATTGTCTTCTTGAATGACAAGGGTGGAATGTTCCATGGAGTTACTGGCGAGAAGCTGGATGTTATCAACTTGGATGAGGTAAGTTCCGTAAGTTGGTGAACGCGTACGCATTCTCACGAAGTCTACCTAGGAATATGATAGCCTCATGAAGGAGCCGTGGGTCAAGTACGGCACTAAGCTAAAACTCAGGGAGTTCAAGGAACTCCTTGATCACCTCCCTCGCTCCTCTTCCGTTACTGTCATCTCTCCATCTACTCTTCAAAAGGAGCTTTTCACCGATAGCGGTGCTGGTACTCTCATCCGCCGAGGCTACAAGCTCTTCAAGCACAGTGACCTTGACGGAATTGGCCCAGACCGTTTCCGCCAAGTCGTCCATGACCGTGACCCCGAGGTCCTTGCTGGACTTCAAAGTGTCAGCGGCGTCTTGAACGACCTCAAGAAGGCTCCCTTCACCATCTATGGTGATGACCCTCTTGACGTTGTCGCTGTCGTCTCTCACCCCGAGGGCGAAGTCCCAGTCATGACCAAGCTCCTCCCCTCGCGCAGCGGCGTTCTCAACAACGTCATGGATAACGTTTTCAACGCAATCAAGAAGGACCACCGCAAGCTCTTCTGGACTGCTCAGGTCGACGACGAGAACCGCGCTTGGCACTTCGAGCGTGCGGATGGCAGCTTCACTCGTGCCGGCAAGAGCCTCTTCTGGTATGGCATCCAGGACGTTAGCGAGGTTGAGCGAGTCATCAAGGAGTTCGAGGCGAAGGGAAGGATCGAGAGGTCTTACCTCCCTGTCGGCCCTTCAGCTCCCCCTCACCGTGCAGCAGCAGCAGCAGGCTCTACTCCTAGTGGATCCAGGGCATTCTCCACTGTTGCTCGCCGACTCCCTGCCTCTGCTCGTGGATATGCCACCATGGTTGATCCTGAGCCAGTCAGCACTGACCCCAAGCGCGTTGCACTCATTGGTGCTCGTGGATTCACTGGTCAAGCTTTGACTTCCCTCCTCTCTGGTCATCCTTACCTGAACCTCACCCACGTTTCCTCCCGCCAGCTTGCTGGTTACCCTCTCACGGGATACAACAAATCCGAGGTCGTCTACTCCAACCTGTCAACTGAGGATGTCGAGAAGATGGAAAAGAACGGAGAGGTCGATGCTTGGGTTATGGCTTTGCCCAATGGCATCTGCAAGCCTTTCGTTGATGCTATCGACCGTGGTGCAGAGAAACGTTCAGCAGAGAAGAGTGTCGTCGTTGACCTGAGTGCTGATTATCGATTCGAGAAGGGGTGGACTTACGGTCTCCCGGGTGAGAAGTCTTTGTCTGCTATGTAAAATTGCTGTCTGTATTGATAACGATAAATTGTTTTGTTTTTTGCTTGGTTTTGTAATACCATGTGTTTTAGAGCTCTATGGACGTTCGGTTATTCGTGCTTCAAAACGTATCTCGAACCCGGGATGTTATGCGACTTCGGCACAGATGCTTGTTGCTCCCCTTGTGGACCATGTCAAAACTGGTGCACTTCCGACTATCTTTGGACTTTCTGGGTATAGTGGTGCAGGAACTGTTCCTACCACTGACCCAGATGGTCGGCCTTCATCTGCACCCAAGGTGACGCCAGAGAGCTTGGCTGGTGGCGTCAAGCCATACTCCCTCACCGACCACATCCATGAGCGGGAGGCAGGGTTCCACCTTTCGACGCTCCTGAAAACTCCGGCAAATCCTCTCAAGGTTGCGTTCGTTCCTGCTGTAGCACCTTGGTTCAGCGGTATCATCTCCACAGCCTCCATCCCTCTCAATGCGAAGATGACGGCTCGGGATGTTGCTCATCTGTTTGAGACGAAGTATAAGGACGACAAGCTTGTCAGGATCATGAAGGAGGTTCCTCAACTGCCGAACATTGGAAACAAGCATACTTGGGCCGTTGGTGGGTTCCAAGTGCATAGTGAGGGTGACCGTGCTGTGATTGTCGTGAGTTTCGCTCTGCTATCAATTATGCTGAGCGTCCTTGCTTACATGTCTTTTAGGGCGGATTGGATAATTTGCTCAAGGGGGCTGCCACACAGTGTTTGCAGGTAAGTAAAGACGAAACAAGCTTGTTTCTCGAGACCGATCTCATTGCACTATAGAACTTGAACTTGGCCTTGGGTTACAACGAATACGCAGGCATTCCCTTGGATTGAACTGGAGGAAGAGCGGGAGAGGAACCACACAAAAAGCTTTCAAGGACTGATCTATAATTTCTTGCATCTGTATTACAACCATAGAGCCAATGAAGCTACAACCTTTATGTACATGATCCTCGTGGACGCTGATGAATTCTCATATCAAGACCAGAATCACGGCCGAATTTGTTTGGCCTTGGGTGGCCGCATCACTGCCACGATACTGTCAGTGTGAGCAATCTCATCAATCGCAGCTTCCACGTCCTCAACCGCGACTGCGAACCTCGGAATCCTCTCTCTTTCTCGAGCTTTGGCGCTGAATTGGGGTGAAAAAGATGTTGACAAGTCCGACAACCTCGAGCTGGATTCGACCATCCCCCATAGAAACCTTGGTCACCCGAGCTTGTGAACCATCCCTCCATGAACCAAATTATGCACAGCATCTTGAGGTTGCGGAATATATCAACCAGAAGAAAGCAAACAAGTTAGTATCTCGGGTACTATGGAATTGGTACTATCTGACACGTTGATAGCCCGCGGGAGGCCGCGATGCTCATTGCACGTCTAGCAAACCACCGAAACCCTCATATTGCCATCCTCGCGCTTGCCCTTCTGGACACACTCGTAAAATCATGCGGATACCCATTTCACCTCCAGATAGCTACCAAAGAGTTCCTCAATGAACTCGTTCGTCGATTCCCCGAACGGCCTCCCCCATTCCCTGGACCAGTCATGTCACGCATTCTTGAGCTTATCCACACTTGGAAGGAGGGAATCTGCACAGAGTCAAGATGGCGAGAAGATCTTGGAAACATCAGGGATATGCATAGGTTGTTGACTTTCAAAGGATATCGATTCCGTGAGATTCGACAACAACAACGGGATGTAGTTGATGCAGCTGCCGTACGTTCGTCTATTTTCGCTCCGAGTCTTTGGGCTTACATACAAACAGAACCTCAAATCAGCGGAAGAATTGGAGGAAGAAGACCGTGCAGCTCAATCCGCTAAGCTCCAGGAGCTTATTCGTCGCGGCACCCCAAGAGATCTTGCTGCTGCCCAAGAGCTCATGAAAGTGTTAGCTGGTGCCAACCCAGACGCAAAGCCTGACTATCGCACGCAAGCTCTTACAGAGCTCAATAAACTTGAGCAGAAAGTCATTTTGCTCAACGAGATGCTCGATAATGTGGATACCGCAAAAGGCGAAAGATTTGCTTCAGGAGATGCTTATGACGTGAGTACCATCATATCCATGTAACTGTCTTTGCTAACCCGTCGTCCAGCAAGTTTCGTCGATCCTTTCAGCAGCACGACCGAAAATTCAGAAGTGGATTTCTGACGCCCAAGAAGATGATCCCGAATCGCTAGATACCTTCCTCCAAATCAACGATCAGATAAACACCGTCATTGCTCGTTACGATGCATACAAGAAGGGAGATTACACTTTCGCAGCGAACCCTATACCCGCCGAAGTCTCTGCTGCAGCTGGTGCAGATTCTCTCATTGACTTCGACTTTGATGCCCCTGCCACCAATACCACACAAGCACCAACTAGCGGACCCGCTGATCTTGCGGGACTCTTCGCGTCACCAGCCCCTCCTGCTTTGACGAACCCGGGCAACCAGAACATCTTCGGTATGTTGGGTCAGCAGCCTCTCATGCAACATCCTCAAGCATCAGCTCCAACCCCTTTCAATGGCGCTGGATCAGGCATGGTTTGGGGTTCGCAACCGACAGGCTCAATACCCGGTGTGTCAAACACGCCGCCAGCGGCTATTCGTCTTGGCACTCCTTCCGGTACTCCTGGTTCCAGTATAATCAACCATTCTACCGGTGGTTCACCAGCGCCGAACTACTTCAATCCGAACAACGGAGCTGCACCAAGGGGTCCAGTCCAGATGGGTGGTATGGGCGGAAATTTGGGAGGATTGACTATGGGAGCTACTATTGCACAAAATTCGGGTATCATGCAGCCTCAGAAACAGACTACCCCTGCCAATCCTCCTGCTGCGTCGACGACTTCGCAAACGCAAACTCAGCAAGGGAAAGACCCATTCGCTGATTTGGCTGGATTGTTCTGATTCTTAGTCGTGGAGACGTGTTGTTGACTTACCAGACAGTTGTTGATTTCATAGGATGTAATTTATCAATCGAAGAAATACCTCTTCACCCTTCAAAGTTGATGAAAAGAAAGTGCCATTTGCGTGGATCGAACTCCTGCTCTTGGAGTTGTGCAAGCCCCAAGGCCGATGCGTCCAGAGGCGCCTACCAAATCAGGAAATCGTTGATCCGGTTTTTGATCTGTCCTTGCCGAAGAAAACAAGAGCGGTGGCTTGCCACTCGATAACAATGGAGGTCGAAATCCTTGGAAACCAAGCTCCTCCTCTCATTTACCTAGAAGGTATTCTGACGCCTCCTCACTCTCACTTGCCGATACAAACTCACCACAATCGACAGAATACTCGGAAGGGGCGGTGAAACTTGCAAGTCCTTCACGTGAGGTTCATGAAAACGACCACCCACAACCAATTTGTCCCGTGCCTCCTCGCTTGACGACAATGGCCTAAGCTAGCTGTGCACGCCTCATGTTTTCTCTGATGGTCTGTCACCATTCCACCCATTTCTGGACGTTAAGAATTACTATGAAAGGTAATTATTTGTATCGGCTAGAAAACATGGGTGCAACCAATCCATGATTATTCCCTTATGCACCTAGTGGTCTTTGACCCTCGACGAAAATTGCCATACAGAGTAATTTTCCCCAAGAAAAGTGGGATTGGTTTCTGGAGAGGGTAATTTCTAGTTACACCTTCAAAAAAGTGGGTAGAACCAATCCAACTTTCCTGCCCCTCAGGAATTTGGTTAAATACGGGGCCATGCATCGCCCATTTCGCTCAAGCACCCGCTTTGAACTCTTCTGTCCTCCAGAAGAAGTCCTTTGTCCTATCCTCTACGCAATTCAGCATTTGTCTCCCCCGATCTTGATCTAAGACTCGGATCCAGCTATGCCCGTACGTCATTTCTTCGGCGCCTCTTATTATATCGCCACTAATTGTTCTTCCTTTTTCTAGCGACGCGTTGACCACCGTAAAGTTGCCTGCGACGTCTGTGGTAAAAGGCTCAAGTACAAAAGCGACCTCGACCGCCACATGGTTATTCACGATCCCACCTTCAAGGGGTGAGTCTTTCAAATCTCTCCTTCATGATTAAGCGGAAGCTCATTCGTCCGTAGATATCCTTGTCCAGTTGCCGGCTGCCCTAGGCGATTCAGGCAAAGGGGCAATATCAAGTCTCATCTGAATACCCAGTGAGTATATTAGCCACCTGATATCTTAGAGCGCTGTCTGACCTGCGCCACCTAGCACTGGTAAAAAGACCTTTGAGTGTCACTTCTGTGACAAACTCTATGCCGACGCCGCCTCCCTCAGCCGCCACGAAACTGGTACCCATGGCCGCAGTCGACAGAGAGAAGCAAGGGAAGCACGAGCACTGGCCAAAGCATGCCAGCAGGCAGAGAGACTGGCACGCAAGCGTGGCCGTCAATCCCTGCGCAAGAAGCCGGTCTCGAACGAAGCATCGTCTCCCCGAAAGACGCGCAAAACAGCTTCAAAGAAAGTAGTGGCATCGTCCCCGCCTCCTCCCTCTTCCCCTGTCACGGTCTCTGTCCCCTCTACTCCTGCTCCGACATACACCGAATTCTGCGACTACTCTCAGGAGCAGACTCTTTACCAGACGGCTCAGGTGGTGCAACCGGTCATGAAACATCAACAACTCCCTTGCTACCCGGAACAGCAATACCAACCCTCATGCGACTACCAGCAGTCGACCTACTCTCAGGTTCATCGAGGATGGCAGTCACCTTCTGGGTATCAGCAGTCCCCATGCTCCATGGCAGCCGAGGAGGCGCACCAGCAGGTGTACAACGAGCAGTGGATGTCGTGTCCGACAAACCAGCAGGCGTATCCGCTTTGGGCGCAACCTCAAGAGTCTGAATTGAGCCACACTGCTGAGGCAGCCGCTGCTCAGCTTCAAGTTCACTCCCAATTCGCACCGTCCGTCTCCACTCCCTGTGAAGTCCCCTACACAGAACTCGTCTCGACTTCGGACTCCTATTATCCTCCAGCTAAGCATTCGCCCACCCAAGGGACTTACTCCTCCGGCTCTCGATTCGGGAACCTTTCTGGTCTCTCACTTGATCACACGCCTGTTGCGCCGCTCGACAATTGGCCCTCTTGTCCCACCATTTCCGTTTCTCTAAACGTTGGGGATTTCACCAACTACCATCCTTCCCAGTTCAGCTACTACGCGAACGACTTCCTTCGAGAGGCCGGTGAATGCTTCTAGATGAGCAGTTTTGTATATTTATACTTTACATTCGGACTAAATTGTACTTTTACTATTCATCTATTTTTACTGTATGTTCACATCTTGGCATTGTTTTTGTTCCCCCGGAAGTACGATACCGTTCAAGTTGTTGTTGTAGATTAGATACCGCCCACTCCTCATATCACTAAAGGATTTCTTTTGGACAACTCCAGTCTCCCGCTTATAAGTCCTATCCAGGTGAACTAAGAAAAGCATCAAATTCCACTACACCAGTCTTTTGCTAAGCTCTATTTTCGACGCGTTATACCGAGTTTCAACTAAGCCAGGTGGTCCATTTGTTAGCCTGGCCTTGTATGACCTGAGCCACTTCTCTCGCGACGATACGATCTGCTTGCTCGCTTGGGTGCAGTTCATCATACCTATACAGCCAATCACGTCAGTAGGATTCGATGTTGTTCTGAGAAAGGGATTCACCAGAGGTAACTATCGCGAGCAGGGCCATTGACTGTTGTGCAGACGCTAGTCGTACCGCCGACCTGGAAGACGCAAGAATTCACAGCTCCAGTGACATTGAAGGGCACAGTTCCGTTGAGATAATTTGCAGGATCGGAGTAGATGTCGGTGAAAAGAGAATGGGAGTCGAATATGCCTAATAATAGATATCGCCGTCTGAGAAAGTGCGCGAGAGAACGAAGTGTATTGGTACTCACCGACATGAGCGCCAGAGAGTTTGGGTGCGAGATCTTGCAACATGAGCTTCGTGAGCGCATTACCTGAAAGCGCCATCTCCCTCATGAAGAGGCTCCACTCAGTTGCATTGCGAGCGTATGTCCAGAATCGATTCGGATATCCATACTCGTTGTACAGGATGGTCTTCTCCAGTGGTATCATCTGCGAAGATTCATCAAGTCGTGAGCGAGATTCAACAGTAGTATTGGAAGGTGCTCACATTTTGGAAGAGGAAGTTCCTTGCCCCATTGTCATAAAGTGTTTGCACCCAATCGACCATGCAAGTGGTAACATCAACCAGAGACGATTGTCTCTCCGTCAGGAGAGCACTAACACCAAGGTCGTTCGTCCCGATCCATAGAGAATATATTGTCTCGTTTGAGTTGAGAGCAAGAGTCTTATTCTTGACCGCGCCGAGGTAGGCCGGAATCTGACTCTCGAAGACAGATGGGAATGGTCGAGGAGTCAATTTGTTGGAGCACGTTCCACCGGATTTAGCAAATGGGTATAGAGTAGCATTGGCATATCTTGTGGCGTAGACTGGCCAGGCTGTTCCGCCGTCTCCTACGCTGACGATATCAGTGTAGCTGTCGCCGAACGTCACCAAGTTTTTGATTTTGAGCCCTTGAATGCCAGCTGCGTGGGCAACTGAGGCAACAGCTAGTGCCAGGCCAACTGCGGATGTGAGAGTCTTCATAGCACAGGGGTATGTTGTACGTTGTGGCCATTCGCGGTCGGGTTTTTGTACTTCCTTCGAAACTATCCACTGGTAGGCCTACCAGGCGGTACGGACATCGCTCAGGTCATCACGGGATACCGAAGGGTGAGAAGTCGACGGCATGGAAGGACCAGAGAGAATATTTTGGTTCAGGATTTGCTCTGGTCGCAGTGGTGGGTGGCGAGAAGAAGGTGGTACATGCTCGCCTATCTTGAGCCAACACGGAGTTTCTGGTCAGAAGATCTAGTCAGTATTTCTGGAATAGGTTATTTCCGGCCCGCCTCAGGTATTCGAGCCGTCCGCTGGGTCCGTTCATTGCATATTCGTCCGTGGTCCGTAACTTTTTATGCAGTCGTAGGCGGGCTGAGCTAAAATCGGATATATTTTCTCTGTGGAGCAGACAGAACGAAAGGAATAATGATAGGGTAACCGCCACTGAGCCATCCGAATTTCCAGCTTCCACCCTCCGGAGGTGCGATCCGATGGGGACCATTCACCATGTCGAACAGCCAAGCTTAGCTCAACCAAGTTGTCCACTGGTTTGGTCGGCCTTGGATAACTTGGGCAATTTCCCGAGCCACGATGCGATCCGCTTGTTCACTTGGGTGTAATTCATCGTACCTGAATGTCAAACCACCCTTAGTATACACTCTTTTCATTTCAATGAAGGCACTCCACTCACCACAGGTAGCTATCGACTGCGGATCCAGTAACTGTCGTACAGTCGCCTTCAGTTCCGTCGATAGGGTAGACGCAGGAGTGGATGCATCCTGTGACGTTGGGCTCTACCGTGCCGTTGAGGTACTTCTTAGGGTTGTTGTACATGTCGGTGAAAAGAGAATGGGAGTCAAAAATACCTAAGGAACAGTTAGATGTCAGGGCTAGAATAGATTATACCCGGTACACACCAATGTGAGCGCCTGGAAGGGTGGGCGCGAGGTCCTTCAACATGAGCTTTGTAAGCGCGTTGCCTGCGGTGGAGGTTTCTCTCATGATAAGATTCCATTCAGTGGTATTACGCTCAAGCGCCCAGTATTGATTCGGGTAGGAATCGGCAGAGTAAATGAGAGTCTTCTCCAGGGGAATCATCTATATATACGTCAGTTTGAATGCGAGTTGAATACAAACGACACTGAATGAATCACGCACGTTTTGGAAAAGGAAGTTCCTGGCGCCACTTTTATAGAGCGTCTTGACCCAGTTGACCATACAGGTCGTCACCTCGACGAGGTTAGACTTGTTGTCAGTGAGAAGGGCACTAACACCAAGATCATTGGTGCCGATCCACAGGGTGTATAGGGTTTCTTGAGGGTTGAGGATTAGTGAATGATTGTGCGTCTCTTGGAGGTAGAGAGGGAGCTGGCTCTCGAAGAGTGAAGGGAAGGGGCGATACGTCAAATCATTGGAGCAAGTCGCTCCAGCTTTGGCAAAGGGATGTAGTGAGACCCTGGCGTATCCTGAGGCGTAGGTTGGCCAAGCTGTTCCGGCGTCTCCAGTCCAATCCACCGAGGTATAGCTGTCACCAAAAGTCACCAGGTGCTTGATCTTCGAACGAAACCCGAGTGCATCGGCAGAGGGTAGTGCGATCAGCGCAGCAACCACTGTTTGGACGAAGATGTTCTTGAAAGGCGCCATGGTGGTCAAACTTGGGCAAGTCGGGCTTTAAGCTTGAAAAAAGTCAAAATCGAGGTTCTTCCGCCTTTTCAAGCCCTCGACCACGCGACTTCGGACAATCTCTGCTCGCTAGCCATCATCATGAGACCACGACCCCTTTCGACGGTGATGCGACCGACGAGGCTGTTGTATTCTTGCTCATTCCATGAGTAACGTCGGCGAAATTGGTAAAGATATTGGGATTGCGCGGAGTTTGTATATTCTGGTGGTGGGAATTTCGAGCTTCATTGCGAGTAGCGCCCGTTTCGCCAAATTGCTGGAACATTTTCTGTGGTAGCACGAGTTCATCCTTATCTTCCCAAACGCACTTGAGGCGCGATACAAAGTCCAGCCCCTCGCAGGTTCGTCTCAGCACATTGTGATGTCCACCAAACCGAGCTCAGGGACTCCGGCAAATTTATATTTACCTCCTTCTACATGTTCGGCCTGGGGTTATTCCGAGAATCCAACGATCAGTTCACACCCTTAGATTCCATTCAAGGTTAGTACTTCGGTGTGTTACTGTGTGTGTGTCGTGAGGCGTCGTGGCACGGATCGTCAAGAAGCACTTAGCGAGAGTCCTAACCTGCTGCAATCCTGAGCGGTTGAACCATCTTCATGGCTCAGGAAATCCTCAATCCCTTGGAGCAGCTTGAACAGGCCAAGTGCTGCGTGTCTGTGGGCGTGGTAGACGCCAGGCTGACACACAGTTACTCTTTTCAAGAGCCTTGATCATCTACAGTGGACTCACACATCCGTGATAGTTCAGGATAGGACAGGATAGGACTCAGGCTGATAGGCCGGTGTTTAAAATCGATTTATGATGGCCTATTTTGCGCCCATATCAGCCAACACTTTCCTATAGCGGGCTTTCAGCGTCAGATATGCAGACAGATGCAGACATCCGGCGGTTCAAGACGTCCCTTGAAGGCTTGGGCCCAAGCCACCAAACGGGACCTAGCTGCCATATCGTCACGCCACTGACCTATCACGGGAAAGCCGATCTATATTGTGGCTGAAGCAAGTTGACCTAATGGGTCCCACTAATAGACGGCAGGCATGTTCACAGTTTCGTATTCTGGCCTATAAGTAGGCAGGGGATCTGCTTCCGCCATCGTGCATCCCTCCTCCCTCCGAGTTCGTCGCTGCCGCTCTGCCATGTCTTCATCGGACCTCTCACTGAAATGCCTCGCTTACCTCGCGACTGCAGCCTCGGTGCACGTCTCGCTATCTCCTCCTAACCCGCCAGTGAAGAAGGACCGTGCTGTGCCCAACACGATGTTCGAGAAGTTCATTCAATCCATAACGTTCATCACGAAGGTACGACGCATATCCTACTATATGAACTTCAACTTCGACTGACTCTTTTCCTCGTAGTCAATGGTATGGACAGCAGTGAGCTGGGACCTGTTCGTCAGCGTCACCAGCTATCTGCTCCAGGGGTCATCCGATGCGCTCGGTTCGGTCTTTGTGACCCAACTATGCGGCGGAGACCCAAGTACCCTATGGACTGTCCACCCCATCATGATAGCTGCAAGTTTGACAACTGTCTTTGCCGCTTTCCTCAGGGCCTGGTAAGTTTATATGAACTTTGCTTCTAGCTGAAACAACTCAAACTGACTGACGTATTCTCTCCTTTTCTCTCTCTCTTCTTCGGTTCACGACTTCTCCCCTCGTTTGCTTCATTTATCGCATGGACTTGGCTCGGCAGGTGCTTCAAATCCCTCGGAACCCTCTTTACTTTCGAAATCTCGATCCAAAGTGACCACACCCTTGTCACTTCCGGCCCTTACGGTTGGGTCCGGCATCCTTCCTACACCGGCGTCTTCATGACGCTTCTCGGCTCTTCCGCACTTTGGACCGCTCCCGGTGGCTGGATCAGGGAATGTGGCACTCAGCATTTCCTTCTCGTCGGCGCTTTTGTATTGGTATGGACCTCCAAGTGTCTCATCGCCATGAAGGGCACTTTGAAGAGGATCACTATTGAGGACCAAGCCCTGAGGAAGGAATTCGGTCAGAGGTGGGATCAATGGGCAAAGAATGTGCCTCAGGTCCTTATCCCTTACCTGCTGTGATGTCGCCTCTTTCTACCCGAAAACGTGGTCCACACTAGCGGTTCATTGGTTCCTTTCATGTCTTTGACGCGACATCAATGTATCGAGACGCCATGGATTTAATGAGGAGTTCTGGAGCCCGGAGGAGGGTGCTCCGGTAAGTTCGAGTATTAGTATAGTCTAGGTAGTATTAGGAACGTATCATGTATTCATCGTTGCCGTTAATCCTCATGTAATGTCCCTGAAACGGATTGACCGCGGTTTGTCGTGAGTTTTTATAGGAGCGTATTGGATGTCGAGGCGACCCCGTTTAGCCTACCACTGCCAGTGTGAGATAGCTTGGATGAAGCAGCATGCTACATGTACGGCAGCTGATCTCAAGTGACCACTAAATTTCAAAGGGTCGTGGAAATCCGCGGCCAGAGAGCACCTGCTACATACTATCTGATAGGCTAGTACGTTCCATTCTAGTGGTATCATGCGTCATCGTGTAATCTGTCATAGTATTGGGACTTTATCCAGTTATCCAAAAAATGTATACATACAACATATCGTATCCGGAATATGGAACAAAATAGTGACATGATGGAGGAAGTAAACAATGTCCATGATGGATCCAACATCACGGTTTTTCTCCTGAGCCTTCACTTCAGCCCTAATCACGCCGTCCCATGTCTCTTCAAGGCCGCTGGAGGCTTCAGTGTCCTTCTCTCCTTAGCCAACTTATCCGCGATGGCCTGTACCACCGTGCCCGCCTCTCCGTCATAATCCTCTTCCAACGTCCTCTTGATCAACTCCTCCATGGTATAACCATCCTCCGAGCGCCGCATGCTCAAACTCCCGGGGAAAGCGGTCTGCGGGACCCCAGTAGGCACTGTCGGGAGTCGTTCATTCTGGATGTCAAATCTTCGACTAAGAGAGGAAAGTTGAAGTGTCAGTGACATGTAAGTGAAGGCCAAGAGAAAGAATACGCACGCTTCATCGAATGAACGGATGGATTTGCCCAGCTGAGCACCCGTGACACCAAGCTTTCTGTGTCCTTCCGCTGAATTAGCCTGCGGGTAACTATTATTGAGGGATAACTCTGTCGCATTCTCGGATTCCTCTCTGTTGACAGTAAGCGGTCAGTGATAAGAATTCATCTCAGAGACGAGGAGCTGGCGCACCTGAGCATCTCGAATATCCTCTGCATCTTTCCGACAGCGAGAATTTTGTTTTTAATTTCTTCTCTTCGTTTGAGGGTCTCTTCAGGTGATGCACCAGGTTCAATGGCCTCTTCGGGATCGGCCTCGGAGAGTTCTTCCTCGCTGCAAATGCTCAGCACTGCAAGTAACATTTCCGTGACTTTACACAGCGTGATACGATCAGTTGCCTGACTCAAGCGCATACTGAAATAAAACCTTACTTTTAGCACCCACAAAGGGCAAACTCCAGGTGAAAGCATCAATAAAGTTAGGCAACCAATAAGGATGCGAACTGTAATTGAACTGTCGAATAGTGATGTTCTTGTTGGCATATTTGAGAACCGCACCACGGTTGTGGTATACATCGAGGTAATTTGGAGCTGAAAAGATCGTGATTACGGAGGGGAACTTCTTTGTTGGAGTTTTCCTGTGCATGGTGTATCTGTTGAGATACTAATCAGTCTTCTTTCGACTTGATGAAGAACATTGGATATAACATACCCAGCATCTTGTGCCTCATGACCACGAATGATTCCTAGAAGCCCATTCCGCTCCAAGAACTGACACGAGGCCTCATATCTATTGAAGGAAGCGTTAGTCTAAATCTTTGTGCATGTGACGTCAACAAAGGAACATAACCTACGTGAAGAAGAAAGAACAACCGCGAGTTCCGTTATGTAGGAATGTTGTACCAGGCGCGAGGCCTGGTCCGTGCTGAGAGGGTTCTTGTTCATGACCATAGGTCGCCACTGGATCCGACCAGAGTAGGTCACACAATAGTCCGTGGTTCCCGGGTTCTTGGAATCGATCCATCTATGTGGCAGAATGGGATGTGAGCAAGAGAATATGCAAATGGTAGATCACAGGGTGAGGGGTGGGATAGAGGATGAGGTAGGGATGACGCACATTGTGGATATCTTTGAGAGTGATGAGTTGAGGTGAAAGACCACCATGGACACAGAAGAATCGGCCATCGACGAGGGCGGTGATGGGAAGAGCGTGGAATGATTCAATGCAGGCTTCGTACACTGCGGAGCCATACTTGTGGAAGCCTGTTGAACAATCAGCGTCTATGCATTGCAAGGGTGGAGCAGCATACATTCTCGTTTGAAGGTGAAATATTCCGTGAGATGTCGGCATTCGTGGTTTCCGCGAAGCAAGGTGATTTTATTTGGATAGCAAATTTTCAGGCTGTAGAGATAGATCAGGCACTAAAAGTGGTGTCAATGGGAGACTGCAAGGTCAAAGATGATAAACGTGCCTCGATGCCAAAGCTACCGCGATCGACGTAGTCTCCCAAAAACAGGTAATTGTTCTCCTCCATGCTTCCTCCAACTTCAAACAGCTTCATTAGATCGTACTGCAGGGTGTTGTCAGGCCAAGAAATTTGCTAGTTCTAGATAATACTTGCATATTGGCCATGTATGTCTCCGCATACTGCAAGAGCCGAGTTAGATGGATAAGGATAAAGAGGGGTTCAGTAAACTCACTGGTAACAGGGCTCTTCACATCCACCAAATTTGGTTCCTTTGCCAGTATACTTGTTGCATATCTGACAATATGGAGTGCTTGGGCTTCAGTCAGACGACCTTCACGAAAGAAATGGTCTTTGAGAAATCGAGGATTTGGCTTCCAATCTCGAGAGTCGCGAGGAAGTTGGCCGCGTGTATCCTTGAGGTAAAGCTCGGCATCGGTTGGTTTATGAGCCACGGGTTGAGGAACCTAAATGAACGAAGTTTAGCGCCGCCTAGCCTCGTGCTGAGTAACGAAACCCTTGACGAACATTCTTGACTGGTCGTTCTGTGAGATTTGTTGGTATCTTATATTGCGCTGGTATCCCTGCTCTTGCCAACGTCTGCGACTGTGTTCTTGAGTGGGACGCCATAGGTCGTGTTTATGTTGAGAGGGCAACTGCAGCAATTCAGTCGGCACCCATCAGATCATCGCGGTGAAGCGCCTGTCGAATTGTATTTGTCCATGCTTGTCCTCCTTGGGCGCTGCTCTGTATGCAGGCTGAGCTCGACGTTCACGGCGACGACGAGCAAGGGGGATCGGGGAAACATTGGCAAGCTTAAGCGCAAGCGTGGGTTCCCCTGGGGGTTTGTCAGATAGATGGCACCAATCTCGCATACGCTGCCTTCTCATCTGTCGTGATAATCCAAGGCTGTGCTTAGCATCATGCAGCGCCTTGGACTTTTACTATGATGAACCCCCAAAATTCTTCGGATGAATGGACCGGAAGAATTCAATAGCTTGCTCCCTTTGGATGAACTGTTCACTTGTCCATTTGGCAGCCCATGTTGGGCAGAAATGCTACATGACAGGTGCCTTCTCACTCTATGTCGATTCTGGGTGTCTAGACTTGACTTTCGACGGAAGGAGACGTGGCAGGTGAGTACTATGAACATACCCGGCGGCCTCAGTGGTTCTATACGGGTCCACAGGGTAGAAGCCGCCACTAATTACGATGCCAATCACCTGTCTCCTTGGATAGCCGGCGGTCTCTTCGATGGTGGCAGAAGGAAAGACGAGTAGAATGGACGTCGGGCCATGCCACAGGTACGCTACAACCTGCTACCTCCTTGAAGGCTTTTGAAAGGGAACACGCAGAATGAGTTATTGCAACCCGTACCAACGGTGCTCCGCGCGTCTGCGGTGGACCTGTATGGGCGGGATGGCTTCCTGTATCACCACTAACCGCGAACCAGATCAGCCTTGTCAGCGATACGGGGTAGTGGTGAGCAGTTATTACACGTAAACTTGTAAGTCGAGTCCGCCAAACCCCACCGACGTTCAGCTAAATCTACCAGTTGTGCCGAGTTGGTACTTCTATGGAAGGAGAACCTCAGCCTGTCCAACAAAATTCAGGCCGGAACCCCATTTTATGACTCTTCCTGGAAGAAAGGCGATGGTCCAAGCATATCCACCCTTCAACACGCATGATAGGCAATAGCAAAGCGTGGTCGTCGACTGCAATCTACTCGGTGCAACAACACAACCTGCAAAATGTGATTGAGACTGGTAAGAATCCTGTTCTTGGCGTCGCATTTATAGCAAAATGCTTACTCGCTCCATTGAGAGAAATCACTCTTGATTTCAAGCTTCCCCGTCGCGTCCATGAGCGACAGAAATTCCCTGATTTTCGATTCTACATCTTCAGCCTTCCAAGTGGCCCCAGAATAAGCCATGAAGTGAACGCGGAGTCGCAACTGGGATAACGCTGGGAATTCTGGACCAAGTATTCGTCCAGACTCGACCAGTCCAGGCTATAAATACAGACGACAGGATTGCCTGCCATAATAATGTGAAACTCGAGGGTTTGCAGATTTGGTGAGTCGACTGTCCTCAGGATCTCGAGAACCCAATCAGTAGGAAATTGGCGGTGCTCGTGAATTGCCATTGGTAGCATCTGGAAGTATGTCAAAGAGGTATTATGCTCCAGGGTTAAGGGGAAGAATTGACCTAAATTAGAGACGATGTTAGCCAGGGGTAGGGATAACGAGATACCATTCATACCTGTGTACTCGCTTGGATATTGATCAACGAGATCTGGAAATAGAAAAGCAGGTGATTTCATAATCAATTTTTTAACTCCTGAACCCGTATATTTCAATAGTTGATTGTCCGGTTCAAATGTATCCGTTAGGGAATTCGGCGAGGGCGATCGCTCGAATTGGTTGTAGATCGACAATTCCTCAATCACCAAAGTCGCTTGTCGAAAATATGGGAGTAATGACGGTAAGAAAAATGACGGGATCCTGAGACGGCGAAGCCCATGGGAGATGGCAAGGCCGTTGTGAGCTTGAGGTAAGACAGGATTGCCTCGTACACGGCTATGAGCTTCAAAGCTAAAGGTATGGAGCCGAGGGAAGCTCGATGCAAGTGCGAAGTATTCGGGATCCGAGAAATCGCCATCCACCATGATCAACTCTTCGATCTCAGGGAAGTATTTTGTCAAAGCGTTCTTTTGCCTTTCTATCGGCACAGATCTGAGGCCGTCGAGGATGAGGGTAATTGGGTTTATAGAGAGACGAGATAAGTGTTCTATGTATCGATCCACCTTCTCCTCGTCTCCTGGGTCCCAACTGACCGAATGCGGCCAGCGTATGAGCAAGCACTGGATGTATTGCTTAAAGGTGCAATTTGGGTGGGAAAGGCCGTCTATCAACCGGTCGACGGAGTTCCAGTTGAAAGAAGCCTTGTCAGGGTGCCTGTGTTTGGAAATCGGGAATGGGAAAGAGGTCCAGAAGAGTTTTCGAGACTGTTTAAGCCATGCTCTGCATACCAGAGCACATTGATACAGAGGCTCATAGGAAGTTGGAAGGTACTGTTGCTCCGCTTGAAACCAAGACCCAGACGTCCAAGGAAACAGCCTGCAGCCAACGTTATCGACTCGAAGCCATTTCGAGTCCGTTTGATACAACATTTGTTCAAGAACGGCATTTTGTATATCTTCTGGGATGTCCCTGGGAGTAGACATCGAGGCTCTCCTCTTGAATGATCGCACCTCGAATGGCTTGGAAGATGGAATTGAGAGGAAAGATGGCAAGTTTTGCACAGCCTCGCTGAGAGAATCAGAAGCGCCCGTTGGGCGCTTGAGTATTGAGGTGACATCATCGTGTAGAGTCCCTGATTCTACAATGTACAGAGTAACGTACTACCCTCGAATGAAGCGAAGAAAAGGCAAAACCATGCAGCCCTGAGGTATTAATCTTCAATATCCAAACGTGGGAAAGAGGTATTGGCGAACAAATTCACAAAGAGAAGGAATCCGATCGCAGAACTACCGGCTAGAATTTCTCCTACAATCCATGCATTCTTCATTCCTACAGCGTCATTATCGAGAAGTTCGATAACGTTGTACGCCAGTTCCGGGCCCCACCAAGTGACACTGCTTCCGCAATAGCAATTAGCAAAAAGACTGCTGAATTGAAAAATACAAACCATAACTAGGCCGATCGCATTCAGGGTGGCGACGATCTTCCCTAACCGACGCATTCCTATAGCTAAATGTTTTGCGACGAGGGCTTTCCAATGGGATAATTTTGGCGGGGATGATGGGATGAGGTGGGTGAGGATGCTGGATAAGACTATCAAGAGCCAGCTTAAAGATGATAATCCACCGTACGCCAGATAGGCGGTAGAACGACAACCTAGACCTGAGGTCTTTCGCGTCAAATGTTCCAAAATGTGTTTACAGGGGTGAGGACGAACCGATGGTCGGGGAGAACCAGGCCGTCACAATGGCTCCAGAAGTTGTTCCCCACTGTAACCACATTGCTAGACATCCAGCTATGAACATTCGTTCCCACACATGTGAATCCCGAAAAATGCCCTTTCGTTTGCGCCATGGTTGGGTACTGAACCATCGTGGCCATTCTCGAGACGATGTTTGGGCAGAGATGGCTAAGCACTCGGCAACACTCTCCACTACCTCTGCCCAACGAAAAACTCGAGAATAGTTGAAGATCGGTGGTGAGCGAGCTTCGTCCCTATGTAAAACTGTTGGCCGAGGGACGAAAGAGATTGGACCGACGATGGGCTCGTCCGGGCATCCCTGATCTGTCGCAAAAACAAGCGTATTCGCACTATTGATCGCGCACTCCAGGTGTCGAGAGTTGCACGCTGGTGAAATCTGTAGCCAACCAACCACGATCGGTAATAGCCACAGCCAAAGCGCTCCGATAGCAATACCTCGGCTGTTTGCACTCGATACCACCTCGTTTGTGAAGGCGTCAAAGACGTTGAAGCCGTAGGCCACGAGAGCCCATCCAAGGGATGCCACCGTAGGGGCTGACCATGAGTGAGTAAGGCGCATCCACGTCTTGACTTCTCGCCACCATCTCCGGTTCTCGGGCCTGAACAATAATGGGAGAAGGTTCTCTCTGTCAGTGAGATGAAGATGCGCTTGTTGCAATGTGCTCAGGACGTGTACGATGGTATGCGTGTCGTGGTGGTGCCCATACATTAAGAAGCGGCTGACAATCCAACGCTTGTTGAGCGCCGTGAGAGCGAGGGAGTAAGCTGCAAGAGCTGGAGAACCGATGCAAAGCAGCATAGATTGTAGGTTATCGAAGTGATCTTCAGCACCGTAAGGAAGCTGGCAGATCAGCGCGAGCCATGGTAGTAACCAAGAGGCGGATCGCTGAGAGAAGATGGACCAATTAAAAGGGGATGAGCCATGCCCACATGCTGATAGGCAGAGGTTATATGATATGGCGGTGGCTTTCGTGAGGTCGGACACTGGCCTGCCGTGATTATCCAAGGCTCCCTGTAGACCAAAATCTCCTTCCCTGACCTCTTGCAAACATTGAGTGTAATTGACGGCTCCAGCGAGACCGACGAATGCACCATGAATGATTAAGTGCACTAAGCCGTGATCAATCGATGATCAGTAAGAGATTTCTCTCCAGTCAGACCCGAGAAGATGCTCACCAATTCGCATTTTGGACGTTGACACGGGATGTTAAAGATGTACAGCAATTATATATGCCAATGAAGCGCAAATTTTAGAGGAGGCGTTATCCATTGCGCATGGGGTCGTTTTCGACCAAGACATTTGTGCCCTGAAAACTTGTTTGAGAAACCATGTCCAAGACTTCGAAACACACGGAAGCTTTTTGGATGACGGAAGCATCCAACGGATGCACTGCACGGCACCGTCAATGTCGTCTATGGCGAAGTGGAGCTATGCTACCAGGATTCCAATCGGCTCGGAAGGTGCCAGTTGCCGGGAGACGGGTTGTACAATTAAAGTTCTTATTAGCGCCTAGATTGAAAGTCCAGTGAGGGTTCAGAGGTTTGGCAGAACGGGACCGTGTACATCGGCAACGGTGTTCCTCGCCACTTCTACACTCAGGCTGTTGTAAATGTGTCTTGATGAAGATAATACTGTAATTTACTCAGGCATGAGGGGCGAATACGACTGATAGAGATGATACCCACCATTTTTATTCTTGGCTCAGTTTGCCATCGATCGAATGGTAGGCAGACTGTCCCAAGTTTGCTCTATCGCGCCCAGCTGAGCTTGGCCCGAAAAGCTCGAGGAAAAAGATATGTTCTGAGGAATCAAGCGTTTCAGATACTTGAAAGTGGTGGACATTGGTGATAAGACTGCGGCCCTTCACTTCGTCGGTCCGTTCTAACCACAATGACGTCGAACTATTGATATCCTCTGTAAATAGACGACGTATCATTGGACGGCAGAAAAAAAACTTACCTTGCTTCAGGGAACATATGGAAACCTGGCTAGGAGGTTGATAGACCTAATCAATGCGAAAGTAAGTTCTGACCACTGATATCTTCGTTATATCAAGTGCGCCGCTGCACAATTGCTCGTGCATTTGCTTGACCTTCCAAAGCCTCAGAAGCCACCGCAACCATGGATATCTTCAGAAGTCTCTGTTGGATCGGCGCGTATTCGTGGGCGTCATGCTGGCACCAACACGAACAATCCTTCGGATATCTCCTGATTTCAGTCGTTCATTTACTGAGAGGCACAAACAGCGATAAGAAACTGGTGTGAAGGGCTTTTGAATGGAGCCTCTTCGGATGCGAACAACGGTTCGGCATTGAGCGAGAAACACTGCCACAAATAAGCGCCTCAAACGAACAAGCGCTCGAGCGGTCAATGCAGTAGCTCTGGTGAGGGAATTGACGACGAGAAAAGGTCTCGAGAGTACTGAATCAAATCGGAATGTCTACGAATGACATTGAGTATTGACAAGTATAGTGGAATGTCCCTTCCCATTGGTTTCAAGGTACGCTATCTGCGGCAACAGCTTTCGTTTAGCAATGTACTTAGAATGTATTCATATCAGCCTCTGCAAATTCCAGCGCATGACTATAAAGCGATCCAGGGGGAACCCGCTACGCTTCAGTCAATGAAGCTCATGTTCACGCCGCTAATATTCTAGCAACAGCAGAGGAAATCCCTGGATCGTAGTTTGATTTAGCCATTATCGCGACAATACCAGCTTATACTCATACCTGATGTTGCCATACATAGTTTGCTCAACCTCAATTCTCGCAATGGTGCCCGCCATTGAAGGTAGTAATCGCCTGATCTCTGCCTCTAGACCGACATGACCCTTGTGAGTAGTTCGGGAACCCTGGTGAGCTAGGTCGCATCGCAGGTGGGTGGGATGAAGGATGAATCGGGTGCACTTGCAGGCCTTTAAGTTGGAGTGATGCGCTAAAGTCGCATCTAGCGCCTCCCAATCAAATTTGGCAAGGCAGCTGGCACAGTTACTGCCTTGTGTGGTTATGTGAAATTCGAGGGTTGCCAGGTTTGACGATTTAATGGTCCCTAAGAGGTGGGTGATCAATTTGTTGATCACTTTAGTTGGAAATATTGGATCTTGATCAAGCTTTACTATCGGCAATTGCAAGTGCTCCAACGAAGTGTTGTATTGCAAAGTTAAAGTGAATTGAGAGCCTAGGTGATGAATTAATGAAGTTTCAGCGTAATCAGGTCAAAAGCCGGCTATTACCTGAGTATACGTGAACGAGGTCGGGTAATAAAGTTTGGATTGATCTCAAGTTCAGTTTCTTGAGAGTCGGTCCAATATGCTTCAAGAGACATTGCTCAACATCGAATCGCTCTCCCAACGGACGAGGAACAGCCGATTTGTCGGAGATAGAGAGTGACTCCACGGTTGGAGGTAAAGATTGAATGAAATAGGGATCGTTTGAGTAGTAGAAGCATGACGGGATGTATAATTGGCGAAGCTTGGGGAGGATAACTGACTGGTCCTGGGTTGGCTGGGAACTCGAACTTTCATTCGTGGTACATGTCTCGATTGTGCACCCATGAACAATGGTGAGGTTTTCCAGCTGGGTGAAGCTGCCTGCGAATCGAAGAAGATCCGATTTTTCATAGGAGCGCGTTGCCACTGCCAGAGTTTTGAGTGTTGAAATGGACATGAGTGTGTCGATGCATTGGGTTGGCACCTTATGAAATAAGAATTCGGCGAGAATGAGGGTTTTGTAATTAACCAAGAGGGGGGCTAGCTGTTTTATGTATGTATCCAGTTTGAGGTAATCCGAAGAATTGGGGTCAGAACCAGGCGTGTATACGAGAAGACATCGTATATGGTGAGTAAAGGTACAGTTTGGTTGCAGGACGATGTCCATTAATCTATCAGAGTATGGAACGGCTCTGCGCTCGGCTCTCATGAGTAGTAGGGGAAATGTCGACCAAAAAATCTTTCGAGAGTATTCGAGCCAGGATCTGCATACTAAAGCACACTTGTATAGTGGTTCTTCGGCAGATGGGAATAGGTGCTTAAGGAAGTTGGGGATGAACCAAGTGTACATGACCTCGGTCGTGACCGGCAGATGGAGGCCATTGTTATCAACTTGGAGCCATGTCAGATCGGAAGTATGCAGGAGATGGTCTAGGATAACATGACTGATTTCTTCTGGGAGCGTTGAGGAAGGGAGCATGACTGCCAGTGATAGTCGTTGAGCGCACAGCCACTGCATCCGTGTTCGCGGTCAATCCCACGGTCGGTCTCTCACCCTCAGCTACTGGGGCTCAAAAGCGCGACTCCTCGCTCCAAAACCCCAAACCTGCCTTTAAATCAGGATCAGAAGTCCTCTCCTATGCAGGGCCGACTAATTTTTCGCCAATGATCATTTTCGAAGCAAAACTTCGGCATAATTGACCCAAAACACGTATTTTGTTCGACGCGCCGTTCGATGTCATACACCCGCAGGCAGCTTATGAGGAGAAGAACCTCAACAAATGCCTTGGCATTATCTCATTATAATGCTGTGTCAGACCTTGATTGACCTGAGCCGTCATGCTGCCCAAAGAGTCCCAGACCATGACGGCGAAAGGGAGGCCGCAGCATGAGACCACCATCAGCTCTCTGAGAGGTTCAGTGAGAGCTTGGCAGTCAATGCTGTGAAACCTCCAGCAAGATAACAAGAGTTTATCAAAGGTGGGGCGCTAGTCGTTGCTTCCCATGATCCTTATGTTCCTGGGTCCTGACATTTGACGTTTGCACAGCAGTTGGCAATCATCTGCGGGTTCCATGGCATAAAGCCTCCCTGCACCCTTCACGAAGAGACACGTCTCTCTGTCTTCCGTCTCTTATGCTCTCTGCCTCTGAAGGATGGTGGCTATTCGTGCTGCTTACCTTCGTAAGTTTCTCATCCCATTATTGTTATGGATCAATAGGCTGACCTCGTGGCCTGCAGTCACCGTGATATGCCAGTTGCTCGCTTTATCGAAGCCTAGCCTTGCAGTTACTTCCAAGTTCGATCAGTGCTTGGCGGACGTTCGCTCAGGCAAATTCGGGAATGATGTTGGGCTAAACAATAAAGGACAGCCTATAAAGAACGTATCCGAAGCCACCGCCATTTCATACCCAACATGCGTCAAAGCATGCGGCCCTGGTCCAGACCACTTTGATTGGGACATCTTCTCTACCCAATTCAGCTCTTGGCTACTACCATGGCTCGCCCTCCTATCCCAGCTTCCATTTGGCGCCAATGACAGTGTCGAGAACCTGTTGTCCATGGCGTTGATGGTTGGGTCACCAATGCTAGCTGCCTTTGCACTTGCCATCACCGTCCTCAATAAGCGCTGGCTCGTGCAGCGTTTTGCCTCCTTCCACTTCCCCCATACCAAGAATGCAGTCATTGCTCTATCCGACCTACAACAAGCTCCCTTTATCGTCACCGCTGACTTGCAACTCCTCACCTCACTGGTCATGCTCCCTCAGAACGAGGGGTGGTGGAACGACCTCCATGTACGGATGGGAGAAGGATATCTATGGAACATGGCAGCTGGCGCCTCCATTATTTGGACTGTCATCTCTTACATCTTCACCACCATCGGCTCCTTCCAAAACTCAGACGACGTATCCAAATCCATCCCCTCCCATGGACGTGGCATTGGAGCGGTGTGGTTCTGGTTACTCCCTGTCGTCGTTGGCTGGCTGCAGCTCAGCCCGAAGAGTGATCTGAACAAACTCCGAAACGCCCTTGTCCATGCCCATGAGAAGGTGTTCATGATCACCAAGAACGGAGAGATTGTCCCAGCCTCAACAGACGAATTTGCCAAGGAGATTCCAGCGATATTCTTCCCTGATGGGAGGGACAATCGTGACCTTGACCATGCCTTGTGCAGGGATCGATACTGTACTGCCCCACTGTACAACTATGCAAGATGTTTCTCCTGGGCTGACTCCATCGAGTCGATTGCACTGGCGTATGACTTGGCTGGTCGAAGGCTACAGAGGGAGAAGATGTCCAGTGTGGAAAGTCAGGATTCGGATTTGGAAAAGGAGGATTACGAGGAGCATATGCAACATCTTGCCCATGTTGTTGCGGCGATCTCAAAGATTGAAGATGAGGTCGAGACCATACGTGAACGGAGGTGGGCACCGCAGGTTTGGAGCAGGATAGCGTTTGCGTTGCTTCTTGCTCTTCTCCTGCAGTGGGGGACTACAGGGGCTGCTGTCATGGTCAACTATTACACCATGACTTATGGTACGTGAACAAGTTACATCAGAACTGCAAATACTCATTGATTTTGACTAGGTATTGGGTGCCGTGTTCTCTCCGAAATTCTATACGGCTGTGCCTCCGTGCTAGCCTGCATGCTACTCGTGCTCTCCGTCATCTTCGCCCACCTCGCCTCTAATTCCGCCAGCCTCGACTCTGCAGGTTGTGCCAATGGCAAACCTTTCAAACCCTCTCGAACCACCACCTTCCTACGACACACCTCCATCACCCTCCGCAAAGCTGGAAAACTCCTAGCCCTTCTCAACGCGCTCTTCATCCTGCTCGTCTGTCTGTTACAATTCAGCAACTTCTTCGACAGGTGTTGGTGTAACAGCAGTTGGATACAGAGGAGGGATAAGGCGTATAATGTGCTTGCTCCGACGATGGATGACTTGAGAGAGATGAGGAATAAATGGATACCCGGACTGGCGCTGGCGGCAGTCGTGGCGGGTCTTTATCTGGGCTTGTTGAATTTGATCAGTCCAAGGATAAAGAGGTAAAAGCGGACGATGTAATTTATATCGATAATTTCGTACCTTGTATTGCATGTAATGTTGTATAATGTTGTAACTTGTATCAATGGAAGATTTAATCACACAGAATTAGTAACGAAGGCATGCAAAGATATATTCTGTAGTGCGATACAATGCAGAAGGTAGATAAAATCGAGGAGATAGATAAATATGCGTACATGCAGGTCCAGAAGAGAGCAGATGTGAAGAAATTACAACAATGGATGGAAGTACAACAAATGTGGGAGACGGAATAATGTATATGCAGCAGAAAAAGAAAGTAGATGGACTAGGAAATCAAAGGGTCGGAACAGGAACTGTCTATATGCATATCACAACAACCTTAAATCAACGCAAACCCACCAAAATCCAAGAACCCCTCATCAAGTGACATCTTCCTCACCACCAGAGCTTCCACAATGAGCCTGTTGCCTGTCGTCTCTCCTACTTCTTCTGTATCTTCTCCATTGGGGGTCTGTGTACCGTCCCCGTTGGTAGATAGCTTTTTGACTGTGTCGGATAGGCTTATGAAGGGAGGTTTGGCCGTGGTGGGAGGAGAGAGTGGGAAAACGTCGTCGTCATCGTCTTCGACATCCTGGCCGTCATCCACTGCCTCTGTAGGGTTATTGAGGGCAGAGGCGCCTAGGGCGGAAGTGAAGGTCTCAGAGGTGGATATATGCACGAAGTTATCCTCGGCTACGGTCTCAGCTGTCAAGGAAACGTGCAAGTTTGCGAGGTCTTCAACTAGATGTGTGGTATCCGCGCCAGCGAGATGGGTACCATTGACCGCAGTGGGAGAGGTGGTTGACGCAGGGAGGGAGTCTTCAACAGCAGAGACAAGAGCCCGTCGTCTCTCTTCACGTCGTCGGTCGCGAGCTACGCGTCTGTTCTCGGCTTTGCTAAGTTTGGGAGGGACGTGGTGTGCTTTGTTGTGCTCTGTCAAAGGTAGGTAAGCAAACGCAGCATCAAAGACACAATAATGTAGACTCACCATGACCATGCGCGTGAAGGTGGCCGTGCAATTCATGAGCGTGACCAACGTTTGCATTAGCAGGAGGGTGGGTAGCGATAATATGCTTGATCTTCTTCATTCTTTTCTGCTTTCCACCTCCAGGTGCATTGGCGCCATTAGCAGGGGGATGCACCATACGCGCACGCATAGGACGTGGCTTGAAGACGGTTGCAATCTCCAGGTCGACTGCCACTGACGGATAACGTGGTTTGGGTTCATCATCTTCTGCGTCAGCAGCGTTGGCTGGATCATCGAGGTCCTCGGCAGCGTTGATATGAACTATACGAGGTGGGGATCCATTCATAGGTGCAGCTGCACCCGAGCTCTTCTGCAGCACCACAGTGGTAGAGAGGTCATCTTCCTCATCGTCGTCCAGATCAGTGCCCGTGGATGTCTCGGTCTCGGTAGTGGTTGACCAAGACGACGGTGCAGCAGTCGACGAATCCGTACCATTCTCTCCGCCGCTGGTGGCAGCATCCTGATTTCCGTGCCCTCTCTTCTTCCTTCTCCCGCTTCCTTTCCACCTCTCCCTCTCTGTCTCCGAGGCGGCGATGTCAGCCATATACGCGGGGACTTCAACCTCTTTCACCACGATGACGCTAGCTCCGATCTCTCCGGCCATCATCTCTAGTGTCTCCAAGCTCTGTTCAAGCTGAGCTCTTGGTAAGCCGACGAGTGCCCCAGAGTCAGCCACCCCAAGCTCGTAGTACGCCTGTCCACCGCCTTCCAACAGGCGCCATTTGAGCTGCGTGACTAGACGGGCGAAGCGGGCTGGAGAAGGGTTGAGAAGCTGGAGTTTGTACTCGACGTTTCCTTCGTCGTTCTCCGGGACAAGACGTGGGATGAGTGTGGGGTGGTTGGGGTAGTTCTGCAGATCAAGAGGTGGGCTGGCCTCCCTAGATGAAGATGGTGAGGTTCCTGAGGATGGAGTCGAGATTAGCGAATCCCAAGGGCTTGGAACACGAGGGCTTTCGGACTCTGCTTCACCGAACATTGGATGGGTGGTAAAGAAAGGTTCTATCGGGTTGGCTGTTTTGATTTAGACTATAAGTATAGATATAGAGTTGGCTGGAACTGGTATTCGAGGGATCATTGTAGGTTGTTTCGACACAGAATTACGGGCTTTCGTGCGAAGGTGAGGCTTTTTAACACATTCTTCGAGATTCGAGTCAACGGGTGATGGTAGGAGTCAAGCCAAATGTAAACGTGGCTGTGCGACATTCTGTCAACTTCAGATCCACCATCATCTGGTCCATTCGAGACGCCCAGTCAAGAACTTCCAGCTGAAGCTTTCAAGATCACGTTGCAAGCACCAGAAAATCATACTGACACAACATGTCTCCACCCCAGCGAATCATCCCTCATTTTCAATTGATTTTCTGGCATTCCTTGCGTCCAAAGAACCTCTTTCTGAATGTGCCTTGGTCTGTAAAGCCCGGCTTGAACACTCTAGAGAAATATTATGGTGTACATGAGCGTAGGTAGGTAGTATACGGCTAACACCTTGATGTCGACTGCCGAGACTGCAACGGATACTATTGCGGAATCCAGAGCTGGCGTCGGCCCAACGGAATCATCGCCTCTGCCTGTGGACTGCCGAATAAATATTTGCGGTGAACAAACGAATGTATGCAGCAAGTTGGACAAATTCACGACACAGAGGTACACCCATACATCGGCCGTACCGATCAAGACGCAAAAATACTTTGATCGATTCTTGGGGTCGCGAGTATCCGCATATTGGAGAGATATTGAAAGGACTTCATTTAACCTTTCGGTCGCTATTGCCAGAGGTTCCGAGTCGATTCAGCGCGATTCGGTAGTTTGACGCCCGGTTTGGATCCGAGGACTCGATCTATTACATCGGTTGCAGAGTATATTGTGGTGGGTGGTCGACTTTGACAAACTCTCCTATTAACTCCGACTTTGCAGAGAACTTCGAAGTGTTCACTTACCCTGAGGTTGTGGCTTAATTGTTCGCCTGTTTTAGAATTTACGAGTCTGGACTCAGAAAATTGATCTTGGCTACCTACGATTACGGTCCCATACGGCCTCGAAGGAGTTGGTGGAAAGCTAGCTGAAGCAAAGAGTACCGAGCAACTCGAAGTCTCAGCATAATATATTCTTCCAAGGTTAGCGCTGCTACGATTAATTGACTTCCCGTTCTATTTGACTCACTCTTGGAATCGTCTGTGGGGTCGATTAAGTACAGCAATTAAATGACGACGAGGCCGAGATCGCAAGATGACGCTAGCTTTTCACCACACGCCCCGGGCCGAACAGGCCATCGTCTTGGATCATCCGAGTCGTTTAAATACTCCCTCTTTGAACGACAATTCGGCTTCCTTAACCATGGCTCCAGCTGCTTCGCATCTTTTGGCCTTACTTTTGCTCTCTGTGCCGCTCTTGGTCTCCTGCACTACCTGTAGTTCCAGGGAGGTGTATGAAGCAGCCTCGTCTGAACCCGAGAAGTGTTGGGAATGCCCCGAAATCAAAGATGCATTTGAACACGGGAAATCCAACATCCACCGAGTTGAAGATAGCTATGACAACTTCTTCTGCAAGTGAGTCGTAACCTAATTAGCCTGAGGGTTTAATGCGATCGCCCCCTGTCAGATATACGATTTCTGTAGAAAGGAAGAAGACCTACATCCCAGCCAATCAGCGAGAGAGAATCAATCAGTATGTTGTCAAGGAACAGGTTCCAATTTACTGTTACTATGGGGTATGTATTTCTGAATCTGGACATGTAATTAGAGGTCTGAGATACAGAGATGATCAGAAGGACGGCCGTATCAATGACGAGGATAACTCGGACAAGCGATGCAAGGAACAAGCGAATGCAGTCCCTAATTGCACTCCTGTAGAATTTGCCAAGTACACTGGACCTTACGAAGTGTGCTGTCGTCCAGGTTGTGAACTTGAATCTCCGGGACGATGCTTTCACTGCCCACTCATTGGCGGTGACTTCGTCGACGTCGATATCAAGCCTGGCTTCCCCATTGAGTGCACGTATGTATTGTTTTTCTTGTCCAAATAGACATGGCTGATTTGTCAATCAGGTATCACGGACTCGGAGGGTCTCGATACCGAGCCGTCTCGCGCTGTTACTTCGACGTGAGTAGAGGCGACTCCATCGAGCACTACAAGTAGGGCTCTTGCTCATCTTTTTGTAGCCAGTCACCGGCAAGGCGGTGTCAGGTTATAAAGGAGAGCTACCCTGTGACGGAAACACGGCCATGGCACCTCAACGCAATAACTGTCGTGATAGACTCCCAACCTGTCCCAGAGACTGCAAATCACCTCAACAGTGTTGGGAATGCCCGAAAATAGCGGGTAAAAGTCTCACAATGCCCAGGGTGAAGATGAACTTGGTTAACAACGCCTTGCCGTGCAGGTGTGTCCGTTTCAATTCTCATAGCTGAAAAACTCTAAGATTACTTCAGGTACAATGACGCGAAGGCACCGAGCCCTAGCAAGAGGATCAATTGTCTTTGGGAGGTAAGTACCGAATACACTCGTCCTCAAGGACTTCTGTACCACAGGATTGTTCATACTGTCACAGAAATCCACTGGAAAGGCTTTCAAAATCGGAGGGAAATCTTGGAACAGTCGGGAATGCCCCATAACGCCGGCTTGTCTTTTTGATAAATAGAGGAGCAATTCATACGACGTAATTTTGCCTCTGTATCTGCTTCTGTATCTTCTTCCATCAAAGCGGTCTATTTATCCTTGAAAGCATCCACTAGAATAATGGCGACTCAGACCGCACGCGTGTGCCCTGAGCTACTGTGTCTCCCTTGCAGTCCGGACCTTTCGGAGGAGCTGAAAGTGCAGCATTAGTCAGCCATCACCTTGTTATGGCCGTTCCTCTACCCGAAAATCCGTTCGAAACCAACTCAGAATCTTACAATGCATACGCCAGATGTGCATCTCTTGAGCAAGGACTTGGTAATGCCATACAGCCAGGTTGTTTACCTGTGCTGGTCAGCGCAAGACTTCTCGGATTTTTACTGTTACATGCCCCAACGATTGAGGGCGGCGATTCTCTTGCTTCAAAAATTGCACGTTCCACCGATGATGAGTTGTTAGCTCTCGGCGAGCTGTACAACAACGGCATTGTGCGCTGCTGTAAGTGCACCCGAATATTAAGGCCTTAGAACACTCATTGACGGATGATTCTCAGTTCGATCGAACAAGGGCGGGACCCCACCACGAAGCCGTCGTGCTGACCCTATGAATCTCGAGGGGGAGGACAACGAACAACTGCTAAAAGAGAAACCTCGAACTCATGCGCATGCAAAAATGAAAGTAGGTTCAGGATGCAAAATAATGTTTTCTCCTGATTCACCTATTCTATTAGGCCCTTCGCCGAGACAACTACCGGTGCATGCTAACCGGCAAAATCGACTATTGCGCTTTCGAGGCTGGACACGTAACAGATAGGGGCACATCCACGCATATTGGCCCCACCCGTGCTGCACATATCTTTGGTAATTACACCTCGGATGCCTCAGAAGGTGTAGACCAGGTATGTTCGCAGTTGCGCCACCTGAACGTTTACTGACAGTCTTAGCGCAGAGGGGCAATTTGTCGCCTGTGGAACTTCTTCTGGACCGGTTTGGCGGGATAAACCGACATGCTGAATTGGATGGGCCGGACGTACATCGTCTAGAAAACGTTTTGACACTGGACCTGGATAGTCAAGAATGGTTTGGCGAAATGGAGATATGGTTGGAAAAGCACCCAGATGTAGGTTAAGCTCGAATTCTGTCGATTTCCGCTCATCAGGTTCTGTCTAGGATCCCGAAAACTGCTATCGCCTAGCCTCTGCTCATGACTTTATACTTAACGCTTATCCAGAGAAAGTTCAATTTACCACTCCGGATCCTGAACAATATCCTCTCCCTGATCCTCGCTACCTCGCGCTACATGCTACCTGTGCGAAAGCTGCACACCTCTCCGGAGCAGGCGACTACGTCGAGAAAGTGTATCGAAATTTAGAGCTGCATGACGTTCTGCCAGCCGATGGAGATTCTCAAGATCTATTATACTACGCTTTGATGCGCCGACCAGATATCATCATCCAATAATCATGCTGTATAGAGATATTGGCCCGTTCGATGTCCAACTACCTTATAATTATCCTCACGTGTGGAATTGTATGATTTATCGCGTTATGAATCGAATGCGTCACGCACAATAGATAGATCTGGAATATCAGACGTCTTGCAAGTATGTCAAGGTCATCGAAAACGATCAATTTGGCAACGGTGATACAACAGAAGAGGGTATTGGAACGAAAAGAGCATGGGGGATGTTATACAGTGGGGTTCATAAGTGTGAAAAGAAAGTTCTATGGTCAAACGAAATGGTGGAAAGAGCAACAGATGTACATGTCCGAAAGATACCAAGCTCTCCAAACTTCAAGTTATTCCTCCATGGTCTGCCGAATGAGCTGGGTGGCCCACTCGCCTCGTGGTGAAATAGAATACTTATAGGGCAGCGCGTTCCTACATTGAATTGATGTCACCGAACGGGCACAGAAGAGGAAGGTAAAGATTTACCTGATCATGCCACTCGTGAACTTGGGCACGGGTTTCTCGCCATCACATCCGATGTTAAAGGTCTGGGCCAGGCTGGCAATAGTGAGGAAGATCTGAGCGTCCGCAAGATGACGGCCTGGGCAGACTCTTCTTCCATAACCGAAAGTCGTCGAGAGTGGGTCGGCAGGACTGAAGTCGGGAGCAATGGGCTTATCGGAATGTGAGGAAAGGAATCGGTCAGGATTGAAGGTATCAGGGTCTGGGAAGGTTTGAGGGTCGTGGAGAATATTCCTAAACATCCCAATGTTCAATTAGAAGGATACTCAACAAGGCCACGAAGGACGACTGACCAGGTGTTACCAATGATGACGGTGCCCTTGGGAATGAAGTAGCCTCGGTATTCATCATCAGCTGTGACCATGTGAGGTAGGCCTGGGATAGAACATCAGAAGACAGATTAAACGCCTCAATTCATGGACTAGACATACCTAGAGGTGCGATAGGAGCCCATCTGGATAGCCGCCGTTAGCCTGGTGGGGTTACGAGCGCGTTCAATCTCACCTGAGAACTTCCTTCACAATAGCACCGATGTATGGCAAATCCTTCCTGTCCGAGAATTCTGGTAGGCGGTCATGTCCAACAACACGATCAACTTCCTCTTGCGCTTTGGCCAGAACCTCTGGGTGCAGTATGACGGCTAGGATGAAAGAGGCGAGCGCAGACATTGTCTAGAAAGGCCAGAAAGGGTCAACGGATGTCCAGAAGCAGTTTCGAGCGGCTTACACTTTCGGTTCCAGCTGGATGGGCGTCATTAGGCGGGCATAGACGGAATGAAGGAATAATCACTCACCAGCATACGACATACCTGCTGCCTTCTTCACAACTTCCATCTGGTTTTCGAACTCGACAGTCGACTTGGTGCTATTCTCCAGTTCCCCGGCAAGGTTCGATACGAAACATGGTGCTACCTTGCCTTCCTTCTATTAGATCCCGAAACAGTTTAGTGCCCGGAGAACTCGATCAAATCGAAGGGTCGACATACATATGCCTGCCTCGCAGCATCATATGGTGCATCGCGCATCTCATATACCGCTTCTTTCCATTCCCTAGCCTTGCGTTGGAAGCCGGCGCCTGGAACCCATTCACTGACGGTGGCGATGCGATGAGGACGGGTAAAGCCTTTGACATCGAGGGTTTGGACTCACGGGACGTGTTTCACTGGTTTTCCAAAGGTGGAGCTGGTAAGAGGTATAGAAAACTCGTGTTGTAGGAAAGTCAACTTACGGATGGGGATGAGATCGACCAAGAAAGCTCCTGGGTTGGCAGCCTCAGCCATACCCGCGAGCGCCTTCTCCGCAATAGTAATGTATCTGTCTCCCTTATCTCGTATCTTAAGGCCGTAGGTGACATTCATAATCATGCTGGCGGCATTACTGAGAAGAGGTTAGTGGGTACATGTTCCGCAGCCTTCATAGTAGGTTGACTTACTGCCGAAGGTGTTCGAAGAGGTCATTTGGCGTGTTGAGGAGGCGTCTCAGCAGAGCATGTGCCTCTTTACGCTGGATCGGCCAATGCGCAGGGCTTGCGGCATGAGAGAACTGGCGATAGAACATCCTCCGGTGGATTTTCCACTGTTCACCTGCACAGTAGAACAAACATGAGGATTTCTATTCCGACCCAGGTCGAATTACGTTCATTGAATGACGTACCGTATGGCATGTGTCCGATCGTCCACTCCCAACCCATCCTAATATCAAGAAAGCATGTTTAAGTTAGTACTGATCCTTGCTATAACCGATCATCGTGGCGTAGGGCCGACGCACAACTCATGAAGCATAGGTGAATGAACCCGGTCTGAATAGTTTGCCGAGCGCTTTTCAAATAGATCATTCGCTGCTTGGTGTGAATTGACGAATAGGAGATTAGTGCCGAGCACACTGAGGAACACGAGGTCGCCTGAAGACGTTTGAGCATAAGGGGCGAACATGAGGAAAGTAGATTACCGGACTCACCATATTTCTTTGCAAGAGCTCCATATACTTCGATTTCGTTCTCCTTTGCGAGGTCGAGCAAGTTGCCAATGACGGGGCGACGAGGAGGCCCAGGTGGATAAGGAAGCTTGTGCGGATTGGCTTTGGCCTGAGCTCTTCGTCGTTTGTAGAGGATTCCAAGAAAGACGGCGGATATGCCCGCGAGGGCTAGGCCACTGGTTGAAGAGAAATTTGGCGACGTGGAAGGGATCCACATTTCCAGTAATGGGCTGGGGAGGGGAGAGAGGAGGATAGATGACTCGGTCCTGCCGATGAGAGATAGGCTTTTATACGTTGTGGAACAACCTATAACCCAGGGAAGGAGGATAGGAATGCCGGTGCGAAGATCTCTGTAGAAATCTAGAGATCTGACAAAGTAGGGTTATCGAGGTGTGTGTTAATCTGGGAGCTATCCTCGATGAGGTGACGTGATACAACAACACCGGCCAGGTGATTTCGACACAATTGTTCTCTGTCTGGGAGGTCAGGGTGACCGTCCAATTAGGTGGACAGAGGGGCTCCACGCCGGCGCCTTTGCAGTTCGTTATTCGGTTCACCTATTAGCCTGGTGGACACCACAATGCGACGGCGAACCAGTTATGGGCAGGGAAGATACGACAAGGCTGTCATACCCTCAACAGCATGTTATATCGATCTGGCCGAGGGTGGGTTGCCGGACGGCGCAAGTTATGTAACGTGCCTCATATTTCCTGGCAGAACGTCGTCGTGATCGGATGTTGGAGACGAAAACTGCCTCAAGACTGAGACGATGGAGACGGTGCGTTGTCAAAAGAAAGGAATCTCGGCGAATCCTCACGTGAAGCCAAGTGTGGCGTATCAGTTTCGAGGAGCCTAGACGACTTTGGGAAATTATACACAAGGTAAATTCACAACTTAGTATCTCCCTAACGGTCCAATTGCGCTGCAATTGTGTTGAAAGTGGGTCCAAATTTTCGCTGAATTCCGAGTATGAGGCTTGCTCTCGATACAGTAGCTGCCAGGTACAGAGCTTAAATTTGGCAGCTGCTCTCAGGCTGAGTTGTGAAGCAACGGCAGAAGAGACTTGGTTGCTGGGAAAGGACAAGACCGAGGAGTCAGACTGCCAACTGAGCACGTCAAGTCATCGCACGTGGCGTTACTTTCTGTCACACAGCCCCATTTAAGGGCGCGTTCAGCCACCAAAATCGGAGATTGGCTCGAAAGAGCGAGCCAAGGGTCCTGGACAATAAGGTAGGCGGACGTGCATTTTTATCTATCATTCATGGGTAATGTCATATGGTGCGGATCCCACTTTTACCTTACCCCCAAATCTTCCCACTCAACTACGGCCAGTCGGAACTGCTTTTGCTGCACCCGGGTCAAGAATGGCGTATCTAAGGTACGATGAAGGTGGGTAGGATGAAGGCGTTTCAGGTCCTGTGGTAGTAAAAGTAGTGCCTGGTTCACATTCTCCAAAGTGGCGACTTTTTCTCGACCTTTGCCGCTCCACAGATCTATTCAGACAGGTATGGGAGAACAAGAGTTGCGCAACATTGTAGACCCATCGGCTTGTTCCTCGGTGGCACTAAACCTCACTAAACTCGAAGATAATCCGGCCTTTTCCCACTGAAGGATGGGATAGCTTCATTCAGGGACATCTAGTGGACCCGTTCAAAGATTAGCTATGCCTACATTGGATCTCGGGACGGCCCCGGAGGCATTCATGGAACTTCGGACCGTTATTGTAAAGTTTGCTTCCATTGACACTATGTGTCGATAGATGGCCACATATGAATTGAGGTGCCGATGACCCTCAGCAAGCCGGCATCTTAATTGTCTTTCGGGCTTTCAGGAAATATGGAAAATCAGAACCATGTGCATCATGATATTTTAGCGCCGACCTCGGAAGGATCTCTCTTATCTTCGAAGATCTCAATTACGGAAATCCTAATGGGAGCGCCAAGGCTACATTGACGTCAATGATCGATGTGCCGTATTGATATCTTTATTATAGAAACTCAGTCTGTCGAAGGCTAGACGTAGGTCCGCTGACAGGACGCCATGAGTGACTGGTTTAACTGTTTATGAAAAGCTGGGACGTAGTGGCGTGAAGATGGACCTATCATGCCTCTCGGCCGTTACTCATGAATTCAATATGATTTCTGCGAAGGCTTCGATGAATCACAAACATCGAGATTCTTCACAAAGTAACTTATGTAAGAGCCAAACCCAATCTCTGGCCCAGGCCGTCATAGAAATAGACTAGAACAGATACCTCGCGCCTTAACCAACGCTTTGAACTTTGTCCTCTCGGCCATATCAAACCCGCTGTTCATAGAGATTGATCCCCACTCCCCAGTCTGGATGGCATCTCGGAAAACATCTGCGGGCCAAACCGTCGAGTGGGTGTGGCGTTGGGTAGCAATCCATATGTGACAGCATCCTCGAATGTTTTGGGACCCCATGCTAGTCCAACTTGGCTGAAAGTATGTCTTCGGGGCTCTGCAACGAGGCTTCTTGGCGATGGTGGCCGGAGTAATGAGGTTGTCTGTCACGTCGAGATTTTGGAGGTATATCATGTGGGGTATGAGCCTGTCAATCACTGTTTGATCTGAGTCCAAGATATTGGCATCCTGAGCTGACTCGTCGAAATCACAGTTCCGTATACGGAGTGCACGTATCGAGAGGCGTACGCTGAATAAGATGTTGTATAAGTCAGTCTCGGATAATCCTTTGATTTCCTCAAGAGACAGAACTCGAAGAGTTTGCTTGGAGGACGAAAGGAGACAATGAAGCTGGGCGGCGGTGTATGAGCTACATGAAAGGGACAGTTCGACGAGAGAGAATGTAGGTGGTTGGTATCGCCATGGGAATGGTATCAAGCTGGAAGGGCCAGTGCGAGTTGGTGCTTTCTTAGCTGGACTGACATCTCCAATGAGGGAGCTCTGGTCATACATGTACCAAGGCTTGTCACTTTTAAACGTAACGGTCAGACATTGCAAAGTCGTCCATTCTGATATAGCAGAGTATACCACGGAAAATGGATCCAACTTTCCCATTGGAGTGTAATGTCGAGCCTCGCGGAATGTACATTTCTTGATGTGGGGTAGTCGAGCGAGTTGATCGCGGAGTGGATGGATTAGTTCATAGGCCATGTTGATCTCAGTTATCGTGGAAGCAGCCAGTTGTAGGATCCTGGTGTATGCACCATTCCGAAAGGTATTTGGATGAACGTAGTCCCACCACTTCGGAAAGAAAGCCCATGATAGGCCGAACCTACTTCCCGACGCCCTGTCCTCTTGTACGAACCGTGTGAGGGAGGGAATAAATTCAGGCTGCGCGTCGAGGGAGCTTGCTATTTTTTCAGGGCGGGTGATGGGGTTGTCTGGGCCAATCAAGGAATAGAGAAGCTGAAGAAGGGGTTTCCAGGATTTCTGGACAAGGGAACAGTCGAGCAGGAATTTATTGGTGTGGCCGGTCCAGTAGCCACCGATGGAATAAGCGTTCTTGACGATTAGAAGAAGGACATTAAGAGGAAGCTTATTAATAGCTCGAATTCTGGGAGTCTGGATTTGGAAAGGGGTGTGCTTCTGGACCGCTGGTGAAGAATGCAAATGTACCCTGCGTGTACGAACAGGGGACACCCGGCTGTCCAAGTTCAAAGGAACAATCCGGAAGGTCAAGACACGAGTGAAGCCAAGACAATGCTCGTCATTTCCAAAATGAAGCGGTGTAGTGCTTTCAAGCCAGATTGCGATGCTCGTCTGTTCCTCGCGCACAAACACGTGTGATGAGTTGAGGAGAACACGGGAAGCTGAAGCATCCGATCCCCCGAACCGATATTTCTCGAGGAGTTTGGGAGATAAAAGCTTTACAGTTGGTTCTGGAGGTCTTCGTGGGGCGTTACCGCAGACGAATCCACGAAATTCCGGGATTACGGCGAGAGTCAGGGGAAAAAGAGAACGATCGTTTCTTTTAAACGTTGATGGCCTACGATAAATGTCAGTAGTATTATATCGGGCAATCTATCATTTCGTTATCTGTACTCACAGATGAAAGCTAGATTCTAGACGATCATCAAGATGACTAGAAATAACCTAGAAGAGAACAGTCCAAAACCTTTTTTAGCCAAGCGAACCGACGAGGCCGCCATACTCACAGTTATATCTAAACTGTCCTCCCCGTGGTGATTGATGCCCCTCCAATCCTGTTCAAAAGCGACCATTGTGATTTCTACTCCAGAGAATTGACGACTAGCGCTCTGCTCGAGACTGATGCAAAGCATGACGCGGTCCCCATCTCTCGACCTTGTCCTGGCGGGTAAGTTGTATGATTCAAGGACATGTTCACTTTGTGAGACGAAGTAAGCACTCTGGCGATGATTCATATGGTGAGGGTTTGAAGTAAGATTGAGCGCCAAGTATTAGTGGTATACATCGCTATGTTTTGGGCCTGAGTGATCGGAGGAGTACGTTTGATTGAAAACGCGTGATCTCTCAAGCTGTTTGTTATTTCTGCTGATGCGTGGTAATTAGCACAGCTAGGTAGAAAATAGTGGAAGAAAATCCAGAAGGTCGGCATTGGATAGAGCACTGTGTCCGTGGATGAAGGTAGGAACAATTCAAACAAAATCTCTACTCCTTCCCTCCGACCTGTACGACAATCTCCTTCACCAACCCCCTTCCCATTCTCTCAATCTCATCCAATATCGCAGCCTCATTCAACTTTACTAGATTCTTCTCTTTCTTCTCCTTCCCGCCTGATCTCTTTTCGGGTTCCTGTACGTCAAGCAATTAGGATCAATACCCTGATGCTTGTAGGCCACCACAATGAAGCGGTAGACTTACCGTACTCTCAACAGGTCTCATCGAATACCTCCCAAACACTCTAAACCCCCTCTCCTCCTTCAAACTAGGATCCCAAACAATCCCATACGTATCTCCTCCATACACATCATGAAAGATCTTGAACGTATTCCTATATACTCTCTGAAGATCATGGAAGAGCAACCGGGCAGGGTCGAATCCTGGTCTAACGATAACATCTGACGAACTTGAAGCGATGTTGACGTATTTCCCCTTTCGCTGAGGGAATAGGTCGGGGAGGGAGGGTGTTACGTTTTGGTGATACCTAGGTAACACGGATCGGTCTAGACGGATGAGAACGTCATAGTCTTCTGTGGGGTGTACGAACATCGCCTACAACCAACACATCATTAATCAGTTCTCTTGCCGTCAAGTCCCATCGAAGGGAAAGAGAAGGGAAGAGTTGAAGGAACGCACCTTAACATCCAAACAACCCCCCTCCATCCCCTTACACAAAACCTCCCACGTAGCACCCGCCAAAGCTCTTATCCTCTGCGCCACAACACCATCAGGTCCATACTTCGTCCACATCTTCCCCGTCGGATCTACTTCTGTGACTAGCTTCCATACTCCTTTAGCTTCTTCTCCTCCCGTCCCACTCCCACTTCCTCCTCCGAGGAGGAGGTTTTTATTCGCCTTCTTGCCTGCCGCGGTGTTGGCTGTTGCGTTCCCAGTGGTAGTGGTAGAGACGGAGCCCTGAACCTCCTCTTCTTCGCCGTAGGATATCGCTGCACGACTTCCATACATCCTAACCTCCAACCCACCCTCCTGCGTCCAATCCCAATCTTTCAACATCCTCATCACTAGTGCGAATCCTCGCTCCTTGCTCCCCGGAACGCTGGGTCTTTCTTGTTTTCCTTCTTCTCCTTCTTCCAGGTCGTGGTCCAAATCTGATCCATCCCCGATGAAGACTCGGGCGACGAGTATCTCGATAGCTTCTTCTGACACCGCATCGAGGCCGTCGCTAGTGTTTTGACCCTGGTTGGCATAGGACGAAGAAGACGAACTAGCCAACAACCAATGTCCCCCAAACCACCTCTTAACCAACCTAACAGTCCCCGCATACGCATGATACCTATGTACCAAATTCCCCACCGCTCTATGATGTCTCGGTCCCATTACATACCGCCTCTGATATAACTCCTTCTTCTCCTTGGCTTGGTGTAGAAGGCGAGCTTTCTTCGCAAGTTCGAGTTTGATCTGGGCTGCGGAAGAGGTAGTGGTGGTGGTGGAAGAGGAAGGAAGGAGAGCAGGTGGGATAGGTCGAAGAGAATCTTGAATCGCCCGGTCGAGGAGAACGGCTTCTCTATCAACCCATATCCTCAATTTGAACGCCCATCCTTCGGGTGTTAGGACTTCCAGATACGACTCATCTCTCCCCAACTCCTCCCCACCTCCTCTTCCCTCAGCTCCTCCTCTTCCTCCTCCCCTTCCTTCTCCTCCTCCGCCAGCTCCTCCTTGGCGTGGAAGACTAGAAGGGGGCACCACCACGCGAGCGACGAGTCCAGGTACCGCACCCATCAACTCCCCACCAACCCTCTCCAAAAAAGCCATCTTCATACTCTCCACATACCTCAACTCATCTCCCCACCTCGAGCTTCTCTCAAATTCCACGAGTATTTCCATCTCCTCTACCCACTTGCCTTGTCCGGTGCTGGTGGAGAACGGTGGGAGGAGGTGGGAGATAGACGAGGGTAAGGGCAATGGGGAAAAGGTGGAGGTGTATCGGAGTGCTGGAGATACAGGATGGACGTTCAGAATCGACAGTGGTATCGGAGCTTCTCCTCCTCTTCCTTCCCTACCTCCCTCGGTTGAAGAAGGGGAAGAAGAGAGGGACTTCAAGGTACGGACGAGTGCATCGAAAGCACCCAACGCCCCCTTGGTTCCTGTAGAGATTTTGTTTTGGGAGTTGGAGTAGGAGTTGAGGTAGATTGAGGATATGGATGGGAGGAGGAGGAGGAGGGGTGTGTATTGGTTCCTCGACTGTGGGGGTTTCGGTTCCATGTTGGTATCGGTGTCCTTCGCTGTTGTCTCTTCATCGTCTTTTTCGTTCCCCCCTGAGGCAAAAGAGATGGAAGAGATACCAAAATGGTATCGAAGAAGGTATTGTACAACCATCCTCGGAACCTCCCTCCTCTCCTCCAAACTTCCAACACTCCACACAACACTCTCTCCAATCCTCCCATCTTTGAATCTCCTCAACTCGCTCTTCTCACCCCACAACTCTTTAAACTCCCTCACTTTCTTTTCATGTTCTTCATCCCCTTCCCCTCCTTCTCCTTCTCCCTTTGGTTGACCGGAGGAAGAGGAAGAGATGGTGGAAGAGGAAGATGATAAGGAGGGACCGTGATCAACAACCCTAAACGCCCTCCCCTCCTCACTGAATATCACTCCAATCCAAACTTTCCCTATACTCTCTGGGTTCGCTTCGGAGACTTTCCGGAGCCCGAGAGGCTGATGGAGGAGAGCGATGACCTTTACGCGATCGCCGAGGCCAAGGTGAAGGAGAGAGGAGATTTGGTGGAGGAGGGATGAGGTGGGGGAGCCGTGGGCGAGGATTTGGGGGAGGGAGGTGGTGTGTTGGCGGGCGGAGGATAGGTCGATGCTATTAAAAGAAAACAATAGAATGGAGGATAAAGTTAGTTTTCGTTCAATGAGCCATCCTTAGAATAAGAAGGAAAGAGAGAAGTTCTTCGTCGTGGTAAAGTGACACCAAGAACAAAAGAACGAATGAATGAAAGGGGAGGGTTTGTGTAGAATAACGTTCCTCGCTGTCTCTGTCTCTCCCTTAGAGAAAGATGACGAGAAAGAAGCGAAACAGGAAAGAAAGGCTCTTTTTCTGTCTTCTGAGAAGAAAAGGAAGGAGACTCACCAAACAACCTCATCAAACCTCCCAGCTAACCCCCTCTCCTCAGTTAACCAAACGTCCTTGAATGGATCCCCATTGGCTTCTTTGTTATCCAGTGTCTCCAAGGTTTTGAGGGCGTCGTGTCTTAACTATTACGTTTCAGTCAGTCTTTGGTGTCATATATAAGTGCGGTGGGTGGGGAAGTGGGATGGGAGGAAGAAAGAGGAAAGGAAGGGAACATACCAAGTTGAGAGAACCGACTGGGATACCAGAGAGTAAGTTTACGAGTCCATCACTTCCTACAAATACCCCTCCTCTCTCTCCTTCTCTGCTTTCTTTCCCTCTAGAGGCGGCGAGGTACTCTTCTTTGGTGAACTTATGCCCCTCAGAAGAGGAAGAGGAGGAGGTTTTGGTGAGGAGTGGATGAAGGGTGAAGTCGTGTTTCGCTATCCATATAATTAGACACGAAGAAATTGAGGAGATGAAAGAACCGGGACAAACCTAACAAATCCAAAACCCCTCTAAACATCTGATACGAACTTAACCCTCTTCCTAGACCCTTTCTTCCTTTCTTCCCTCCTGCTCCTGCTCCCCCTCCATTCCCTCCATTCCCTCCGCCTCCGCCTCCGCCTCCGCCTACTCCAGCTCCCTTCCCCATCGTCGACGGCTCCTCGCCAACCACGATGAACTCCAACAAAGCACCCCATAGGTATCCTCTTCCTTCAAACCCCGCAACTACCTTATACCCCGCCCTCTCTCCTTTTCCATTCCCACTCTTCCCGTTCCCGTTCCCGTTCCCGAACTCCCCTCGAGAGTCGCCTCGAGAGTCGCCTCCACCTCCTGCGTCGGAGTATCCTCTCTGATTAGCCCACACCCTCACCAGCGCAAGTGCATCCCGAAAGGAAGGTACGGCGTTGATAAGTGAATGTTGGGAGAGTAACTGAAGACGGGGGAGGAGGGAGAGGAGGAGGGTGGTGTTGTATATCGGGGTTGGGAGGCGGTCTTCTCCTCCTCCTCCTCCTTCTTCGGTCTTCTCTTCACTTGTCGAGGTGGAGGTGGGAGAGGTGATTCGGAGGTTACACTGTGTCGGCCCCAGACGATGTATCGGAATCGGATGAGCCGGCGTAGATGCAGAGGAAGAGGTAGAGGTAGAGGAGGGAAGAACAGGAATAATATAAACCCTAACACCCAACCTCTCCAACTCTTTCTCTTTCGGTACGAGTACGAGTTTTGTGAGTCGAGGATCTCCGTTTGGGGATTCGTAGTACATCTCCACCTTCTCCCTCTTCTCCTTCTTTATGCCCTCCCGTATACCCTCCGCAACCTTCGCCAGCCAAAAAGCTCGTTTATGAAAGTACCTCGAATTCAAATAATCCTTCTCAGTAAACATCTCCCCCCTCATCTCAACACCCAAATCAACACCCCACTCTCTCCCATCTTTCGGTTTTATACTTGTTTTAGTTGCCCAGCTTCCGAGGAGAGTTATTGGGCCTATGCCGGGGAAGGAGACTTTGTGTTGGGTGAGGGATGTTGGAAGGGGGAGGGGGTATGGTACCGCGATAGCTTGGGAAGAGGAAGGAGTGGAAGGGGAGGAAAGAGAGGAAGAAGCGTGTAAGGGGTGGATTGGGGGTTGGTGAGATGAGGGAGGGAGGGAAGTTAGAATAGAATGAAGTTCGAGTAAGAACCTATCCAATGCCTGTCCACGACTACTCCCAGACGTAGAGGAAGAAAACACCTTCGGACGGACACTAGGCAACAGAGCATCGATTTGGAGTTTGAATGAAGATGAATGGAAGAGTGTGGATGCGTCGGTTATGGAGCGGAGTTCGAGTGCTGTTGGGGGTTTGGTCGTGGTGCTTGTGGTGGTAGGTTTGTTTGAAGTGGTTGAGGTGGTGGGATGGGAGGGGGTGGTGGTGGTGGGGATGCCGGTCCATGAGTCTTCTCCCTGCTCTTCGTCTTCGACGGCGCCGTTGTCGGAGGAGGAAGAGGAAGAGGAAGAGCCAGAGGGAGAACCCATCTCCTCATCCTCGTCCACTTCTTCATCTACCTCAACAACGACATCCCTTCTACTCTTCTACACAAACGCACGCTCATCAATACAATCCTCTTTTCCTTCCAGAACTTTGGAGAACTCACCTTATTTCGAGATACCTTAGCTTCCCTAGCTTCAGCCTCTCCCTCGCCCGAGACGGAGAGGGATTTTCGTTTAAGTGCCGTCGGCATATTAGCTCCCTTCGTCTTTCCTTCCTCTTATTTTGCGTTAACTACTCCGAAGAAGAGAGATAAGACAGATAGAAGAGTTAAAACAGAAAAGACAGATGAGAGAGTTCGAAGTGGAAGAGAGAAAAAGATTCCACAAATTTGACACAGCCACTGATGCACTTGACCTCGGCTAATCGTGGCTTGGGGTTTGATCCTGACGTTCATCAAGTTGAAGTGTGAAGAGGACGTGTGGTATAGTGGTCAAGACCGTCACTCCGGTGGTGGAATGGATCGCTTCTCTTCATTGAGGTATACCACACATATCTGTCTATATTGCGGGTTTTTGGGCGATTCTACACGAGTCACGATGGGTCCCTTCTTCAAGCTCAGTTCAAGCCGCTCTCACTAAACCTCCATAGGCTTCAAGCTGATACTACTCTGCATGCACTGGTATGAGTTCGTGTCGTGATGGTGGTTTATGAGCTTGGGTGGTGTAGTGGTCAAATCATCACTCCTCATTCACGACTCGAGTGTTGGTGGTGGTGATTTGGACCCATCTCTTCATCAGAGACACCATTGCGATACGGAAGTAATCGAAACGTATTTTGCCTCTAGGTACGTTCCATTTAACCCACTTGTGGTACGAGTTTGACTTTGGTCTTAGCTTTGAGTGTCGAGTAATATTTAATAGCTGTCGCCGCTGCTGAGCAGATACAGGCATGTAGTTACTCGGACTCTGAATCAATGAGCCTGCGTGGTATAGTGGCCGACATCATCACTCCTCGTTCGCGACTTGAGTGGTGGTGGTGCATTTCGGACCCATCTCTTCGTTGGAGGTACCACTGCGATACTCGATAAGTTTGAAACCATTTTGCCTCTAGGTACGTTCCATTCAATCCACTCCGGAACCTCATCAACCTATTCCTTCCTTGCTTTATCAGACCTCAACCTAACCAAAATCCGCTCGATCCGGATAAGACTTGTTAACCCTCTCAACAATCACAAGCGTATCGAAGACATCGTGGTGTAACGGTCCTAGCCTACCTCGTTCAACGCAAGTACACCATTCATCCGAACCGATGCATGTAATTTTTGACTCGGAGGAACGCACACATACTCACTCATCGCCAACGATGATTTTCTTTCGATTCAGACACTAGCTTATACCGCAACAGAAGGATTGATCGATGATTCTACGCGTACGTATCTAGTTGGTCTACGACTCCGCGTGGTATAGTGGTCAACTTCCTCACTCCTCATTCAAATATTCACGACTCGAGTGCCAGTGATGATTTCGGACCTAGATGTACCATTGCGATTCCGCCTGGTACTCAAGACACTTTTCCCTCTCAACCTTCGACCCTCAATTACTACATATCCTCTCGCCAGGCAGAAACCCACAAATCTCGTCACCACCGACGCGAATACCAAGAAGCCAACTTTTCCTTTCTCGGGACGCCCAGTCTAGTCGGTCTATAAGGACGCGTGGTATACCGGTCGAAATCATCACTTCCTGAGGTCATGGATTTCGGACTCTTCCCATTGTTGAGATTATACCGCGATCATGTCTAGGTGCCATGTTTTCTTTTGCGACTTTGCCACGCTTCTGGGAGATCTTGAAGTCTGGGTACGTAAGGTAGGTATTGTTGTGACCCTGATCGCTCAATTCGTTGATTTTGTAGAAACAGGATCGATCGTTCTGTGAGCTCGCGTGGTATAGTGGTCAACACCATCACCAATGGCTTGAGATGGTGGTGATATTGGACTACTCATTCTCTTCATCGAGGTACCATGTACGATGCCTTCCTAATTTTGAAGATCTAATTTTATACTGCTTTTTTGGGTTCTCGATTGAGATAGTGATCAAGCTTAAGGTTCGTCTTCTCCTTGCAATTCAATCCACGTCAGGTTTTCGTTGGGACTTGATAGATTCCAGGATTACGGATCGACGGGATGATCTTGGCGATTGAGAGGCTAGAGAAGACCTCATGGTGGAACGGTAACGGCGCCGTACTGACTCGTTTCGCAGCGAGTACACCATGATCCAGCGATATATGTACCATTTCTTTTAGCAATCTTAAGTCTTAGGAAGACCTCCTGGTGGAACGCTAGCTCAAGCACATACTTCCTCAAATTCGATGAACCTGCGTGGTATAGTGGTCACCATCATCATTCCTCGAGTCTCGAGAGTGGTGGTGTTGGACTCACCCGATCTCTTCACTCGAGATACCCTGCAATTTCCCAAACGGAGTAAGAGTTTTTTCCTCAGTCGTCAAACTCTGGTTTGCTATCTCTCTCTCTCTTAATCTTCGCTCCGTAACTTGAACAACTCGTCGTCCTTTGCTAATCTTGTCTTCCCTATCCTTTCAACCACAGGTCTATCGATTTGTTCCCGCTGATAGTAAGGCTAGAGAAGACCTCATGGTGGAACGGTAACTTGGGCCGTGTTGACTCGTTCGCAGCGAGTACGCCGTCTGATGATATCATGATAATCCTTTATTTTACCAATCCCAGGTCTAGGAACGTTGATCCTGACGTTCATCGTGCGCTCAGAGACCGTGTGGTATAGTGGTCATTATTGTCACTCTTCAAGCTTGGGGGAGTGATGGGATGCGCTCGTCTCTTCGTTGAGAATACCCCACGTGAGTCTGGTGAACTTCCTCTACCTTTTTGCGCGTTTCTCGGCGAAGCTAGGTCGCGATGGGTTCCCTTTTCAAGCTCATGCGGCACTAGTTTGATCGCTCGCGCGCTAATTTCCCGCATGGCTATCTGACTTCAGGATAGAGAGATACTCCATGAACCCGCATGGTATAGTTGTCAAATCGTCACCAGTCACCTATGACTTGCGCAATTGAGTGGTGGTGGTGATCAGGGACACATCTCTTCGTCAGAGGTACCCCTGCGATCTGCCGATTTGTATTTAACTTTTGATACACATCGGGCCGTTCGTCTCTTTGAGAGAGAATAGAGTGGCTCCATTCTCCTCTCCCTCTCTGCCTTCGAGTCCGCCCTTACTCTTCCCAGTTTCCCAAATCATAGATCACAGACTCAGAACTAGGAAGAGTAAGTTTGGCAATCGCAAGGCCTGAGAAGACCTCATGGTGGAACGGTTACTTGGACCGTGTTGACTCGTCTCATAGCGAGTACATCATCTATAGAACCACAGACCTTTTACTGATCTCAAGTTTTACGAAGACCTCGTGGAACGCTAACTCGAGCACATACTTCCTCAGATTCGATGAACCCGCATGGTATAGTGGTCACCATCATCATTCTTCGGATCTCGAGAACGGTGGTGTTGGACTGATCTCTTCACTCGAGATACCCTGCCATCTCCCAACCGTGTTCTTTTTCTAGTCGTCAAATTCCGTTCTGCTGTCCCTCGCTCGGTCTTCACCCCGTAACTTGAATAACTAGTCGTTCTCGGCTACTCTTATCTTCGCTATCCCTTCGACCGCAGATCTATTGATTTGTTCCCGCCAATTGCAAGGCGGGAGAAGACCTCATGGTGGAACGGTAACTCGTACCGTACTACGTCGCCACGAAGCGAGTACGCCATCTAATGATGTCGCGGTAATACGTTGTTCTACCAATCCGAGGTCTTAGAAAGACCTCATGGTGGAACGGTAACTTGTACCGCGTTAACTGGTCTCGTGGCGAGTATGCCATCTTACGACGTACCATTTATTCCAAGTTTTACGAAGCCCTCCTGGTGGAACGCTAACTCAAGCACATACTCATTCAAACCAATAAACCCGCGTGGTATAGTGGTCGCCATCATCATTCCTTAAGTCTTCGAGTCTCGAGAGTGGTGGTGTCGGATCGATCTCTTCACTCGAGATAACCTGCAATTTCCCAAAGAGAGTAAACATCTTTTCCCAGTTGTCAAGCTCTGTTCTGCTATCTCTCTCTCAGTCTTCACTCCGTAACTCAAATAACTGATCGTTCTTGGTTAATCTCATCTTCCCTACCCTAACCAGATCCATTAATTGTTCCTGTCGATCGCAAGGCTAGAGAAGGCCGTATGGTGGAACGGTTACTTGGACCGTATTGACTCGCCTCACAGCAAGTACGCCATCTAATGATGTCGCAGTAATACGTTGTTTTACCAATCCCAGGTCTTAGGAAGACCTCATGGTGGAACGGTAAGTTGGACCGTGTTAACTCGTTCGCAGCGAGTACACCCTCATCATCTACAAAGCGGAATATTTTTACACTAAAACACCCTCAAACACTCGATTCGGAGAGGTTGGTATCACTTTCTTGACTACTACTTCGTTGGAATACCGGATGGTCAATCATTGTTACTTTACAGGATACACTCTGCTTTGTCGTACAACAAGCTCATGTGGTGTAGCGGTCTTGATCGTGTCACTCCAGTGATGGTCTTGGGCCCAGGGGTACATTCGCACTGGTAAAGTAGATTGCCGGTGGTTAAGTTTTCCCGGGCTCACGGCTTGGAAAAATCTTTCGACTTATACTACCACCAAATCTTGATTTGACACCGGTACTTCCTCCCAGTCGGGATCTGACCCATCAAGGAGCCAAGGCTTCTTTTCGAAAGGTGGGAGGCGTATGAAGACCTCGTGGTGGAACGGTAATGAGGACTGTATTGACTTGTTCGTAACAAGCACGCCACCTCTTTATCAACCGGCTTTTTTATCCGTCTTCATGCAAGCGCTTACTAGTGCTTACTGTTCACAAGGATTTAGATAGGATGAATATCCATTGATCAAAAAGTCAGCTTGGTATAGTGGTCTTGATCGTCACTTCCGTGGCAGTCTGGTGACTCGTCTCTTCATCAGAGGTACCGCATCTTTTGAGCGAACATAATGTTTTGTATGAGTTTACTTTTTTTGTCTGGTCGGAGTAGAACCGTTGAGTCTACTTTCCTCTCACCTACGTCGATTTCGTAGTATTGGACCTGTCACTGTGAATTATCTCAGCTTCACAAATCACAGATCGACTTGTTTTTGGCAATCGCGAGGCATAAGAAGACCTCGTGGTGGAATGGCAACTTGCGCCGATTTGACTCGTTCGCAGCGAGTACACCAGTCTGTTGGAAGCCCAGAAAAATACTTTTAGTCCGGCTGCGTTGCCAGCAACTGATCGCGTTTGACTTCTCTACAGAATTCAACAAGATTCGTTGATTCTTAGCTGGCTTAGCTTGCCTACTTTACTTGACACGAGTATCGCCAATGACGTGCATGTAGCATGTTGCTCTGAGATAGTTTCGGTCATAGAAGGTCCAAAACAAGTAGAGACTGTCCCCAAGAGCTTTTGAAACCCAAGGAAACTACTCCTGGCGCCTTACGGGTTTTTCATTCCGAGCGGAGGGCTTCAATGCGTGTGATGGCCTCCGTCGATCGAGGTAGTATCCTACAGGGAAATGGCAGCGGTTGGCTGGGAGTATAAGTCAGCCATTGCATCTGATTAACCAAAAGGAGAGGGAAGACGCACCAAACTGCAGCAAGGTGATACTCTTCCTTCGGTTCAATCGGGTTTCCTTTCTCGTCAAACTCCTTGAGCAGATCGAATGAGGACAGGACTGAGGCAGCGGTGATGGAGACCATAGATTGTGCTAGGTATCGGCCAGGACAAGCACTGCTCAAAGTTAAATGCAACGTTCCTTTTGATGATTTGGTAGTTGTTGAAGGGCTTACCGACGACCAAAGCCGAAGGCTAGTTCTAAAGGTGATCTTACTTGAGGATCGATTTGGCCATTCTTGAGGAAGCGATCTGGGTTGAATACGAAAGGATCTGGATAAGCATGTTCATCGTGTAGCATAGCCCTGAATCTCCAAGAGTCAGCGTAGAAATCAACAAGAAAAGTATATGTATACCATTGATTAGGAATGACCATAGACCCAGCAGGGATATGATAATCGCGGTAGGTGTCATCACCAATGAGAACATGAGGGAGTGCTGTATAAGAAATATCGCGTTCAGCATCACGCCAACCAAGGTGAGAAATGTTGTTTACCGAGTGGAAGGACGGGATGCCACCTGAACACTTCAAGAACGACTGCGTTCAGATACGGAAGCTTCTGTAGATCGCTATGATCTGGGAGTCTACCACCAAGAACTTCGTCAAGTTCCTTCTGTGCTTTCTTTTGAACTTCGGGATACATAGTCATAGCTAGGAAAAAGCTGCCGATTGAGGAGACAGTTGTGTCGGCAGCACCTGTTACGGGAATCAGTGAAAGGGTCGTTGAGAGGGCGTGACTACCAACCGACGAAAGCCTGAGCGCAGACATCCTTTAGTCGTTCCACGTCTTGCTTTTTTGTTGGGGTAGAGTTCTCGATGTCGAGCAAGCCATTCATAGCCAGACTTGTATCGTAAACCCCAGATTTCTGTTAGAAGCAAGGATATCAGCAAGGTGTTCCCCTGGAAGGGCGAAGACTGTACCATATTCTCCTCCGTAACAGCAAACGGTGCATCCCTTACTAAGGGTATGCTCGCTTGAATATTCGCTGCAACCCGGTGGAATGTCACACCAGGAAACCAACTCGGCAAGTACTTGAGAGGCGGGAATATGTCAACCATGTAGCCCCCTGCTACCAGCAGTTCCGCCAGGTCTTTGACCAGTTTCTCCGCTCCTGCCAAGTAAGGATCATCCTTAGGCCGTACCTGGACACCATAGGTGCTGGCCAACGCATTGGCCCCAACCACGCTGTGAGCAATGATGTTCGGTGATTATATGCAATATGTTCGTTCGAGGAGCTTACTGTCTGATATGGGCCATGAAATCATCTGGATCATCGAGCAATTTGACCAGAAATTGGCGAACGTATTTGATCTCGCGAGGTTGGTTGACCTCTGGCTTCGATGGGTTCAGATGCTTAGCCAGCATTTTTCGAGTTGTTCTCCATCTGTCTCCGTATGGAAGCAGCCCAAAGCCAAACCCAGACCTGATAAGAGAGCGTCAATAACTGCATCAAACCGTTAGGGGCTATTGTACTAATACTCACAATTCGTGGATCATGGTCGTATGCGGCCTGCTTGAATAGATACGAGACCGTTTGTCCAAAAGGTCCTCAGCAGCTTCGTAGGAGTTCAGTATAACGATGGAGTTGCCCAATGCATTGACATGAATGATGTCGGATCCTACAGGGGCTCATTCATTATCACGAAAATCACTAGAATTCTCAACGTACCTTGTTCTTCACTCCACCGCCTGAAGGTCTCCCATTCCCTATGCATAGGCATATCCAGAAGGTTCCCGATGATAAACCGTTTCTTCGGCCCAGGAGGTAAATGCTTTCCGTTCTTTCGCTGCTTCAGTGCAAAGAAAACGGCGACTGCTGCACATAATGCCAGCGCTGCAGTGGTCGGCTGGGAAAGTGACATGGTCACCGAGAGACCACAGACTCTCCACGCTGTGTGAAGGCTCTTTATCTAGCGTCCTTTTCCCGAGACATCGGCTTCTATCTAGCGCTGACTGCTCGGCGTTTTTGAACACCAGGAAGGGAAAGTCGACGTGATAGAAAATCAAACAAGCGAGTCCGGTCCGGTCCGTCCAGTGACATGAACGATGAAAGTTGTCGCTTTGGAGGACGTAGCTTCTGGAAATCTGCCCATTATGACCATCTTCGAAGCTGTTCAGCAGAGGGTCGTGCTAGTTTATCGATCAAGGGTATCCGCCAGGCTTTGTTGGCCGTCAGCAGCAGAGCAGCATGGGTGTTCAAAATAGGCGCTCGCATTACTTTGTTCATGTTGACCTGGAATGTCATCCCAATTTGGAAGGTTCGGGGTTAGTATGAAAATGTATTCAACCCGCTACCAGCAACTGTGTAGACGCAATGTTGCCTCGAATATCCAGAAACTCAAACCATTTGTGCTCCCATCTACGGTTGCAAATCGTGGATAGACTCCAATGCAAGAGAAACTCGCTACGATATGCTTCTACTACCCACCAAGCCAATCCCATGGTCAACGACACCGTCCTTGAGGACCAAAATCCCGGGCCACGCCCCGTGACTCGCGGTCGTCCGAGTCACCTTCTGCAGAACAGTGCTAGCATATCCACTTTGGACCCCAACAAACTGCAACTTTCTGATTATATTGACCTCTCGACACAAACCTCGTTCGATCTCCAAGTCAGCGCCAGCCCGGGCAAGTGCAGGTTTCTTCCGTATGTGGGGAAGAATCTTGCTGATGGAACCTCTATGAGGAGATTTCCTCAAGACTGCCGCGGCTTCTTCTACTTCCATCGAGAGCTACTATCGGGCATATCTATTCCTCAATCATCCATTCGGTTTCGACTTGCTAGTGGTCCTAACCGTTCAGACTTTCAAAGTGGGAAGGATTTCAAAGTTTCAACAGACACTTCATCACGATTTTGGGAACTGAACATATGGCAATTAATCGTACCGAGTAGCCCATACAAGAATCTACTCGCGCAGCTGGAATCAGATGGTCTCATCACACAGGACGAGATTCGGTTCTGCGAAGACATCATACGGAAACACGAAGTTGTTCATCCCACGGCACTGCAGACGCGGATACCTTTCCTCAACAAAATCGACGATCCCTTTATCTTTCATCTTGAGGCGTCTCACATGATCCTTTACCTCCGTAATGCTCATAATGGGGAGTTCGAACGCTATAAAGTCTACAATCCCTTCTACACGCAAACACGCCCTCCTGCTGCCAGAATTGAAGGTACTTCCGTTCCCTTAGTCTTAAATACATGAATTCACTTTCATTTGCCCTCTATTACAGGAAAATGCCTCCTTCGGCTTGAGCCTCTTTCCGAGGGAGAGGCTGGCTGTGCTGTTCGCATTCTCAAGCTGCTTTCTCAAGGGCAAACGTCAATGAGCCACGGACTAGTAGAAGATACACTTGTCACACGTAACGGCAAGCTTGCAATTGTTGAACTGCGCACTGCCGTTCAGAAAATTCCTTTGGGGTCAAGGCTCCGCGAGGTAACATCTACCCGAGCTACTCGGATATCGACCTTGGATCTTTCCAAGGTTGTACCTAGCGATATGAAAGATATCAGCGGGAAGAAAAACTCGACACTCTCAATTGCCTCTCATGGGTTGGCACGAATTGTCGGACCTCATATTATTGGGTTTCCTCCCAATTCACGAGGATACCTTTACTTCCATCAACCTCATGGCGGACCTGCAATTGCAGGTGAACTACGCTTCCGCCTCGTGGATGGACCTGAGCAGGATCCGCTAAGGAGTGGTCAAGACTTGATTTCACCCAGAACAGGCTTTCCGTGGAGGGAACCCATTATTGGACTAGCCAGCCGTGTTGAAGGTCGCAGCCTTGTGAAGCAACTTTTGGCGGACGGGTTGGTCACCCAAGAAGACATTGACGTTATGCAGCAGATCACTTCCTCGGACAATTGGCCGTCGCGGCTGGATTCTAAAGTCAGCTTGATATTTGGCACGGGTTACCCTTTTCTCTTAAGCTCCTCCACAACATCACTCTATCTCATCAACATAGATAGGCCCATCCCCTCCATTCATCGCACTCATGTCCTTCCTATGCTGAAGCGTGCAGGATATACGGGTATGGCTCCCAGCAAAACTTCCTTTCAAACTCCATTAAATTCCTTTTTAGGGAAATACCTAGTTCAGCTCGAAGCAGCCCCGAGACGTGGACCAAAAGGACGAATGTGTTTCTATCTCCGAGTGTTGGAGATTATTGAGCCCTCTAATAATGTATCAAGTTCGGTCGACAAACATGTGGTGCCGGTGCGGGGCGAGTATTTGTTGACCCCGACTGGTAAACCTATTTCAGTAGGCGGCTTCAAACCACCCATCTGTTAGCTATTAATTGATTAAACGACTGCCCTTTGGCTTATCCTTCTGCTGAGTCTGGAGATACGAATAACCTGTTTTCGATGCAAGATTCCATCATTCCCCGGGATAGATGGATTTTACGTAGCTCGTTTCAACTTATCAGAATTTGGCGTGAATACCAGGCAAAACCTTTGTATTTATTGCAGACTCGCTGATCAGAGAGGCTATTTAACTCTGGCTTCAAAGTTCCAGAAAGCGCATTGCCCTTGCCAAATTGAGCACTTTTACCCACGGCTGGTTGATCCCAAGGACGAAGTTCGCCACCGCGTGGTCACCGTTGTTAGCTCCTTACTCAACCTTTCCTTGTTCCGCAATGATAACCTTTGCTTTATTGCCTTTTCTCTTAAGTTTTCTCGACACGCTCCTGGCTGTCCCAGCACGTGGGTGCAACCGCGGTAGAAAGGCAAAGGAGGAAAGGCAGTCCGAACATCGACTCTCCCAGAATACTTTACTCTCAGTTGCAGCAGCTTTCGAACCCACGAACCATGTCGTCTGTATCACCCTCCGATATCCCTCTTGGGAACGACATTAGCCTCATACCTGGCTTGGCCCGGTTGGAGGAGCGGCGTCACTTATTGGGAGATGCGCCAACTGGCGTTGATGAGGATACAAGGGGCAAGCATTGGTCTGAAATAGGACACACAACAGGACGGGACTATGGCGCAGCGGGCGGCCGTGTCGGAGTGAATCTTGAATTGGATATGGAGATTGCAGAAACTGATTCGGAGGACGGGAATCTATCGTCTATCATGGGCGTCGACTCTGACTCTACGTACGACCCATCCTTCTCTGATTCGGAGTCTTTCTCTATCAAAAACTCGTTCCACCCACCTCTACCGGAGGGCAATAGAGACAAGCCTAACACATTGGAGCCGACAGCTTCGAGGACTGACGAAATTGTTCAACAATGGAGAGGTGTTCTCCCAGGACTGGTCAAGGCGTACCTAAAGTATCGAGAGAGGACCTATGGTAAACCATCGTTACCGTTACCTTCTAGCGGCTTGAGGTCCACTTGCGCGTTACCCGAATGCAACAGGGAATCAGTGACCGTCTGCTGCATGTATTTTGAGTGTTCGTCCCCTCCCATCTGTATGCGTGTGCACAGAGCTCACCGATTTTCTAGGCCGATCAAATATTGTCATTGAGTTCTGCCAATGCCAAAAGCTTCTCTACGTGCTGGTCTACAATGGCCTGTTCCCTTCCGAACCTAGGGAACCAAGACAGGCGATTTCCGTGGATCTCTTGATGTTCTATCAGTCACTCTTCAAACATTCTGACAACAAGGACGCCATGCTAAATACCTTCGCCTCTGCGTTACCAATGATTCACAGCGGTTACGAACTTCCAGGCCATCATATAGAGGTACGAGGGCTCTATACATGTTTAAACGTCCCGCAAACTGACGAGTCTGCAATGATCAGGACGACACAGAGACGGACGCATATAGTCGTTTGATTGCCGCTGCCCTCCCGTGGCTCAACGAGTTGCAGCTGAAAGCCGAGCCACTTTTCGTCAACAAGAACCCAAGGCGGATTCGTCTACCAGACCCTCTATCCTCAGATGAGGAAGACGAAGAAGATGAGGGGATAATCCCACCTCAACGTGTTCTTGCACGCACCGCACAACCCTCCACGACTTTAACAGCCTCAAGCCGAACTCAACGGCCATCATCTCAAGCTCCAGACCCCGTCGCTGCATCTGGGCCTTCGGTGCGTCTCCCCCCACAAGCACCGCCAGCCGGTTCAACAGCCTCCTCTGCAGCATCCATTGCAATCTCTTCTAAGCGAGGCTCAGGGCATCTTGACCGTAGTCCCAGTGATCGTCGGGACAAACGCCCCAGAGCCTCATCTCACTGTCTACCAGACGACGATTCGGACCCACAATCGAATGTTGGAGCCGCGGGATTGCCTGCTGCACATCTGCCAGCTGGTCATCTACACCTGGCGGGTCAGCACCGGCTTCCTCCCCTCGACACTGGCGGTTATCCTCCACATCAGTAGCAACGTGATATGTTGGGCGCCGTTGGTTATCCTCCCCAGCAATGGAATCGGCCTGTAACCGGTGGGTACCCTCCAAAGGAGTGGATGTCCCACCTGCCACCGCACATTCCATCAAGCTCCATTTACCCTTTGCAACAACTTCCCTTCCCTCTCAATCCTGGTGGCCAACCACTCCCGCAAAACTCCCGGTCTAATTTCGGCCCCAGCCACCCAGCTTATCAGCACCTCCGACATGCTCGAGATCGACGGGTTCCCTCAAGCGTCCCTCAGCAACATGTGCCCTCCAACACAGGATACCTTCCGAACCCTCAGTGGCGCAATCCGTCAAACTTGACCAACGGTCTTGATCGGCGGGACGACGGCATGCAGTTCAATCCTGCAGCTATTCAGCAGCCTCTTTGGCAGTGGATTCCGCTAGATGAAGCTGGAGTTTGGCTAGTTGTGGAATAGTAAGCCTGGACCTTTTGCAACACTACGGAGAGAAGCTGTCGTTGCCGTCACTTGAATCAATACACACAAGGCGGGTTTAGACGTTTAGACCCGACCTCCACCCACGATTGTTTGTAGTCTGATCGGGACGCCTGTAGCCATTTTGTAGTACCTAATGCCCCTTATTACTTGCAATGACCGAATGAACCGCAGTTAGAGATCAGGTACTGTGGAGAGAAACCTCGCCGACCCTCGCCTCAGAACCCGTGGCCGGTGGGAAAGCCATGACAGAAGGCAGTCATATACCACTTATGTTCAGTGATAGTTGTCTGCTGGGCTCGAAGATAGTTCAGACGAACGGAGTTGAACATCAACCTCGCCCACTGTCATTGTGTCAACCCGTCATGTACATCTACGTCTATTCGTGCTATGGTCATCCTCCAGTGAGTTCGGAAGCAGAACAAGGCCTGAGTCTCTTGCCTGAGTGAGGTAGATGCTTGTAGATTGACAACCACAACTGACGATCAAAGCGTTGGGTCGCGAGGGCTCGCACAAGACAGCAAAATTTTGCCGCTTGCTGCCGTTGGAGAGTTGTCACGCTGACAACGGCATTCGCAGGAACACTTTACGCAGTGAATCCCTTGGCTAATGTCTGAGGAAAGAATCGTCCTTATGGCTGGTTTGGCGATGAACAAAGTTGCGGCTCTGAAAATACGACAAAAATACGAAGCAATTGTACAATTTTGTCCCCTCGATCCCGCTCTGAGTGGTGGATGTACCATTGTAGGGGAGAGTACACCGTTTCCTGGTAACGAGGCGGCAAAGAGCACATGCGTCGCGCGCCAAGTCAAGGGGAGATGCCGGATGTATTTATTTGGCAGAACGTTGATGAACAAAACATAAAGACCTTTCCCTTCCCTTCCTCATCGTCACCGTTGTTCGTTGCTCTCCTTGCTTTAGACGTTCTAGTCGTTCTTTACAAGACACTCTTTTATCATCTTTGTCGTTGCCAAAATGATCTTCTCCGCTGCCTTCGTCGCTCTTCCTTTCCTGGCTCAAGGTAAGCTTGATGCTCCAACTAAAGTCTAAATGTGCCAGGGAGCTAACGGACCCTGGGCGCTCTTTGCGTCGTGTTTTACATGGAATTTCATAGTCTTCGCCAAAGATTGCACTAGGAAGTACACCGTCCAGGCTGGCGATATTTGCGACAGCATTTCTGCCGCAAGGAACGTCTCAACGTGCGTACAATACTCCACTCTGTCCTAGCAACAGCAATTTTTGACTCACATACGCGTTCATCCAACCGAACAGTTACCAACTCTCTGCCATTAACACTGGCATCATCAACGAGGAATGCACTAACCTCGTCCCTGGAAGCCAACTCTGCCTTGGTTATACTGGCGAGGACTGCTCTACCACCTACACCGTCGCTTCTGGTGACACCTGCGAGGATGTTGCTGCCAACCACCGCTTGAACACCACCGTTCTCTACGCCAACAACCCTCAGATCGATGACGAGTGCAGCAACATCTACGTCGGCGAGGTGAGTTTTCTCATTCCACGCTTCCCTGAGTACCCAACTGACTCTTCCGCTGTAGGTTCTCTGTGTCTCTGACAAGGTCCAAGTCCCTCCCACTCCTTCCGGCCCTCTCCCTGGTGCTTCCGTCCCCACCACTGCCGCTCCGGCCGACCCCACCAAGTACGCGTCGCACAGCAGCTCGCACCCCAAGCCCACCCAACCCGCTCAGGACAACGATGACGATGATGATGATGACCTCCCTTACTGCGACGAGCTCTAAGCGAGTTCGCTTGACCTTCGCCACGCAGGCATTTCTTTCTAAACATAGAATGCTAGCTGGTTGATTCAGCGGCTCCCTTTTCTGCTCTCTCACTCTCCCACTCGTCACAACTACGCATACTCTGTCATTCTGTCGGATTGCAAGTCACGTATACCACATCGCTTTTTAGATCGCTTCTCCCCCGTTATAACCTTGACTTTTCTTGTTGTTAGACTTGGAAGAGGTCCGGGTTCTTTTATCGTTATAACTCAATATCACTATGTTCTTTAATATTCCGAGTTACATAGCATAGGTTGGTCCAGCGGATCGACCCGTCCGTTGGTCCTGGAGGTTGGCGGGTTCGGTGATAAATTCAGATAATTTTCAATAGCATTAGCTTGCACTCAATCATACTTGCATTTCATCAATATAGAGTCCTCATCATTCACAAAGCACTATTTTGACGTGAGAGGAGTTGGATTATGGGTGTATCACTAATGTACAAAGATTGACTCGGATACAGGGAGATCCCTTGTCATGACTTTCCCTTCGGGCCTGGACCTGGATGTTGTCGGCCCACTGGAGCGGGAACAGGAGCAGTACATGCAGCACCGTTCGCCCTTGGAATTGTTGGATCTTCCCCCAATCCATATCCGAACATTTTCCCTAGACTCAAGCGGAGTGAGTCGTACACGGCCTGAGTAGGGGCAGGATAGATCGAGTTGACGACATGGCGGTTGATCAAGCCCGTGCTAGGCGAGAAAGAATAAGTCGAGAGTCTGCACCGTTCGTCAGTTCGACCAAGGGAAGAGACAGGGGGGCGGAACGTACACTTCCCATTCTCCGGGCGCTTTGCTGACCCTTGAAATTCCAGTAACGCAGTACCCGAGTTCTAGTCTTTTCTCTCTGCTAATCTTCGATTGACGTCGTTTTGCATGTGGAGACTGCGGTTCTTCAGAGGCGTTTACGGGTTTGGGTGGGGTATGAACGACGAGTTTCGTCAATGTGAGATTGACGTCAGAATATAGCGCGTTGAGGGTGTGGCGGACAAAGGATGATGAAGCCAGGTACAAGGGGAGGCCTAGGGCAGTCTGTCAGATACTAGAAGAGAAAAGCTACGGGCGCGAGACGTACCTTCTACATGGAGCGTGGATGGGAAAGGTGCAGGCAGGGCCGTGGGAGGGGTATATGCCAAGGTGACCTTCGGGCTATAGATCATTTCCACGTCCTCGTTCTCTGGAACCTGTGGATCCAGAGGGTTGATGTTGACGATAGGGATCCCTGTTGACCGAGGAGGTTGTGGGCTGCCAGTCGACTTGTCAACACTGGTAATCAGCCCTGTGCTAAAGAACTCAGGTAATGTTTGCTGAAGCACATAAATTGCGCGTCCTGGCTTTTTCAGTCGTAGATCAGAGACTATATGCGGTCGAAAAAGCGAAGGTACACACCCGTCCGAATTTCCCAGTCCTGGTCAGGGATCTGAGGTTCCCTATCCTCTGGTTCGGTAGGCTCGTTCCCATCTGGTGGTCGCTGAGATCTTGTCCCTAGAGGAAGCGAGAAATCGTCGACACCCCTCGTTCCGGGCTGTTCTTGCTGCCTAGCTTTGAAAACATCCGAGCCATGTTTCGGTGCACGTCGAGCGGCGTGGGCGGGTAAAGACAGTGAGGCCGAGATATGTAGCTGTCTTGACGTTGAGACTATGACTTGGCGGTGAAGCTGGCTTGGTCGGCGAGCTAGCTGTTTGACAGCTACTGAGGACATGGGAGTTCGACCTGAAATGTGTGGTTAGCAATTGGTGCGCTCGGCGAAAAGTCGATGATGTACCGCGTCGGCAGATATTTGTCCTTGTTAGGCCTAGACTTGATATCCCCGTAAAGAGGTTTAGACGCTCGAAGCGCCCGAAGGTTCCAAAAAGTAGGCGCCGAATCCAGTCCGCACAAATGCAGAAAGGACCGAACAGAAATCGTCCCTGAAGGCGTACGAGGCCTTTTCTCATCCACCCATATGGTGGACAGGGAGGAGGTGCATGGCTACCTGCAACATGGAGACCATGAGGAGGCAACACAAATGCACAATACATGCTATCTACGATGGTGTCTATCTACCAGGAAACCCCGAAGCCAATCTACCGTATCTACTGAGACGTTCTACAAGTCTACTGTATCTACCAAGTTTACTACAATTCTACCGTATCTACCAAACCGTTCTACATGTCTACTGTATCTACTAGAAAGCTCTACAATTCTACTGTATCTACGAAAAGGTACTACATTTCTACCCTATCTACTAAGAAGCTACCCATAATCGAGTTTCTCCTTGAATTTGTCGTAAGTCGGTGTCGATATCGTGAGCGGTCGTCGGTCCAATTGGCGCAAAGTCGATGATTGTTGATTCGTCGACAAGGGGAATGAAGCGCGTTGGTCGTGTTAATCGTCGTATTCGTCGTCGATGTCGGTGTCGTTAGTGTCGTGGTTGTCGATGTCGAAGGCCCGGGCGCTGTGGATGTTAAGGATGACCAGCATCTCAACAGGGGGGAAAGGAGGCGAAGTACAACTACTACAAGACGAGACCCAAGGGAATGAAACAAAATCAAAAAGAAAAGGCAGAGAGATACAAATCGATAAGGAGAGAGAGACGCATAACAAGATGAAAAGGCAGAGAGATATCAAGAAAGATGAGATGAGAGAAACATTATGCAGACGAGAAATGAAAGAATATAATCAAGGATAATGCAGCAAAGGAAATTCGAAGCCAAATATGCGAATGGAAAAATCGAGAAATATAAGCAAGGAGCCAATTATGCAGATGAAAGAAATGCAAGGATATGATCAAGAATATAAGCAAGGAGCCAAATATGCGGACTGAAAAATGCAAGGATATAAGCAAGGATAAGGAGCGAGGAGAGAGGAATACCAGGAATCATTTATGCGGATGGGGAACGAGAACGAGAACGACGGGTAGAGGTGGAAGCCTGCATTAGGCAAGGTTGGTTAGCTGAGGTCTAGAAGATATTTGATTTATGTCGCACCTTCTTTTCGGCCTCCGACTTCTTCTCCATCTCCTTCTGCTTCAACAACTTTTTCTCCTTCTTCTTCTCCTTCTTCGCGTTCAACCTAGCCTCGGCTTCAGCCTTCTTGATAGCTTCTTGCCTAGCCTTCTCTTCACGAATACGTTGAGCGAAAGTGATACGAAGAGATCGACGAAGACCAGTAGCGGGTGGCTCGCTAACGTTAGCTTGCTCAGCGAAGACATCAGCGAGAACCTAAAGGTGAGGCATCAGTGATTGAATGTCAGGTGGAAGATCGAGACGACGAACGTTAATGACGATGTCAGCATCAGTGGAACGAGCAGCAGGTTCATCATCTTCCAAGGCAGGAGCAAAGACCTCCTCAGAATCGGAGTCAGAGTCAGAATCAGAATCAGAATCAGACTTGAAGTTAGTCTGTTTGATGGTCAATAAAGAACTCTCAGCGATCAGAAGGAAAAAATCTTACTTCATCTCGAATAGCTTCCAAGTCTGCAACCAATACAGGTGCATCCTAGTAGCAAAAACTGTCAAGGCGGGCTCTTTAGAAAAGGGGATTTACGTACGTCGCCAGTCAAGTCAATGATCTCAATGACTTCGACCTCATCCTGGTGGCGAGAAATGTCAATACGGGCTTATTCGTTTTTATGGGATAATTTCACTTACATCGCCAGTCAAGTCAATAACTTCGATGGCCTTGATAACATCCTCGACGAACTCGGCAGTGAAGGTCAACTCCCCAACGCCCTAGGCGTGGTCAATGATTATGCTTTGCCTGAGGTAGGATGAGGAGTTAACTTACCCAGAACCTCCTCGCCTTGAGAGTAACGATACCGACGACCAAGTAGTAGGACTTGAGGGCGAGAACTTTAAGGGGAGGGACAACAAGAGTGAGCAGGAGAGAAAGCACAGTCGACGACGAGATGGATCCGGATGGACCCTGAACCCAGTCACCGTAGAGGAACATAGCGTGGACGAAAAGTTCGCGGATGAGGAACTTCCTGTCAGAGGCGGGGAAGAATCCCTGAGCCTACAAGGCGATGAGCACAAGAAGTTGTATTAGTGATGAAGACGTACCTCCTCGGGCATCAGCTCGAAGATAGATTCGATAACCTCCACATTCTCTCGAACGACGTTGGATATAAAGCCAGCGAAGGACACATTGCCACTAGACATAAACTGGTGAAAGAGGTGAATGAGTACGGGCGAGGCGTAAAAAATGCGTTGGACATACCAAGATTCCAAACAAGGCGAGCCAATCAGACCTCCATAAGCTATTTACTTCATCAGCGATGACGATGTTGACAGCGGTGGCAATTTGACCAAAGGCGGGAAGGGCGAGCTTGACGGAATCGAGTACCGGAGTCGAGAAGGCAATGACGGCGGGCAACCAGATGAGGAGCTGTAAAAAGGCGATTTCGGCCACTGCCGCCAAAGCTGGCAGGGCGATTGTAAAGAATAGGAGCCAGACGACGTACCCAAGATAACGCTTGAAATTCCGAGGCTCTTTAGTGTTGACCCTAGCAGTAGTTTCGGAGGCAGGTCGGACCTCCAGTTCAATGAGCATAAAAGCGCAAGACATTTTCGCAAAAATGGCGTATAGGTAGTTCTCTCAAGTGTGGCAGATGGGAGTACTGAAGAAAGAGGGGGACAGGCGGGGTGGTCGGTATTTATACAAACAGAAATTGTGGTCACGTTTTCCCGCCAGACTCCTTGATCGAAAATTCCAACCGGCAGCTATGTCATAGAGCGTCATAAATTAAAGAAAACACGCTTCAAGGCGTCATTATATTTAGCAGAATAATATAGACGTTCCAATTAAGAATTTATAAGTGATTTATGGCTCACAAAACTTTGTTTTCTCCGTCGCTGACATATCCTACACTATTCCCCTATCCCGCGGTGATTTCTCTGTTTTATGAATAGCTTTAAAGCCCTTCCTTCAGAATTTGGGCCAATATATATCAGAACATGGACAGTGAATTGAAGGTCATGGAGGAACGGAACCAAGCGTTGCTACTTAGTGGCTGTGCGTCCCGAAATTACGCGACACGCGACGCGCCCGTCACATGGTCACGTTGTCACGGCAAACTTCGTTCATCCACGACGACGACGATGAGCGTCGAGGCGCGGCAGTATGGAGACCTGGCGACACAGCTCATCATGGAATCGCGACGATCGACGCAGACAGATACCTTGTTGAAGTACAATGACTCTCTGGTGCGCTCGCTTCTTCGCGAACAACGTGATCTGGAAAGAGCTGCGATACCCCTGGCTCTCCAACCAACCCCACCCCCTGCTCTCATTGTCACCGAGACTGCCATCAACCGGAATAAACGATGCCTACTGGCATACCATGCCCACAGGATGGACCGTCTTAGGGATATGTACTGGGCAGTCGGCGGAGCTCTGCCTCATCTTCTCTCCAATCAAGATCTGAGAAGCAAGCTGTCTCCGCACGAGGTGGATTTCCTCAGAGAGTATCATGGCTCTATCATGGAATACCGTGCCGATTTTGCCGATGAGTTGGATATCATGGCAAGCATCACTCAGCCGCCTAAAGATCTTCATGTCCTGGTACGCGTCGTGAAGGATTGCGGATGGATACAAACGGAACTCGGTAACATCAACTTCGAGAAGGGGCAGAGGTTTATGGTCAGGAGGGCAGATATAGAGCATTTGATTGTGCAAGGATATCTGGAGGAAGTTTAGGAGAATGAATCCCAAGTTCAAGTTGCATCGTGGTACAACGGTCCTTCGACAAGAACATCCCTGCAGTTTCAAGTTTCTCAAGACAATCTCTACGACGATATTCCTCACTAGTTGGCGAAGGGGCCATATGTGATGGTTTGAGAAGACCTTTGGCAGCGAAGTTCCCTGCCTTCGAGGACCAAGTCACCCTACACGCTCGACTATCAGATATCCAACTCAATACCTCTACTGGCTGCCACAGCCAGCGCTTTTGTCTTCAGCTCCTCCCACACCTCCGACTTCTTTCCCCAATGGATAGAGATACACCTCCAATTTGACGCTGACAACACATCAGTCAGCCCTCCCCAACCCTCCTTGAAAGCCTCTCCCTTCATCACAAGTTTGAGCTCTCCTCTCCGCGCATCCCGTCCATCTTCCCCTTTCCGACTCCTACATGCCAACGCGGCGCAGGTAAGATCACAAGTGATCAAATGCGCCCCCTTGAGCCGAGTCATCAGTGGCATCACCTCGTCGAGGGCGCACTTCTCGCCTTCCGAGGTGACTGGGAAGTTTGATCTTCGAATCGATAGGTTTTCAAGGGATTCCGTGATTTCGGATAGGAAGGCAAAGAGGTCGCCATTCGTAGCTCCAGAAACGTTGTCGAATTCTACGATCGTGAGACCTTTTGATGGCAAGGGAATAAACCGTTTTAGTTCCGAACTGGCTAGTTTGACGTTCAGGAGGGACAGCTGTTGTAAACCAGGACACCAAGTATCTAGCGGCGCGTAGAGCATTTCATGCTCCAGAGGGACGTCTTCTTTCTCGCTTTCCTGGAAAGTATCAAGACAACCAGCGTGTTCCGACTCTGGCTCTCCTGCCTCTGGTAACAAGGTGGCTGAGGACGGTGACATGAAGACCTTTTGTTTCCTTTTACCGGGATAACATGCGACGAACAATCTTTGAAGCCACGAAAATGTTTCCATGAACGGCATTGCCCACTCCTCCCTGACGGAGGAAAGCGTTTCCTCCGATGAGAGACCCTTTGGTTTGTTGTCTTCAACTGAGGTTGGTTCCGAAAGCTCCTTGATATCTTCGGGCTTCTCGATGACCAAGGTTGGGCTAAAGTATCTTTCAGCTCAAGTATTGAGGTAAGGGGCTTTCAACTCACGTTACCAGACGACCATAACCAGACAATGTAAGGTGAGAACAGTGTCGCCATTCCGATACACCCCATAGTATTTCTTCCAGTGACCATTGGTTAACGTCCAGTTCATTGCAGATCATATGAAGGGACTCTACGTTCCGCAATTTCTGAAGAGCAGGAAGTATGATTCGTTGCCCTTTTGGTCCGACATCAAACGTGGAGATCGACATATCCTTCAATAAGGTTGCGAAGGAGAGGAATGCAGAGACAGAATTCGCGATCTCCCTTTGAATCTCTGGGGGTTGTACGGACTCATATTTTGTAACCAGCCTCAACTCAAGTAGGTGTTTTCGAAGCGAAGGACACTCCTCCAGATATCTACAGCTAGGAATCAGGGCTACAGGTTTGAACTCTGAGGTATACAGAAGAACTGCCGCTGCGGTGCCCCTCCACGCCTTCGAGATCAAGGATAGTCTGCTGACTTTAGCACGTCTAGTAGGGCCTGCCCCATTCATATAGAGGAGAGCTATCTTCATGAGGATGTCCGACGGTAATTCAGGCATGGTTCTTCGCAAAACACAGGATAAGGGGAGGACTTGGATATGGCAAGCATGCATTCCTTCGTAGCGCATGTGTTTCTCGTGGCCGTGAAACCGCACTGCGGCGCTTTCGTTACTGGAAATTTGAAGAAATTGAAGAATCGATTGAGAGTGTTGACCAAGTGGGTGGCTTCTTCGGTACACAATGCGCCTCGCATGTACTGGCGGGACCAAGGATCTTGTAGCACGAGAGGGAAGATATTTTAGGCTTATATTGATCCTGCCATCTGGTGTTGTCGATAATTGGGTTGTTAGGACAAGTTGGCAAACTTGGCGTGACTCTAGGGTTTGTTTAGCCTCGAAACGTTGTTTTCGTTTTGTCGCTAGAAGACTTGGGCCAGAGCGCGAACAGGAGTAAGCGCGATAATCTAGACCCCAATCGTCGAGGTTGATGAGATCAATGAAAGAAAGGTCATGTTCATCCTACAAGAACTTGGGATTAACTCGACAACCTGAAAAATATCATGATGTGACTGACCCAGAGATGCCCCAAATGTTGCTGCTCGTCGCGTAGAATGACTATCTCCACCCAGGTAGCAGTCTTTCTGATTTGTTCATCCAGACAGACGGACAACATGCATGCCTGCCCATTACCGTACCGACCTGGGCCATCCGGACTGCTTTGATATGCCCAGAAAGCAAGTTCTTCTGGTGGATCTTGGGCCTCTGAAACGCTGGACATGTTGAAAGACGAAGGAGCAGTGTCCTTAAGTCCTCGCTTCAGGTTGCCAATCATGATGAACTTAAATTTTTCGTTCGCATGTGGGTCCCACCGTCCCTGACGATACCTATCATTAGCATGTAACCCCTTTTTGTAGCCATCTTCACGCAAGTCTGGCCTCTCCATTCCTGTTAAAGGCTTAAGAGCATTCGTATCAGAACACGATTGGTGCAAATGAAATTTTGTTCATTATCTCATCTATACTTCGTCAAATCCATTGCGATGATCCCTCCACCATGTAAGGTCATTTATCAATCGAACATCCCTGGACTGCGCTACATGTTTTAATGCCTTCATCCTTTCCTTAGAAATTGAGGGAATAGCTCTCTGCATCAATGCTATAACCTTCCAGCCAGTGGTTTGGAGGGCGGGAAGAAGATGATCTACCGCTTGTGAAAAGTTTGTATCTTCACAGTAGCCTTTGTAGTAGTAGGGCAGGCAACGGTGGATGAAGATCTTTCCAAAGACGATTTCGCCAGAATCGCCTCGCATTGGACATTTTCGAGCAATTGAAAGAGGTGTTATGGCACAAGCGGCGACCTCCGCATGTTCCAGATATATTAATGACGGCATCGCAGCATCTACTGCGAGCTCTTCGTCGTCGTGTTGTACAGGAAACTCACAGTTCGTGATTTGTAGCTTCCTGAGTGATTTTGAAATTGCGAGAAGAAAGTGCAATAGGTCTTGATTGGTTACCCCAATAACGCTATTGAGGCGAAGTTGGTAGAGGGACGATGAGGCGTGAATACATCGTTGTAGTTCTGGGGCCGTTAGAGAGACAAATATAAGCTCCAGGGATGTTAAGCCAACATCCCAGCTTAAGATCGTGTTTGATGGCTTCGCTCTTCACGTCAGCCAGATCTGTCTCAACAAACGACATGAATAAATGCTTACTGCATCGTGTGGTTCCGCGTCCTTTGAGTTGGGTAGAAAGCAGTCCACGGATTGCCTTACATGATACATAACAGGGGTATTTAGAATCAAGGCAAGGCTCCTGCACTGCGTCACTGAATCTTGAATCAATGATAGGGGGCACGGCCACTGCACGACAAGAGACAGAAGTTCCAAGGTTTGGATATGCCGCAGGTTGGGCAGGATCCGATAGATTTCTTTCCCCGAGTCGGGCAAATTTATTTGAAGACGTCTTAACTGCGTTGATAGGCCCAATAACGCAATGCTAGCAGAAAGTACCTGATCGAAGGGTGAGGGAGTCATGCTGGAATAGAGAACAAAGTGTAATTGATGAATTTGCTCTGATCGCTGCGGAAGACGTCGAAGAGATTCGGATAGCGGGAAAAGATATTTGTTATATAGGCGATCCAGATGTTGGAATACCACATCCGAGGCGGGCTTCCAATTTCTGGAGAGCATGCCAAGTCGAAATAATGTACGTGGCCAATCTGGATCCGCGAATTCCATAACTTCCTGAGCGATTTTCTGTATAGCTTCACTTGGAAGGGGAGGTAGAGGTTTCCTCGCTTTGTTCGAGGAAGAGAGCAGACGTAAACACCATGTAATCCTCCCTTCTCTCGGTGGGTTCTCTATCACGAGAATTCCTGACCGACTGCGGAGAGAACGATTGAATCTGAGAATTTGAAAGAGAGTGGGTGAGGAAATCTGGGGAGAATCATGGGTACTCTCATACGCAATCCGCCAGTCGTGTTCATGGTTAGCGCTGATGAAAAACAAGCGGTCATTTCTGATGCATCTGAGCCTCAGATGCTCAAAAAAATCCAGGCCATCCATGAAAGAGCTGTACAGCTCCAGGACGACAGTGCAGAGGGGCCTCTCCTGGAGCCCAATTTGCACCCTCGATGAGGACGTCTTTTTCCGACCGTGTGGGTCGGGATATTGACTGAAGTACTGCGATCAGGTGAGCCCCGGAATCTGCCCCAGGATGACTACGTGACTCACGGGTTCTTCACCGGAAAGTTCTGAAGGATTGTACACGATAAGTAGACGGATCCCGGAGTACTGTGAGGCAACTTCGCCCTCTAAAACGACTGAGATCATGCAGCTTCCATCGGCAGGCGTGGTCCCCTGGAAGGAGCTCTCAGAGACCCAGTACGATCTTTCATTCCACGCATAGTTGTCAAGAGACCCGGAGCGAGAGTTGTCCATATGTCGCAGTTGCCTTGTAGTTGTGGTTCCCGTCGGTGGCGCCTAGGCAGACACTGTGGTGACCAGAAATGCGCGATCACACAGCAATTGCTGACAATTACCCTCATCATCTCTCACCATCTACCAAGGAATCAGATGTCCCAGGCTGCAGAATCTCAGGACATAGAGACAGCGACGACTGCTGTAGTCACGGAGTAAGGCGCAGATATCGTTAAAATGAACATCCTTTCTCAAAAGCTCGCAGTGGCGCACCCGATGGCAAAGCTAGGCGTTATGATCGTCAACTAAGGTACATGAGACGCGTCCTTCTCTACAAATAGCGTTCTCAAAAAATATTTCAAAGGCTTTGGGCAGCTACAGGTCAAGCTGCTCTCGAAAACTCGCGAATCCTGGTGGTATCTGGTTCAGCGACTTCAACCTCTATACTCAAGAACCTCGTCCTGCCTGGCATCGGTCACTTCACCATCCTTGACCACAACCAAGTGACCCCTGAGGACGCTGGAAATAACTTCTTCCTAGAAGGTCCCTCAAGCATCGGCAAATCACGGGCGGAAGAATCTGTGCGGTTGCTGGGAGAACTCAACGACAGCGTGGAGGGTGTCCCAGATAAAGCCAATATCAAGGAGCTTCTAGAGACCAATCCGACATACTTCTCAAACTACACGGTCGTGATCGCTCACAACCTTGAGGCTCCGCTTCTTGAAAAGCTTTCAAAGCTGTTGTGGTCGGACCCATCGTACCCCATCCTCGTTGTGATCAGGTCCGCAGGGTTTTTAGGAGAGTTCTATATCCAGTTCCACGAACATACTAGTAAGTGCCACGACAGCATATAGTCTGCTTTTATTGACCTACAATTCAGTTATCGAAAGTCACTCTGACTCACCACCATCCCTAAGAATCGATAAACCATTCCCCGCCCTCTTGGAGCATGCCCTATCACTCGACCTCTCCGCCATGGACCCTACGGATCACGGGCACGTGCCATACGTCGTAATTCTTGTCAAAGTACTGGAAGACTGGAAGAAATCAGTAAGCTGTGATTTGACACCTTTCACTTTCATGTCCTCACGCCAACTTGCCAGCATGACGGCGCATTCCCCAAAACTCAAGCGGAGAAGAAAGAATTCAAAGCCAACATTCTCGCTCTCAAGGTCAAAATTGATGAAGAGAACTTCGACGAAGCCGAAGCTCAAGCATACAAAGCCTGGTCAACCACTACCGTTCCATCCGAGATCTCTTCCCTCTTTAACGACCCCGGTCTATCCTCCCTGTCCCCTTCCTCCCCACCATTCTTCCACCTCCTTGCTGCTCTTCAGAAGTTCGCCGCCCAACCACCGCATACACTCCCTCTGACAAGCACTCTACCTGATATGAAAGCTGACACGGCTAGCTATATCCACTTACAGAACTTGTACAAGACCAGGGCGGAGGAGGAGAAAAAGCAGTTGAAGGAGTACTTGACGGTACCTGTTGATGATGCGATTGTGGATTCGTTCGTCAAGAATGCACATGCATTGAAGGTGATGAGGGGGAAGAGGTGGGGTTGGATCGATGAGGACCCTGCTGCTTTTGGTTGGTGCTTTTCGATATTTCTGAGAGTAACACGACTGATAGCCTCGCACACTTAGCCGAGAAACTTGTTATCGAGCCAAAGCAAGCCACAATTCACCTCGCACTCTCTGCTTTGGCTGTGTTACAGACCAAGGAACCTGGTATTGCCCCAACTATCGAGAAGCTTACTGAGGCGGCTCAATCCCTTCTGCCACCTGGTACGATTCTGCCTGAGGACGAATGGGCACAAGCTGTTGGAGAGATGTACGTAGTTGATCGTCTCGCCCTGTTTGTTGTACTTTACTCAAGACCGCCCCTTCTAGTGCCCGCTCTCCTGATGCTGATCTGCCCAACACTGCTGCTTTCACTGGAGGCTTGGTGGCGCAGGAAGTCATCAAGATGATCACCAAGCAATATGTTCCGATCGATGGTCATTGTATCTTTGACCTTGTAGAGACCTGGACTGGAATTCTGTGAAAAGTTAAAGGAATAGATAGGATGAAGACATGTGTACCATATCCATAATTGATGACTGATCTTGCCACCGCGAATTCTGAGTATAGGTTGATGATCTGAGATGGATAAAGGTTGCAACCCTAAGGTATAAAATTCGTACACTACCATACAACAACAAACAACAAAATAAAACCGGGTGATCAGTAAGTCATTATTAAGGTTGAGTATATGTTCACAAACGACTGCAGTCCGAGAGGAACAATATTAATAGGGAGGTCATTACGTAGTGTCATGTAGCTGCGATAGCCTCCTGTCCTACGATACCTGACATTGGTCGACCAGCACTCCTCGGAGGTCTTGACCGATTAGGCGATTGTTGCGTGTTTGCGCCACCTGTTACAAAACTGGATGACTCCCAGATGAGATTGTATCCATTACTTGCGCTAACATTCCCAATATTAGCTGGTGGCGGAGGGCCTGACGGAGGTGGTGGTAAGATGTGACCGGTTGCACCTCGGAAAGAGCTTGAGGCTGTTGAGGAGGAATGACTTGACCAGAATGTGTCGTAGGTCAGAGAAGCTCCTGATGAGAATTCCCTTGAGCTGTCAGAGTTGGAAGAACTGGCTTGGGAGGTGGGCGTTCGGGAGTAGTAGTTTGGGGAGGGGGGAACGGTTGGTTGGGTGGTTGAGCTCCAGGTGGAAGGAGGTGATGACCTTGTGGGTACGATGATGGTGTCGGTCCTTTGTACGGAGGATGAGGTGCTAGCGGAAGGTGGGTTCATGGGAGAGGCGGATCGCTTGACGTCGTCATCGACATCCATTGAGATCAAGGATTTTAGGTCGGCTATGCTGATAGGGGGCCTGGGTGCAGTCGTAGGTGAACCCGACTGAGGCGGAGGGGCCATAGTGATTGAAGTATGATCATCATGGTTGGACTGTGTCTCCTGCTCAGGGGTAGTGGCCCCTGCGGCTGGGTCGACGTTCGTTTGAGTTCGTGATAACGGGGAGGTCCCCAGCCGGAAAGAGACAGTAGACTGGGATGGGGCACCGTTCGTGACGGTGGGGGAAGTTTCGCGCTGAGTGGTCACCAGCAGAGAAGGGGAGGGGTATGGTTGTGTGCCCCTGCCTTGCGAATGATGGAAGTACAGGTTTTCCACTTCATTCAGATTTTGTTTTTGCTACATCATACAGAGGTATGAGAGCAAATATTTGGTGCTGTAGAGAGCGCAACTCACCCAACCATGGTCTACTTTCAGTCGAGCATACTGCAGGCGGAGTTGTAATTGCCGAGAGAGCTGTTCCAGGAATAGCATATCAGCAGCGCGTTCATTTCATTTATTTCATCTTTTCACATACATGTGTTGCCTTTGCACGTTCTATAGTCTGTTTTCGGCGTCTATCCTGGTCTTGAACCTGGTTTGCATTCAATACAGGCGCCGATACCGTTGCACTTGCCATTACTTGCTGTTGAGCCCGGTCGTCTATATCCAGCAAAGGTATATATTCTCGTGCGCAAAAAAGAGCTCAAAGTCGTTGGCTGCCTGCAGTTACTAGTCGCCCAAGGTTCCGAGGCTGGGGGTGGCGGAAGAAACACGCAAGGTTCGAAAAACCTTTGAAGCCGCACGTGTAGATTGAATCACGCGACTGCTAAGTGGCATCACGTGAGCATGTCCCGTTTTGGAAAATCGCGTTATCTATGACAAAAGATGATGACGGCACGAGTTGCTGGGCGTCTGGACGAGTCGAGCCTTCGAGAACAGAGTCAGTGAACGTCACTACGTATACCTAGTCGCTCTGAGCTACGACCGCAATGCCTCTTGCACCACCTTTGAACTTTAAGAAATGGCTCTCGGAGAACGAGCATCTGCTACAGCCTCCGGTCAATAACTTTTGCTTGTACAAGGGAAGCGACTTCATCGTGATGGCGGTTGGTGGACCCAATGAGAGGAATGACTACCATGTCAACCAGACAGAGGTTAGTGCAACATTGAGATTTTCAGACTCATTATGTTGACTGCGATTGCATGCATTAGGAATGGTTCTATCAGCATAAAGGCGGGATGCTGCTGAGAGTTGTGGACGGTAACGAGTTCAAAGATATCCGGATCGAGGAGGGCGAAATGTTCTTGTTACCTGGTAAATCTGCTTTTGCTTACTCACGCCCTCGAATTAACAATACCCAACAGCAAATACCCCTCATAACCCTGTCAGATTCGCAAATACCATCGGCCTTGTGGTAGAGAGGGTCAGGCCCGCCGGCTCCATAGGCGAGTATTCGAATAATTCTACGCGTCAACTTTGACTGATGCGCAGCATCGGGTAGACCGCCTACGCTGGTATTGCAATTCATCGGAACACAAAGAACCCACAATTATCTTTGAGGAGTCATTCCATGTCACTGATCTCGGTACTCAGCTGAAGCCGGTCATTCAGAAGTGGATGGCAGAGGAAGAACTGCGCAAGTGCAAGTCTTGCGGTAAAATCGCAGATCCCAAATAGCTCGTCTATCGTTATCGAGTCTTAATTATCCCTCCCAATATAAATCTATTTCAGGGTTATTTTTGGCAGACGCACATTCCCGCGAATGTGCCTACTCCTCAGAGCCTTTCGTCATGGGAAAGGTGGTTTTTTGCTTCCTCGGTTCCCTCGAGAGATGACCCTTCAACCCCAGTCAGCTGCTCACCTCAGAAAGGCTAGAACTATTAGAAGGCTATTCCGCCACTATCTCTGCCACCTGGGGTGGTAAATCCATCCAGGTGGACATCGAAAAAAAGATGAAATGTCAAAAGATAGAGAATAGGCGCTGCCTACGGCTTCCCGGCTTCTTGTCAAACGTCTGAGAAATTTGCAGACCACGAGACTCCTCTTTGTTCACCGCCCCAAACCCTGTTCTTCTGTATTCCCTCCTATATTCGTCGTCGTTTGAACGGGGCTCGGGGACGGGATCGCATCTTGCCGTCCGAAGACCTAGATCGCTTCGGGTTATCGCACCGCCACATTGAGGGACGAACGTTGATCGGAGGTTCGCCCGAATCTTTCTTGCCCAGTTACTCTCACCATCTTGAAGAGGTCTAGAGAGTCTTCTGAGCTAGCTCATATTCTCAGAGCCCGCAATGTCTTTTCTGGTTTGTCTACGCCGCAAGTGTACTTTTCTGTACGGCTATTAGGGCATCGGGTCTAGGCACAACGCAGCAATCCGATTGGCTGGCACAGCAATTTTAGCATCTGTCCTGGAATAGAACAAATCTTCCATTCATGCTGTCATTTTCAAGGTCCCAAGTTCCACCCAGCCATTTGATCCATCAAGGGTATGTCATTGGGTCCATCAGGGCGATGATGGTGCAAGCTTGCGCTCTCCTGAGATTGCGACATCCTTCGTGACGAAACCGGTAGTCGGAGGGATCGCGATGGATCCTGAGGAGTATAAAAGCCCTGAACCGATTTGGAGTCTGGACATCGTCCTTTGGACTTCCAAAGCTCTTACACCCGTTCTACTCGACTAGCTACCTATCTCTTGTCTTCAACATGTCTTACAACCGCGACAACGACAACGACAATTCCTATGGCTCCAACAATGACAACAACAACAGCTACGGCCGTCGTAACAAGTAAAGATCCTCCGTGTATTAGCTTGCTTCTGAAGCGCTGACCATATTTCTATCAGTGACAATGACAATGTAGGAGGGTTCAACGACAACGACTCCTATGGTTCCAACGACAGGAAAAACCGTGGTGACCGTGACAATAGTAATACCTATGGTTCCAACAACGACAATTCTTATGGATCTTCCAACAACGATAGCTACGGGTCCTCGAACCGTCGCGACAACGACAACGACAACGACAACTCGTACGGATCCTCGAACCGCCGCGATAATGACAACGACAACTCGTATGGTTCCAGCAACAACGATTCTTACGGCTCCTCAAGGAAGGACAAGAATAACGATGACTATGGGTCGTCCAACGACAACTACGGGTCCTCCAACACCTATGGCTCGTCTAACAACGACAACAGCTATGGATCTTCGAATAAGAACGATGATAGCTACGGCTCTTCCAATAAGAGCAGCAACAACGACACCTACGGTTCCTCCAACAATGACGACAATACCTATGGATCTTCCAACAAGAATAACAACAACTCTTACGGCTCCTCCAACAATGATAGCCATGGCTCGTCTAACAACGACAGCTACGGCTCGAGCAACAACAACAACAATAGCAGCAGCAACGACTGGGTCGATAAGGGCGTTTCTTACGCTGCTCAGAAGGCTGGATACAACATCGTAAGTACAACCTTGAATCCTACTCGCGAGCTCTATACTCACGCACTTGCGAAGGATGACGCTACTGCTGACAAGATTGGTGATGGTATTAGGGACGGTTTGAAGAAGTTTGGCGGTGGTGGTTTCAACTAGGCGTAAGTTGATCAAGCCTCGAGTCGTCTCACCCAGCCTCATTGCTACTCCTTCTAGGCGAATTCCTCTACCTTATGGTTTGTTATGGACGTTGCTAGCTGTATAAATGGAATAAGATCGTTGTAAAATTGAATGTAATCTATCGAATAACCAAAGGAATTGATATCGGGAATTTTGCTCATATTTGCTTGAATATCGCCGGCCGACTGAGATCTTCTCATCTTTAGCTGACCTTGCTCTCTCACAGGAACTCATGAGCAGCGCAATTGAGAAAAAGAAATGAGAATTTTATCAAGCCGTGCTAATGTAGGGGATACTCGTCTACCACTAGTGATGAAGAATGATACCTAAATGTACCGTACACTTGATCCAGGTATATGTAGAAGTAGAAGAGAAACATTTTATTTCCGCCGATTATCCCTACAAGAACACGGAAGGAGGGATGATAAAACTCTGAACTAAACGGGGAGTGAAAGGTGTTTTTGGGTTTCTTGTTTTTTGTTCGATCTTTTTGTCTGGGGTTAACTTTTCTTTTCTTTTTTCTGCATCTGTTCGTTTTCTGTTTCTTTTGTGTTGTTTTCTTTGTCTTTTCTGGATTATGCTGAATGTTTTTGTGATTTTTCTTTTTCTGTTCTTTCTTCTCGTGCTTTTCTGTGTTTTTCTTCTTCGTCACGGTTTTGAGAAATGGGTGTTTAGGTGGCAAGAGGAGTAGAACGGTGTCCCTTCTCGGAGGGCCCAAAGACCTTCTTCACGTAAGCCCGAATGCTGTCGAAGAGGTTGCCAAGGGTGGTCTTCTTGCCGTTCTCCTCCGTCTCCTGGATGTGGGGAGCAAACGTGGGAGTAGAAGCGGGACTAGGAATGCTCGTTACCGAGACCTCCTCCACGGTTTCCGTCTCCTTATTGAGGGTAAAGGCGGGGATAGGGAGAGGTCCCAGGTCGTCGTCGGAAGAGGCCTGCATGGCTAGAGCACGAGCGTGAAGAGCAGCTCTATGTTTGCGGACGGGAAGGCGGGTGTATCGGTCATCTTCGTCAATCTTAGGAGGAGTAGGTGGTGGTCGCAGAGCGGCAGGCGATTCCCAGCTAAGACGTTTCTCATCAACACTGGCATTGGAAGCCTTCGTGGGAGTGGCAGGGATGTCCTCTTGTTGAAGCTTGGAAGCCGCTAGGATGGCGACGAACTTCTTCGCTTGCTGTTTCTGTGCGATCCTACGCTTTGCAGCTCGGGTTGGGAACTCGAAAGCCGAAAGCTCTGGAGAGTCACCGACCAGAGTAGGAGTGGGTGAACCAACAGGGGTAACGGGTGCTTGAAGGGTAGGAGTAGGCGAAGGGCAAGGCGTTGAAGGTGGAGAAGCTAAATGCTCGACCTTTGTCTCTTCCAGATCCTCGAAAAGGTCCACTCCTCCCCATGGCTCATAGCTACCAGCAAATTCTCTAACTCGCGCGCTCGGCTCATCCTTCTTTTCGTTTCGCTCTTCCCAAACTTCGACAACAACAGAGCAAGGCTCGGGAATCACCTCAACGTGCTCGACAATAGGCGACTTTGGGTGAGGAGAATCCAGACGGTAAGCAGGAGGCTCGTCCGTGTACCTAACCGGAGGTAGCTGATCCTTGGGGACTTGGATAAGAGCAGCCTGTGGTTTGACTGGGGTAGAGGAAGGGATGATACAAGGTTCCCTGAAGACGGCGAGTTCTTCCTCTTCCATGTAACGTGGCTTGGCCAGCTCGCTGTAAGGAATAGAGCTCCTCTTCCTCTCTTGGATATCGGCGCTTATATCTTGAAGAAAAGCATCGATATCGTCTAGGATGTCGCCTCCGGAAGTAGGAGCACGCTCAACGAGAACATTGGCCGCCTTGCCGGTGGTAGGGTGATATGGCTGAACCAAGACAGGTTGGATGGCTTTGGGCTTGACGGGAGCGGATGGTACTGCAGGAGAAACCTTCTTCGGGGTAGTAAACAACTTCGCAACCGAGCTCCCAAATTTCTTCAACGGAGTCACTTCGTTCTTGATCAGAGCTACTGGTTTCTTGGCTTCAGGAAGCGCCAGTGCTGTCGAGGTGTAGTTGAAGAACGGGAGGGGATCAAGCCAGTCATCATATGGAGAACCAAAGACGTCTGGGGGATTGGAAGTCGCAATCTTGGTAAGGGAAGGAACGAAAGGGATCCATGGTGCCTCGTATTCCCGTTTCTCGACCTTGATCCAATCGAGCCCATGGAAGAATTGATGAGACTTGACTTGTTCGATAGTGAGCCTGGTTCGGGTGTCCTTGGAGAGCATCCCGATGAGCAGGAGCTTCGCAGCGTCTGAAAGCAGATCGGAAGTCTGAAACTGGAGAGTTTCATGCTGAACAGACCATCCGATCTCGAAAGAATCGGTCATACCAGCGCCGAAAGGAAGCTAAAAGCAAGCGAGGTAAGTAAAGTATGAAGAGAAATTCAACGAAATAACTTACTCTTCCAGTCATCATGACATAAAGCGTAATACCAACTGACCACATGTCCTCTTTATCATCGTACTCCTTGCCAGCAGATCGTTGGGGAGACATGAAATGGGGTGTTCCAACGCGTTCATTGGTCGTGAACTTGGGAGCAGGAACCTCAGTAAAGAAAGAACCCGATTCGCAGTTGGCGTCGACGTCGAAAGAGAAAGAAGCGTCGGGAGAATCAAGCTCCTCGTATCCTTGAGGAGCCTCGAATTTCTTGGCGAATCCAAAGTCGGCCAAACGAATATGACCACGAGCGTCAATGAGAATGTTGGAGGGCTTGATGTCGCGATGGATAATACGATCCCTCTGAAGCTGTTCAACTGCTATAATCTAGAATGAACGAGGGTAAGTACTCGGTAGTCCGTGAGTAAATATGAGGCTGACCATCTCTGCGCCATAGAATCTGGCACGCTCTTCATTAAAAGATCCGGACCTGGCAAGCTCCAAAGCCATATCTCCACCGGCCATATATTCCTGAACGTCGAAAGACCGCATTAGTTTAACGTCAGCAAAGTATATAGAGAGATACATACAGTTGCAATATAATAATTCTTGTTGTCGTGAAAGCTCATCATAAGGGGTAACAAAACAGCAGATTCCTTTGGTTCAATGCTACGCTGAATGTTTTGCTCATTAACTGCGTCATCCTCTTTGGTCTTGTTCTTAGGGATGATCTTAAGCGCAATCTCCTTCGAAGTGTTGACGTCCCGAGCAAGATAAACACTGCCGCTGTCTCCGTGGTTGATAAACTTGATAACGTCAAAATCTTGGATTCCCCTCTTGACGGCAATGGCAGGGGAAATGGGGATAGGCTTGACGTGCTTGAATGCAGAGACATAGCGAATACCATAGGAAGGACCAGCGCGAGACTAGAGGGGTTGTCAGCCATGAACATTTGGGAAGACAGTGAACACTTACAGCAAGAGTAGGAGAATACATGTCTAATACTTAAAGATAGTGTGTTTGAAAGAATGTAGTGCTTGAAGCGACTTGAGGGCTTGCTGTTGCTGGACGACGGTGGTGGGCGAAGAAAAACCTTGACGATAGGGGAAGAATTGCCTCCGCTACGTTCATAAGTTTACCTAGCATTCTGTTGTAGACGAGGCTGGTAGAAGTGGGAACGCCCAAGTTGGAATGCTCCAATCACTGGCAGCCAGCTGACGGTTGACGCGTCTCAAACTGCTGGATGCGTTTCGTTGGATTGTGCATGGACATCATGCCTAAAGACCTCACTGATAATCGAGGAAGGGTAAGCTGACGCCGTCTTGGGCTATCGCAGAGCAGAGGTGCAGGTGATACATGGAGAGCAGGTTACTTCCGACTGGTTAGCTCCAATCTACGTTGTCCTCAGGCAGAATTCGGCATAGAACATCGGGCAAAGTGTATGAGCACAAATTTGCTCTCAGTGATAGAACACATGGATCTTGCAGGAGCAATGTGGTCATATTCTGAGCGGTTTCTGGATATGAAAGAGCTTTGTGGATTCGGAAAGGAAGACTCGGAATGGCTTGAGTTGCACTCAACAGGTTTCTCATGGATAAAGGTTCTCACGCCAATCACGAAAGGGCAGGCTTCGATCGACGGAGATACAATAAGGCACACACACACTACACACACTCATGCTGAACAAGAATGAGAAGAAAAACAAAGCAAGTAGCCTATTCTTTTTGATCACTTATTTTCGAGCTTATCCCGTACCTACAAACAGCGGTGACAGTGGGTCTGAGGGCCTCAAACAAGATCAGTGTCGATAGATTGCGTTCAGCCGAAAACTGAACGTCAAGGGTGGTTGTTTCCGATGATCGAGACGGCGCTTTGTGTTCCTCGAAGCATACATTTCTGGACTCGGCCTCATGTGCAAGAGTGGCAGTCTGGTGGTGGGACAACAGCGATTTTCATTGTTCGCACAGGGAAAGAAGAAGCAGCAGTGGCCATCATTATCTTCAATCACGACCGCACTACAACTGCCCAACCAGTTGGGATGAGCATCCTTTGTAACGTATAAAAAGAATAGCCTTCTTGGGGTTCTCCCAGCCAGGACCACTATAAATAACGCACTCTTTTCAGTCTCTCTCCACTACTTTGAATCCTTCATGCCATCGACATGAGGCTGACATCCCTCCTTTCCTGCTCAGTGCTGCTGGCTGCACTACCTTTCCCCTCTTTTGCTGCGCCTCATTATGTGACGCCCCCGAAGAACTCATCTGCCAAGACTCCGGCGTCAAATAGTAGTTCGGAAGATGTTGTAGCGGCTGCTTGGTATCCGGCTTGGCTCAAGGACAAGTACCCTTCCTCAAGTCTTTCGTGGTCAAAATACACCCATATGACCTTCTCCTTCGCGTAAGCCACTCCTATTCCATCTTCGCTGGAAATCCGCTCATACATTGACAGTGTGACGGCAGACGATGGGACTCTTTCTCTTGACGATCCAAGCCAGCAAGAACTGCCTCTCTTTGTCCAAAGTGCCCACGAACATGTAAGTTCGACCGTGGCGATATCAGCCAAGATCGACCCCACTGAATATGTTCGCAGAATGTCAAAGCCCTCGTGTCCATTGGTGGCTGGACTGGCTCCCGCTTCTTCTCATCTAATGTGGCCGACGCCAACAGGACCAAATTCGTGGATAAAGTCCTGACATTCGCCACTGATAACAACCTCGATGGTCTTGACTTTGAGTGAGCTGGTCTCCACATTGCTCGGGATTGCTTCTGATCGACCTTGCCAATAGCTGGGAATACCCCAACGGCAAGGGCTTGAAGTGTAATGTTATCTCTCCAGAGGATTCTGAGAATTTCTTGTCTTTCCTGCAAGCCCTTCGTGCCGACCCCCGAGGAGAGAATCTCTACATTACTGCTGCGGCTAGTATCCACCCCTTCACTGGTAGCGATGATAGTCCCATGTCCGACGTGTCTGAATTTGCCAAGGTTCTGGATCATATCGGTATGCTGGACAAGCGTCACCTTAGTATTGTATTCAATGCCCTGACATGGTCCCTCTAGCCATCATGAACTATGACGTCTGGGGTAGCTGGTCACCTACTGTTGGACCAAATGCACCTCTTGCAGATGCTTGTGTGTCAAACAAGACTCAACGGGCTGGCTCAGCTACATCCGCTGTCAAGGAATGGACTGATGCTGGATTCCCTGCTGACCAAGTAAGATGCCTGTTCCATTATTGACAGACCTCGACTGACATTGTTTTAGCTCGTCCTCGGTGTCGCTGCTTATGGACACAGTTTCAACGTTTCCCATGCCGCCGCCCTGGTCGGCTCGGAACTTCAACTCTACCCTCCCTTCAACCCAGACAACTGGCCTCTCGGCGATGGCGAAACTCCAGCTGATGCCTCAGGTTTGCACTTATGGTATATTGACTGTCCTGAATCTGACGAACTCTCAGCTTTGGACCCCTGCGGAGAGCCAACCGGAACTAGTGGTGTCTTTGACTTTGTCGCATTGATTCAACACGGCTTCCTTTCCGACGATGGAAAGGCAGCACCAGGTATGGGCTATACATATGATAACTGCAGTCAAACGGTATGGATACTTCGACTGCTCTTGCAAATCCTCACTCAAATCGATGTTGCAGCCGTTTGTTTATAACCCTCAAACCCAAGTCATGATCTCTTACGATGATGCTACTAGCTTCGGTATGTGTGCAGGTCATTTGTATAGGCTTGACCATGCTGACATTTGTTTATAGCTGCCAAGGGCGAGTTTATCAACGACAATAATCTCAAGGGCTACGCGATGTGGTACGCAGTTGGGGATTCGAATGACATCCTCATCGATTCCATCAGCGATGCTATGGGGATCGAAGCAGATTGCTCGTAAATATTTCATCTGGCTGGCACAGTCCCTGGGTCGAGGCTGGCCTCGCTGTAACCACTAATCTTGTATCTCGCTAGTGTCTATCTCGGGTTTCATTGTATAGCGCAGCTACCTGTATTTTGACATAGAGCTTCCCCAATAGAACGAACACAGAGTGGCTTCAAGGCCGATCATTTTTCCCTTTCATTCTGAACTCCATATGCCTGGTCCTGGTCGGGGAAGCAGGAAGACAACTTCCAAGCCCGTATCGAAGGGTTCGAAAAAGGTGGAAGATTTGGAACCAGAACCATACTTTGAAAATGTTGACCTCTTGGACTGGTCCGAAGTCGCGGAACAGAAGCAAACAAAGCCCTCACATCAAAGTGCAAGTCCGAGAACGCCGAAAACTGTTCTTAGCACTCAAAGTAGACATCTGGTCAAAGTATTTCGGTTTCTATTAGGTACGAATATCACATCCTATGACAAGCGTTGAAGCAGAAGAGTGTGCATTCTACTACGATTGCGGACTTTAAGTAAACGGGCCGGCGCGAGACTGCGAAAGGGAGTCAGCCACAATCAATGCATAAAACGTTAGAAAACCTACAGAGAAGTAGAGAGAAGACATTCCGTATATACTTGAAGAAAGTGTACGTGAAAGAACGACGTGCTTGAGGTGGCTAGAAAACTTGATGTTGCTAGCGTACGGTGGGGGGTCGAACAGCGAGCGAAAGGTTAGGACTCGGAGAGGTGCCCAGACCGTTACTGTTGGAAGATCGTCATTCTGTTGTAACCTAATGTCGGCGGAGTGGGCGCCAAAGTTCAAATAGTTGAGATTAGTATCGTTGAGGCCAACGCGTCTTCCTAATTTGGTCTCGCGTTTGTTTGGTTTCTGTTTGTTCCACGTGAGAACTGCTGTACGCCTTCGCACGGCTTTGACCAGGCCTCTTTGACCAGGCAAGTAATCAACCTGTGGTTCCTTCAGGAGGTGCATCTATGTGGCAGAAAAGAGATATACAAGCCACGCATCTGCGCGGGAGTCCTGAGCCGGGAGGATTGGACGCGCGAATAGTTGGTGAAGGAAAACGAAGGTTAAATCGAGCTTCCAGAATCAAAACCGCTTCCTTGGAGCAACAGAAAACCCAAGAAAAGCCGAGGTGACTTGGATTTCTGTCAGGGAACAGATAGTGCTTGATCTGGGCGCACGAATTCGGGCCGTTCATGAAGAGGAACTTGGAGCCCAATTGGACCTTTGGGAGTTGCCTGTATTATATCGAATGCGAGTTCCTTCTGTGGATCCATTGTCCATGTGAGGGCAAGTACACATGGACTAGATAGCGGAAGGATTCCGGTTGAAGTGGGCAGGGTTCTGAATCGATATCGGCAGGGTCGAGGCCATGGCCAAGAAGGGTGTCCAAAAAGCCAAAAAGACAAGCGCTTGCAGTGCCTCCAAATGACCTCGATCAACAGGTACAAATAAAGGCCAAGGTTCAGCCCGTCACCTCAAGCTCAAGTCAGAAAGCCATCTCCTCCGCCGAAAAGCGAGCGAAGCGGACCTCATGCAGCCTTTCATTGAAATGTGACAGAAAAGTACACGGAATGTGGACCCACAAAGTTTGAGCTGGAAAAAAGCGAGCTCGAATGAGGATTGAACCGGCAAATCCGCCGTTCTTACTGTGCCTTCAATATGACAGAAATGACAGCGAAGTTGGTTCGCTGGGCTTGCGATCTGGCATTGGCTTTGTTATAACCAGAGGTCGTTCGACCTGGCCCAGACTCACCTCTCTTTGCTTCTCGTACGCTCGTCGTTTTTTCTTGGACATGACTTTCGCCGTCCTTCGTGCTCTGCACACCATCATCGGTGACGCATTAGAAGACATACAGCGCGTCTACCAGCCAAAAAATGGCTCCGATCCAGAGGTTAAAGTCAGCAGTTTCTTTTCCTCGGATGGTATCAGTCCGCCGTCGCCTCCACCTTCACCCTGTGTACCAACTGACCCATCGAAATCTCTGGATTTTCCTTCATTGGATAGCTGGTTTGACCCCGCAGACCCTGCAGAACAGCTTCGAACACATCCAGATGTCGTCGTGGCCATCAACAGGATTGTGGCAGCAGCGGGACAACTGTCAATGACAGTGCAGCCTCCGTTCTTCGCTCTACTGGATGCCTCATTCGCGGTGAGTATTTGAGGAATACACAATCGTAGCGTGTTCTGACTAAACTCCTTCTGTAGTACCATCTGCCCTCGTGCTTGAGGATCATAGAAGCCTCCCATACGATAGAGATACTGCGTGAAGCTGGGACTGCTGGGCTTCATGTGGATGTTCTATCGCAACGAAACGGGATCGAAAAGTTACGATTGGGTGGGTGACTCCGACGTACTTTTATTCTTCTTGTTGAAGGGATTTCACTTGGTAGCACACATCTTGCGACTACTCGCTACGCATCATATCCTTCGTGAAAAGGAGCCCGATGTCTTCACGTTGAATAAAGTCACTTCCGTTTGTGATTCTGGTAAGGCAATGAGCGACATCAGGCTATGGGAGGAACAGGGCCGGTATGTTGCTCAATCCTCTTGTGTTTCTTTCGAATTCAGCTCACCTTCCACAGCCCAGAAATGAAATACCATGGCACGAATGGTATAACCGCTCTGGTCGGGCTCAAGTAGGTTCTCTCCTCATAATCAACTTCTATTCCTAACCTTAACCTTCTTTAGCACCGACGAACTCATGAAATCGTCGGCCTACATGACCGAAGCTTACTTACTCTCCAAGGATCCGGATGCACCACCACCGTTCAATTTTGCTTTTGATACCAATATTCCCTATTTTCATTGGCTCGAGGGCGAAGCTCCTACCACTCACACCACTAGTCTGGATTCCGAGTCGACAGTGCCGACACTTAAATCAGAAGTTTCGAAGAAACCTTCCTTGGCGGCAACTTCACCTACACCTTCCTTAGTAAGGGTGCCCTCATCGCCGTACAAACAAAGGTTGAAGAAAGGACTGAGGAAGATGAAAAGCAAGGAATTTGGCGCTGGAGATGTTGCACCTCTAGCACTTGGATTGCAAGATCCACGAACAATGCAAGCAGCCAACTCTAACAAATTTAGGTTGGAAAGATTTGGAGTTGCAATGTCGGGGACTGGTTCATGGGAGGTGCCTGGCGCTATCTTCAATGGTAAGTTGTTCGCTTTCTTGTTAAACTTTCCCTTTTCGGCGCATATAGCCACTTAATCTTCGATGTTTGATAAATTGAGATGCTCACCCTCACGTTTTGATAGGGTTCGACTGGCTTTCGCTGCCGAGGGGAAGTACGATCGTGGATGTTGGCGGAGGCATCGGATCGAGTTGTATGATGCTTGCTGAGGCTTTCTGTCGACCAGCAAGTGACGACTGGGAAGCCGGGGAAGCCATTGACAAAGGCTTCAAGTTCGTTATTCAAGATCGCCCCGTTGTTGTCCAGATGGGTGAAAAGGTAGGTCATGGTTGCCTTTCGTCTTTGAGGCCCATGTAACAGTTCATCGCGACTAGGCTTGGAAAGAGAAATGTCCTGAACTTCTCTGCCCTGATATTGCGCAATTTCAAGGTACGGACACCTTCTCTCCCAAGATTCCATGATGCTCATTCAACACACAATCAGTACACGATTTCTTTACCCCACAACCGATCAGAAGTGCGGCAGTGTACTTCCTCCGTGTCATTACACATGATTGGCCAGACGAACAAGTCCGCCAAATATTCTTCCAACTTCGGGAGGCGGCTAGTCCGGACACGAAGCTCGTACTGGCAGACTTTGTTCTCCCCCTAGCCTGTGTCGATGATATCGGAGAAAACAAAGCAAGGAATGGCGCACCTGACGGGGTTGAAGGAGCAGAACGAGCCTTAGCCGAGCCGCCCTTGTTGGCGAATTTGGGGAAAGCAAGTGCCAGTGCCTACTGGATGGATATGACGGTTGGCGCCACTCTCTCATTGCGAAGATTATTAGGCTGACGTTGGACCTTCACAGATGAACAATGTATTCAACTCCAGAGAACGTACCCTTCGGGAACTGGTTGCACTCACGTCTGCAACGGGCTGGAGGATAGTCAAGTTTACACGTGCTCCAGGATCATTATTTGCGCATATAGTCGCGGTCCCCGTCGACATCCCCATCCACGTTGGCCCGATAGAGTTCTTCAGGCCAGACGACTGGGATAATGCAAGCACCATCAGTGCAGCTTCCCACTCATCAATAATGCTACAGCGATCGGTCTCTCGATGCGGGACGCCAACTTTTGGTTCCAGAGTAGAATTGCCCTCCCCATCTCAAGACAAGTCAAGGAGCACTAGATCCAAGATCAATGGCCTATTGGGCAAAGTGTGGGGGGTTTCTTCCAGGATTCCCTCTCTCAAATCGACAGCCGCTCCTGGCAAGCCGGCCAAGAAGAAACCTTCCCCGCTGACATTCACAACGGAGGCTGCATCGACACCAAAACCGCTACCTTCCCCTCGTTCACTCCTTCCCAGTTCGCCGATTTGGCGCAGGAAGTCTCAAGCCCAGCTACAAAAGCTATCTACTCCTAGACCTTCCGTTGAACGACCACCATTACCGACTTCCCCTTTCTCTCAATCGACTGTAAACCTGCCTGTTCCATCTACACCGCAGGCGATTCCGAAAAGCCCATCATTCATGTCGATGAGGCAGAGATTGCGTTCGACCTCCATCAGCTCCTTGTCGCCTGTCTCGATGAGGAGCAGAAGACGGCCAGGAGGGAGTAGCTTTGGCCAGTTCTCTTTCCCAGATATCACGGACGAGATTGCTGCGCCATATGTATCTCGGCCTGGGAAGTTGGCGGGTGCAAGGCTGGAATTTGGAGGAGAGTTGTCTCAAGCTGGAGGCTCGTCTAACGATGAAACAGATTGGTATAACGTCCCATTAACACCGAAGCGGGAATTGTCGGTTTCAGCATTAGCAGAGGCAGCGCAGATTGGGAGTAGTAGGATGCCTGCCTTGCCCGGATCTCCATGACATTATGACATTGAACATTGATCAAACTTTTCGCTTCATTCACTTACTACCTATTGGTGCGCCTTAGCTTTTCGGCTTCCTGATTTCCTTTGGTGTTCAATTAGTTTTTTTCCACCAGTGATTCGTTTTCAGATTAATGTAATGACATCAAAATTTCATACACGGTGACGAAATGTGTAACATAGAAGGGGCATTTACATCAAGTAACCTTCTTTTGCGAAATATTGAAAGGAGGCGAAATGGTATAGGGTATAATGACATCTCAACGTTCAGATCTGTTTGCTGAACGCGACGATGATATCGGCCACCTTTTGAGGTTCTTCCCAGAACGGAATGTGTCCGACATTGTCCAATAAGTGGATCTCGGGGTTATTCAGCTTCGCTTCGATGCCTTCAACCAACTTGTCGGAAAGGACGATAAGGTCTTCCTTCCCATGGATGACGCAGACGGGTAGTCTCTTGATCTCCTCGAACAGGCGGGTGGGGTCCTGCTTGCGTGGGATTAGCAGGGCAGCACACTCTGGTGGCATTTGAGTCGTTGCTTCGACCCATGCTGCGGTGACAGTAGCTGGTACAGGTGCAACGCGACTGGGTGCGACAAATGCAGAACAGAACTTGGCCCGTGCACCTTCGAGCAGGGCTGGGTTATCCCCAGAGCAGAGAATGGGGAGCATGCCCGCGACCGGAGGAGGAAGAATAGATCCCATTATATCCCCGAGGTACGGAATGGCGCTAATCCAGATTATTCCTGCGAGGGGAACTCCTGAATGCAGAAGGTCGGCAGCAATGGGAGCTAAAAGGAATTATATGAGATTTCAATTTCGGGATGTTCGGTAAGTCATGACCGACCTCCTGCGCTCCTGAATGATATATGAATTCAGGTCGGTGGCAGTTAGAAGAAATGGACTACTCACCATCCCGCAAAGATCGGTTTCGTGACGCCAAATGCCTCAGAGACGGCTTTGAAGTCATCTGAGTAGCGTTCAGATGCATAAGCCTCTGGTGCTGTCGGTTTCCCGCTCCTTCCTTGGCCTCTTTGATCGTACCGAACCTTCGCCGCCCCGCGTCAATCAAGGTGTGCAGAAGCCAGAAATAAGTCGCCATACCAGGTAGAAGTTCTCAAGCAATTCGGGGATTGCGAAGAGACTGTCAAAGTGTGCTCCAGAACACGCTAACCCATGGGCAAAAACAATGGACTGCTTGCTGGAATTGCCAGTAGCTTCCGCTAGGATGTCGGTTCCATCGCTGGATTTCACGACTTTGGTGGTTAGGTGGAGGCTCATGGCAAGTATGACTCTGGGTTACTTTCTGACAGCTTTTTCTTCCACGGCAGTTATATATCTTGAGTCAAACGCCTTGATGTGATAATGGTCTGGTTACCGACGTCATATACGGCTCTATTGTTTCGATGGGAATCAATCGAGGCAGACCTTGGGAATACCATGTGTGCAGTTGTATGACAGCTAGAACTTTGCGTGCCGGTTGTGGCAAAAGAAGGTTATCGGGCTCCTAGAATTGGCGTAGAGTTTCGGGTAGATCCATTCATTATCACGCAACATACGACCCTATCGTGGCTTAATTTGATCGATAATCAATACTTGGTCCTCATTGCACTTAGCGCCGAAGTCGAGATGGCATAAAATGACATATATTTCCCCAAAGGATGCTACACACGGTGCAATCGACACTCATAAGATCTAGAATCTACATGAGGTCGTGGCACAACCTCCTGATTGAGTTCATAACCCGGTGGAATTATACATGACATTAAATTAGTGCTTCGGATTAAGTCTGGTTTTCCCGGTGAACGACAGAATGATATTGGCGACCGTCATAGGATCCTCCCAGAATGGTATGTGACCAAGCCCCTCCAACAAATGGACCTCGTTGTTAATAAAGACCGATGTCATTTTCTCAACGACCACATCTCCTCGAATCAATAGATCTTCTTTCCCCGAAATGATGCATAGCGGCAGTCCCGCTTCCGCTGCTGTCACTAGGTGGGAAGGGTCCTGCTTTCTTTGCGTTCCAAGTACAGCACATTGAGGGGGAAATTGCAGCGCAGTATTGATCCATGAGTCCATAACTGAGGAAGGAACCAAGGGCAGTCGTTCTGGAGCGGAAAACGCGGAGCAGAATTGTTGAGCAATTTCGTTGACAGAGGAGGAAGATGGGTCAGATTGCATGAAAGCAACGAGAAGTTTGGCCAATAGTGGCGTCAACATATCCCGCATGCCTGGCGGGTTGTAGGCTGGTCCTGCGATCAGGATGATTCCTATTGGCTTCGTATTGCTATAAGCAAAGATATCAGCGGCCGTGCTTCCTACAAAGGTCATTTGGGTAAGATGTGTCTTAATGCACGGTCAGATGGCATACCTCCTGCACTCCTGTGAAGTGAAGTGATAAGTGTATATCAAAGAGGAATTCACTATGCAACACACCAGCCGAGGAAGATTGGAGATCTAACGTTAAACGCGTCGCATACCGCGTCAAAGTCCTCGCCGTACCGAGTGCTTTCGTACGCCTCTGGCACTAGCGGTTTCGCACTTCTTCCGTGTGCTCTTGTGTCCCAACGAACCTGGAGGAGGAGTCAGCAAATAGCCCTGGTACGGTAATGGTCGATGATCTACCAAAAACAGATTCGCTTGCATCTTCTCCAGCGCAAAAAGGTCATCGAAGTGAATGCCGGCGCATGCAAAACCATGAGCGAACACGATCGCTTGCTTTGTGGGATCTCCACAAGCTTCAGCAAATAGTTCTGTGCCGTCTTTTGATTTGACAATCTTGGTTACCAATTTTGGCGCCGTCATCGAGTCGAGGGGAGGTTTATGGAGGTGCAGAAGAGATTTTACTACACAACGAACGAGAGAGGGCTTTATATGACATTTCGGTGTTTGATAGTCGCGCTCGTCCCCCAGCGATTACAGAATTAGCTGCCGATGGCTTGATGGCGGCTGAGAGACAAAGGGAGACCTCAACGCATGCATCTTCTAGCGCGAGCGATAGGGAGCACACAATGGCAACGACCGAGCAGAGGGGCATCGGCTCCGCATCCCCCAGGTAACTCGTTCCCCGTCGTTCCAGCCTGTGTCAGCCTACCTGGGTTTGTTGGGACTTCAAAGTCCAGATTCTGGGGTACATATCGACCTTCGCAGGAGGCGCCACGCTGGAATCCAACGTCATAAAAACCCTGAGCATTTCCTGCCTTGATATCGGGCTAGATCGACATCGTGCTGGTCAGATAGCCTTGGAATGTGGGTCCAAGATCTTTAAGATTCTGCTGTTCTATTGACGGCTCATCTCAGAAGAATTCTGTGAGATGAAAGGCCTGGAAAACCTTCAAGATGGGACTGATCAATTTCGAGGGCCGCAGCGGGTCAGCAGACAAGACACAGCCCCTGCATAGCCACCGCTGCAGCTTCCCTCTGATCCGTCATCTTCCGGCTCGTCCTCCAGGTTTTCGTTGAATTGGGTCGATTGTGCAGCACTTATCAGGCAGAGGACGCCACCATTACGCCCGGATATGTCACCGGAAACCTAGTTCAGTAAAGCCTTCAGCGCATGTTTTTCGGAATTCTTGTTCCTACGTCAAGATCACAAGGAATATACCGCTTGAGCCTCAACGGAGTTGGGTTACCTGCCTCCGGCATTCTATGGCTGATGACGAGCACAATGTGCTGCCCCTGCGAGACATTACTGCGAACACTTGTAATGGGAAATTCAAGCCACATACCTCTCTAAGTCCCCCAGGTGTGATACACGTTGCAGAGAAGAATCACTCTCACACACAGCATTTACCCATTTCTTCACCGAGATAGATGGCCGAAACGGGCGCCTAATTACATAGTCATACTTATAAAGGACCCGCTGACGAGTCCAAGTGACTCGGCCCTCCATGCATCATGAAGGGAATTCATTATGCCCCCCACTCGCTTCTGAGCGTTGCTAACACTGTTCCCTTCGATGTTTGGCAGAACATTTGCCAATACATCCCTCGAGAGCATCTCATTCAGCTTGGATCTGTTAACCGTCACTTCCGATCCATCGCTAACAAGGCACGGTATGAATCTGTTACGATCTCTCGGTTCGACAAGAGGATCAAGAAACTTTGCCAGGACCTGAGGTATGACATCGTTTTCTTCAGTTGAATGAGCACTGACCACGAACATTCGCAGGGAGTCAGACACCCGCTATGGCAGACTCGTCAGACGCTTCGAGGTTGTGCCTTGGTTCGTGGAGCCACAATTTGGGTTGATTCAGCACCCAACCCAGAAGCAGAAACCCTTGCAAAGGCTTCTGCGCGCCATTTCAGACCGCCTTAACCCTGATCTGGTCCAGGACAAGCTCCAGAAACAGGTCGAAAGACGGGTTGAGAAAGGGATCAAGAGCATCACAAAAGCTGTTCGTGGGATGCAAGAGCTCCACGAGTACAGGATTGTATGGGACGAGGACCAGCACTACCACCCAGAGCTCTACCGGGCTCTCCTCGGTCCTATTCTCGATGTGGTGGCCCCTCACCTCGTCATCCTCAAGCTCAACGTACCGACGGACATGCTTCGTCACCTCTACTTCATCACTCTTCCCCGTTTGGAACATTTGGAAGTCGACCTCTGCACGGTGGACCTATCCCCAGTCGATATCGATATGTCCTTCAATGGATTCGTTGTTTTCGTCAACAATCTCCTCAACTCTCTCACTACCCTATCAGTCTCATCCAGGGTTCCGTCACCCCATCTGGACCTAGGAAGATTTTTCTCCCTTCTGGGAGTTTTTCCGAAGCTTCACAGCTTTTCTCTCTCTATCCCCTTTGACGGAGTTCACCTCAGAGACCCAGGAATCCTTACCTCATTCCTCGCCAAACATCGCTCCCACCTTCAGAATCTCCAGCTCAGAGCCACTCGATGTGGTAGCGTCAATGTTCCTTCCGGTCCTGCGGTCAAATATTGGGTTCCCAATATCCTGTCCGGTGGCCACTTCTCCGATCTTCGCGGTGTCCAACTTGCCCTTCGGCCTCTTCGAGCAGACTTAACGCCCATCCATCGATTCCTGGCGCTTCACGCCACCAAGCTTACTTCTCTCTCCCTTACTGATCGGGCGTTGGAACTTCATGATGTCAGCGCCATTTTGAATTGCGTAGGAGCTGATGAAGTTTGCCAGTCAACTCAGTTGACGGAATTGAAGATGCGCGTTCGACGCCTCACGCCTGGGCTACTTGAACTCATTGCCATGCGACTCCCAGATCTTCAAGTGCTGGAACTGACCTTTGATGAGATTCGGTCATCGGCATCTCACGTAGGAGGGGATGGAACTCCTGTCCATCGCAATCTCAGAGAGGAATTTGTCAGTCTTTACTCCTTTCGAAACATTGCCTCGAGGCTGATCTCCATTTATAGCTGTTGTTCGAACGTGCAATCAAGGACAATCGTGAATGTTATGCACAATGGAAGTTGTCCACCCTTGGGCTTAGCAAGGGTAGAATGAAGCCGTGGCCACCCCAGCTCGGAGCCCTCTTCGTGGACTGCATTCCAGCTTTACAGGACGTAGTTGAACTGCCTCCTATCCCCCTCTACTAAGTAGAGTCCACCGGTGCAGCTAGGATAGCTGCCTCGTGTTCCCCCTATCCCGATAATTTCTCTTCCACCCCTTCCGCCACCATTCTTATTCATGACTGTTGATGCACCTTTATGAACCCTGTGATACCCCACGTTGTTTTAATTCAGAGCTTAATCCCCTTTCAATGATTCTCCTTTCTCTGGTGTCAGCGACGCCCATTTTCATTTGCTTCCGATTGCTTTGCCATTCTAAATTATCATGTAATAGTGATTGTATGGTATCGAATGTCCTAATGTAACGTTTGTAATGTGAACGCCGATGCAGTAATGGCGGAACAATAGCAGAATTATGAATCCTCAATATCATCATCCTCTAACCAGCCGCCGCTGTCCTTCACTCTGACTTTCGCCCTGACGTCCAGGTACTGATCATCATCACTTTCGTCTGGTGGTTTCTCATCCTCATCAAGCAGACCGCTTCCGCCTGTACCCGAACGCGGTACGAAGGGTAGGTGAGTGAAGAGCTTGTGGTTGTGAGGTGGGAGAGCGCTTTTGTCACCACCGTTGTGGGAAGCCAGACTTCGGGCTTTGAGGACACCACCGCATTCCAAGGCGACCTTCGCTTGTGTCCAGTTACTTGACCGTGCGATCTGTAGGGTAGTATTAGCTTATTCTTCTCGATGGAGGTGCCAAAGGATGCAACTGACCTGTCCTGCATCATGATCCTCGTAGCTTATCCAAGCCAAAGCATCTCTCACCCCATCCCAAGCTTCCTTTTCTTTCTTCAAGTGATCAAAGAAAGCAGGTTTGAAGAACTTCTGGGAACGTCTCGGAACCGGGGTCGGAAGGGAGTGAAGGGTTCCAAGAGTCAAGAGATGGAATCTATATGGATTGGATTGATACCACTAGAAAGGAACGTCAGCGGTGTGTAGACGGAAATGGGAGGGGGAAATGAAATGAAACACTCACAGCTTCCCCTCCCGAGTCAACCCAACTCAACCAATCAGAGATTCCGTCACAATGAGATATGTCGTCGCAAAATTGAGTGTAGTTTTGATGAATGTATAAGGAGTACAGGGAGGAATCAATCGGGGAGTCGGCGTAGAGGGCCTGTTTGCGAAGATATTAGGGTGGGGGTGGTGAAAAGAGGATAGAGGGGCATACATTGACGTCTACACGACTTGCTTTCCTGTCGTGTTCTTGTAGGTATGGAGGTAGCCTTGGTGGGTCTTTCAACCCAGCGTCAATTTCCTTGATCCTCTGTGTTTCTTTCGCCGTAGCAGAGTTATTCGGCGGATCTCCTTTGCCTGTGATTATCGACCCTCAGTTACAATACAGACTGCAGGAAAGAGAAGCATACGTTTGTTGTACAACACAGTCCCCATGAGCTGAAATAGCACCATGCTATTCTCCCTCCTCGTGATACTCCCCAACACCTCTGATTTCATTTTCTTCGCTTTCCTCCCACCCTTGGATTGGTAGACACAAGCGAATTGTAGTGCCATAATTGCACTTCGAATGTCCCCATTTGAAGTCTTGACGATGCCCTCAAGAAATTCCTTCGAGGGTGGGATCTGTATTGAGGCAGCGAAATGAGAAGCAAGCATTGCCTGTAGGGCTTTTGTCATGAGTGTTGGTGCGATCGGGTTGAAGCTGAAAGACAAGGTAAGTTTGTGAAGAGTAATTGCAATATGGGATGCTTAACTACCTTATTTGTGTCACATAAGGACCGTTCAGCAGATCCTTCGACAAAGCCGTCCGAATATCGACCACACTTGCATTCTTCCTCCTCCAACTAGATGAACCAGCAGCAAGGTCATCATCTCCAGATTCTCCTCGTAGCCCAGCGTCGCTGATGACAATAACCACAGGTATAGGTGGGTTCGAAATTGGGGACGTTACAAGGGACTCGAGGGCTGCGTGGAACCTGACTTGAGTATCGGAATGCAAGATGTTCGGTAGGTCATCGAGGAGTATGATTTGTCGTTTCTTCTTAGTCGGTTTTTGGGATGACCAACTTTGACTCTGAGATGCAGATGTTGCAGAATCTGGAAGTGAGAATACACTTCTGTAGCTTGATGCGCGATTTAGAAAGGCTTCGAACTTGGTGAATGCGTTTTCAAATTCCACAGACGGAGTAAACTCCTCATCTGCCCCTGTTGCAGAATAGCGTTATTTTAGTTGATTGGCTGGAAATGCAGACCCCTCACCTTGAAGAGCCGACGATTCACCAATAGAGTTCCTCCATTCCATAATCTCAAAATCTAGCTCCCTTGCGAGAACGCGGACCGTCGTTGTCTTAGCTGTACCGGCAGGTCCAGTAAGAGCAAGCAACCTCTATCAAAAGGTAAGCCTTGAAGGAATCACGGAATGCGGGTCAATTACTGACCCGATATTTCTTCAGCTTCCCTGAAGGTCCTCCATCAAAAGCCTCGTGAAACCATCTTCTGACATCTTCAACCTTTTTCTTGTGTACAGCAAGCTCTGCCTAGACGGGTCTCATTCAGAAGATGGAAAGCAGAAGAGTGGAACGAGACATACCTCTGTGGTAGGTTCGTACAAGTCCACCCACATCTGTTCGTCTACAGAGGTGTGTGTTCGAACTCTAGTGTTTTGGCAGCGATTGAAACAGTTGCCCCTCACCCTGTACATCATCATCAGAATCCTCTGGTGGGGAATTGCTAGTGGTTAAATCGATGGGTGTTGCACGACTCTTCCCCTTGTCGTTGGCATTCCCGGACCCAAGTGAGCTGCTCAAAGAGCTTGAAGGTGTCTGTGGTATCTTGAACTGGGGGATGGGTCAATCAGTCGGAAAGAACCAAATAATTTGGATGGAAGTTGGCTCACAGCAGTCAGGGGATCGAATCGTTTGCCTTGGCTCGAAGTTGGCTGTGACGAGTTCCCCAATTTGACTGTGTTTGTTTTGAGCGAGAATTTCTCTCTCTTTTCTGTTGCCCTTGGAGCCATTGAGGGAACCCTCTTGAGGGCGACGATCGTTCTCAAGGTGGTTCTTGGAGAGAAAGCTGGTGAACACGTGAGCGCGAGACGCGTCGCGTCAGACTCAAAGGCTGTCGTGTCGGAACTCGGAGAAACGGTTTGGGCTTCGACTCGGATGAGTCCAAGTTGACTGGTAGGGACCCGCCATGTCTAGGTATCATATCTCACCGCTTCATCAGCAAGCCTCGCCTCGCTGTTGCTACTTTAAGAAAGTCTAAGGCCAACCAGAAAAAAAGTTCCAGTAAGACCAGGTTCACTTTGCTCGTCAACCCTGACACATAGGCTTTCTGGCAATTGTTCACCCGCTCTCGTTGCAATTTGCGCTGTTTCCGACTTATACTGGCCTCACGCTCTGACTCGATGCCCGAATACGCGGCGAGCAGATGGCCCCTTGGGGGGAGAAATGCTCAAGGGTTTAGTTGCCCCCTGCTCAGCAGCACCTCTCCAGTCGTACCATCACCAGCGCACTTACAGAGCGTGTCAGCTCCTGGCTACAGGCTGTCGTACTCTAAAGCATATTGCAACAACAAGATGTGATTCGTTGATCGGAACCCTTTTCCTTGATTTCGCGTTTTGTCCAGTGCGCGGAATTTTTCCGGTATTCTCGTTTCGTCTCGGGCTCAAAGTGAGTGAAAGCGTTTGATGTAGCAAGTAACTTTCCCTGAAATTGCATTCTATCAGCGGACAAGCACCTCTGGGGCAGAATTTTATATAACTCAAGGACCTTGATAAGTGACATACGCTCGACCTACTTTCCAAGTAATCACATTTCTCCACAGAACAAGACCCAATTAAAAATGAAACCTACCGTTTAACTACCATAACACCCCGCTGTAGTTCAAGTTGCTCGTCAGCTCCGACACATGAGCTTTTACCTGGCAATTAACAGATGGATGGATCCTGACTTGCCGATTCTTGAGGCCGCATACCGGGCGTGTCACCTCCTGGCTACAGCAAGCTGCCCCGGCTACAGACAAGCTGCATGACTGTCGTACTCTCAATCCAATCGCACTAATACAAGGTTTCCACCTCTGGTTTTGCCCGACACGTAGGGATCCCTAGGCTGCGTCATTTAGCACGAAATTAATGCAGCATTTGCATGAACTAGCTACGGTCGAGTCAATCCGTGTGCATATTTTGAAATGGGTGTGGATCAATTTCTGATGTTGGCAGAATATCGAATTATAAAAAAAGAAACACAGACGCAGACCTACCGTTTACCTACCGTAACTGTATGATCGTTCCGCTTGCTCGTCAGCTCATGACACAGAAGCTTTCATCCGAGTCTGGTAACTGAGGTCTATCTTGATCTTGAGGCAATCCGCGATTATTTCCGACAAATCCTGATCATCCATCTCCGAGTAGGGTACGTTCGTGCGGCGACCAAATTGTTTAGAAATGCCCAAAGAGCTATGATACCCTCTGCGCCTCGACCCCCCTCGGTCACGATCAATGCGCTTACGGAGCGTGTAATCTCCTGGCTACAGGCAAAGCTGCAGTTCTCAGGTCGTACTATAAAAGCGAATTTCAGTAAAATCATCAGCATCTTTATCCCTTGCCGTTGTTTCCGTGTTTTTGCGAACATGGGGAAACATGTATTATGTAATTGTTTTGATTATCAGAGACAAAGAGGCGCTGCTCCTTGCTCGGTTCCACACTTGCACAGGCACAGTGAAGTTGAACATGCATGTCCTGGAATTCTCCACTGAACGCCTCCTGGCTAGGGCGATACGAACCAATCACAGTCCTACTTGTTGAGCTGTCAAGAACGGCAGCTGAATCTCGAAAGAAGTCTGAGTAATGACTTCCCACGACGCGTCGCCTTTTTCTTTTTGCGTTCCCCCTTTGCTCGCCTTATTCCTCTTGCACTCGCCTTTTCATCGTCTCTTGAAGCTTGCTGTCAACTCATCATGGAATCACTTCATGTTGACTCCTCTCTACCATCAGCCAATCTTGCCAAGACGAGCGAAAAAACGTCATCGGACGTTTCTTTAGAGCAGGCCATCATCTCTAAGATTCGTGCTGACTTCGAAGATGTTCATAAAGATGCTTGCCAGAGGTGGGAAAACTTACAGGATAGCCTTCAATGGCTTCATAGAGTGAACCTTGGACTGGATGAGTGTTACCTCATGACGATTTTCTATCTATGGAGCGATTCCCGTTTCAAGGGCAAGTCGCGAAAATGGCGTGAAGTGGGCGCTTTCTTCAATGTTTACAGCGTTGCACGCTGATTCATAGTATCTCATCACAACTACCAGGACGCGTTAAAGCAATTCGAAGAAAATCGTCAACTCACTCGAAAGTGCATTCTGGACTCTTTCCCCGGCGTCAACGATCTTGACATGTTCATGGTTGCACTGGCGGATTTTATTGCTGTCCAAAGACAGGCAGAGCGATCATCTCTTGATCCATTATTTCTTCAAGCATTCCTTAGTCCAATCGACTCTTATCTACTCGAAATGTGTGTCAAACATTCATACTCCTTTCAATACTGTACTTATCTTGACTCACGCAAACATAGACCGGATCCCGTGCCCGAACACCCAAGCCCACTCTTAGATCGTGATGAAAGTGCCCAGTCATTTTTGAACCGCTCAAGGGCAGAGACCGCACCAGATGATGCCATTTATATTAGCTTCCTTCCTAAGTATACTATTCATCGAATCTCTATCTACACACGCTGATGCAGATCTATCTAGCCCTGCTATGATGCTAGCCCGTCGTGAGGGACGCCAAGCTTCTGCCCGACCCGCTCTTGAACCCATTCCTGTTGGGTTGGAGTTTACGACAGACACATCAGAATTTTGGGTGCTTCCCGATGAACTATATGTCCATGAGCAGCTGGGCATCCGGAGGTCAAGGGTTGCTGCTCGTGTCACCGTTGGCAAGTCAATCCAATGGGAAGAGGACATCGACCCAAGATTGCCCCAAGTCAGTTCTTATATACTCCGATGCTGTATTTTCTCATAAACCCCACTCCAGGATTCTGTATCCGCGCTTCTATCTAGCAACAATTGCGCCTCTTTGCTAGACAGGCTTCAGATTCCTTCGAAAGAAGTCGACCTGAAAGGAAAAGCCCGGCATCTGAATTTCTTGTTGGGTATCTCTCAGGCGAATACCTGGGAGAGCCCTAAGGTTCTTGATAGTTGGTTTGATCAAGCATATCCTTCAAGTAGATCTGCGTCAGTTCAACACGTTCTCGTATCTGTGTTCTATCTGACGAACACTATTGTAGTATTCCTGCGGGTCCGCAACCTACGCCTGCTATCTTCGGCTGGCTCAGCCCTCGCCTTGGTGTCTATGTCATGCGGGCTCTCAAGAATCCTCTTAAAGCCATCCGGCGTCGGCGCAATCGAATTGAGTATGACTCGGCTCTTGACTCTAGTTCAAGCAACACGGAAATTTCGTCCGGGAATAACGCAGAAGGAAGTTTGGATGAGATTGACGCTCCTTCACCGATTGGTGACCTCCCCCTCTCTGATATCATCAACGCATCCCACCATGACCTCGACGGTCCTGGCTCCTCTGGAGGCTCAAATACTCTTCCCCGAACCCAGGGAGCTCCCGACCAAGGAGGCCTCGGAATAACGGGTGTCAATACAGATCCTCACTTATCAAACAAAATACACGTGAGTTACCATTGCTTTGTCTAGGCTCGTCCTGAGATTGACTATCCTGAATAGGTTGCGCCCACCAATGCGGCTGATAGTGGTCAGACCAATGGATCCCAATCTTCCATCGAAGCTCCGAGTCTCGCGTTGCTACTCTCCAAATTACCAGAAGTGCGAGCTGAAGTTGCGGAGGTTTGGGCGGGGATGATGAATCCAGCTACTACCAATGAGTCAAATAAACTAGGCGTCAAGACGTGGAAGGACGTGGTATCAGGTAACTACTTCCGAATCTCAAGCAACACCCTGCAGTCTTACCAGTCGCAAATCGCGACAATAGTTCTTAACAGGATACAGACGGACATTGCTGGTATGCATCAATATGCTTCGGAAATGGCTAATGGCCCCGCGCCCAAATCGCGACTTCGGAGGTTGATAAACGTAAGGCACTCGCCTCGATAAAAGTAGTTCTTCAATAACCGCTTCACAGAGAAAAAGAAAGCCGACCAGCGAGCCTGGACCCTCAACCCCGAAATCTCCGGAAAGTGCGCCTCGCTCGCATCGTCCAACGAAACAACTCAAGATGGGAGAAACATCTGGTTCACCTATTGATTCTGGGTCATCTGGTGGCCCGTCATTGATGGCGAAAATAGCAAGCGCAACTGCTGCTAAGATCTGGAAGGGGAAGCAGGCCGCACGCTCCGACGCGATGTAGAGTCAACGAAGAGTAGGTCATATTCCGCCAACGATCCTGTTAACATCTCACATACGTATATCACAGAGCCATCCAAAAGTGCACGGTCGACAACCAGGGCAACTGCTATTCATCACCAGCCAGAAATTGTCCGATTTCCACTCTCTCCTCACCTGTTTCATTGTGCCTTCATTTGCTCGACTCTTCTTACTTCAAGTCTTCCTACAATTTGAGAAGGCCATCCCTGCCACTCCACGTGTCGTCCTTCTAGAACCTTTCTCTGCAACCGCTCTGCTCAGGCAATCCAAGACGCTTTGCAACAACTCTTTTCCAGAAGTCTATTCATATCCTCGTTACTCCCTTGGCATTGCTTTCTTCGCTATCGTCTTATCCTTATTCGCCGACTTACCATATCTCACTTCTTCCTCGAAATCGAATATCCCTTGACAAATGTACTATACCTATCCCCACCGTGACGTCGCACGTTGCACTCTGTAATCAAAGAATTAAACCCTTCTCTTTTATCAGCCCAACATCGAAGTGATCTGGACGCCTATGGAGCGGTACAATGTCATTGGAACGCTGTCAGTAGGGGAATGGTTAACGATCAACGGTAATGTTGGGTCGGTTGGGTGCAGTGCCACTACTAGTCACACTAGCTGCTTCGGTATGCGTATTATCATCATGCTTGCAGGTATATTCGCAAATCAGGCAAGTAAAAACTCAGTCCACGAGGTTCTGAATGAGAGATCCTCTTGTGTGGACGGAAAGGTACTCTCGAAAGAGTCGAAGGTTGAAAGAAGTTTGTTAACTAGTATATGAGAAGCTAAGAGACAGGAATCTTTCCACCTGAGACGCCTTTTCTGGGATCGAGTCTGTCAAACTGAACCTGTTCGAAACCCTAGTTCATACGCCTACTATACGCGTCGTAGGCCGTGGGCCAGATATCGTCAAGAGTCGGGCATTTACGAAGCTCATTCCTCTCGCCACAAGCGAGAGCATCTTCAAGCACTTAGCCATACTCAGTGCGTCTCTATGGTCAATTCGCCTCTTGATAGCTTAACTGTTAGATTCTTAGGCGAGTGAGTCAGATTGGAGTATTTCTTCGCTTCTGATGGCTTGAATATTAGTGCTGGTCTCTCGGGCTGGCTAGAATTGGTTTGCGTCACGTGACCGTGTCGCGAGTTGCCAGTGCGCGCCTTCGATCTTTCAGGCTTTTCAAGCCCAATCCTCCATTCCCACTTCCACCCTTCCCACTTCCGGGTCAAAACGCTCCATTGGACAAACCCGCGCCCGTACAATATGGACCCAACTCCAAATGAATGGGAAGTTATCATCGGCAACACTTTTGAACGCCAGAGATTCAACTTGGCGTCCTTCTTGGGCCATCTGAAGCTTGGTGCTTCTTTACAACGATGTTACAGCGCCGCATGGACCAACTCAGGCGTCAGGAGATCGGTATGCTTGTACCTGACTGCCGCTGGTGACCCCACTGAGCATTTCTCAGATCATCTCCCAAGACTTCCGCAGGACATCGAGTGACTTTCACTCTGCGCTCCTGGATCAAGCATCCACTGCCCTTGGGGAGACGATTCTCACGCGGAATGATCTATATCTACATCTATGGGAGATTCCATGGCAGAGCTTACTTGACGAATCGAGCTTGATCTCGTCTCTCGTCCAGCACGCACTGGTACAATCATACCCTCAGTAAGTAGGTCGCATATATCCACTTGTCCTATCGTTAACACACTATGAAGGGTTGACAGGCTCGAGAAAGGCCCCACTGTTCCTCTTCTGACTGGAGAACGGTTAACTATATTGATCAACGAACGATCTAAAGCTCTCGGGATCAACCCCGTCTACAAGGACGAGTTAGCGAAAAACATGGCCAACACTATCATCGCCCTCCGGGTTCATCCTCGAGAAGAGTGTTCCCGAAGTGTCAACAATGAGAAAACAACAACAGCTGCTACCTGTAGCTCACCAACGGCGGGAGTCGCCGGATTATTTATTGTAATATGGGACGAGAGTCACGAGATCGCACATCACTTCCGAATACAACCGACCCAACGCCTTCCCATCACCTTTGAGATAGGGGACACATTCTATACCGAGGAAGTAGAAACTCCCCACATGGTCCAAACGGCCCGTTCATTCTACGAGCTCTTAGTAGCAGAACTGATCGTCCCCATGGTGGACTCCACCTCGTCGTATAACGTCGAATCTATAACGGTGCGAATTCTTCATTTTGCACAGGCTCTTGACTGAGGTCCGTTATACTAGTAGATGGTGCACAAGGCCATGACCTCAGATGAAGTGGTCGCCGCTCTCTACAAGAGTATTGGTTACATCGGAGTCGAAGAGGATGAGGCGCTCAAAAAGTTCTACCTCGCATTCAATGTAGGCCTCGAAGAGCATGTTCAAGATCCGGAGACCTTATTCAAGTGGATGAAGTCAACCTTGTATACCCCAGCGCAGATCGCGCTCTTGACTTGCGACACTATGATGTTTGTCTTCGCTGACTCTATTTATTGCCATGGGACTGAATCATTTATCAGGAGGATGCAAGGGCTACCGAGGATCACAGAGCTATTCCCTGTGGATGATGCCAGTGAAACTTCTTCTACGGCGTCAAGGTCTCCATTACTGGAATCATCACAAGGAAGCCCTAGCACCCCAAGAGAATCAAAAGCAACTCCCGACTCTATTACTTCCTGTGTTTTTGTTTTCCCGTCGTCGTCATCATCATTCAAGTTGTCGGATCTGACATCTGACTCTACCTCCTCTTCTGCCATCACCTCTTCCGCCTCTTCTTCTTCCTCCTCATCCTCTACATCCTCATCCTCCACTACCCCGCCATCCCCTACTTCCTCAGCCGACTCCCTCTCGTCCTCAGCTAGAGACTCCTCGTCCGATCCCAGCATCTCCGGCAATATGGAAAATGTACCCAGCATTATAACCAAAATCCTTGACTTTACTGATTTTCTGCAACAGGCTGGTGACACCCGCACACCGACAGCGAGCCCTGTGGTCATGCCTGCTCATCTCTCTTCAGCATCGCCCACCAGACTTCAACATAGTAGGTCCCTCCCATCGATCTGGGACGAGATGCCGCATTGGACGGGTGAACTTGAGGTAGGTGATCTATCTGTCTGAAAAGGACTCCACAGACGTTCAACGCTGGATTCTAGTCCCCATTTCGTATTCCAAATTCCAGCAGCGCGGCTGAGCTGATCACGCCTCGACAAAATCCTCGCAACAATACCCTTCAACGATCCATCTCGTTCACTCCCGATGACTTTCAAAGCAACCGTCACGTTTCGTTAGCGGTTGCAAATGAGCTCGCAACTACTAGCACATTTGAACCAGCTCTTCAATCAGCAGCGCCCCTCAAGCCGTCATTCCTACCTCAGGGGCCAAGCATCGGATTGGGCCACCCTGCCTCTATGACTTCTTCTATGTCTGTTACCCCTGTTCTGAAGGGAGAAGCTAAGCTCCTATCCATCATCCGGGACACGCTTGAAACATGTCATCAAGGCCTCCTGCAACAGGAAGACTCGCTTACCGGGAATGTTCAACGGGAAATAGTCAAGTCTCTCCCGCCTTTCAAGGAAGAAGCATCATCAAGGCTTTCAACGATCGAGGTGGCTCAGCGGATTGTATCAGCATTGAAGGAACAAGCTCCTGAATTGCTTGCAAAGGAAGAATGAACGGGACAGCTAATGGATCGATCTGCCGACGGTGCAACTATTCCGGACGTTTGATGGTACAAGACATCACCCCATTTTTCATCAGCCACTCGGGTGTCTGCTATAGACTCCTCACCCACTCATTTGCAACAAAACATGTCGCTCGTCTTTCCCTGCCAGTCATCAAGTATATCCAATGTTTTATTCCACCCTGCAAAATTCAACCATTGTCAGCCCCGTCGTCAATTCCAGCCAGACTATTACACTACCCGCCTTCTTCTCTGGCATTCTTTGTATATCATCAAGCCCCACCATCGCATTATCATTGCTGAGTTTGCTCTCTTGTTCTATCAGTACTTTCTCTTGATCAACAAAATTCTCTTTATCGGCATTTCGCCTGCCTTCACTTCGCTCTCTTCACGCACTCAAATCAATCATGGGCATCACCAAGGTCTATCGCCTCTCCCTCCAAAAGTTTTACATCGTCGCCGTCGCTGTATCGTTATTCGTAATTATCATTAGATCAGGTTCTCTCCCGTTGTAGATTGCACTCGCTAATGTAGAAGTACTATGATTTTGCACCCTGTACATTAGAAATCTCAAAGCTTGTTTTTGGTGCACCAACTTTTCCATTGTCCCTAAGTGTCGAGACAATCCGAGGTCCTTGTTTGTAAGTTTTATTCGCGGATCACAAGGGGAGACGAGTGAAAAAAGAATATTCAAGAATTCTAGTAAAGCACCCAGTGCCCAGAAGAGTATGTAGGTTTCGCAGCTCCCAATATAGCCTTTTCGCCTGTCCTGACGAAGGGACATCCTGCTGTGCATGAGAGGGCGAGATTAAAGTAGGGATTATTCTTTTCCAACGCGTCCGTCATTTTATACCTGTTCACCATAATCCATTCAATCCAGGACTAGGGTTTCCTGACCAAGAGACTGGCATTTACGAAGCTCGTCAGTTTGCTCAAGTTCTCTCCAGCCTTTTCGTGATCAGAATAGATTGAAAGGAAAATTGGTCCCGCGAGACGCTCCTTCAAACACATTGCCATACTCCGAGTGTCTCTGTGGTCCGAGTCTCGTCTCAATAGATTAAATCTACGAAATGATTGGGCGAGCGTGCAAGAAGAGATATTTTCCGGCTTCAGATGACTTGAGAAATTATCGGCGCCGAATTTAGTCACATGACCGCGTCGGCTCTCCTTTCATTGTCAGACCTGCAGAATCTCCGTTTGTCTCTTACGCCTGCCATCTACCCTCACCAGAAAGTCTTATCATTGCCATTGGCGGCAGCTAATTGACTACTACTCTTCGAAGATGACATCGAAGCTTAGGAACAGGCCCGAAGCAGGTTGACCAACGTGTTACGTCGGTTCGTCCTAGAGCCACTTCCCGATGGACCTTCTTCGACTACGCCATTCGTTATCAACGCCGCTCTCGCACTCTAGCAAATATATTCTCATCTAATCCGCGGGACCGTTTCGCCAACAGATTGCCCCGCCTCCGTCGTCCCTGTCGTTCCTCATAGATGTAACATATGGACTGTACTCTGCGGTCCCGCCACACATGTAGTTGCTCAGTTTGCCCTGCGCTGCCGTCACCCTGGACCTTTGCGAACCCTATTGTCGCTTTCCATTTCTCGAATATAATTCGAATCTGACGAACGACCCGTCCTACAAGATATTTATAGCAAGTCGTTTTGTTGCACCCTGTACAATAGAATCAAGCATCTGGTTTATCTAAAGCCTGATCGATTGACCCGAAATTATTGTGGACGCTGTCTCGCGGTTTGCCAGGGCGAATACCATACAAGCCGCCGTCTTAACTCGAAGACATGCCGCTCCAATGCTGGTCTTTCGATTCAAATGATGCATTGATCCCTCCTGGGTATTGTTCTATGTGGACCGACAAGCACATCACTAGGCATTGGCAGCCCGCATTGGCAGCCCGCCTCGCCTCGCCTCGACGGTAGTACTGAGAACTCGCCATGGTCCAACAGTGCTTACTGGGGATCAAAAACTACAACTCGCCCACGAGCACCCTGACGAAAGGACCTCTTAATGTGAGGGTTGGACGGTGAGATATTATAGCGCCACCACGCTCTATTCTTTTCCGAAGTTGAGTCTTTCATTTTATACCTGTATTCACCATATTCCATCTGGTCGCGATGCGCACCAGCGTCCCGTGGCCAGGATTATGTCAAGAGACAGGCATTTACGAAGTTCGTCACTTGTTTCAATGCAAGCACTTCCAGCCTTTTCATACTTAGAATAGATCTTACGAGAAGAACTTTTTTTCCTGGCTGAATGCGAAGGTTTTAGCTTCGGTCTGGCGGAGGACAGAGATCAGATCCACACACTTACTCACGGGATCAGATTAGATAAGCGCCCAGAATCGGCAAAAACGCGACAACACGGTCGTGTTCAGGCTTGCCACTCGACGAGTTGGACGTTGTCTTCAATCGGGCGCTCCACTAAAACCTCTCAATTCGCACGCAAAATGGTCTCTGCTATAGAGCATCGAGAAAAAAACCAGAAAAAAGGGCACCCTCAGCTGGCACCATTCCTCGGTGGCCTCCGTGTGTTGGTCGTTCTTTTCAGATCTTTAGGTAATTATTCAGGGAGGAAAAGTGTCAAATTCTTCTCAGTAAGCCGCGAAATATAGCTTCATGCCTTCCAATGATGAACTTTGCGGAATATAGACAATCGAAGCGGACTTCGAAGATCCCTCTTCGAGGCTGAACCAGGTGCTTCTGGATAAAGCACCTTCTGTCTTCAATCAGACGTTCTCTTCTCGCGAAGATCTACTCTGTTTCCTTCAAGACACACCCTGGAAAAGCCTGTTCGACGCTAATAGTCCCATTTCTCACTTGGTCCAATCGGCAGTTCAAGATGTCTACATGGGAGACACGGATGCGTACGTCCGCCGCATATATCCTCTTCGTTTGCTCAAGGTATAATTATAGGCCTGTTGGAACCGGATCAGCAGTATCGACTGATGCCAACGCGCCTGTGGGTGGCGACGCCCTCATCGACCTACTGGACTCTCGCTCCGGGCTCGGTATCTGTCCAAACATCATCCCTCTCCAGAGGTCTGAGGATCCGCAGGAAACTACAGACGAGGAAGATGTTTCGTGGCTGAAAAGCCTAGCGTGGCTAACCGCATCTTTCGGGGATGATTCGTGGAAAGGTGTGGTTCAGTCCGTGCGAGACGGGCTTCTTCGTTTCTTAGAGCGTCGGGGATGCACCCAATTGCCTCTCAACATCAAAGGAGATGAAATCTGCTTGACCATGGATGAACTCCCTCGCGTGTCCAAGCTGGGTTTTGCTATCTTCAGCCTTGCCTTCGGAGAGGTCATCGTTCCTCTCGCCGATGAATCTCAGAAGCTGTATTCGGCTTCAATCATGGTGCGATTATATTCATTCCAGCGCATATAATAAATCAGCTGATTGGTTCTTAGGTCGTACATACTATATTCATGTCTCGCGCAAGCAGGTTAGCCATGAGTGCTGGCTATCAGTCACCCAAGGCTCTTGACGGCGTTGATGCCTTCAATGTTCGATTGAGCATCTGCTGCGAACAGAATCTCCGAATTCCCGACGTGGCAGCTCTCTGGACCCGAAGCAATCTGATTTTGCCGGCTCAAAACGCGTTGAAGGTATTTTACACGCTCATGTATATCTCTTCATCTGCCTTCCAATCTCCTGTTTATTCATCAAATGCCTAGGTCATCGTTCGATTTAACGGCCTACAACCCTTTCTTAGATGATGATATCTCGGTTACATCGTCGCCAACTAGATCTCAATCATCGTCCCCATCGAAGCCAAACCCGTCCGAAGCTCTTTGCATTCCTTCGTCGACTACTTTACTTGCGATTCAGCCTGCAACGACTGAAATAACAAACCAGCAACTGGTTCTCGATAGCTGCGTTCAAGTCCCCGAACCCATCTTTGCCAATCACAACTTTCCCACTTTAAGTGCTGATTCTGCAGCCGTCAAGCGCCGGCTGTCTGGTTCGCCTTCTCGGTCGAAGTCCCTTCCACCCAACCTGCGTGGTACCCGATCTCCATTGAGGGATAGGTTAGAGCTTGAAGTATGTCCATATATGCGAGCACGAGTGATGCTTTCGACTGACTCTCTCTCACATTAGGAGGCCATCAATCCAGCCCCGCGCCGCACCTTTACTATGACTCTTTCCCATAATTCTCTGTTCTCGGAAGCTGCAGACGACGGAGCACAAGTTACTGAGGGTGACGTCACCAGACCACAGAGCCTACTAACCCCTGCCATGGTCATTGCCACACCAAAACAAGGAGATTTCACTCTCACTAGGAACTCTTTATCCCTGACACCAATTCCTGCCGCTTTGTCCGCTACATCTGAGCCCGTTGTCTCCCTCTCTGGTTCCTTGTCAGCCATCGCGCCCGCCGCACCATCCATGGTCTCCTCTGCAATATTGAACCCCTCAAACACGAACTTATCCCCCAGCACTCTCACGGCTCTCAACAACAAGATGGAGGAGCTGCAGACAACCCTCAATGCCCTCCGCTCAATTCTGAGCGGCGACTCACCTGCACTACATCCAAGTCCGCAGACTTCATCAGCGACCACAAGCCATGTGGAAGGTAACGCGACGGCTCTCGATGACTCGGACGTCGAGGCTTTGGCACGAGCAATTGACGACAGCTTCGATGGACTCGCCACGGACACGGAAACCGAGGAGGAGACCGAAACAGAAACTGAAGAAGAGGCCGAAACAGAAACCGAGGAAGACACAGAAACAGAAACCGACACCGATGAAGACACTGATACCGATTGAGGACTCTCAGGCTTGTAACTCCTCACGCATACCCCAGAATCGGTCACGCTTCAAGTTCATACTGCCTCAATGATCGTCTCAATAGCCATCAGCAGACGCAGAGATTTTGCTCATATTCCTCAAATCATCAATATCCCCAAAAAAAATATGGTCCTGTATTCCTCGCTGCTATCGCCGTCACCGCTGTTTTGTTGTCACCTGCTTTTACTTTGCTCTCTTTCACGCACATACCCAAGTTTCGCATCCAAGTCACCAAGCTCTATTAGGTCTCATTTCAATCCTCGCATCATCACTGTCGCTGTATTGTTATTCGTAATTATCATTAGACCAAGTTCTCCATCGTTGTAGATTGCACCCACCCATGTAAAAATATTGTGATTTTGCACCCTGTAAATTAGAATCTCAAAGCTCGTTTTGGTGCACCAACGTTTCCAATGTCCATGAGTGACGAGGCAATCTGAAGCGCTTGTTTATACATTTTATCGACGGATGGCCAAGGAAAACTAGTGAAAAAGGAAACATTTAAGGCTTCTGGTAAAGCACCCAGTGTTGATCAGAGCATGTAAGTATTGCAGCTCCGAATATGGCTCGTGGAATAGGATTGCTTGGCCTCAATTGGCAATGACAATGGCAAGAAGGTCCTTGGGTGCCAGTGACCCATCAACCGCCTGGTAGTGTGTGGTAGTAATTTCTGATCGAAAAAGTTCGACTCGCCCGCTACAGGAATCCTGACGAATGGACATCCTGCTGTGGATCAGAAGGCGAGATTAAAGTAGGGTCTATTCCTTCCGGAAGAGTCTGTCCTCTTCTACCTGAAACCATCTTTCATCTGGTCGCGATGCGCACCAGCGTTCCTGGCCAGATTATGTCAAGAGACTGGCATTTACGAAGCTCATCACCTTGCTCAACACAAGTTGCTGCTAGCCTTTTCGTGATCGGAATAGATTAAAAGAACAATTGGTCCTGGTGAACCACCCAGACGCGTCTTGAGTTTGGCGGAGGCCCCAGTGCACACGCACACAGACGCGCACAGACGCGTCAATGAAGCGACGACAATATAGCTCGAATTTCAAGGCTTATACTGCATGCTCCAAGTATAATGTCGATGTGTTGTATGCTGGTGAGTTCAAGGATAGACGACAGAGACCGGCGCGAATTGAAAGAAGCTTATCAAACCCTATCGTTCTCCTGGATTCCATGCTGGGAAGAATCGTGATTAAGATATTTGAGTCTAGACAAGGAATACAAGGAGAATTAGTAGAATGTAGTCTTTAACTTGCGCTTAGTGCGTGACAAAAAATAAAGGTAATGAATCCGAATTTGATCCTGCCTCCGTTCAAGAATGTGTTCCCCAATCAATCAATCTGAATGACATCGTCCGCGAGCTTGTCATCGGCCCCATCCAGTACAATCACACCCTCCTCCTCAAGCCGTCGTTTCTTGCTGGGACTCTCAAGGTGCACTACCGAAGCAGCTATCCTTGGCTTCTTAGGAGTAGGTGCCAGGTCAATAATCCCGTCATCGTCTTCCAAAGGTCGCTTGAGTGATGGCCGCGGTGGCGTTTCCGGAATTTCTGGCTTTGGTGCTTCCTTGGGCCTCCTCGGAGGTTTGGGTAGAGGAGATGGCAAGATGAACGGAGGTGCATCGATGGGATGATTTGGCCTATCATACTTAAATCAGCTGCAAAGAGAACTGAACTGAGGGAAGGCTTACGGTAGGATACCAATGCCGACGGATATTGTTCCCCATTCACCTTCTTCATCAACAATGGTGAGGAATTTGCCTCGAGTAACATTGAGACTTTCCAGTGTCCGGTCGTTGTTATCATCCCAATCAGGGTCGCTGAGTACCCTCTTGTCCTCATAGACGCTGACCTCACGGTCATCGTCACCCATGATGCCTCTAACGACATCTCCCAGCAGTGCTCGAGACGGATCACAGAGTAACGAAGCATACGTATCCCTGCATATCCCACACCGAGGATTTGGCTCGGAGAGACGGATTGAGCTCAGCGGCACCGTGGGCTTGGTCTGGATGTGGACGTTCCGCAGGGATTCGTAAGACTTGCGAAGGAGGTGTAAAGCCTGAAGGACAATTAAGCCAGCGATGATGGCGTTGGTCGTGGCAATGGCAGGTATAATGTTTCCAGCCATTTCTGCCAGTAACAGTCAGCTCATCGTGGCGTGGTCAGATCGCTGTGGTCGCTTACCCTTGATCTCCCAACGGGTCTTCAAAGGAATGCCATATGCGAAGGAGCGAAGATTTGATGTAGCAGTGACAAAGTCAAGGGTGTCATCGTCATCCTTGTCGAAAGAGATCTCAGTCTCTCTACCACTCTGTAGGCGTGCGGCAAGTCGATTCGCACTGTAAGGCAAAGGATCAGAAACTGAAAGGATAAACAAGTACACGGGCCGCACCTGTCGACGAAGAGAAGAAGATTGTCTTTCAGGGAAAGTGCTTTCTGATCACGAAGGCCAGCTCCCTTGGCGGAACCATTGGCGGAGGTTGGTTGGTTGATGGAGCTGGGCGCCCCATTGACAGCGGAGCCATTGACAGCATGCGCTGTCCCGTTAGGTTGGGCTTTATGGAAGGTGTCGTTCAAGATAGCGTCAAAATCCAGTGGTGTGGGAGGCGATCTTGCCCTCCACATGTCTGACATAGATAGTAGGTTCTTGATGTCGGTGTTGAAGACCTTCAAATGGTTGAGTCAGAAAGTCTTGAATAGTGCTCGTGAAGCATACCTTCTCGAATGCCATCTTTGCTGCACCCTGGTTGAACTCCGGGGAGGCCGACCTTAGGGCAGCCCGAACATTCTTAAATGCTTGGGCTTCTTTGCGCAAAGTGGCAATCTCTTGAGCTGGGTACAACTTGAGACAGGGGTTCATGGTGGAGTGAGGCGAAGTGCTTACCATTTTCGCCTTGCTTTTCAGCCTCATCAAGTTCTGCTCCGGCGTCTTCGTCTTCACCAAAAAGTTGGCCCATGAGGTAGCTCTTCGCCCAGACAATACAGTGGATGGGTTGACTTGGTGTAGAGCGGATGGTGCAAACGGGGAATGACTTGGGGGTAGGTTTGGGGATGCAGTCAAAACACTCTGTGCGATCCTGTTCAAGAAAGGTCAGACGGCAGATACCTGACGACAAAAGGGGTCAACACTTACTTTGAGAAGAGGCTGGACCTGTCCAAGATAACCCGCAGTTCCCGATTCCACGAGGGGCACCTGTGCAGCCATGCACATGCGGTTTACATGTCTTCGAGCGTCTGTTTACTCTCGTGAGGCTATGAAGACACCCAAACTTTATTTTTCTTACCTAGGTTATCCAAAGCATTGAGAACAATATCAAACTGTTGGAACCATTCGATGTCGTATTGGGGTTCCTTGATGTTGCCATGTATTGGGGTCAACTTGACGTTCGGATTGAAGGGTGCCGCAGTTTGAGCGGCTATCTACAGGGAGGACTCTGTGAGTACACTAGAGGCTTTCGGAGTGGTAACATGTCGTACCAAAGCTTTACTTTGCTTGACGTCCTTCTTCCTGAACAAAAACTGGCGATTCAAATTGGAGAGGTCGATGGTGTCAAGGTCCAGCAATGTAATTTGACCAAAGCCAACTAGCACAATGTTTTTCACTATTTCGAACAGAATTAGCGTTGTTATGCAGCGTAAAAAGTGCTCTGTTGCTCACAAAGTTCACACCCAATGCCACCCGCGCCGACAAGGAGAACCTTCGTCCCAGGTAGACGAGCATGAAGCTCCGGGCCAAGGATGGCTTCCGCATGAATGGTTCGACCTCTTGCTGTAGACATAATTGTTTGCCACAAGAAAGTTTTGCGATGCCTTTGGAATTATAGTGGCATGAAAGAAGGGGGGAAGAGTCGCTGGTGAGCGATACAGGTCAAAGTCTAGGCGCGACTGTCACGTTTACGTCGCGTCACACATGTCACGCTTCCCAAGCAAACTTTATCCTAAACTTTGTTGCAATTTTGTTGGTTGGTCTGCGGTCAGACTCCAATCCTGAGGTGATACCCACCTCGAGAATCCAAACGTAGTGAGCTCAAATTACGAGGAAACTGCTGATTCAGAGAATGGGATCAGCGAGGAATCTTCAGCCTCAGGCCAGAAACCCGCTTCGAGGCGCATGAGTTTCTGACTCCAATGCTGCACCATTTGCTTTGAGGTTATCTAGCTCATTCCTCACCTCCTTTGGTGAGTAATTGACAGACTGAAGCGGTATGAATATCGAACACTAAACGCGTCGCGTCGCGTTCATTAGTCTGCAGTGCCAGCACTTCTCTCACACAAATTATTGACACGACTGCTTACAGACTGCGGAAAATATCTCGAGTTGGATCATTACAAAAGATAACATTCCTTGTGAAGGTGAAGTCACTAATTCTTCACGCCGGTTGGGTTCCGAACAAAAGCCAAGAGGAGCGAGGCGACTGTTTCTGGATCCTCCCAGAACGGCATGTGGCCAATTCCTTCCAATAGGTGTGTACTTCCGACCTTGAAATGAGGTCTCATTTGCTCAACCACTTTATCAGCCAAAAGGTAGAGGTCTTCTGTGCCGTGAATGATGCACAGAGGAAGGCCTTTGGCAGCCTCCTCTCGGAGCCTTGTTGCATCTTGCTTTCGAGCAAGCAAAAGCTCCCCGCATTTCGGAGGGAGGAGGGAAGCGGCACCAATCCAAGACCCTAAATCAGCAATGGATAGAGATTCAACGTCTTTGGCCGCAATAAGACCTGAGGCGAACTTTGTTCTAGCCTCTAGACCATTCGCTAAAGACTCGGTATCACAGATACCAGGAAGCAGGCTGAGGACGTATGGACTTGCCACGATTGGAAGAATGTCCCCGAAGTACGGCAATGCGCCAAACCAGATTGCACCTTTAATAGGTACTGGGTTATGCGCAGTGCAGATATCGGCCAAGATGCTGCCTGCGAGGATATTTCAGCACAAGCTGGGAGGGCCATAACAATGTAAGAACCTGAGTAACTCCTGAATTTTTTGTTCAGTTAAGGCAAGAAGCGAGAAGGAGGAGGACACACTCACCATCCTGCATAGAATGGTTGGTTCAGGTTGAAAGCTTCGCAAACCGCATCAAAATCGTCGGCAAAGCAAGCGGACTCGTAGGCCTCTTCGGTCACTGGCTTATCGCTTCGTCCGTGACCACGCATTTCAAAGCGGACCTGTATAATCAGAGATTAGGACGGGTTCTGAGGTGCAAGGGGAGATTTCCTTACCAGGAAGATGTTCTTTTGCAGCTCAGGAATTGCAAAGAGTCTATCGTAGACGAGGCTTGAGCAAGCAAAGCCATGGATGAAGACGATGGATTGCTTGGACGGATCACCGCAGGCTTCAGCATAGATCTTAGTACCGTCTCTGGAAGTGACGACCTTGGAGATGAGCTGGAGGGTTGATTCAGTCATGGATGGAGGGCGGGATGAAAGCTGTCAAGTCCCCAGCATCTGGGAGATAAATAGGATGCGATGGATCGGTTAGAGACCCATCGCTCTGGGTAGAATTGACACACTGTATGGAACTTCATCAGTAATCTCAATGATCCCGGAAGCTTGAAATCGACGTACATCATTTACAATGGAAGTTCAATTCAGTTTCCTCGGTGTCGCACGGGGCCAAGAGTAGGCAGGAAGAACGGAAAGGCCGTCGGAAAGTTTGGTTTTAGACGCTCATTAGTCTGCGTAAAGGCTACTAGCAGATTACGATCGAATCAACTTGCGTACAGGCTCTACAAAAATTGTTAGGGAATAAATTTCTTGCGAGGCTGAGCCAAACAATTCTTTAGGCTCGAGGGATTCCGAACAATGGCTAACAAGTTACACCCATGGATACTCCCTCAACGGCGTGTGGGAGGAGGCTGGATTATGCCCCGCGCAGATATCAGCCAAGAGAGCGCCTGCTCGGCTGCCTTAGCGGAGCAAAAGCGCAAACGGTTCAAAAACAGATGGAGTGACAACAGTGAGGTTCGAACTCACGCCCTTTCGGACTGGATAGAGGTTAAACCTAATTCCAGCGCCTTAGACCACTCGGCCATGTTGCCATACACAATTGGGAGAGACAACCATTCTGGCCGCGAGGGCAGAGGACCGAGTGAGCGCCTTGTCCTAAGCGAGTGATCAGCATGGCTCACAAAGCTGCCTGCCACTTCCTCCTGAACGACCACAACCATGCCTCCTCGCGCTCCTTTATCTTCTGCGGTACGTACAGCCGGGAAAATAGCCCTCATACGTGCTGATGCTATTCTGACAGACGACCCTCAAGCGCATACAGCGTGAGATAGCGGACCTCAAGAAAGAGGATCTTGGTGATATTGCCCTGGCACCAACTGAAGACAACATGTTCATGTGGAAGGGAAGCATACCGGGTCCGGAGGGAAGCGTATATGAAGGGGGAGTCTTCAGGTTTGAAGTACATCTTCCCGCTGATTATCCGTACGTTCAGCGTTGAATATCATCTCGCCAGTCTGGTCCTAAATCTGCCTTCCTTCCCTGGTGATTAGGTTCTCGGCACCGAAAGTTCTCTTCAAGACCAGGTAAGCTCTTTCTTTGATCCTCTCGTAGCCAAATTGAAAGACTTGGAGGACAGGATATATCATATGAATGTGGGTACTCTGTGCATCCAAACGACCACCTACTGACAGCAGGCCGCCCATAGATATCAGAGCATGGGAATATATGCATCGACATTCTAAAGGCAAACTGGTCGCCGGCATTATCACTTTTCAAAGTAATGTTATCCCTATCCTCGCTGTTTACAGACCCGAATCCAAGTGAGTGTACTCTGTTGTCACACGACTCACCCATTCACTTATATGCTATGATTTCAGAGGATCCACTAGGTGAGGAATGTCTCAACCTTACATGAAGGTGTGGACTCATGCCTTGTAGTGCCATCCATCGCGACTCAGTATACGCGAAACCGCAAACTACACGACAAGACGGCTCGAGAGTGGACAGAACTATATGCTCGTCCTCCTAAGCCTCGTATATCTCTCGCAGCCTCAAAGCCAGCTCCACCATCGCCTACTGCCAAAGGGAAGAGAAAAGCGGATACACCACGATCTCCCCCGGCGCAAATTGACTCTACGCCGATCCTTATCGAGGACTCCGATGACGAGGCACCCTCCAAACGTCCAGCACCTCCAAAACGTAAACGCAGTACTGCCGAACGCGTCGAGATAGATTTGTCTGACGATGAAGACAGGACCACCCATGGTTCTGCCCCGAAGCGACCACGGCCGTCGCTGCAAGGGCCACCCCCAGCTCAATCTGGGGCTGTTATTGTTATTGAAGATGATTAATTAGATTTCATTCATCCCGTGCTTGACACTCTGTATGCTACATACATGCAATTGTACAATGTCATCACCTGATAGTCGATCCATAGTTGTGTTCCTCGCTTTATTATACCACATAGCCCCATCCTAGCTGTCGTAATGCACGCGTTATCATTTACTCTCCATTGTGTATGCCTATTGTTCGCAAAACAAGCGGAATTTACTGCATCCTCCAGAGGCGCCCTGAAAGACAGTCAAATTACCATAACGATAACCTAGCTGGCTCATACCTCTACAGCCGTCAGCTCCACATTGACATTGTGCTAGGAACATCGCATCGTTTTCGGTCACTTTAGAGAGCTGACTAAGTTCTTCGTCCTATCAGATTCGCCATTAGCGTTGTCTTTGTGAAGCAATGGAAGTCTCACTTCGTTTTGTGCTCCATAGTAAGAAAAGCATAGTTCTTCATAGGGCTTGACCTCTCTGCTCGTGAAGAGGGTAATGAGTGGGGTCCTGATATCAGTTTCGTTGATATATACGGGGATGGTGAAGCAATTCGGATCGCAGGAATGATTCTGCTGTAACGTAAGTATCTGCCTGGTCAAAGAGTTGATTGTGAGCCTCACCAAAAATCTGGTGAACTGCAGATCTGTCAGTAAAATGAACGCGCAGAGATTGGCAAAACCGGACACACATTTCCAGCGTGGAATGCGTCGATCGTGTGTGAGACATCTAGATTCAAGTAGTCTTTGTGTGTTATATGCCAACAGTCGATGTCGAGAAGGTAAGTTCGGCCAAATTTGTCGTAGTTCCTGCGAAGTGATCAGAAGGCGATAACAGGAGCAATCAGAGAACAGCTTACTTTCCGCGTTTATCCCCTTCTGAGTTGGTGATTAACTCGCCTGCGTATATTCCAACGAACGTGCCTTGAGGGATTTTCTTTGCACCAGCGAAGACGCCTACAAAACTACTCAGTCTCGGTGAGCGTTTGATACCGCCTTAGCTGCTTACCCCATCCTTTGTTTTTCGTCTTCTGCAAATGTAAGCTGACCTTCCTACCGTTTTGCACGACCTGTCAATGCATGTGTCAAATTGGACTTGCCGGGTTAAACGAGCCTTACCCTATTCGAACAATCGTCATCACATCCACACAAGCTATTGCATTCAAAGATAGGCCATTGTTCGGAAAATCTGAGCCTGCCCTTGGGATCATATTGAAATCCTGGCTCTTTGAACCCACCCTGGTACTCAGGCATGTACTTGAACTGCCGTCGCACACAAGCACACGCCATGGACGACGGATCGCATTTGCCAATGCATCCGCAGCCCTTCAACTTCCCAACGTCAGGAGCTTCAACGCCATCGCCATACCACATGTGATTGCTGTAGTAGAATTCCCAGGGAGGTGTCGGATCGAAGTCAATTTCGTTGATAATTTCTATTGCAGGCGCATCAGGTTCATCTTCAGCAGTATGTTCAATAATGGTCGCCCGCAAAAGAGTGACCAGATCTTTTTGTTGCTTCATAAAATCTGGCCAAGAGTTGATCTGATCCTGCAGGCGGGTGGGGAGATCTTTGTTGAAGAACGTCTTGATAGAGATATTGCGCGGATCCTTGCGGAAGGCAGCCCAAGATAGGACCTGGAATCCCCCATATGACTTTATTACAATCGGGAGGTCGTCTTCCTCTTCGCCTTCTTCCGCCGAAATCTTTGTCCAAGACGTCAGTGGTTGTGCTTCAGGTTCCGCGGGGGCGTCAGGTTGAGATGATGGTAATTGGTCGTAGTCAGGTATGGCGTAGGATGTCGTTTTAGCCGCTTTTCGTCGAGGTCGACCTCGAGGCCCGTCGTGAACGGGTTCAGAGCTGGACTCTTGTGCCTGTTCCTCGTTTGAAGAGGTGGCATCCGGCTCGTCGATAAGACTAGATTGGACGGCCGCCTAAACAAAGTCAACACAAGTAATAGTTCTCAAGCTTTTCTTATCTTACCTGTTCGGAATCCGAGTCACTTTGAACCAGATTTTTGGCGCGTCGAGCCTTCCTTGTCCTAGGCCTCCTGCCTTCCTCGTCAACCATTCCATCTTCTATCCCATCTTCTGCGGCAGAAGAAGTGGCAGAATTATATTCACTTTCGTGATCACTGCTCGGTTCAACCTGTCTGAGGGAAGAGGGAACTTGACCACCGGTTGTCTTTCGAGCAATCAATTTACGGGGTCTAAGCGGAGAAGCCTCGGGAGGCACAGGCATGGTAGGCTGACTGAATGTGCTCTTCCGAGCGATCACCTTGCCTGTCAATTTCCGTGCAATACGAGAAGCGAGGCGTAGCCGCGATTCGGATGACCCCTCACTGGAATCGCTACGCGAGGACCCCGATGAACTCCCCGCCGGAGAGGAGGGGATAAGGAAACCGCGTGATGGACCAGCTGTCGCATTCAATTCCGGAGACGATGGATTTGGCACTGAAGGAGACCTGCTGGATGGTGGCCCGGGGTCCGATTGAGACAGGGGGCTGCTCACATCTCGTAGGAAAGGTAGAGGCGGAGATGAGACGTCGGGAACCTGCGGAGAGGATGGTATGTTGCCTGGAACAAGGACAGGCGGGGCAACGGGCGCTTGTGGCTGGGTAAATATGTCTAGCACACCAGAGGCAATTGCGCTCCTGTTGACAGTCGTATCCTGCTGTCGAAGAAATGGTCAGTTTGAGAGTGAGAATCATCCTTGATCATTCACCTACCCTTGTTCCATTGTTGTTTTCAACTCGCGGTGGGACATTCGAGGCTGGGATGGTAGAGCCTGAGGGTGTAGGAGCCGAAGGTTTCTTGGGAGTAATTAACGAAGATACTTCTGGCCTAACATCAGTCACAGTGTCTCCGTCCTTATTTTTAGGCTTCCAAGAGAATGGACCTTGCCCAGGTTGCGACTTTGGTGACTCCGCAGACTTGGGCGTTGGATTCAACGATAGGCCGCTCAAATTCAACGAAGATCGCGAGGGCAGTGGTGGCCTAGCTTTGCTCGGTGCTGCATTTTGAGACTGTGACGGACCTGCACCTGCAGCAGTCGACGATGCTGTAGTACTAGGAGTGGGAAGGTGTTTCTGGCTGCCGGGACTCGGGTTGAACGCTATTAAGGTTGGCAATTTGATTGGGGGAGCAGGTGCCCCCAAGTTCCCAAGATCAAGCTCGCCCGATCTGACAATGGCCGAAGGTATCACAGGGGTGGGTGGTTTGCTACTACCAGCCGTACTGGTACTCGGTTTCTTCGGTTTCGTTGCAGCCAAAGAGGTGGGCTGGTGAGAATATATAGGTGTCACAGACACTTGAGCAGCCGTCAAAGCGCGTTTCTTGGGAGGCGTGGAGTGGGTAGAAGGTCGGCTGGAGGATGCAGAAGATGAGAGGGGAAGGAGATTCTCGGGGATCCCGAAGTCATCGTCACGGTTTGCGGGTGACACTGGTTTGCTTGTTTGAGGCTTGGGCGACGATTTGGCTGTGGAAGTCGTTGGAGCAGCAGAGTCTGAACTAGCGCTAGCTTCAATGCCCATAGCACCTATCGCATCTTGTATCCCGGTGATCTCTTTGCGCACATCAGCTGAAGATTTTCTACCATGGGCAGGACGTGCGCTCTGCTGCGGTTTAGGTGCGGCCTCAGTAGGAGCAGTTGAAGTGGAGGGAATTGATCCAACTCCTGCCACGTTCAAAGGTGCAATAATAAAGGGTGATCGGGGAGATTTCGTTGGCGACGATAGAGGAGTTCCGCTCGCTTTCTGTAACGTTGCCGCAGAGGTGGATGGTGTCGTCGGCTGTTCCGGAGACTTCTGCAGCAACAGAGTTGGTCTCCCAAAAGGAGAGGAGCCTGATATGGCACTCGTCGATGCTCTCGGTGGGGTTGAAGGAGTCGTTTGCTGCGCTGTCGTCGGGATTACATCCACCATCGGCGTATCCTCTGCGTCTTTCTCCGTAGGAAGCGTAGTAGCTGATTTCGATGCTTGGTTCGAAGTTTTGCTAATGGTTGACGAACCTGCAACTTGCGTAGAAGGGGCAGTCCTCCTGAACTTGAGGCCCATGATAGCAGTACGGGTCGATGAGGGATCAACTCTGATGGTGTCTCTTTGAAGTGGGTTTTCTGATGGTGAAGGTAGCGTCGGTATAGAACCGACTGGTGCCTTTCCTGAAGTACCGGTAACAGTTGAGGTAGGTAAGGCTCGAATAGGTGAGGGAGAAGTATTGTTGGGCTGTGTCTCTGAAGGCATTCCTTTGTTCGGTGTAAGGAGAAGCTCGTCATCAGAAGCTACAGTGATAAACTCGACATCAGAACTTGAACTAGATGCTTTCGATTTGGCTCGGGTAGGCTTCTTTGTGGACGGACCAGCCTTGTTCGAGCTTGAATTTGGATCCCAGTTGACCCGCGGAGTTGAGCCAGCACCCGAACTCGTGGCATGCTGGGAAGGTCCAGAGGTTTTACGTTGCGTGGAAGAGGATGCACGAGGTCTCGCTTTGAAGGGTCGAGAAGGTTTAGGGTCCTCATCGCCTGAAGAAAGTTCGATAATTTCTTGACTGGTAAACGGTCTGAGTGGTGCAGAGATACTGTTGTTGGCTCCAGAAGAGGCTCTAGGCTTGACTTTGTCACCTGGGGTAATATTGAGCATTTGGACAAAGAGATAGGATCAGCAGACAAACCAGGAAAATTCATACGAGGAGCCTTTGATGAGCTCGAGAATGCGGATGCGGATCCAAATGAACGTGCTGTGTTAAGTTAGCACTGAAAATGTGGACCATTTTTTGGGAAGCTCACGCTTAAAGCCGTGGCCACTGGCAGGTTTCTCCGGCTTGCGACTCTTGTCGTTGTACAAGTCATTATACGCAGTGGAAGGGGGTGGTAACGCATCAGAAGACGACGATCCCGAGCTGTTCGGTGAATCATCTCGTTGATTAGACTGCCCAACCTTTGACAGTGGCCTGAAGGTAGAAGAAAGAGTCCTTTGTACGGTGTTCTTTTTAGGAGAAGTGTGCACCGAGCTACTCGATGCTGAGGGCCTATGTGCAGGCCCTAGTAGAGTGTTGATCAGCAACCTCCAAGGGGAGGAAACAATGTCGTCGTACTTTGTGGTAAACTGGTATCTCTCGCTTTCCCTTTCCCAGCTAGACCTGTGGGCGCGCTGATTGACGTGCCGGCGTCATTCAATCTCGGACGTTTGGGCTGTAGACGCCCGTGGTCTTCGCCAGGCCTCTTAGCCGGACGAACCGGCGGCGGCTTGGGAGCCTCGTCCTCGTCGGACGATATGGTAATGATCTCCTGCTCTTTGAATCGGAGTCGCGTGTGAGCCACGTTCAAGTTGAAAGAAAATCACGGTACTTACCTGCCATTACTTTGTCGTTTCAATTCCTGTATAGAATACACAGTATGCCTATCCAATGTGCTCGATGAATATCCAAGAATAAAGCAGATCTCGACGACTGTGGTGGTTAGGATTAGCATTCATTGGACCCTCTTCAAGTTGGAGGCGAATCAAGCCGGATTTGTTTGGCAAAGGTGTTTGATACAAATAACGCGACCCTTAGCGCGTTTCCTCTTGGGCAAACTTGAACTGGATTCAGAAACCTTGCCAGCACACCTTACTCGACTGTAGAGATGCCAGTAACAATACCGCCCGTACATCGTTCTAGGGATACATGGATTTTCCTTTTCTTGGTCTCATATGCTCTGACCATTGTCTGTGAGTGTCTATAGTCGAAACCATGTCCTCCAGAAACTGAGATTGATCATTCCAGGCGTCGACAACATAGCTTTATACCCACCAGAGCTTGTACCAGCTCCCCTAATGGCCCTCCACAACTTCTATCTCACGACCTATAATGATCAGCTAGCTCTGACACGACCTCACTGGTTCCACTTTTTTGCGCTCGGGGAAGCACTCTATCAATTCCCTATAACTGTCTGGTCACTTTGGGCGCTCTGGAACAAGAATCCAAAAGCTCCTGCACATCTGCTAGTCTGGAGTGTTGTTACCGCAGGAACTACTTTTACCTGCATGTGGGAATTCTACTACAATGACTTCGGCGGAAAAATGACATGGGACCAGAGGAAGTCGTTAATTGGGATGTTCGGCTTCTATGCAGGAATCTGTGAGGATACGTTTTACCTGATTCTCAGGAGGACTTTAATTGACCGTTTGGATAGTCGCCCTCATTGGTATCGATATGTTTGGCCGTATTCAGAAGACACTGAGTGCAGCAGCGAAACTTACTTCCGCTGGCACTAAGGTTGATTAACCGCCAAAACCGGATTTCTATTGTTTTTGTTCGTATGTATCTCATACTTATTGGTTAATACCATGTAGAGCTTTGAATGTAATGTTTTAGACTAATACAGGATGCTTCTGAGCTTGTGGCTACTCACGAATATATCATTTTCCCGATGTTCACCTTGGCGTGGTCGCACATAGGCAATGTCCTGGTTGGTTCCTGACCTTATTCAATGGAGGCCTGGCATTCCAACAACTGCGACCCTATACGCGTATCCGGATTCCAGCATCGTGTTTCATTCCTTGGTTGAGCACTCCCAGCACGCTCCAAGTTGCCCGAGATGCCATCGACAGTACCACACCTACATCGCTCAAGGGACGTCTTGATAATCTCGCTCCTAGCCTTCCACGCGTTTACATGCATAGGTAAATCATCAGCCAGTTTGAATTAACTCTCCTACTAAAACCGTTTCCAGGTGGCCACGTCGTAGCCCTCTACCCACCTGATCTCGTACCAGGTTTCCTCATGGATTCCCATAAATCCTATTTGGCAACCTACAATGATCAACTTGTTTTGGAGCAACCATATTGGTTTCATTTCTTCGCTCTTGGACAAGTATTCTGTCATTTCCCTGCGACCATCTGCTCAATTTGGGAGCTCTGGCAGAAGAATCCTCGAGCACCAGCACATTTACTTGTATGGTGTGTCATTATTGCTGGGTCTACGTTCACCTGCGTGTGGGAGTTTTACTATAACGACTTCGGAGGGAAGATGACCTGGGAACAGTGAAAGTCATTGATTGGGATGTATGGTATTTACGCAGGAATCTGTGAGTCTTGCTAGGTTGATCGAAAGGAATCATGCTGAGCCTCGTCCAGTCGCCCTTGTTGGCGTTGATATGTTCTGGCGTATTCAGAAGACCCTTTCCGCAGTAGCAAGGCTCACTTCTGCCAGTAGCGAAGCCGAGTAGACACAAGCTCGAGATCACTCCCTCAGTGCGCAGAGCCTGAGATTGCCGACGTAGAGTTAGATAGACTTCGAGGCCTGCTGCGGTCTCTAGATATACATACTTTCATCAGCGACAGTGAACGAGCGCAGCACCATAGCCTCTGCTCAATCTTGTATTCTTGAGATGCACGGCCTCTATTGCAAGGTGCCACCGAGAGGTTGCACAGCACTTGGATGGGAAATGCGCGCTCTAGATACGCGTGGGCGTCGGCAACTGAGAACCTTACCATCAAACGAGGCAATCCAAGTTTTACCGATGTCTACGGTCTACCCACTTTTCTTAAACTTTTCCCTCGACGAAGGATAAACAAACGCCGTAAACATGATAGTCGACAAAGCAGAAGCATTGGAGGAACAAAACCGCTCGCCGTCTGTTCTGAATCCACCTCCGGCCTATCAACCAGACCCCATAGACCCAGCGAGTCCTCCTGGACACGGCCAGCCTCAGCCGCCGACCGCCGCGTTCGTCAACTCGACACCACTGGCAAGCTTTCCCCAGCCAGCTTTTCTTCCGGAACGAGGCCAGAGTTATACTCCTCCACCACCATCTGCCAGTGGGCGCGCACCATACAATGGACTACCAGAACCACAAGCACCATTTAATAGTGGTAGCCTGAATGCACGACAGGGAAGCACTGAGTATACACCGAATCTTACGCAAAGCCATAATATGGTGTCGCCTCAGTTGTCACCTCAGCCTACTGGGTCACTAAATCGACAGCCGATGCCTCAGCAGTATGGGAGTCAGTCGTCGCAACAATGGGGGCAGCAGGAACAACCACAGGCGAGGAGAGCTATGAGTGCTGCTGAGATTGGGGAGAGGTATAGAGCTGAACGTGAGTTTCATTTACGCTATCCGCGGGGCATATGCTCATTTTTTGTCGCAGAATTTGCCCTTTGTGCGGCTGGGAAGCACGAGCCTACCACTAAATATGGAGTGTGTGGAATTGTCTGTGCCATCGTGAGCTTGCTTCCCATTTGCTTGTGCTTTACATTCCTGACGCGACGTTGACTTTGGGATTTGTAGATACTGTTTCCAATAGGTTTCATTTGCATGTTGTAAGTCTGCTACTCTTTCCAGTTCCCCCTGACTTTTCACCGACCATATAATTAGCATGGACACAGAAGAACGCTGTACAAGATGTGGCAACACGCTTTGATTTCCGCCCATTATGATGTTCCTATGGGACTCTCCACGCTCCTTCTCGGATTCTTTTCCCTACCGGACTGCTATCGCGCTCTTTACTCATTTACTTGTTTTGACTTATGCACGTCTGTAATTTATCGGCATTTACTATAATGGAAGGGTGAGTCTACTCAGCGACTTGTATTTTTACCGTTCTGACTTATGGTGTAGAGTTTCAATGATCATCTACAAAGATACCTGTTAGCTATACGCAGTAACCTGCCCTGAGACGAGAATCTGATCTGGAAGTCTTCATCTCTACTGAGACTGGGAGTGGACACTGCCTCAACCCGCAGTAGCTCCAGCCCGAGATCATCTTTTCGGTAGGGGCATTAGTGTATCTATTCTCGGCCGGCCAGAAGTTCCTGGTTCTGTGGACCTCGAAGTGGACACGTTAAGTGCGCTGCGCACTGCGACCGATGCTTGGATCAAAAATGCAGTTCTTATTGAATTTCGCTTCTCGGATGGCAAAAGCATATATATAACATCCTGCAATCCGCTCCCACTCACTTCCCTTCATACCAGGTCATATACACAACCAACACCACAGAACATCTCATCCCACTCCATAACACGAAGATGTCTGATAAAGCACAAGAGGCAGCTATGAACTGGTCTGCACCATCAGGTCCTCCTCCTCCACAATATCCTCAGGAATCCACCAAATTCTTCACACCAACACCTCCAGTGGACCAGAGCTCCAGCTCATTTGGAAATGGAAGTTACAACAACCGCGACCCATTCCAAGATCAGTCGCAGCAACAGCAGTGGCAACCTGCGTCACAGGGGGAGACAACCGCGCAGCTAGGGGAAAGATATCGATCTGAAAGTGAGTATTTATTTCCTCAGTAAGAAGAGTTCCTTGCTAAGTGTGGTTTGCTCGTAAACTAGTGTATGCAGCATGCGCAATTGGACATCACGAGCGGCAGAAGAAATTTGGTGTTTGTGGGATTATTTGTGCGGTTGTATGTATCAGTTTCTTTTCTCTTCAATAATATGACGATAACTGATGGTTGGGACGTTCAGCTTCTTTTCCCGATTGGTCTACTTTGCCTTTTGTGAGTATAGCTGCGTTTCTTCGTGGTCAACTCCAAGACTCATTACGTCCTATAGCTCTGATACCGAAGTGAGGTGTGTACGATGTGGCAAGAGGCTCTGAGATGTTTAGAGGACGGAATTGCAGAGGCCAGTAGGCGGGTCGCTGAAACGGATATACCGGAGTATTTCATTGACAGGACGCTGCAAGGTCGTGTTAAGACTTTGATGGGACTCAGAGCGAAGGCCTGGGGGCATGTGGACTTTTGAGAAGCCTGGGACTAATTTAGATACGATGCAGAAAAGTATTATATTTTATGGACGACTGCAGATACCAACGACGACGAGAATAGCATTTTGTTCATGACATTCATGAAGGTTTCATAGCACCACACGTTTTGTATGCTGAGTGTGTGTGTGTGTGTGTATTCTGCATTTCGTCCTAAACAAGACTGCAGTTCCGTGCTCCACGTAAAGAAAGCCTGACCAGGAATTTTGATTGAGATCATGATTTGCCGCCAATGTCGGAGTCGCAAGCCAGCGCACGTTGACACGAACGCCCATGGGCATCCATAACGACTCGGCTCCTACTAATACAGCCACCTCGAAAGCATGTTATCTTTTTGGATTTTCGATCATGATTTTCCCTTGAGACTCTCCACTTCTCCACGCTTCTTCTCAGATTATCTCTGCTGCCGATCTGCTATCAAGCTCCTCACTTGCTCAATTGCTTCCAGCGCACTAGTATACACACTGTGATCTCATTTGGTGTCAGGGTGTGACTCTTGTGCAGAGTTTCTTTCAAGCAACTTGCACTGGGATGAAAACTGGTGTGGAAGCCTTCGTCTCTACTGAGACTCGGAGGGGACACCGCCTCTTCAATACACCAATCCTCCAGCGCGAGAGGATTGTTTCTCTGTAGAGGCACCGCCGTATTTCTTCACGGCCCTCAGACCTCAGAGTCGGCGGGGATCCTTATTGGTTCCGGTTTCTCAAGAGAAAAGACATATAAAGCTCTCGAATCTTTTCTTCCACACATCAGAAAATCCCTTCCCATACCGTGACACAACGAGAGTCGAGAAAGCCCAAGAAGTAACTATGGATTCAAGTTTCTCGGCACCATCAGATCCTGCTCCTCCCAGCTATTCTTCCGATCCCACCAATCCCTTTGCTCAAATGGAGAGCTCTAGGCCGTCTAGTGGAGGGTTCGGCAGCCACAATCGCTCTCGGCGGCAGTGGCACTACGAAGAGACTCTAGGAGAAAGATATAGAAATGAACGTGAGTATTTGTTTGATTTGTTCAGGAGAGTCACGCTGATTAGAGTATGCTCTTGATTCAGTGTTTGCGCAATGTGCACTTGGGAATCACGAACCAGAGAAGATATACAGTAACTGCGGGAAGGCTTGGGGTATTGTAGGTTCCATTTCTTGATTAACTTTTGACGACGACTGAGGGCAGGGAAATTTAGTTTTTCTTCCCGATTGGTTTGATTTGTCTTGTGTGAGCCTATCACCTTTTTCGTTTAAGCCAAATCAAAGACTCATTCAAGTCATTCGCCTTCACAGCAACAGTGTCAAAGAGGAGAGGTGTAAACGATGTGGCATTAGGCTCTGAGGTGTTTGAGTGACAGAACTTCAGAGGTGTAGGAGTTAACCAACCAGAAGATGGGTGGCCGAAACGAGTATACCAGAGTATTTTACCGGCAGGACGCTGCAAAGTCGTTCTCAAACTTGGGTGGGAACGAAGCGGCCAGGAGCTAGCTGAACTTGTGAAAACCCTGGGCTCAAATGATATATGCCATAGAAGAGTTGGATACTTTATCTGATGGCTTTCGATAATCACGACGACGAACTCGTGTTTTACTCATGACATTCATGAACGTTCCATAGCACCATACATTGTCCGAGTCACCGGGAATTTCGATCGAGATCATTCGCCACCAACGTCAGAGTAGCAAGCTCAAATCCTCTTGGCGCGAAGACCTATGAGCGCTCAAGCATCCATGACTACCAGGCTCGTAACGAACCACCTCGAAAGTGCTTTAGTTCTTCGAAGTTTTGACCTTACAATTTTCCCTTGGGATTCTCCATGCTCCTTCTTGGACTCGAATTCTCTTGCATTGGCCTGGGGATGAGAGTTGATGTATTGGAAGCCTTCGTTTCTACTGAGACCTGAAGGAAACACCGCCTCTGCAATATCGCGTTGCCTCCAGCGCCAAATCATTGATTTTCTGTGGTGGCATCGCCGTATTTGCACCGGCCTACGAGCCTCGTAGTGGGCGGCGATCTTGATTGGTTCTAATTTCCAACGAAAGAAGATATATAACACCCTCAATCCTTGCCCCCCGTGCCAGAACATACCTATACTGTGGCGCGACGATGTCAAAGAAAGCTCAAGAAATAGTTATGGCCTACTCCGAACCATCAGATCCCCCTCCTCCAGATTACTCTCTGGGCGAGCCTAGTAATTCCTTCGCTCAAGTGGCCCAGAACCCCAACGCGTATGGTGGGTTTGGCAGGCCTTCCCGAAACCAGTCGCAGCAACAGTGGCAGCCTGCGCCACATGGAGAGACTCTTGCGCAGATAGGCGAGAGATATCGAGCAGAATGTCAGTATTTGCGTCTTTAATCAAGAGAGTCGCGCTGATTATGGTATGCTCGTGGTACAGTGTTGGCGCAATGTGCACTTGGCAATCACGATCCAGAAAAGATATACGGCAATTGCGGGAAGGCTTGGGCTATTGTGGGTTCCATTTATTTATTTCTCTTTGTGATAACGACGACTGAGGGCAGTGAAATTTAGTTTTTCTTCCCACTTGGGTTTATTTGTCTTCTGTGGGCCTATCTACCTTTCCCTCCTTAGCCAAATCAGAGACTCATTCGTTCGCTTCCATAGCAAAGATGTGAAAGAAGAGAGGTGCAAACGATGTGGCCAGAGGCTTTGAGACGTTCGGGGAAGGCAGAGATATAGAAGCTTTTTCATCGCAGGGCATGTCAGGGGACACCTTGAAGTTCGAATGACTATGCAACCGTGCCCGTTTGACTTGAGAAGGGCTTCCACTCGAGCGCTCCAAGTAATTTTCGAACCTGAATGCCAGTGGCAGCGAAGGGATCCAGAGGCATCTGAGATGTAGTGGTCCCAGTGATATTCTGGTTTGCATGCAAGAACAGAAAAAGCATATACTTTTATCGATGACTTTGAAAGATGAAATCCGTGTTTTGGTCGTGCCATGAACGTTTCATACCTTGAGCGAGTGATCGGGAATTTTGACGATCATCATTCACCGTCGACGTCGGAGTCACAAGCAGATTCCTATCAACCTTTGTTGCGAACTTTTACCAGCATCCTAGGACCAAGTGCTCTCTGAATCTTGCTTTATAGTGTATCCCAAACTGCAATGGTCACATTCGGATAAATATTCTTGAACCTCTCATGAGGTGCCGCAAAGCCGTTGATTATCCTAGCCTGTCAAACGTTCGTACCGCTGATTGCGAGGCCAGCTGGACAGAGGTAGTTCCTGATACTTCCTATAACGGTATATCAGAACAACACTCTCAGGGACACGACCTGTCAAGATAATTTGGTCGTGAGGCTTTCATGGGTGGGAGAGGGTGGCCGTTTAACGACACGCTGATCCTTTCTTCCTTCATCTCTCCCCTCTCAGTGCGCTAATCCCCCATTGCCTGAAATGTCCATGAACAAGGAGGCTGAAGCTTTCGGAACGACAACCCCGCCACCTACTCAAGTACCTGCTCAAGCACCTCCTCCCAATTATTCGTATCCTGCTCAAGGAGCTGCACCCCTCCAACCTCAGTTCACTGGCGGTATTCAACCGCAATTTGTGCAGAATGCGCAATTTACTCCCATGGCACCGATATCCCAACTTCCGAATATGCAGAACGGGACAATTGGGTCTAACCACTCTACCATGACTCGAGCTCAGACGGCGCCTGTCCTCGGAACTCAGCAACAGGTGAATATGAGTACAATACCTTTGCAAGCTGGGATGGGTGTTCCTCTGCAGCAGGGGCTTGGCTCGCCTCAGTACCCTCAACAAACTATTAATGGGGCTTTTGCTGCCGCTGGAATGGCAACCAATGCCGGTGTACAAGGCGCACCTGTAGGACAATTCGGGCAGACGGTGAACCCGGGCGTTGGGCAACAGCAATATGTGCCATACCCTGTCTTGGTGCAACCTCAACCTCCCGCCGGCCCTACAGCGGCTCAGATTGGAGAGCAATATATGGCACAACGTAAGCCTTTTCTTCTCCTCTATACGGAAGTGGAGTTGATCCCAATCAACAGAGTATGCCATGTGCGCGATGGGCAATCACGACAGGAGAAAGAAGTTCGGTATTGTCGGAATTGTCTGTGCTATTGTGAGTTACTTTAATGTTGTCGATGAAGGAGCGTACGAAGTAACGACCTTCGATTCAGATTTTCTTCCCCATCGGACTGCTCTGTATGTTGTAAGTATTCCATCTGTTTCTTCATATACTTTCTGCTGAGTTCACCATGTTAGTGCGGACCAGGAAGAATCGTGTGTACGATGCGGGAAGAGACTTTGAGTTCCCATCTTCCTGGAAGGTTCGAATCACAATGTACTATTTATACCCGGCCTCTCTGCAATCGGAGCTCTATCTTGAGACGTTTGCCCCTCGCTGGACCAAAGCATTCAAAACCTACAAGGCATGAGACCACGCCAACTGAGCCGTTTCAGGCGTTCCTCTAGCAGAACAAGATTCGGGGTCTGTTGGCCGGGATGGGCAGCTTCGTGAACGTCTTTGTCAAAGGAATGAGAAGTACTTACTTTGCCCGAACCTACAGTATCCAGTGTCCGTCATAACGCGACTTGAGCGAGGCTTTTGCGAGAAACTTGCGAGAAACAAGGCGGGAATATATTTCCCTATTTGGTCAACTTGCTCCTCGGCCAAATCCAACCCCTCTGTCGAAGCCCTAATACGGACTCAGTGTCTAGGGTAGGTTTTCTCGACGCCAGTATGAAAATGAAGCCCCTTGACCTTGACTTTATTATGGTGGATAGATGTGGGGTTCTGCAAGACAAGCATAGGAAACCAGACAGGACCTGTAACGGAGTGGTTGATCGGCTACAAAAAGCTAGTAAGGCAGCATTGCATCCATATGATGGGCATTTCTTGGACCCACCAAGTGACGGATGGCAGGCGACCGTCCAAACCTGTGCCACACTCTCCAACAAACGGCGACCTAAAGCTCGTGCGTGACCCGCCAGAACTCTTTCACCGCATGACTACGACTCGGTAGTCTGCAAATCCATCTTAACAATCTTCTAGTTGGCTCCGGGATTTCTCTGCTCTCCGTTCGTTAGCTCAAGCTCGAACAAGAGATGCTTCCCGTACTTCAATCTGCTCTCAAGCCAGTTGTTTGACCCCGTCGGAAGCCCTCTCTAGTACCAATTGCAACGGAAATCTCGGAACGACTTGAAGCTACCTTCATGCTGAGAGTTACGATCCGTCGAACACGGCCTCAAGGCCTCGCCTCATTAATTCCGTTCATGTGCCTTACTTGGTGTGTCAAAGTCTATGGGCGCCTGGGACTGACCGGGAACGAATTTCACTCAATGCAGTCAAAAGCGTTCAGGAACGTTCGCAATATGCATGCCTTAAAACCTACGAGGCGTGGTGTGGACCCGCAACCCCATCTTCTTGAATGACCACAACCAACAGCTACAACATGTCCATGAACAGCAAGGAAGCGGAAGCCTATGGAATCAACAATCGAGTCTCGTCACCACCTCTATACGGCACCCCTCTAGGTGGAACGATGCAGCCTTCCTTCACGGGAGCCCAGCAGTTCAATACAGCGCCTCTCTCCCCGACGACGCGCATGAGCCAACTGCCACCTATGCAGAATGCCACACTTCCTGTCAACCAATTCGGGATGGTATCGCCTGGAGTTAACATGAATGCTACTCTACCTTCGGGGTTCGCCCCCAATAATCTTCCTGCTGGAGTGAGTAATACTATCACAGCATGGCACATTGTCCATAGTTGACCCGTGGCAAACAGGGTTTTCAAGCACCCATGAACGCCACACCTCTGCAACAGCCTGTGAATCTTCCATATCCAATTATCATGCAGCCTCCCGTCTTCGTTCAGCAACAGCCGCCTACCCAAGCGTCGACTGCCGCCCAGATCGGTGAACAGTTCAGGGCTCAGCGTAAGTCCCTTTACAGGCTGTCCAACATTCTCTGTTAACTGAGAACCTTCCCCAGAATTTGCTTTGTGTGCTGTAGGTAATCATGAGAGGAGGACGAGGTATGGTATGCTGGGTATAGTGTGTGCAATCGTAAGTTGAAGATGAACAAATGTTCCGTCTACTCGCTTACCGTGATTTCGACGATTAGATATTTTTCCCAATAGGGTTTCTTTGTATGTTGTGAGTGGGTTCGTCATGCTATTCCTGGCAGAAGCTGACCGCGATGCTTTGAAGTGCGGATGTCGAGGAAACTTGTACCCGGTGTGGTAAACGACTTTGAATTGCTCTTTTCTTCTCACCGGGTCTCTGGAGATTCTATGTATCAATAATTGTAGAAAATGGTCATAATATTAGATGGTATAACAGCGTCATGTGGTATTCGTTAGTAATAACAACATTTATCGGTATACAGATTCTAGTCGGTGAACGCAAGAAAGTAATGTGTGCAGTATGCTTGAAAAAGATTAACAGTCCTGATTAAATAGTGATGATTAGTCCATGAGATCCTGATTGTCATAGATCCGATCGAGCAGGAGGAAATGGAAGCCAATTCATTATACTCGTGACTCCTCTGCGATTGCAGAGAGAGGGATTGGGCTCTGGACATAGGCGTTCTGAGGCTGAGGCGACTCTTGCTGCCTCTCAAGGCGCGGTAATCCCAATGTCCACGATACACCGCGCAATTTACCACCCGTCTTCGAGGACAGACTCGAAGTCCCAGGTGAGTTATTGTTCTTTTTGAACCTAGCGAAGGGGCGCCATTGTCTGAAAGAGTAGGGACGCCATCTTCTAGGGTTTCGAGTTCGTAGTGGTGAATGTGTCGCTTTTATGCTGTCTTTGTCACTATCGAATGGATTCCTCCCGAGTTTTCTCCAATCAACCATCATTGTGAATGGCCATAGCGCTCTTCTAATGGCAGTCTGCCATAAGTTCAGAGGAGCCGCTGCCGAATGAGATGTTGGAGGTTGTGCAGGTGGGTGTGGGTCGCGTATTTCCGAGCGAGCTTTTGTACCTTTGAGGGGGTATTGGAATGCGATGATGGTCCAAACGGTAATGAGAGTGAGGAGAATAGTCGCAATGATGTAATGGCGGAGGGACTGAAAGCCGTCTGGATTGATTTCTTTGACGTTCATGCCAAACACAGTCTGAGGTCCAGAAGTCAGCCTGGGGGGAAAGGGTGAGAAATGGTGAGATGCGTCTGACGTACAGCAACGAATGAAGCCGGAAGGAAGATCATGGTCAGGTAGGCGACCTGCTTCATGGCTGTATAATCATTGAGTGAGTGTGTATAACGATCGACGTCGAGCCAGCTCACCTGCGCTATCGGTAACGGTCGCTTCTGCAAGTGTTTGCATATACTTGCTGTCTTCAATGTTGGTGCGACTGAAACCGAGATGCATGACATTCTTCAATCTCCTCGCCATCATTGCCCGGGTATCCTCTAGTCGCTTAATTTCCCCCAGGAGGCTGTTGCACTCCCGTTTAAGGCGTTCGCGACAGCGATCTCTAACACCATCGTAGTCTGCATGGTCCAGGGCAGGATTAGGCGTGTCACGAATGAAGGCGATTGATTTCTTGAAGTCTTCTAATAGTGCAGAGTAGTGGAGGATATGAGCATGCACTATATGCAGCTCATGCGTAATATACAAAGGGTTGTCCTTGATGACGTTCATTTCCTGTTGGTCAAGGTCAACAAAATGTAATAGCTTGAGGCAATGAATGGACCTACCAAGTAGCCTACATGTTTATATAGGTATTCGAAAGCTTCGTCCCAGGCATAGAGCGGGTACCACATCAGAGCCAATAGGACGAATGTAGGGTCTGGAAATTCGCCAAAAATGTGTTCCCAGTACACAGAACGTCCAACAAGAGCCAAGCGTTTATGAAGAGTGGATGCAGGCGTCGTCTTGTGCTTCCCTTGAGGATGGAATGAGATTATGGTACTAGAGCCTCCTGCAGACGAAGAAGCCGGGGAAATGGGGGTAGAGGGGGTGGAGGAAGAGGAGGTTTGATTTTCGTCCCTTGACTCATCCGATTGAACGGGACGGACACGGACCAGATGCAAAGCTATGAGATCTGGCAGCAGGATCATGTTACTGTGGTCAGAACGGAGAACGAGAGGCGCTTGGGTATCAATAATCTGATTCGCTGGTTCTTCCTTGTCGCCTTCGTCGTCGCTGTCGGCTTCCGGAGGCTCAGCCATATCCACTCCAAACTGAACGGCAGGTGATGTTGGCGTCTGTGGTCGAGATAAATCCGCTGTTGGATTTTCCATTGACCGGATAAATCGAAGCGTCACTGTGATGTCTACAGGCTCCACGATTAGAAGGTAGATTCAAACTTCAATGGACGGGGTACGTACGATCTCCTTCGCCAGGTACCACCGATTCTTGATATCTCGAGGGAATCCAACTGAGGGAGGACGACCAAAAGAATGGTTCCACGTTGTACCTATAGACGCGTCTATTAAATCCCTGAAACCTCACAGGAAATCTCTGCTCACTTAGTCCCTATCATCTGTAGAACAGGCCCCGAAAGTTCCTCGAGAAACATTGCCCTCAGTCGTGTGGTGTTTGGGCGCTAAAATGGATGAGCACCTCAGATGACATGTGGCAAGAGTGAGCGACTGACTGGTTGAATCATAAACTTCCAATGCGCCGCATTGCGCTGCGCTGTGACTGGCAGTGTTCTAGGAGGGTTGAAAGTACCGTTGCGCCTTATGTCGGAATAGTGAATAGTACATTGGTTGTTGGGATGTTGGACAATGTGTGCGATACGACTCTTTTTTTGCTGTCCTTCCGTCCAATTGGCATATAGAGATTGAGGGTATCCTTTCCAGCAGTTATTACATTTCACGGGGTCAATATGTGTACAAATTTCAGACTGGCCCTTCTCTGTTGGAGGCGTATCAAGCTGAGTTTTGTCGACCTGTATCGGGAGAATCAGTGGTTGTGGTTGAATTTATGAAGTAAAGCGCGGACGGGATCATCCACATCGAGGAATGGCCAAGGTCCTAGAAATTTTGCTCAGTTACTTGATTTGCTCGGACAAGCATGTCTCTCCATACCAGAGGGCGTCGCGTGTCTGTGAGAAGGCGCAGGCATTCTTGGAGGCATTTCATTGGGACCAAGCGCTGGCCCAAACATCGTGTTGGTCGTCATCACCGACATCCCTCTCGTTCGCTGGCGCATCGTCGACTGTCGTCCTGCAGGCTCCATCTTGAGTGCTGCTACGGGGTATAAAGTCGTGAGCTGAGGGAAGACGGCCAAGAACTACACCTGGTGTGCTAAGCAACTGCCATACATCACCAAGACTTTCCATAAAGCCATGTTCGGGAGGCAATAGACGCTCAGGGACGCCGACAGCCGAAGACTGCGGTGCTCACAGCATATTGCTCGTACTCAGGTTAGAAAGCTCAGAAGGTAGCAACAGAAAGGTGTAGAGTATGCTTCCATGGCCGTCTACGATCTAATAGTACAACATTGTCCAGTCTTAAGTGGTTAGATTACAACACATATATTATGGTGGCATTATAATTTAGGCCTAGTTCAGCGCTTAATCAACGAACGCCAACGTGGAAGGAAAACGTGAAAGTCACATACCCAAATGTCTGCCCTGGTGGCAGTTTTACGAGAGGTGTATTATTCCAGTCCAGCGTATGTTTGAAGACTTTATTCCCCCACCATTCTTGGATGGTGTTTTTCCCCAGGTCACCGTTAAGCGGATATTGTAGACTAATTATGCGTTAGAGAGGTCATCACAAGACGATTGCATCTCCTTACCAGAAATAAACCAAGATAACACCGATGGCCGTTCCTGCGTCCAAAGCTGCAGATAACACGTCTGGAGGGTATGTTTAGAAATGATCGCCCATTGTTCACCTTGATACCACTCACAGTTATATTTTGCCCAGTAGCCAAAGTGCCGCCGTCGCACCACATATTGGAACAAAAAGCCTATGATTGCCCATGGAACGTAATTTATGGCAGTGGCGGGTGGAATCGATGAGACTCCATTAAAGATGAGCCTGCGATCACGATGAGCGCCAATTCTGATGTGTAGTGATTCAGTGCTTACGGGAAGCTGCACATGTTGATCAGTAAAAGCTCGTGGCATGTGAGTGGAGTAAGGCTTACTTGAGATAATTCAAATAGCTATTGGGGTATTTGCGAGTGAATAGCCAGAGGAGTACCGGGCATGCTGCACCGATCAAAAAGAAGAACACGAGCGCTGTGGAGAGCGTCAGAAGGGTGATAGAAAGCCGCGATATACCACCAAGCATACCACTGTCAAAGAATCAGCGTATTGTCAAGAGGAACTAAGGGAGATACATACTAATAAATTTTGCCCTTCGCGAATTGCAAGGCTGGTCCGATGACACCCCACTGAAGATGTGTCAAGTCATGTTCCGGCGCGAGTGACAATGTACTTACAATGATAGACGCAGTGCCAAACACACGCGTTCCATTACATGTAAAGCTGCAGGAAATATAAGTTTCTGCTGAAGTGGGGGAGCTCAGTGCAAACTCACTTATCCGGTTGATCTTCGTCACAGAATCCCCTTTTTGATTCCAGGATCAATATGGCTGTCAAAGTGCTATCAACGACGAACTCACGGAATATGCGTGAACATCCTGTGAGAAGCAGGTCAGTCCCATTCAGACCTAAGCACAAGCCCACATACCATGTTGTGACGGCCAATTGAACTGTCCCTGCTACGATCGTCGCCACAACCTGTAATCGTCCAATCAGAAATGGTGCCAAGCGTGATGTGCAAAGAGTTGCCTTACTTGAGCCCAAAACATAGGCCGTGGTGGCACCTTCGTACCTCTAATCAGGAACATATTCAGATCTAAGTAGTCTGCTTCGTACCTTCATGTAGCTAGGTGAGGATGCGTGTCAGCGGAGGGATAGCAGGAGAGGGGGGAAACAATCTTACTGTCCGAGCTTGAAATCCTGGGTGAATTGCATGGCTTGCGACATGGTGATGTAGCCATAGGTCTGTATCACCGTTCAGTATTCGTTGTAGCACTGGAAAAGAATTTCCTCTCACCTTGAATCTGTGTCATACAGATTAGCTCCGTGAGCACATGGCACAAATCTGCCTAGAGATTTCTCGACTTACATCATCATGGCATTTGGTCTCCCTAAATCAACCAACCCTTCAGTCAACCAATCAGGGCTGATCTATATGACACAAACTTACCTGGCCGAATGAACCCAATTATCAACTCCGTGATGACACTGAAAGAAGTAAGGGGGCGTGTTAGAACAAGGCTGTGCATCCACCGGGTGTAATCACGGATTCGGATGGAACTTGATACTCACTTGAGGCCTATCTGACGGTTCGTGACAGCTTGGATCATGCCTTGGAGGGATGGCTGATAAGGGAATGTTCGATGGTAAGTGGAAGAGATGATTACCTATGGGGATCACATAGATCAAAGCTGAGCCGAATAAGTTAGAATATGTCCAGATGAAGTTCGTTGAAGACCTACCAATGACTAGAGCGATGACTAAAGCCCAGATAGTCATCCCAGTCTCCCAGACTTGGATGGTGACACATGCGAAGGTGAAAGTTATGGCTAGCGTGTGTCGTCAGATAAGAGATGGATTGGCTAAAGCTCGATATAACCCACCAAAAATCACAGCGTAATACCATTCAGGTACTTGCGGGTATTTCGCCATTAGGCGTGCATGTATGTCAGGCTGCTCGCGGAGGGACCTCTTGAATTGCGTCTTGATTGGTTGCCAGAAGTGAATAATTGCGTGCGTAATCGTTGCTACACCGAGAATGAGTCTACTGTTAGAAGATGAAGACAATGTGAAAACCTACCAGTAATCGACAGAAAAGACAAGCCGTATGACATGACGAAAGTTATTCTGCAAATGCTTAATGGGCATCAACGAGGGATGGTCATCGAACTCACGAAAGATAAACAGGGCTGTAGTTCTTCAACTGAGCTCTGTCGACGCTCTGGCTCTTCGCATCGATAACTCTCAGAAGATCGTACTTGTTTCCCGTATTGTCAAATGCCGAATTTGAAGAGATCGGCATATACTGGCTGTACCAGACTCCCTTGTACTATAAAATAACGTGAGTATATGCACCCCTTAGGTGAAGAGTGGACCGTACGTAGAGGATAGGTGTCAAAAACCCTACAGTGAGATTAGCGAGGGTGTTTATTTTTAGTCATGAGCGCAACTCACAGTAGAAGAAGACGAATCCAATCATGATATTGGCTTCGGCCCACCCTGCATAGCAATCTCAGAAAGCGCTCTCATCCGACAAGTTAGAATTACATACATGGTGATGCAAGTCTATCAACGACGTTTAGCGAGAATTCGTCTTAAAGCTGGTGAGGACACTCACGGACTGCCGATAAACGCAATTTGGTTCCAATCAAACGTCAATATCGAGAATCCCAATCCAGACCGATAGCCGAACAACTGGTTGATTTTCTGTTGATCCCAAGGAGAGAGTGGTCGTTGAGTTGAGAGTCTCTAGAGATGACGAGCGCGACAGGGAAAATGACTAACGATATTGTCTGGGGCTATCCAGCAAACCCAGGTGAAGACGCTGTGGCACGGATGTTTAGATGTTGCGTCGATATTTTGGGACGGGCGGGGACATACCTGAGAGCTTGGAAGAGGTAGCCAGGTACGAAATCTAGATGGAGGTTGGTTGAGATCAGTTGGAATTTTTTTCGTCTAGCACAGGAGGGGGGAGTAGACGAATGGTGTACGTACACCAGACGACGGCACCGATGAAGGCGTAACTGAAGTATCGTTCTCGACTGATCCCTTCGTGTTGGCCTATGCCTGCATAGCTTTGAGAATGAAGGGTGTTGAATAGGGCGCACGAGACGAGTGTATTTGGCCAGACTGGTTGAGGCGGGTGAGATGGATACCAACTGAAACGTGCGTGACTCACTCATAGAGGGTGGTGATACTAGGAAACGTTTTGCAAGTCCACCGATTGAGAAACCGATGAGTTGAGTTGACATGACCAGTAACCAGGCATCTGTAGGCGGGATGGTCAGAAGGGTCAAAGAACGAATACGCCATTACACACATAGAAACCCGAAGTTCTGGTGGTAGAATATTCGCTGAACAGCGATGATGTCGGTAGCGTAAGCACTTGTGGCGCCCACACCGGCCATGACAGTGACGAGAACATGTTCTTTGATGCTAAAAGGGCCTGGATTTATCTCGATCCCTAGCACTTTGACGTCTGGTAGGTAGCGAGCCCATATTCGACCGAAGGGAAAGACAAGTAGTTGTGCAACGAGCTATGTGTCAAAGCGTTAGGACCCTTTGTTGAGACGATGGTAGAAATTGAGCACGCACACTCCCAATCGACACTGACGGATACCGGAAATAGAAGAACTGGTTCATCCCAGGTATCAATATCGCCCATAGTATCCCCAACACCCATGCTCTTAATGTTGAAGCTGGCATTTCCGGATCGTCGAAATTGGCCACGGCGGATCGCACTTCTGGATATGGGGAGTCATCCTCTGTGGAAGAAGCGACGTGAGCGCCTATTTGAAAGATGCCAGGGCAAGGAAGGGCGACACACCGAATGTGGATTCGCTATCAAGATTTGGGTCAAACACTTCATATATCTCGCTCCCTGGCCTCGAAATCTCCGTCGCTGAGTCCAGTTTCGACAATGGTCTGTCCTGTATGCTCTCTGCAAAGATGGGATAACAAAGTCGGTTAACCGGCTCGTAAGCTCGGGATAAGTAGAACTGACCTATTGACTTCTCTTCGTCCCTAAATCGATAGGACAGGTATACTACGCTTGGATGGGTATCTTCCGGTACTTGGGTATCGCTCATTTCATCACTTTCTTCCCGCCGGCCGTGTTCTGCGTCTACGTCCGCTGTATTGGACGTGAAAGAAGAACTACGAGCCGGTGCTTGCGCGTACGGAAACGAAGACGTGGTCGAAGATAGTGGGAATGGTTGGAAATGTGGATGATAACAGCCGGTTCAACGGTATACGCTTGGTGGATAGATAAGGTGTGAGTGCCTTTATGGGTATCGCGATATCGTCGTGGTCGTTGATAGGAAATTGGTGTCGCTGGGTACTATTTCGTCGCCAACGGTAATGGTGGTGAAGGGGGAACGCTATGGTACACAGAAAGCGAAGGGGAGAAAGCGGATAGAGTGGGTGAAGGTGAGATGGGGAATATGACAGCCACGGTTGAGAGCTGCACATCTGATTGGGGATAACTGTGCCTTCACTCAAGAACTTCTCTCTCAGGTACATGCACGTGTGCAGAACTTTAGATTTCCCAGAATTTACCATGAATTCAATACTAGAACCTTCGCGATAACTGCTAAATTCTATCTCACGAGCAAATTATTGAGGATGCTGCGTTGGAGTCACTCGTCTTGCCTGAGAACAAATGCACCAAAACAGTCCATCTCACATCATGATTGCGGCGCAGCCTTCATCGCATTGTTCCTAACAATGTCTGCGAATAGAAAGAACACACCCATTCTGGAAGCTGAGAACGGACTGCATCGTATCTCCACCTTACTGGCTTTTTTTCTGTCTCTTAGTGCTGCCGGTCTCATTATACTCTTATCACCGACGCCTGGTTCAGGTACCATATCTTCAGGTTTGCTCTGATAACTGGTGTTCCCTTTCTTTACCCATGAAATGTCAGACTATTCTACCTCGCCTTCCCAGAAGAAGATAGCCGGCAGCCTTGTTGCTACGACAAGACGTTTGACCCGATAACTGCAAAACTCCAGCTCACACAACCAAAATCAACTGCCATTCCCAGACATGTTTCCCCGTCTCTCGCCGCATCAGCCCGGCATTATCGTGGTGTATTCTTGGTGCTTGCTTGCCGACATACCCAAGCATACCGAGAGAACGTCTGAATCCTTCTATTTCTTCATGTTCGATTTTCTGAGACTTGGTTTCTCCTCGGATAAACATCCGGTACGCGAAAAGTTGGATGAGGTCCCACCCATATTCCGGCGGCCAGCAATTGACAGCATCAAGATCTTTGTGGACAACGTAGCCGAAACGCCTTCCAGGAAAGGAATTCGTTTACCAAGTTTAACTCTCCCTCTCTGATGATCCTGTATTTTACCCTTTCTGTGCCTCGAGAAAGCTCATCGTTGACGTATGGATCCTTATCAACCAGAGTTAACCAGTCCTCGTATCATTAAGACCCTTGGAGGCTTTGATTTCCCTGAGTCGATCTTCCTATCTGATAATTCGGCCGTCTCTGTCTTTTCGAATGTACTGTACCTCTCTGGAACAATCGATTGATACCGGAAGGTCGCCAATTTCCGCCGGGGCTGGTACGAAGATCGCGTCTTTGATGCGAAGGATTGCAGACTTGCTATTGAGCTCCTACTTAGGGTATCTCTCGGAATGATTAAAATTCGGAGAGTCTGACAAGCATCTTCATCCTCACGATAGACCAGCGTCGGGACAAGGCCTTCCTCTCTACCTCAGCCTGGGACGAAACGGCGAATTACGACACACACCGACAGCACGGGTGAATAATTGTCTAGATGCACGGTGATTAATATTGACAAGTCTAGAGCTAATCTATGGGTATGAGAGTAAGCAGTGGCGGCTTCGCAGGCCTAGGGTGGGTAATTGTATTGTATCTATTGTATCTCTCCTATCTTTGCTAGGGTTCTTTAATGAATCATGTCATTCTTACCTCACCACGTATCGATTCATACAGAGAGGGAACAAAAGCTTGTCGTCCTGGATAAGCTTGACGCCATGCGAATGAATAGATTAGAGTTGACCCTGTCTATGGATTAAGTTTGATGTTGAATGAATACAAACCCCTTATGCGCTTCAAAGAGGATCCAGAAGAGCTCTCGCGAACGTCAAAGTAAAACAGGGCGTTCATACTCTGGTAGATTATGTAGAGAAGTATCATCGCGGACTGAGGTGTATGAGTTGATGAGAGCCACTCGCAGGTTATTCTTTGCGCCACACCATGCGTTGAGGTGTTTTTCAATCACGCTTGGCGGAGGCCTGATGAGGCCTTGAACATCGCACCCGAAACAGTCTAAACTCTAAAGGCAGCGACATAAACAATTTCGTCTTGTATCCCGGATCTTCGAGGTAAGGCGAGACCCTCAATGATATCTGTGAATGCACCACATGCATCCCTCCTATATTTGGGCTCGACGATCAGGGTGGCTACTCTTTCGACAGATTGAAGAAATACATTTCAAAGTTGGATCCTGAACTGGCGATAGCCACTCAGAAAAGCGAAAATAACATATGACTTCAATGTCGCCATCGTGGCTCATTATTGAGAACTCGAAGGCAGTGTCGATCCATGAAGGTTACAGGAACATAATACGTCCCGGTCTTCAACCCATGCGTACCGTCGTGCTTCCTAGACTAATAGTCTTCTTAAATTGATGTCATTGCACACGGCGTCGATTATCTTCTTGATAATGTCATTCTGGAAGAAGCTGGCAGAACTCGCTGTTAGAGCGCGTATGTCTTTGCCGGTCGCCCTCCGGACAAGCCGGGAAAATAACCCGTTGTAGGGCAAGGAATCGAATACATACAAACGAAGATCCCTGTGTTGAGTTACCTCATAGTTGGTATGGGAGATAACGAGACTGAACTGTTCTGAATGGGTGATCAATTCAGGCTGATTTATTTGTGTAGCAATTATCAGATAAGGAACGGCACCTCCGTACCCATCGCTCCTAGCCCTGACATGCGTCACCCAGCAGCGCCCGAAGCTCTGTGATACCCATCAGTCTTCGAGAGAGACTTCCTCCATTTGCGGGGTATAGCTTCCCCACCACCTCTCTGAACCTTCCATATGCCTCCATCACGGTGTCCTGCACATGCTCTACCAGAACTCTAACGGTCCGGTCATCTTCCAGGTATAGCCTCAAGCGGATGACTGAGCTGCGAAGGTCCGCTTCGCAGGCTCGGCGAGCGCCTTCGTCTAGCGCTGTAGCGGCAGCTTCTGTAGCCCAGCTTTGTTGAACCAGGTCTTGTGATACTGTGAGCTGAGAAGTAGCCGGTGTTTTCGCCTTTTCGTTGACGGACGACGAGGATGCGGCAGATTGCGCGTATACGCGGTCCGTCCATTCCAGGAGCGGTTTGGAAACTGGATTGGAGCAGTACGAGATGATAGATTCACAAGCTTGACGAAGCTCGTGGTCGATTCCCTAATATTGCAACGTCAATGGGATTCTTGTGGATGAGAGAACCCTGCACCCACATGCTTGGCTTCCTTAATACTATCGATTGCCCGTGGCATGCCAAGGCTCGCAAAGAGGGCATCAGGTAATAGCGAAGTTGTCTTGCTGAGCATGCTTGCAAGAGTATCTACTCCAAAATTAGATCGAAGTTCTGGAGAGAAGATCTGAATAACTTGCCGGTGACGCTGCCGAGGTCAATGCTTGGACCTACATCTCGCTGGACGAGATCGAGATTCTGCGTAATCTCTTTGAGAATGAGCAGGTGCCGGACCAGGAAAAGGTGGGCATCCAAGGTCGACTTTGAACGCATGGTTTCAGATGCCACCACCAACGATTGCCGACATAGTGAAACTGCCTCTTGAGCTATATCTTCGAAAATTGCAGGCTGCAGAAAAGCTATTCAGTAGAGAGAGCTTCAGTGGCCACGGTTACGTACTTTAACAAAGTCGTGCAACTGGGAGAGAACCCAAACTGTTTTCCTGAGCGTAGGGTACCATGTATCTTGCTTGTCAATGGACGGTAAGCGGAAAAACTGGCTGACGCTCTCTTTCTCTCTCAGATCGCCTTGACCTGTCGGCTTACGGGCAGCTATAATACGAGAAATCGTCAATAAATGCGTCCTCAGAGCAGGGTAGGGCAAGAGGTACGAACCAACAAGGATTTCGGGGTATGCTAAATCTTCCGGCGTGGGGATATAATATCGGATATCCGACTGAATGACTGACTGAGCTTTGAAGAAAAGCCTTGTTTGAGCATCCTGCAGGATCATTTGCAGGAGTTGGCTGATATGGAGCCTATTAAGGCCGACGCGAGGGCGCATCTGGCCAACGTTCATGGAGAGGAGCTGATCCTCCGGTTTGATTTGCACATCGGTGGAAGACTCATCGTCGTCCTCTTCATCTGGCAAGACTGGCGCATCGAGGACCATCAAGGCTTGTAATACCGTGCAGACTTCACAAAGCGCAGTTAAGCGGGGTTCATGTAGAATTCGTGGTCGTAGGTCGTCGTAGAGGTAATCGCAAAGTATCTCCAGATATTGGCTACGAAATGGTTAGATGCGACCGATGCATAGAAGGCGTGTAGAACGTACTATAGCTCGTCCTCGCCAGAATTAAAGAAGTTTCTGAAGAGTTCGAATTCATCTGTGCACAATTGCTTCAAGAAGGTGCAACCTGCTCTGGTCTGACTCGCCGTTAGAAATGAGCAGGCAAATTGTCGAAATGACCTACTAGCTCCACTAGTTCACTCCTGGCTGGGTCTAAGCCTTTGATTTCTTCCATGATCCTGCCCGTGAGTAGCCCTTTTCTAGCAGAAAAATATGCTTGGTGGCATTCTTGCAGAAGCGCTGACAACTCCTGCGGGTGAGCCCGAGCGCGTCGTTCAAGTTCGTTCAACAGGGGAACAAGCTGCTGAGAAACCGAGATGAACCTGGTATAGAGGAGATGCATCTGGGCCGTAGCAGACATTTCCTAATGAAGGAGAACGGGGTCAATATATGCTCTTCATCTACGTGTTCTTGTTTAACTGACCGTTTCCGATAATCGCTTTGAGATGTCAGCTGTTAGGGCTCTCAAGGAACCGACGAAGTACATCTTGATGAGGGTCATCGCGCGTGTCATGCATTGCTGATACCGGAAGAGGTATATTTCTGCCTCTCTGAAGTGCCGCTGAGAGAAGCATGAGCTTTCGTTGGGGACCATGAGCATAATCTACTTACGTGCGCTTGCAGGTATTCAATGCAAACATCGACGCGTTCAACCATGTAGAGGAAATCTGTCTGGAGGACGAGGGATTCCCCAGGATGGTTGAGCATCCGAGTCGCGTGTTCGAGTTCTTGGAAGTACTCGATGCGCGTATCTATCTCATCTGTCAATTCCAGGAGTCGGTCCTGAGAGAGCCTCCGGTTAACGCAAGCTGTCACCGCAGTAGTCTTGAATCTCACCCTTTCTTCGAGTAATTTTTCACAAGCTTCTTTCAAGCTTCTACCTCCTTCCTCAACTCCTCTCCAGCCCTCCAGCATTTCCGCGACCTCCTTGTCGATAATATCGATCTTGCTCACCAGAGAATCACAAGTTTCCAGATGCTTTGTGACAGTCTCCATGTGAGCTCGGAAGTGAGCCTCCTGACTGTGTGCGACGGAGCGATCAACTTGAGAGAACCATTCGTGGAATTGTTGTGGTGTTTCTATAGGCTGTTTGGGATGCAAGGCATGGCCAGAAAAGCCTGGTATAGAACGAAGAGATGTCGAGGCCGAGACTGGTGTTGCAGCCCGAGGGGTACCGGTTCCAGTCAAGAAACGATTTCGAGGTGTTGAAGGCCGTGAAGGACCTGGTTCATCGTCAAACTATCAGTCATTCAGGAGTCTCGTTGCAGGAGATCTGAGCATGAAGCACCCACTTTAGCAGGATACGGGATATATTCACTGGCAGTTTTAATAGCATCGATGCTCTTCTTCGCAAGATCATCCAAAGGTGCTTTGTCCTCCCATTCCTCCAAAGATATCGTTGCCGTTGGTTGTAGGCTCGTTGGTTGGGTTGGCCGTCGAGCTGCCATGAACGCTCTGGTCAAACGAGGTGGCTGTGCTATGGCCCTCCGTCTGATGCCAGTGCCAGTGGATTCCGAGTCCGAGTCCTCCTCTGCTCTGCCACCATGGTCATCGCTAGTTTCATCGCGACCGACGCTGCAATTCTGGGTCGAACGTAACCTCTGCTCTCCTCCGTATCCTTGGTAAATCAATTTGCTCCATACTGAGATGAGGACTTTGATCGTCAACTTGTCTCCAAATCAAAATGCAATTTACCTCGTCGCTTGAACTCTGAGTAGAATGCGCAGCCTGGAACCTGAGGAAACGAATACGCTCTGTGAGGTCCGAACTCTGCAGAACTCACTCGTCTCGGGTGGCTTGTCTGGGTCTCTGCCCTTCAAGTCCTCCATTTGTCCGCGCTTTAATCGTTCTCTGAAGCAGCCTTGAGAATCCCAGCTCGACTCGAGAGGATAGAAATGTTCTCCGTCTTCACTTAACGTTGACTTCTATGCTCTCTTCGAACTCGTCACAGTCTGTTTCACGTAAATGTAGGTCGGGTTATTTTCTTGACCTTCGAGACGTCGTAATATCACTGCTCGATATACGGCCGTCCAATTGTGGGTACTCTGCCTAATACCAAGCCTAATACACGACTCGACGGAACACCAGGGAGTGGAGCGCAAAGAAGTTTCGCAAGCCATGCCACTCTCGCAGCACTTCGCCTCCTTCGACCTACAGTATAAAGGGTACGAACAACGCAGGATCCAGTCCCAACAACAATAATCTCCAGCACCTATCGTCAACTTAAGCTCTTCCGCTCAACATGAAATTGCTCGCCATCACCCTCGTTGCAGCCATTGTTTCCATGGTCTCAGCTGCTCCAGGAGCCGACCCAATCGACAACGAACTAGTTGAGAAAGAACCTACATCACCCCTTGGGCATGGTGCGACGGCATTTGTAGTGTGGCGAATCGCGGCAAAGGCACCTATAACGATGTGGTACCAAGGTGGGACGCTATTAGACTAACGTGACATTTGTATCTGACATTCCTTGTTCCTCACCTTCAGGAGCTGCACTTGTGCCGACGGTTATGTGATCTGGCACGGTTAAACCTGACGTTTCCTCCTTGGGTCGAGACGTAACACGAAGTGATAGTAGTAGTACCTGTATCCAATGTGTATGATTGTCTAGCCTCAGCCCCATAATGAACGTAGCCCAATTTTGATTTATTTGCGCATGACCCACCCACCCACATCTCGTACCACTTAGATTCAAAAGATCGCGATCAAACTATGTTAGCCGCAGAAAAAATGTCAGAATGCGCCACATATGGTCATCATTTTCTTACGCCAGCCTTGCCTCTACTGTCGTGCGCCGAGTATCGTACCAACAACAAGCCCGGATTTGTGCCCCAATGGAAACATAAGTTTGCTTGGCAGAGTACACTGGCAAAATATACCGCCGCTCCGAGCAGCAAGACGGTCACTATGGCCGTACTTTACTTCAGCCCGATTATAGACCGGGTAAATAGCCAAGGTACCCCATACACGGACTCATGGCTTGTTCACATCTGCACAAGTCATTTAACGCTTTACTCCCGGCTTGCTCCTCTCAGCTCCCGTAATGGGTAACGGCCGTGTAAGAGCATTCAATCGGTATTCGGGCATACAATTACGATGTTTGTTTGACAACGAGTCTGGAGCAATGCCAGCGCTTTATTACTTTCCGAGTATAAAGGTTGAACCTGCGTGAGTGGGAGGTAGACCATCCAAATAATCTCCAACGGCTACAACACATCTCAACCAGACAAATAACATGAAGGTGTTGGCATTCACCCTCCTCGCTTCTGTCATTGCTATGGTCGCTGCCACTCCGTTACCAGAAGGAGTCGAAGCACGGACCCCCGCCGAAATTGAGGGGAGAACAATTTTCGATCCAAACCATTTCCCTTGGTGCACCTACCTTTGCGAACGATACGGAGGTCTCAAGGAAGACCTTGGTGGAAGGTAAATCACGCACCATTATCTGCAAAGCTACGTCCCGGCGCTGATACGATTCTTTCATAATCTAGCAAATGCCTCTGCAACGATGGCACCATTATCGGGAGCGGAGCATAACTTAAGGCTAGACTGGCACGCTATTTCAATCGAGTATATTTATGTCTAGAAGTGAAGAAATCAGCAGTGTTGGAGAGTATGTGTTGATTTAGAGTACATGTAGACAGTTCACAAGCCCTGCAATCAGTAATATTTTGAATCTTTCCAAAACTTGTGATTCTTCTCCAAGACTTGAGACAGTCGAACTTTCAGATCGTCCAAGAAAATCCTAATTGGAGCGTGTAAAATTGAAGACACTATGGCCCTTTTTTTTTTTTGAGTGGTCTCAACCACCTTTACTGGAGAAATACCATGACCCTCTGAACGCACTGGCAGGCGGCAAGAAATTTGGCGATGCCCTTTTGCCACTTGACGGAGAAAGCCGACATCAACGATTACCCCGAATCCTCTTTGATTCTGAACTTCGTCTCAAACATTTATCACTTTCGCCACCACCATGACCTCCGAGAGCTCTCGCCTCTAATTCGACGCATGCCCGTCGGCTTGGCTTTTGATTTACATGACTCCAGTAACTGCAGGTGATCGGTGATGTCGGTTTCCGTTGTCGACGGGAACACAACTTGAACGTAACTGGCCTCAAATCGTGCCGCCCAGAGAGCGAAGTGTATATTGTTACGGGGAGGAGAACAGGTTTACCGGGCACCGTATATACCACCCCATGTCGCTTCTCCGCGTTTGAGAATTGGCTCAGTCATATAAGCGCCTGATGGCTTTTCCTCGTCGCGCTTCGGATTCATGAGATGTTGCAGCTTTCAAAGAGGCTCCTAGCTCCTCTGCTGTCGTTCTCGGTTGTCTATGCAGGTTGCTTTAGGTGTGATATCGAGTCAGCCGGAATCAGTGCAACGTACCCTGAAGATGCAAGCTATTCATCATTCATCACACCATGTAGGATCTCAATGGTTGCTGGTACACGCATACAATTAATCCATTTTATCCTTCGCAGTTAATCCCCGATATATCTATAAGCCTGCCGCCTTCACGTTCCCTTCTACCGCTGAGCAAGTAGCCAAAGTTGTAGAACTTGCTATCCAGAACGACCTTCACGTCGCAGCACGAAGCGGTGGGGTGAGAATCGAGACCGTTGGCTCTGCACTCTTTGTTGACTACTGCTCTTAGCACAGCTATATCAGCAACAGCTTAGGTGGTCGGGATGGCGAAGTCATTGTTGACCTCAGGAATCTGACGAATATAGAGGTCGACCCGCAAACTCACGTCGCTACAATTGAGAGCGGTAATCGCTTGGGATCGGTTGTACTTGGCCTGAACAAATTCGGGAGGGCAACGCCTCACGGTACTTGTCCTGATGTAGGAATGGGTGGTCATACGTGTATGTTATTTCACACGTCGCACGAATACATCAATGCTGAATATATCGCAGCATATGGAGGATCTGGGTATGTTAACAGGCAATGGGGCCTTGCCATCGACGCCATTGAATCCATGGATATCGTCTTGGCCAATGGCACCTTCACTCAGGCTTCAGAGAACGAGAATTCAGACTTATTTTGGGTATGTGATCATTCTCCTCGAGACGACCTTCACAAACTTTAATAATTACAATCTCAGGCCATGCGAGGCGCGGGAGGCTCCTTTGGCATAACTACGGCGTTTTATATGAAGACGTATCCTGTGCCACCAAGCGTTACCTATTTCTTATACTGGCACTTCGACCTTACCGTCGCTGAGGCCACTAAGGCTATTTCTGCGTATCAATCCTTCATGATTTCTGGACCACCATCAACATTCGGTATGAACCTCGTCATTGGTGCCAACAAGACTCCAGGAACGGTCTATGTCTTTATCACTGGAGCTCTTTATGACGACTCGGCGAAGTTCAATTCGACCGTCGAGCCCCTACTAGATGCTTTTCCGGACGAAGAACAGTTAGCTGGAAGAGCCAAAATGGTCAACGTCAGGACGGGAAGTTATCTGAAGATGCAAGAGTTAATGGGGGTAGCGACTGGAAGCAAGAGTCTGACGGATACAGCGAACATTCCATATAGGAGTTTCACAAAGTCCTTGATGACACCAGAGAAAGAACCAATGACTGAGGCAGCCATTGCTGCGCTGGTCAAATGGTTCGCCTATGATGCCGTAGAAGCGAAATTGGTGACTAAATTTCTCAGTATTGCTTTGGCCCAGATACTCATATTCTTCGAACCTTGCTACAGGATGCAGACTGCCTAATAGAGGCGTATGGTGGCCCCAATTCCTATATGAATCAGGTGCCATTAGACTCTATGGCATTTGCACACAGGGATAGCCTGTTCACGTTCGAGTGTGGACTAGCGGACCCTCGAGCTTCAACGCAGGAGAGCCAAGAGGTTGGATATCAATACATTGATGGTGAGCTATCTCGCGAGTTACTTTGTGTGCCACGGTTTCTAACGCAGCTTTGCAGATGTCATCAACACTATAGTCAACAATATGCCAGATGACTGGGACTATGGGTGAGTATGCTTCGCCTCTTACTAGACGCAAGCTAACGTGTTCCTAGGGCGTATCCGAATTATATCGATGACAGGCTCAAGGATTGTACGTACTCCTTTGTAGGCTCTCCACAAACACGAGATTCACCTCACTTGTAGGGCAAAAGAGGTACTATGGCCCACACTATCGGAAGCTGCAGCAAATCAAGAAGAAATATGACCCAAAGAACATGTTTCGAGCTCCCGTTGGAATAGAGCTGCCACATGAGCCGAAATGTGAAGTGGTCGAAGGTTATGAAACTTGGAAATGAACAGGTAGTGGACGACCGACCATATGCAGGTCTCTGCCGCAGCACTTCCGCACCACGAATTCGAGAGTTTAGACCTACAATAGCACGCGTGTGATGCGCGCACTGCCTACCTCTGGACAGTTAGACTCCTCATTCCGTATGAAGGACGAAAATCATCCCAACGTTTTCGAGTAGGTTCCACGGGTATAGATATCATGCATGTTCCATTGCACAATCCCAAGTATATACAGATGGTGGTGAAATGCTTAGTAGACGTATCCTAGGATCTTTCCTCCAACGTTTTTGCGACGAGCCTCCTCATGGTCAAGAATGCCAGACGATGTCGTCTGTAATGGATATTTAGCCATCAAGGCACGGTAGCAAGATTCGTTGTACTGACCAGGATGATGATACCGAAACCACGAGCGGGGAGTAACAAGTTGACCCAGGACTCGATGGCCTTTGCCTGGACGTTGAAACGAGGAGAGATGACACCAGTCTTGTTGAGACGGCCGTTTAGTTGAACGACGATCTTGCCTGATCTGTGGTCGTCGATTATCTCAAACTCTCCGATGTAGCCTTGGAAGGGAAATCAAGGTCAGTATCAAAATATTTGTAAGGTGGAAGAATATTAGAGGCGAAAGCGGATGTAGTCTCTACAGTGAACTCGACTCCATGGGGGATGCGGAGACACGTTGTTTTGGTACGAGGGACAGAATGCGTTTGTATTTCGGAGGATTAAAACGAAGGATACGTGGGTGCGTTTTGAGTATCGATCGCAGTTATAACTCCGAGGAAGCGTGCAATGAAAGACCAGGTTGGGGAGGATGCTCACCATGGCGTTGCATGACGCTGAGGAACTTGACGACAACCTTGGAGGAAGGTCGGATGAGAACCTGGCGCTTGCCACGGCGCTCGGCATTGACGATGTTGTTCTAAATGACCGTCAGTCAGAGTCACCGAATTTCTTCAGGAAGAATGCGTACAAGGCAGTCATTCTATAAGTCGGGTAAGTCAATCGTTCGATATGATATGATGTTGGCTACGCACGAGGACGGAGACGCGGACCATGTTGAGTCTTTTTGGGATGGAGGAAACTAAAAGGACGATATAAGCCTTTACTGAACCCGATGAGTGTCGTGCTTTGCAGAGCGCGAGTCAACCGGGCCTAGAGAGAAGGAAACAGAACAGTGACAAGGTTGTCAAAGTCCGCTCGGTTACCATGTTGCGCAGCGATCGACGTGGAAGATGGCCTATTTACCTTGAGAGTGAGCCTTGAGGACGTCGAAGACGGTGAGGACGGAGGGAAATCCAAGAACTTTCGCGTTCTCGATACACCTTGATGTGGTGTTGTTTGGATTTCGGTGGCTGTGTTTCCAGCTGTACAGCACCAACCAGCCACTTCGGAGAATTCCGTCCGCCATTCCCAGTTTCCAAGTTCAGCTAAACCGCTAGACGACACTACTGACGACTTCAAGATGGTACGGAACGATGCTTGCATTGAACACGACGAATTTAACGCTGTTATATAGGGCCGAGTTCGCACCAAGACCACCAAGAGGGCTTCTCGCGTTTTGATCGAGAAATAGTGCGTTAATATCCAATCTCAATACTTGAATTTAGAAGGGACTAAATGAATGCGATAGCTACCCCCGCCTCACCCTCGACTTCCACACCAACAAGCGTATCATAGATGAAGTTGTGCGTAGCGGATTGATCGAGGAGATATGGAGAGGGAGCTAATATCCGAATTCTCTGCAATAGGCTGTTGTTCCTTCAAAACGCCTGCGTAACAAAATCTCAGGCTTCACCACCCATTTGATGAAGCGTATTCAGCGTGGACCCGTCCGCGGTATTTCCTTCAAGCTCCAAGAAGAGGAGAGGGAACGCAAGGACAACTACGTTCCCGAGGTTTCTGCCCTCGACACCAGCACCACCGGTCTTGAGGTGGACGATCAGACAAAGGTACGTCACCAAGCTGTATTTACGATACTAGAGGAACTTAGCCGATGATTTCTGCGTATAGGAACTGCTCGTTGCCCTCAACTTCGATTCTCTTCCCGTCACAGTCGTCAAGCCCGTTACTGCCGCCCCCGAGCGTGGACAGAGGAGGGAAAGGCGAAACGTTCCTGGTGCTGGCAGGTCATGAGCTGTCGTGTTTTGATACTTTTACGGTGTCGTGTGTAGTACTTGAGCATAAAAGATGTATGATTGCATGCCCTCAAAATTTATGCTATTCAAAGCTCATCTAGCGTGAAAGCACGGAGTCTTTTGCGGACTTCGTCGTCTACTGCAATATATAAATGCTCTTCTCGTCGTCCTTGTCGACGTTGACGATCAAGTCGCCGTCGATAAGATTAGATCGACATTTTTCGTGACTCTGAACGGATTTAGCCGACCGCAAAGGAGTCAGATGCTAAATGTTGCATCGATGGACTCATTCCCTCAGATTCATTCATCCGCGACCACCATCTGCTTTATATCTTGCGAGGAAATATTCCTCTAAGATGTCTGAATCGACACCAACAGAAACACCAACCTCAACGCCTGGCTCAGAGACCCCTCTCCAGAAGGGGAAGAGCGCAGGTGAGCTGGTACTTGTCCTCGACGTGACTCATGTCTTCACGCGTCGTTTCTTCTTACAGCTAAGAAAGAAGCAAAAAGACTTGAGAAAGAAGCAAAACTAGCAGCAAAGACAGCTAAGGCTGCCGTTTCAGGCGAGAAGAAGCCCAAGGCGGAGAAAGCGAAGAAGGACGATGCCGCCGAGGCACCCTTCGTCAACACCACGCCCAAGGGCGAGAAGAAAGGTGCAAAAAAATAGCCAATGCATCATTATGCAATATCCTAACGTTCTGCAGACATGTCCGAGCCCATGGCAGCGGGCTATAACCCCATCGCTGTAGAGTCAGCTTGGTATGACTGGTGGTCCGCTCAAGGCTTCTTCAAGCCCGAAGTAGCCACAAAATTCTATCCACAACCAGAAGGACAGCAAAGAGAGAAGTTCATCATTCCTGCACCACCTCCCAATGTCACCGGAAGCCTTCATATCGGTCATGCCCTTACTGTCGGCATCCAAGATACGTTAATTCGATGGTTCGTCCCCTCTACAGTGGTAGTTTTCCTTTGAAGTCTCATGAACCCATAGGAATCGTATGTTGGGCAAGGAGACCCTCTTTATTCCCGGATTTGACCACGCCGGTATCTCCACGCAGAGCGTTGTAGAAAAGCGACTCTTCAAGACATCCGGACAGACACGTCACGACCTCGGCCGTGAAAAGTTCTTGGACACTGTTCACGCTTGGAAAGATGAATATCAGGGCAAGATTACCAACCAGCTGTATAGACTGGGAGGAAGCTATGACTGGGACCGCACTGCTTTCACAATGAACCCGGTAGGCAAAAAGCGCGTTTTCTATCGATGGTGATAGATATTCACCCTACATTCAAGGCACTCTCCCGCGCCGTTATCGAGACCTTCTGCCGCCTCCATGAAGATGGTGTCCTTTACCGTGCTAACCGTCTTGTCAATTGGTGTGTACGCCTAAATACCACCCTCTCGAACCTAGAGGTAAGGATTACCGGCCTTTGCTATGACATTCGGGTACTGAAGATGGCATACAGGTCGATCAAAAGCAACTGACTGGACGGACTCTCCTGAATGTTCCTGGCTATGATATCAAGGAGCGATTCGAATTTGGCGTCATTACAAGTTTTGCCTACCAAATTGAAGGCTCTGGTATGTAGTCGCCTCCCGAATTCACTCCTGCAATTCTGAAAACTAAACAATGCTGTAGATGAACGCATCATCGTCGCAACAACTCGTCCAGAAACCATGTTGGGCGATACCGCCGTTGCTGTTCACCCTGAAGACCCTCGCTACAAACACCTCCACGGCAAATATGTCACCCATCCCTTCGTCAATCGCCGCATACCCATTATAACAGACGACATTATCGTCGATATGGAATTCGGAACTGGTGCTGTCAAGATCACACCCGCCCATGACCCCAATGATTATGAAGTTGGCGTTAGGCATAAACTAGAGTTCATCAACATCTTGAACGATGATGGAACTTTCAACGAGAATGCTGGAGAGAAATTTAAGGTAATGATAGGCCTAGGTTTCGGTTGTATACAAGATCTGACCTGCTCATAGGGCATGAAACGCTTCCACGCACGTAATGAGGTTGTGAAGCAATTGAAGGAACTCGGCCTCTACATCGAGACGAAGGACAACCCAATGCAAATCCCTATCTGCAAGTAGGTATCTCAACGGCCACTATGGTTATCCATTGCTTACTGGACACACCTAGCAAATCCGGAGACATCATTGAGCCCATGCTTAAGCCTCAATGGTGGGTAGACTGCAAACCTCTTGCAGAAGAGGCTATCAAGGTAACAACACCACTCATCTACGTCCTGGTATCCTTTGCTTAACCGTCTTGTCTCTGTAGCGTACGAAGGCTGGTGAAATGATTATTGCACCCAAGTCGTCCGAAAACGAGTGGTACAGGTGGCTGGAAGGTATTCAGGACTGGTGTATATCTCGTCAACTATGGTGGGGTCACCGTTGCCCTGCTTACTTTGTCCGTATCGAAGGCAAGGACCAGGACGTGAGTATTTTTCTTTCCTCTGATCGTATTTGCCTTATGCTGATCGGACGTAGGTCAATGACGGAAAGAACTGGGTTGTCGGCAGGGACCTCGAGGAGGCCACCAAACGAGCGGAAGCCATTGCTGGTGGACAGAAATTCACCCTCGAGCAGGACGAGGATGTTCTTGACACTTGGTTCTCATCTGGTCTCTGGCCGTTCTCAATCTGTGGTTGGCCTGAGGAGGTAATTATTTTCTTTCTAGATCGATGCGCTGAGACTGATTCGTCTCCGCCTAGACTTCGGACCTTAAGAACTATTACCCTTCCTCTGTTCTCGAGACTGGATGGGATATCTTGTTCTTCTGGGTAGCCCGTATGGTCATGCTCGGGATTAAACTGACAGACCAAATGCCCTTCAAGGAGGTCTACTGCCATGCCATGATTCGTGATGCTCATGGACGAAAGATGAGCAAGTCCCTCGGTAACGTTATCGACCCTATCGATGTCATCCAAGGCTGTCCTCTTGAGGAGCTTCATGCCAAGTTGAGAGAAGGAAACCTCGATGAGAAGGAGATCCAGAAAGCGACTGCTGGTCAGAAGAAGGACTTCCCTAAGGGTATCCCGCAGTGCGGAACGGATGCGTTGAGGTTTGCACTCTGTGCTTACTCTGGAGGAGGTGAGTTTCGAATTCCATGCTTCATGAATCTAGTCATTGATGACGGTCATCAGGACGCGATATCAACTTGGAGATCCTCCGTGTTGAAGGTTATCGCAAGTTCTGCAACAAGATCTTCAATGCCACCAAGTTCGCTATGCTAAAGTTGGATGAGACCTTTGTTCCTCGACCGACAGCCAAGGTATGTATTGCCTTTTAGTCTCTTGGATTTTTCTGACCTCAATATCACAGCCTTCTGGAGAGGAGAGCATCGTCGAGAAATGGATTCTCCACAAGCTCAACATTGCCGCCAATGAGGTAAATCAGTACCTCACCGAACGCAACTTTATGTCTGCTACAACCTCTGCATACAACTTCTGGCTCTATGAACTCTGCGATGTCTACATCGTAAGTCGCACCAATTTCACTGCACGCTGGGTTGAGATTGACGTGTACTATAGGAAGCTATGAAACCCATGACGGACGAGTCTCAGCCTGAGGCTACTCGCAAGTCTGCTCAACAGACTTTGTACACTTGCTTGGACTATGGCCTTAAGCTCCTTCATCCGTTCATGCCGTTCGTCACTGAGGAGTTGTGGCAACGACTTCCTCGTCGTCCTAATGAGATCGCACCTTCAATCATGGTCACGTCTTATCCTGTTCACGTCAGTCTTTCTCCCCCGGTGACGATATTTCTCAACTATGTGCTAACGGCTGTTTAGGATGAAGCTTTCGTTTTCACGGCTGCTGATAAGAGCTTTGATCTCGTCTTCACTGCTCTGAAAGCAGGTCGTTCTTTGGCTGCATCATATAATCTGCAGAATGACATTCAACGTGAGCTTCCTTCCTCCGACGTACTGTCTGCTTGTTTGCTCAACTCTCCTCGTTGTAGTCTTCTTCCATCTGCAGAATGACGAAGAGGCAGCAATCTTCCAATCCCAGGCGTCGACGATCCAGGCTCTTACTAAGGGCTGTAAATCCGTCAAGATTGTCAGAGACGTGAAGGAGATTCCTGATGGTTGTGGTGGCGCCGTCATTACGTCTACCCTTGCCGTTCATACCTTGGTCAAGGTAGGCTCAACTTGAATATTGGGATTGAGAACCCCACTGACTAGTTCTTGACAGGGTATCGTGGATCTGGATGTTGAGATTGCCAAATGTGACAAGAAGCTGGACCTTGCTCGTCTGGGTCTCCAGAAAGTCGTCAAGGTCGAGTCACAACCGGATTACGAGGACACTATTCCCGCTAATGTTCGTCTAATCAACGAGGAAAAGGTTCGTACCTCCGTCACCTACGGCGAGAAATCAATGCTGATTCCTTTCTTTCTTTAAGCGCAAGACCTTTGAGGCAGAGATTGCTACGTTGGAATTGTCGAGGGAGATGTTCTCGAAACTCAAATAGAGTGTCTGTCGTTGGAGGGGAGATAGAATTTGTGCAACTTGCTGGATATCAAATCACACATATGAACTACATAACCACAATAATACATAACGTTGAGAAGCTTGCGATTGCTCTAATGAAGTCCTTCTGACCGCCAAGGCAGCGAGCGCGGGTCCAAACGCGTCGCATCAGAGAAGCACGTGGATATGAGTTCGCTGTCCAGGTAATATATCCGAGAGTAGTCAGTGTGCAACATAGGTCCGAAGTTCTATCGCTGCTGCTGCTACCTCGTAAGTCGCCACCTGTGCACGGAGGAATGTTCAGAAACTGACGGACTACAGGCCCAAGGTGCTCAATTGCCCCGTCGTTATTCTAATTCGTTCAGGACACCTGGGGGTGCGGGGTCCAGTGTTGTGAGTATACCAATTCATTCAACCCACAATAGATATTAACCACAGACGCGCAGATTTTTATTATTCGACTTCGAGACTGAATATACCATTGACAACGTTGTCGAAAGCCAACCCGACCACACTCTCTAGGCAATCACATTCATTCCAATCGTAGCAATGGACGGTCAAAATCTCCATAGAAGGAAACTGAGCAAGGACGAAGACGAGAATATTGTCCTTGTCACACGCCCAATGGACTACGACGACGAAGAGCCTCTGGATATTCCAGTCGTTTCTGCGCCTCCGCCTCCCAGAAACCGAGTTCAATCGACACCAAACCATGGCCACTCTCGCAGCGTATCTGCCGCTGTACCGGCGTCTGCAGGTCCATTCCGCCAAAACTTCCCTATGCATCGTGCTCCCAATGGCAATTCACTACATCCCGCCTCAGCTTCACCATACCGGACGTCTTTCCTACCTCCCATCTCTGTGGATCCACCACATTCTGGTGGACATTCACGGACCCGCTCGGTATCAGCGTTCTCGCCTACCGTATCCTCTCCATTGGCGTCTTCATTTCCCCCTAAAACACCTACCTTATATCCTTTCCCTCCGGCGATGAATACCACACAGTCCGCGCCAGAGGTTGCTCAAGTTTCGAAGGCGCAGGCCCAGAGGCACCGTCGTCTACACTCACGCAACCTCTCCGTCTTCTTCCCAAGACCAGGTTCATTGCCCCAAACGACAATTGACGAAGACGGCGGTCAAGATATCGAAGTTCCAGTCGACATCGAAGCGCCAGTTTCTGAAATCCCCTCAGCACAACCCGCCATCGACTTTCCCTCAACCAGAAACGGTGGTCCCCCAACACCGCTCAAAGCTGGCTTTACATTCGGCGGTAGAGCACCAGCTGGTAGCTTACCCACTCCCGAACCTATGTCTGCTCGGAGTACAAGCAGTTCTACTTCAAGACGTGGTCACCACCATAAACATTCCATGTCACATAACTTCTTCTCTTTCCTCGAGCCTGGTTCTACTATGAAGCGTGAAGACCTCACGACACAACCTACACCTATGCCAATGTCTCCTTGGGCTCCGATGTCTGCATTCCCGCAGTCAGCCAAGTCTACCACCACAGAAGGCTTCCAGCAGCCAGAAGTAGCGCACACAAATGGACATGGGCATTCTCATTTCCCTGAAGAAGATGAAATGACCCAGCCGCCTGCAGCGTTGGGAGTTGGTTTGCTACAGTTTGTAGTGGGCGCTTGGCTGTGGGTGTGTGGTCAGCAAGTGGGATCATTGTCGGTGACTGGGTTGGGGTATTGGGTTGTTTTTGATGCGTTTGGAGTCGTTCTTGGTTCGTATGTACCCCAGTGGCTTGGGCTGCATAAGCCCAAGAGCGATAAGGGGAAGATACGCAGGTCTTATGGGTATGCTCTTTCCTTCGCTCCTGAAAAGGCTTTTGCTAATTGTCGCGCCAGGAATGCACCCGTGGAGACCGTTTTCATGTTCGCACATGCTGTCTACCTTATGTTTTCATCTGTCTATGTCTGCAAGGAAACCGTCGAGCATATCCTACTCACAGCGGGTGGCGAGGAAGGACACCATCACCATCATGGGGATGAGGATGAATCGATTGTCGCGTACGTCTTCCGATATCCCCTCACCTGCTATTTGACTTAAACCGCACCACAGAATCGCTTTCCCAGTTGTCATGACCGCATTGACATTAGTCTCCATTACATTGACTTCTCTAATATACAATAACCATTCCAAGCTTGTAAACGGTCAGTTTTATTACCACTTTCTTAGAACCATCTTACTCATACCTTTCCTTCAGTTACTGGCAACAGGCTACCCCGTTTCTCCACCTTCCTTCGTTCCTTGGTGTCTCGATCGACTTTCCAAGATCCTCTACCAACTACGCCAGTGGCCCGATTACTCTCAAACCCGTTCAGTTTCAGTCCTTTGGTATTCTGCGTCGCTATTCTCTCCATAGCTCTGTTCGCGCCTGAGTACGTGCTTCATATCATATTTTCGGATGAATGGCGAAAACTGACGAATACCAACCTAGTACGCAACACCGAGCTTGTGACTTACTTCTTGCAGCAGTGATAACTATTGTCACCTTCAATGTTGCGTATCGAGCTTGTGTTATCCTCGGTACTGTGCTTTTGCAGACTTCGCCTGCTCGTGGATCTGCAAGTGGTAAAATGGAAGCCTTCTTGCGTGCGATGCGTGAGGTGAATACAGGTTTCTTCATCTTCCCTTTTTATCAGAATTTTGACACTGCTACAGGTTGAGCGACACCCTCAAGTCCTTCACTTGCCAGCACCACACATATGGCAGCTTTCACCGTCTCCCTCGCTGTACCTCCCAGGTTCTACAACAGTAAAGAGCACAGAAGCAACTGAATCTCTCGTCGTGACCATGGAATTACATGTCAAGCATGATCTTGGAGATGATGATGTACTCAACCTAACAAAATGGGTATGGGAGAAATGTGCAGGTGCACTAGGAGACCCGCGCTCTCCTCATGGGCGAGGTGGTAATGCAGAGGTTACAGTTGGGGTTGTAAGAGGTTAGCTTAGGATCTTAGCTGATGATTATTGTTTTTTGCGAGACACGGAATCTAACACATTTACTTATCATCATGCACCATGACTGGGAATAATATTTCACTTCGGATGGTCATCTACACAGGACAGCAGTGGAAAGCAGATATGATTAAGAGATAGATGTGCATAGGCGCTAATTTCGACATTTACTCGTCACCGATCTTGGGTGCGAGGTAGTATCTAATATGGCCTTGGCCGAACTCGTAGGATACCTAGAAAAATTAAGGATAGACGGTCAGAACGGGAGGAGAGGGAATAGAGAAGATAAACTGACGAGAAGAGGTACATCGTTGCTCATCATGAGCTGAACCTTGTTGCACAAGCTGGCGCTCTTGGAAAAGTTGACGAGGTACTTTAGTGAGAATGTCAATGAGACGTGGGCATTCATTTCGATGCGGACACCGTCGAAATCTTCATCATCACTGTCGTCATCCCTTGCTTTGCCTTTGCCCTTGCCAGTCTTGGCTTTTTTGGCAGGCTTGCTGCCACTGGATTTGCTCTTCCTCTTCTTGCCGCTTTCTTCCTCCTCTTCATCGTCGTCTTCCTTCTCATCTTCACCCTCGTCGTCAGATTTGGCCTTGAACTCCTCATTATCTTCGTCCATCTCAACATCGTCATCAGCCTTCTCCTTCTTGACCTTGGAAGACGACTCTTCGTCACCGTCTTCCTCTTCGGCATCGTCTTCCTTTTTCACCTTGTTCTTGGCTCTCAAGGGCTTACTGGTACCGGCGCCTTCGGTCTGACGAAGCAATACATTGCCATTTGCAGCCTCGCCATCGCTGGCAAATCGCACACCTTCTTTGCTGACCTCGATCCTTACGCTTTCGCCAAGGAGAGACAAGTCGCGTACAATACGCGTAAATTCCGAGGAAGGAAGGGTGACACGAGCGTCATATTCAGTATCAGGGATGCCGAGAGTATCAGAATCGATATCCATGAGTTTCATGTCATACTCCGCGATACGGTCAGAGTCTAAAGGAAAAGACTGTCAGACTGACTATTCAGAATGCTTGTGAGGTGCTGCTTACTTTTGGCCTCGAAAACGAGATTCAGTACATCGGCTTCATCGGCAGCCTTCAAGGTACATTCGTCGTCGTCCTTGGCACATTTCATCACCTTCGTGAGACTTGTCAAGTTGACACCGAGAGGCATTGGGCGATCACATCTGTAGCGTTTGAAGCCTGTTGCTTGTAAAAGCACAGCGACTAAAGCCACGTGTGAGTTGTCCATGGCTTGGAGCGTGATGCCCTCCTCATTACACTCGAAATTGGCGTCAGTTACGAGTTCCTTGATAGCTGATCGACCGTTAGGCTAGCTCCAAGACTTTTCTATAGTAGCTCACCATCCAAAAGCTTTTTAAGGGTACCGGCTTCAGTAAGTTTAGCTTCCAACATAGCGGGCAAAGAGAAAGAACTAGTGAAAAGGCAGGGACGCGCTCTGTCACGAAAGAGCGTCCGTCACATACACGTGATGCTACCTAAGTTGTCACTTTCGCACGCTTTGACCTGAATATCATGTCCTGAAGGCCGCGGGCTTCCTCAAGCCTTCCTAGGCCTTGGACGTTGCTTGGACGCGTTTCGATTCACAACTCGTCAACCCACAACTGAATCTCTGCAAACAATCCAAAACGAGCTCAGGATTGATCTATGAGCTCAATTGGCCTCCCAGAATCACGCGCCGATGCCACAACTTTGGTCGAGAACATAGCCATACAAATCCCCCATACAATTATGTGACGTTCTACTCTACACTATACCGAAATTTATGTGAATGCAATACACAGGGACTTACAAGCGATAACAAAAGAATTACAAGGGCCGTTGCTCCGATCTGTCACTGCGACCTCGTCTCCGGTGGCGATCCTATCCAACAATAGCGCTTGAGACTTGAGAGCTTCTCGAGTGTGAACTTGAAGGCTCCAGCAGCGGCTCTCAAACGGCAAATGGCACTTCTTTTGCTTCTACAAGGGGACCTTTTTTGCCGACAGCATCCACTATGCGGAGCGTATCCGCGAGAGTATCGCTATCGAAAAGTCATTACCCACAGGATATCACAAAGACTGATTTGGAATGCTCACCTTCGTGGTTCGTATTTTCTCGAGTGGAAGGTAGAGGTGCACCGATTAGAGACATCCAGGAACATACTCTTATAATTAGCTCTTGCCTCCCTGGTAAGGCCAAAGAGAGCAAAGAAGACCAAGGCACTGAACACATTGAGCCATCTCGAGAGCTCCGTTAATGCCACCCCGCTGGAATCCCCTCTCCAAATCACACCAGGATACTGACCAACATATGAAAAGTTGTAATGGGTGTCAGCCCAACTGACCCAAGGATAGACCCCAGATCGGACGTCCATTATGAGGAAAGTAAGAGTAAATGGAGTAGAAAAACAAGCGTCGACGCAGCCGAGGGCGATGAGGCGAATGTATTTTGCATCCACAAGCTCGGAGGATTGGCCGTCTAATGACTTTCGGAGCTTTAAGAGCGAGCGGACAGCGAGCACTGTCCGGGGGAAGGGGTTAGCGCGGTCGGTTTCATACGTTGGGTTAGGTCCTCTCACCAGAATATACGCAAGAAGTGAGGGAAATAAGAACGGGAGGTAACAAGACAAGAACAACCCCGACTGGGGTTAAGAAGGTGGCTGACAAGCATCCAATGTCTTCTAGGATATTGAACCTATTGCCTTGAGGGATATAATCTGTAATAGAGATAAGTCAGAGGCGCCATGTCGTGCATTGGAACGAAGTGAGCGTACAAAGAACCATGAGCAAGACAGGCAACCCGAGCCCGACAGCAAGATCAGTCCAAAGAGCCCGTCGCCTGGCCTTTGCCTCCATGTATGAGGATGGGGCTGTGAGCGAGCGCCACATCCTATGAGTAATGCATAGTCCACAAGCTGGTATGGCAGAAGAGATTCCAACGATGATATGAGATGCTGGAATGGTGTTTACTGGTGAGCATTGTCAAGAGCGAGAGCCGCCACAATCTGTAGCTCACATATGTCGCACCATACAGGTGCCCAGTTGATGACATTGCCTGCCCAGACAATGGAGTTGACAAATTGGTTGAAGCAGCCTATGGCCACCCATATTAGATACAAGCAAGCACCGGGGTTTCGAACTACATAGGAAGAGTGAGTGAATCAGTATCACAGGTATGAATCGCAGCCACTGTAGAATTCACCTTGGACCTGCCAAGGTAGACAGACGCAGCAAAGAAAGAAACCAATGAAAGCAAAAGCGGAAAATACTTGATTATACACCGTATAGTCAGTCATTACAAGTCTGGTGTGGAAGGGTTGGGGGCGGAAGGAGTTGCAAAGGAAAACAGAGTCAGTAATATTCAAGATATGAGGACCGGGTCGAAGCGCTCCAGGGCCCAAGTTGTATATTTAGAACGCCGTTGTAGAAGCTCAGAATACTGAATTTGAAAAGGCACACACTCAGGAGTGTTGTTTGACGGGAAGAAGTTAACCGTGTTGGCCGTCCGCAAAAGACTTTCGGAAGATACAAATGAAGGAACTCTAATGACGATCTGGCGCTCGAGTGGGGATTCACCAAGTAGATGTGCGTTAGCTCAACGTTCTGAACTTGAGTAAGTGAGCTCTATCGAGGAATGCAACGTAAACACTGGAGGGCAACGAATTCGCGAGTGGGCGGTGGGATATTTGGGTCGTGTTGCCCAGGTACTGCGTTCGACCCTGCAGCTGAGCTGCGATGTCAGTTACGTCGAAGGATCGTCAATGATCCGCCTAATTCTTGATCGTAGGGCATCTACCGATAAGTACCAATCGGCGTGGTCGACAATATCGACGAGTTGTTTGACGGTAATTATGTATTTTGTTACCCGTCCTTATCTGTCATGGTGATAGCTAGACTGCTCTCATGATCAGTTGAGGCCAATTGTCGACCAAGTTGTTGACCAAGATGGAAGAAGCAGACCATAGAAATTGTGAACAGATTGACAGCCAGAAAAAGTGCAGGGTCAGGGGTGGCGTGGCGCTGAGATAGCCACATCTCATTTACCCTTCGTTGAATCTTGGAAGACAACCACGACTGGTGGAAGCCAGGTTTTCTTTCTTTAAGTGTCTCAGAGATTGTAAGCAGAGAAAATCATTCGATAGTTTAAACCCCCACTATATGCACAGTATAAGCACTCGTCGTTTGCATGAACCAGAGTATCATCCACTGGCAGATACGGTTCCGTTTAGTTTCAGAGCACCAGCATTAACAGATCCTCCAGCCACCGGGCGAGATAGCTTATTTGCTCCGCTGCTGATCTGAAAGGTTGCAAGTGGAAATCCATCCAGGTTTGCGTTGTCTATTGATCCTGGTCAGAACTGATGCCTGCCTACAGATTCGAGAGCGTAGTTAAGCTCACTGGTATTGTTCATTCCATAATATGTCGCGTTGACAGTGTTTGCATCAATGGTGAGTGTGAAAAAGCCTCGATAGGAACCTTCGCTCCATTTCAGCTCCGGGTTCACTTCGACTAGCTGACGGGATATAACGTCTGCGGCTGCTGGGGTGATTCCAGAGCCAAAAGAGGATTTTGAGGTAACGGCTGTGCCTGCGAATTCCACAGCAACTGCGCCATCCCCAGTGACGGGGTCGAATCTAAAAGACAAACAATGAGCAACGTAGAGTGAGGGTAGCTTGAGTGAACACCACTGACGTTGTCGAGTTGATCTCTGTTGCAAGCGGCCAAATTTTGTTAGCTTATTAGAAGTCGTTGTAATCGGAAAACCTACGAATGAGTTCTGACACCCAATTTGCATGGCTATCGCCAGCAAGGAAGATGGTATTGTTGATCCCATTCTTGCTGATGTGGTCAAGAACTCGCCCACGATTGGCTCGGTAGCCAGACCAAGCGTCCTAAAACAATCATTGGAACTTTGTGCGGGATGGGAGGCGGAAACCCTACCAAATTGACTGGAGAGGAATAGCCTATCATGAGCTGGATGCAAGATGATATTGTTAGAGGGGATGCCTACATGAACCGCTTTGATTCAGGTTGCTGAAAACGATCTGTTGTCCGATAATACGCCAAACGGCGTCTCTGTCCTGTGATGTAGACAACGTCTGATAAAGCCCTGGTTTCGCATGAGTAATCGTAGAAATTTGTTCATGGTGTAGAGGCAGCAGAAGCTCACATTGTTCCTGTTGGGCTCCCATGAGCGACCGGCCATCGAAGCCAGCTACAGTGGCGACAACTAGAAAGCGTAGGTGAGGGAAAGGTACGTGGATATCATGATACTGGAGCACCTACAGTCTGAGAGTAAGATAGAACAAGCGAGTTAGAGGGAATTTGAAAGCGACTATCCGGAACGTAGACAGACCTCGATTGTAATAGACCTGCGATCGAAGCGTCAGAGTTGGTGCAAAGGAGTAAAATTCCACTGACTTACATCGGTCAAGTCCCTATCGTACTGGCGTGTATCCAGCATGGACAAGTCGATGAGCTTCCCGATCTGAAAGTTGCGCCAGATACGAAGCTGATCGTCTGGATCGACGATACGAATGGGCATCCATTCGTGATATGCTCTGATAGCGGCCAGTTTCCTATCCGTGAAGCAAGCACCCGAAGCAGAGAAAGAACATCCTATAGAGGTGTCATTGGAGTTGGCAGTTCCAGCTTTCCAGGCGTTGTCCGCAACTTCGTGATCATCCTTGGTATGCAAGTGAGGCGAGAGCATCGTTAAGGGCGTTGAACACTCACCCAGACCGTAATCCATGGAGCGGTTTGATGAGCACTCAAGAGACTCTTATCAGTTCGATATTGGCTGAGTCTTAACCTGTAATCCGCAATCGTCGCCAGCTCGCGACCGAGTACTTGGCGGCCAATCTTAGCACCACTCCCGAGTGATTCGTAAATCTGAAGGGGAAGGTGTCAAAAAGCAGTGCTAGAACTGAACAAAATAACAAACATAGTCACCCAGATGGATAAACAGATCGGCCTCGGTCTTATTCGCAGCAAAACCATAAGCGTTGAACCAACCAGCTTGGTACTGAGAGCAAGAGAAGACAGCAAGAGTCAAGGGTTTTCCTCCATTGACACTGTCGGCAGGAGCTGTGAAGCCAATTAGTCGCAGTCGCATGATTATTTGATGTCAAAGACGCTCACTATCCGGTTCAGCCAAGGTCCTAGTTCGCCCAACCGGACTGACAGTATCGGGGTTTGTGCAGTCGGCAAACTGATAGAAATAACTGGTGTCGGGACTGAGATTTTGCGCTTCAACTTTGACTGTGAAGTCCACATCGTAGCTAGTGAATGCCTGCCCAGAATCCGCAGGGGTGCCGGAGAGATCCTGGTTCGTCGAGATTTTGTACGAAACACAGACCGGTACGCTTTGGTCGGGAAGAGACGATGAGCCCGAGGGAGATACGGCAACTGCTCGCGTCCAGAGGATGATAGAGGTATCCAATGGATCGCCCTATCGCAGAAAGGATTAAATTCCGTCCGTTGTGAGACTCAAAGGAGAGAAGACTTACACTTGCAACAGAATGCGTGAAATTCACACCACCATCCCAGACAAATGGTGCCTATGAATCCCGGTCAATACTAATAAATGGAGGCGCGACTGGACTCACGTTGCCCATATGAGATGTGTAAAAGCCACGATAGGACTCATCCTGGAACTTGGTCGCGTCGGTGACTTGTCGGCGAGCGAATTTGGATTCGACTCCTCGACGATCGAGAGCAGCCGTATCGTGTGCTAACTGAATGAGAACTGAGATCAAATAGGGGCAGCACCGATAGCATCGTGGCCTTACCTTGACATCTGCCTCGAAAGGTGATCTGTACGCCAGATTCCCATCAAAGGAACCTTTCACACAAGCCACGAGAAGGAGAAGATGCAACGAGAGCAACGATCCAAGCGCCATCGGTGAAGGAAGGAGTCGGTGTCCTCCCGAGACCTAGAGGACCCTTGCGAGTACCAACTTCAATTTTAAAGGGTTCGCTTGCGTAACCCCAAGATTCCACTCTATCACGAAGGGGATTTTCGTTAGGCAGAGAGCGCACGTTTGCGCTTCTTTATGTCCAAAGACTGACGTAAATGAAGTTGTCCATATGGACCTCTCTGGGATAGTTCGACTAGGTTCCTCAGGCTTTGATCGGCGTGACAGACGGCGTAGCCGCCCTCAAAGGCTCTTCGTCACGGTGTTGAGGGTTCGTTTCTTGCATTGAGGATCCGGTTAGCACATCGTTAAACAGCTTGAGTTGTAGAATTGCATAGAGAAGTGGCCGGATTCGTAAGTTGAGTTCATCTGCGAGATAGCTGTTCTCTCAGTGAACACCGTCGAAGTCATGGTTCTTCTCAAGAAGTTGATGATGCAGATCCTTACCATCGGCCACCATGGACCAGTCACATTTCGCTGATTTCGAATACGCGATTATGAGCTTCTTGAGCGTACGATAGAACGAAAGTGCGTGAATTGCACCCAGGACAGCGGCTGTCGGCTTCAATACGTCGGCTTCCAAGAATATGAATTGATACGTGATGTCCCTCAGGAGGTGGCATCCGTATTCACGAAAATAACTGTCCACAATTCTAATGAACTATGAACATAACGAACGGGGTATCTATTAGTGAGTTTACGTTAATTTTGTCCGCGGTCTAGGTAAGTAACTCCTTCTAAGATCAGGCTTGAGCATCTACTCGATGGAGCTGAAAGGCACAAAGTCAATGATATTTATTTGCTCGATTAGAAACTTAAACTTACATAGGTGGGTTCTCAGGGTGGACGTGGATGCTCATGTGCTTGGGAACAGCATTGATACGGTGGTATGCGTTCAAGTTCTTGTGAAGAGTGAACTGGAAAACGGAAGCGCTTCCTTGCCTATAGAAAACGGTCAGTGATAAAATTTGGGGAAGGCAGTGATTCCAAATCCTCACCTTGAGATGATTGTACTGTAAGCCAAGAAGAAGACCCAGACTCTGTACCACCTCTCGCCGTAGGTCTCGACGACCTTGTCCTTGTTGGAGACCCAGTTCTTGTACCACTGGTAGATGGTGGCAGAGTAGTGAACACCCAAGACATCGATATTCCTGATTTCGAAACCAGCACCCTCCAACTTTAAGATGACAGTTGTCAGCACCAATCGACATTTTCGAATTTCAAGAAGCTCACCTTGTTGACGACCCATCCGAGAGAGCACGAAGCATCAGCACCAGGGAAGACATACTTGTTCATGAACAAGCCCCAGATGAGATCCTCAAATTGCCAGTGAGGGCGGATACCAGCAACTTGGAAAACGAAGACACCATCGTCATCAAGCAAGTCGTAGACCTGGCTAAGGAATTGCGAGTAGCGACGAATACCAACATGCTATGAGGGTCGTGAGATGTTTGTACAGCTGTGATGCATTGTGGAGCGTACCTCGGCCATCTCGAGACTGACGATCTTAGTGAAGGCACCCTTGGAGTTGGGGATATCACGGTAGTCAGAGCAGAGGATACGAGCCTTGTCCGAAGAAACCTGCAACAAATCGTCAAACCTATTTCTAGACTTTTTCAACCTGGGAAGGCTTACACCGTTCTTTGCGATCCTGTCATTTCCGAACTTGGTCTGGTTCTTGGCAAGGGTGACACCGGTTGCGTCGCATCCGTAGTTCTTGGCAGCGTATGCGACGAGAGTTCCCCAACCACATCCAATATCGAGCAACTTGTCTTCGGGCTTGAGGTTCAATTTCTCACAGACGATGGAGAGCTTGTTATCCTGGAGGGTCTCGAGAGATTGCTCGACGGTGTTGTCGGTCACGACACCAGAGGTGTAGATCATGCGTGGGCCAAGGAACCATCCGTAGAAATCATCACCTCCTGGGGAACACGGTTAGTAAGGGAATTCAACTTGCTAATGAATGGACGTACGGTCGTAGTGGTCACGGACTTGGTCCTGGTCCTGATCACGAGAGTGGGAGATGACGTCGGGAATGAGGACGGTGAAGACGTATTTGAAGAGTTCCATGGTGAAGGTCATGGCAGCCCAGTCGTGGCGTTGTTCCATGATGTCGAGAACATCACCTTTTCACAGAGCAACGTGTGAGCATGGTCATGTTAGAGGACAAGACTTAGCATACCGTTGAACTCAATCTTGCCATCGAAGTAAGCGTCGTGGAAAATCTGCATGGGGATCTTCTCCTTGCCATGGTACTTGGCCTTGAGTTCGGGGTCCTTGATAGTAATGTAGGACTCAATATCCTTGCCAGGCAGGACCACCTTCTCATTCTTCCTTCCACCGTAGTGGGAAATGAGAGTCCAGTATCCAACAGTGGTGGGCACACCAGTGAGAACCAACAAGAAGAGATACGTCTTGAATCCGCCACGTGAAACGATAGGAAGCATCCGCTTGAGAACGTAGGGAACGGCAAGCACAGCGACAGCTAGGTGGACATTGTTGAATGCACCATTGCCTTCGGCGAGACCAATGGTTGGCGCGTTCTTAATAGCAGGAGAGCTCGTTGGCCGAACGGTGGTGGAAGACATGACGGTGAAGGGAAGACCGGTTGGAGAGCAATTGACGCGACTTTTCTGAATTTTATGTGAGTGACACGAAGGTTGTTTGTAGTTGCTTGCAAAATTAGAACTAGCGTGAAATAGGCAATTGATGGCGCATCAGTTTAGACTGAAAAAAAAAGTGAGTCGACCCAGGCTCGAACTGAGGACCTTCTGTGTGTTAGACAGATGCGATAACCAACTACGCCATCGACCCGTTGATACGTGGCTTCCCTCTGACGTCCCTGGCCGCCACTAACTTCGGACACGCGACGGCCAATTGCGCTGCTTGACACGTCCACTGACCAGCTCAGCTTCCACCTACTCGCACAGGACATCGCTCATCCGTCATGCAGTCCCACTCTCCACCGCCTCTTCGCCACCCAGTCCCCACTCATCCAACATACATACCGGAACCGCCCCCAACTCCAAATTCACCACAGGGGTACCAGCGCTATTCGTCGAGTCCAACTCCACCAATGCCTCAAAATCCATACCAGCAACCTCATCAGGTTCCAGCTTATACATCTCCGTTCCAGCACTCTCAACCTGGATATGGGCAGCAACACCATCAACCACCACCACACCAACAGCAGCAGCAGCATCCACACCAGTCTCCTATGCCTGACTTCGCTGCATGGGGCATGAATGATGCAACTGCTCAGTTCAGTATGCAGTTGGGTCAGAGTGCGGTGGCTGCTGGTCAAGACTACGTTCAACGTAACTTTGGGACAATATTCCCTTCTACGACGCTCAAGCATCACTTTAACGTGTCGAATGCCTACGTCATCAACAAAATTAAGGTCGTTCTCTTCCCTTGGCTACATAAACCATGGGGGCGTAAGGTCAGGCGGGGAGAAGGACAGGTCACCGAATGGCACAGTCCTAGGGAGGATATTAACAGCCCTGACCTCTATATCCCGGTCATGGCAATTGTCACATATATCCTGCTATGTGCTCTACATGCCGGACTTCAGGAAAAGTTCCACACCAAGGTACGTTGAACTATACAACCTTTGTGTCAACGTGTCAATAAAAGTCCTTAAGGTCTTGGGAGAATCCGCTTCCCGCGCGATCGTAGTCCTGCTCCTGGATTTCGCTTTTGTCAAGCTGGGCTGCTATTTCTTGAATGTTCAAAGTAGCAGCCAGGCTGTCGACATTGTATCCTATTCGGGGTACAAGTTTGTTGGGTTCGTACACGTTCATTCCACTCGCTCCTCTATAGTTGTAATGACCTTCATTTATCTAATTCAGAGTCATCTTCGCGTTGGCTGCTCAATTCCTGCACCTTCGACCTTTCCTCCAGACCGTCCTCTTCTTATACGCATTCTTTGCTAATGCCTTCTTCTTGGTGAGTTTTCCATGCATGTTTGATCGGTCCTCATTACTAACTAGTGGCTAGCTGCGCTCCCTTCGTTCTGTCATCCTGCCTGATACCCACACATCCGCCTCTGCCACAACCGCCAACACAAGCTCTGCCCGTCGTCGGCGAATCGCGTTCTTGTTCATCGTAGCTGTGTCACAGATCCTCTACATGGGCCTTTTGGTTCGCATATAGCGGCACTCGGCATCTTCAACGGATTCAGTGAGCGAAATCCGTGTCATTTGGGAGGTTGGGATGATGTACAACCGGTGTACATACTTGATGGATTTACCTCTAGCCTACCTGACGATGTTATTGAACTAATGCCAATGTCGACGATTGAGTATTCAACGCCTCCGAGTCCCAGCGCCCGTTCCCTGGCAGCACAGGCGCCCATTCGATCGTGCGGTCCGGTGGTGTAGTTGGTTATCACGTCTGTCTCACATACAATGTGCACAGGAGGTCCTCAGTTCGAGCCTGGGCCGAACCACACTTTTTGGCAGTGGTATCGACCTTTCCCAGACTATTGAATCCATGATTTTGTGAATGAACGCCTGTATCAGCATGCTACTGACGAGAAATGGCGTTTGTATGCCCGCGTTTCCATTTCAGAATCCAGATCAGTGATTGAACCTCGCGCAGTCATCAGCTCTGTCCACTTCACGTCGCGTCTACCTCCTTCACACTCACTGCTGATCGTCCACGATGGCCAGCCTTATAGCTATTCTCGACCTCAAAGGCAAACCGCTCATCCAGCGGTCATACAGAGATGATGTCCCACCATCATGTATCGAAAAGTTTCTGCCTCAAGTATTGGATATCGAAGAGGAAGGACAGCAGGTTACACCATGCTTCTCGAGTCAGGGTATCAACTACATGCATATAAGGCATTCAAATCTGTACCGTAAGTCTTACGATACCTTGACGCCTACAACTTTCTACAACCTCTTACCCTTGACAACATTCTCGACCTTGCTTTGCAATAGCGAAACTGACCTTCCTCCCACAGTACTTGCACTATCGAAACGCAACACAAACGCCGCCGAAGTCATCATATTCCTTCATCGACTTGTTTCAGTCCTCATAGAATACTTCAAAGAGCTCGAAGAAGAGAGTATACGGGACAACTTCGTCATTATCTACGAGCTCATGGATGAGATGATGGACTTTGGGTTCCCGCAGACGACAGAGAGTAAAATCCTACAAGAGTACGTCCTTTACATGACGTTCGCGAACCAATCTCTGGATCTGAAGAGACTAGATATATCACTCAGGAATCTCATAAACTTGAGATTCAAGCCCGGCCTCCGATGGCTGTTACTAATGCTGTATCTTGGAGAACGGAGGGCATTAGGTATCGCAAGAATGAGGTGTTCCTGGACGTAATTGAAAGCGTCAACATGCTTGTACGCCTTATTCTTCTAAATAAGCTACCCCTGAGGTCTAACTCCCATCAAGGTCAACTCAAACGGCAATGTCGTACGCTCAGAAATTCTGGGTGCTGTGAAGATGAAGTGCTATCTTTCTGGGATGCCCGAGCTGCGATTGGGACTTAACGACAAAGTCATGTTCGAGACAACCGGCCGAAGTACGTTTGTTTCCACTCTCTTTGTTAGGTCATCCCATAATTATATTTCCAGCTGCTAGGGGAAAGGCTATCGAAATGGAAGACGTCAAGTTCCACCAATGTGTTCGTCTTAGTCGTTTCGAGAACGATCGAACTATCTCATTCATCCCTCCTGACGGTGAATTTGAACTCATGTCCTATCGACTCTCTACACCCGTGAAGCCTCTCATTTGGGTCGAAGCTGCTGTCGAGAGTCACAAAGGTAGCCGGGTGGAGTACGTCGTGAAGGTCAAGGCCCAGTTCAAGAGAAGGAGTACAGCAAACAATGTCGAGATCTATGTGCCGGTACCAGACGATGCGGATAGCCCCAAGTTCAGGGTAAGTCAATACTCAATACTGCAGATTGAACAGCAACATTGACCCGAGCATCCGATAGGCTTCAACAGGGACTGTGCAATACGCCCCGGACAAATCTGCTTTTGTCTGGAAGATCAAGCAACTGGGTGGAAGCCGAGAATTCCTCATGCGAGCGCATTTCGGTCTTCCTAGCGTGAAATCAGGTTTGTCTTCCTTGCTAGATTGGTGTAATTCGAACTCACGATCGCAACGCTAGAAACCGAAATGGATAAAAGGGCACCCATCACAGTCAAATTCGAGATACCATACTTCACTGTCTCAGGGATTCAAGTTCGTTACCTGAAAATCGTGGAGAAGAGTGGGTATCAGGCGTTGCCTTGGGTCAGATATATTACGCAGAATGGAGACGACTACAGGTTGGTCCTTCGTCTTTGTTTTGTGTATGCGTTGCTTATTCTTCGACAGCTTGAGGACAGCATTAGAAAAGGGGAGTGCACCCATTATGCCGTCCATGTAGTGCTTCCAAGCGCCTTTCCTGTATCAAGAATATACATTCCTGCTGGATGCCTAATATTACATATCCTTCATAAGCCATACATGTTGAGCTGACACGCCAGTCCGAGAACGCGTCCTAAATAATTAGTTCACGAATATCGAGGTGCTGTGGGTCGATCTCTTGACTCATTGTCATCCCATCGCCTTCCGTCCCTCTCCCGCTCTCTTTCCATAGCAGCTGCATCGTGGTCTGAAGCGCCGTCACGCCGCCGTGGACTCCTTGACCTTGGCCGTGAACGGTATTCATCACGCCCTGAACGACGAGGTGGGGAAGTAGACGTTCTGCGTGGTGGTGACCTAGAGCGAGAATCCCTGCCCCTGTCACCAGAATGTCGATGGTGTCTTTCACCTCGCCTCTCGTCTGAACCATGTCTCTCAGCTCTTTCTGCCCTACGAGCTTCCTTCCGAGCCCGTTTCTCCTCTTTTCGGGCTTCTTTCTGTTTTCGCTTCTCTTCCTTCTCAGCAGCGCGTGCTTCACTGTTATTGTCCTTCTTTGGCCAGCCAGAGTCGAGTTTTTGGACAGTTTCGCCAGGTTTCTTGGGCTCGAAACCACTACGGGGTTCGTTAGGTGCATTCCTTTAGACAACTATATGCCAATACTCACAGTGCAGCTGACAGTGCCTCTGCCTCCAACTCTTTCACTTTCCGAATCTCTTCCGCCCTCTCATCCTCGTCACCGTGCTTGTCCCGGTTGTACCAATGTACATCCTTATTTTTCTGCCATCTCCCAGTAGGTGCATTGATGGAGTGACCCAAGTAATGCTGAGCGGATAGTTTGATGAGTACGATAGCAATAAGTGGCGAAAGTGGGTATGAGCTCGTACCTCTCGGTCCTTGTCTGCAGAAACGTCAGACCATTTGAACTCTGCTTGCCCACCTCTTGTGCCTCCACGGACTGGTTCGAACATGATGTTAGCGGTCAAGGGAAGGTCAAAAGGCACAGCCACAACTCAAGCACCTCTTCTTCCACTCTTTTGCGTGCTCAGCACCGAGCACTCCACTGTTCGAGATATAATTCCTGCTATCTCTGAGGCCTCATGAAGCTCGAGCTGTCTGGCTCTTAGGAGCTGTACGATGCTCAGCCCGCGAGCTGCCCGGAGCGTAATTTCAGGCTATCGATTTCACCAGAGCGTTGTCTCCAGGTGGTTGTATGTTGCTCTGAATGATTACGACTAGAAGCTACACGAAATTCTAACCTTCTACCTGAAATCACACACTGTGTATCTACGAGCAACGAGGAACTCCATGAGCTATCATACAACCCCTGGTATCAACCTGTACTTCACTCTACTCGCCCACTCAACCCAAACCTCGCCAAACTCTGCCTTCAGGAACCTATCTTCACTCTCTGTCCTTCTGACTACGTTAAACGCCATGTAAAGCTTCCACGCCAACCATACGCCCGCAAAAGTGAAACCAATAGGCGTCTTCACCGCGTCAAATTCATAAACGTAAGATCCCTTTCCAAGGAAATACCACCCAGTGCCTATGGCGCTGATGATGGAACCTGAATAGCCTGGATGGCGAACGATGGAGTAAGGACCGGTGGTAATGAGCTGGTGGTCCTTTCGGATGGAGAGTTGGTAGGTGAAGAGATTGCCCAGACTCCGGATGGAGATGTACCGTAGGAGGCAGCCGAGGGTGCCGATTGTCCAGGCTAGCCAGGAGCTCTGAGGTATCAAGATATGCCGGGAGGAGTAGCTGGCATGGGGAAGGATTTGCGTTAATTTGCAGACCAGTGGCCCTGGATGAACGGTTGATGACTTGGAACAGAGAACCAAGAGGGTTTCCGAGATTGAGGCGAGGATGAGTGCGGTCTATGGTGTTGTCATTGGTGAGGAGCATGTAGAACGGAATAATTAGCAACGTACCTGCGAAAGTAAAATGGCTACCCTTGAAACCGCGACGAATGTGCTATCTTTCACTTCATCCTTTGACTTCGCCCCCTTCTCCTTCGGAGACGGAGGGGCTTTAGAGATGAGATAATTCAGGTACGTGAGCAGCCAGCTCAGGCAAGGGCGTAAGAAAGGCGACATTCCTCTATGCATGCATATTCATTCATCGGCGTATTTGAAGCACCTTCTGGTATCCCAGTTCCTCAATTCGGTGAAAACACCACTGATCTCACTGATAATAGACTCCGCTTCCAGCAATCATCCGAGAATCTCATGGCTCCCGCAAATCTATAGTTTTCATATGCGCCCGTTTGTACATGCTTGGAAGAAGTCAATCTTGCCCAGCCATCTCGGATCTTACGTGTCACCGTAATCTCCACATCGAGACAATCGTGAACGGACATGAAAGGGTATGGTAGATAGTGTGATATGGAAGAAACCGAAGAGGATCAGGTGGATATCAGACTTCGAGCTTGGAAGTTACAGAACTTCGACCTTCATAGGTAGATGTACACCCTCTTCCTCCTTTCCAACCACCCAAGGCTGAAGACTTGAGGCGATTTTCAGAGAAAGTTCAACACCCGTATCTGAGAACTTGAAGCGTTTCATGAGGGCTGTAAGAATTATCTATTTCAGAGAGTCAGCCTTTCGTAGTTCTTGAGTTCTCTAAATTATCGTACCTTATAATTATGTATTGCTGCAGTCAAAGTCAGACATCATCGCGCCCGGGAAACATAGAAGAGGACGCACCGAATCGGGCCCCGATACAGCTCCTAGGACCATCACTGAACGCAAGCAGGTTCGCCCAACCATCAGGGAGGTCGTCAACATGGGGCAGCTTCTCAAGCCAACGTTCAGGTCGGAAGACATCTGGATCTTCCCAGAGAGAATCCATTCGGTGGATAGCAATGATGGGAATGAGGATAGTCTCAAAGGTCGTTGAGCATCACACATAATAGAAAGGATTGCCCCATATTCTTACCTGTCCTGGTGCGACTACAAGCTCTGTCAATATCTTGCCGTCTCTGGTATGAATGGGTTCTTTGAGAGGGATGACGTCGTGCTTCGTCGCAATACGTTCCATGTAGGGAAGGCCGGGGTATAAACGTAGGCTGCAAGGGTCTAAATACAGGCCAATAACATTGAACATAGATGCGCTCACGTTTCTTTGAGGACTGCATCGAGGTAGGGCAGTTTGTTTATGTAGTCCTCGAATGTTGGTTCTCCGGGGAAGTCTATGAGTTCCTCACGGAGTCGCTTCTGGGTCTCTGGCTGACGAGCCATCTCGAAGAGACTGTATCCGAGTGTAAGGGTAGTAGCTTCATGACCGGCAATACTGTTCTGGAGTTAGACAGTTTTGGTATGAGTTAGCCTTGCAGGGCGCCTACATAAAGGTTGAGACCTGGGGGGATACTTGTTAGCCTTTTCATGTTCAAAATCTCTAGAGATCTTGTATTTACATGCGCATAAAGCTCTTCCTTCGACAAGTTTGCTCGTACTGATGATATCTACGCGTCAATATGAGTTTATCCAAAGGGAGAATCAGACTCACATAGCCTACTTAACAAATCTCTTCCATCGGTGACGAATCCTGCGTTTCGTCTGATGATCTCCTGACCTACGCCGTCCTGAAGACGCCCTTGTCAGCCAAACCGTTCGAATAAAACTGCAACTACTCACGTCAATAACTTGCCGGACAGCGCCTTGTGCAGAGATAGCCGGAATGGGCAACCAGTTCAAGAAGGTAAACCTTCGGAGGAGCATCAAAACCTGATGCAATAAAGTTTAGATCTATCCAGTCGAGCAATGAGAGGGCTCACTATGAATCCAGCAAACCGAGCAACTGGTTGGGCACCCTTGCCTTTGGCATTGATTATAATTTGTGCGTCTGGGCTGTTACCACCGTCGAAATCATGCAAGAAGGACTAAAGCGAATCAGAAAAGTTAGCTGTGGGGTAACGAGAAAAATGCGTCATAAACTTACTACATGACCAACGACATTAAGAGCCATCTTCCCCGTCCATTCCAAGATATTCACTGTTTTAGGTTGACTTCCCGCTATGAGATGGGTCTCCATGTCGTTGATGACCTAAAAATGCATAAGTTTACGAATGAAGGTAGAAGAGGAGTCATACTCTGGTCGCAGCATCTCGCATTTCAGGAGACATGGCCCGTACATTATCCGAGCTATGAGTCGTTTAGATGCAAGCAGGAGGACAGGGAAAAGCCCGCACGTCAACGAAGGTCCAACGACGGCTTTCATCCTCTTGTGCTCCGACGCGCCTTCCACCCATCCGAGTCCCTTCCCCAGGAATCGTGCAACTCGAGGGCGCACAACGCCACTATGATCTGAAACGAGGTTAAGTTCCCCCAATGACGAGAAACTGGAACGAAGCCACTTACGGTAGTCGAAGATTCGCTTCTGTAGAATGTGCTGAATCCCATCGCGGTCCGTTAAGACAACCTATGAATTCAAATGAATTCGGCAAGAAACCCCATATATGCGTCATGAAACCTACAATGTCAGGAGCCTAAGATGCTCCTGAGTGAGTCCGTTTTCGTACTGTCCACATGAACGATTCACTCACCCCAAATGCAGCCTTAATGCGGAAAGTTCGGCCAAGAGACCTAATCCACTTTCGGAATGCAGACCCAGGTTGGTTCATAAACACAATACGTTCATGGCCGAAGAGGATCTCTGCAGAGTCCTGAGAGCACCTTGAGGACAACGTTACAATATGCATAGAGATACTCAACTGGAATCGGCAGGAGATTGACTCCCGAGCCTGAACGTCGCAAAAGTCGCCAAGGGGCTGTGAAAAAAATGAGGATGCCGCCAGCTAGAGCAGTTGCCAGAACTGCAGGTGATCCTGCTTTCAAATTCTTGAGGATGTCGTCCATTGTGAGCGCAGAGAGGTCTTAGAGGCTCTTAGTCTCTGCTTAGCCCACATCTAATATATTCATCTTGAAGTTCCAATATAACTTTCTGTGATCGCACAACCCAAACCCAATCATCATCTAGTGATCACGGTGCGTGTGTGGGTGTGTTTGGCTCCGTTCCCCCATTCGGGAGTCTGTGACGGTCACGGATAGAGCAACCTTGTGATCAGCCATTCCCCCACTGGCAGAAAATTTAGCAAAGCACTCCACATTCTGTCCTCCAGACTCCTCGGAGAGCGGTTGAATCGACAGGAAGGTCGCATGGTACCTGTCACCGAGTAGACCTTCCAAGACCAGATCCAAATATCGATATACGGCTGAGCCCGGTTGATTGTGCCAATTGAGTGCCATGATGATGGATTCGGGGTCTTCGAGCATCCCAAGTAGGTCCTACTCTGTATCTCTGCATTCATTTAGTACTTTTCGCCTTGGCGCTAAGCTTCCTCCTTCAATTGGAATACCAGGGGTTGATTGCAATAGGCGCTCATTGCTTTCCTGAGGAAAGACAAAGAGTGGGCTGTAGCTCATCTCTATCTCTCTTAAGCTAACATCTAATGGTTATTGCTTGGCATTGGACGTCACTTCGGAAGTAGGAGCCATATTCCACTGCTAATCTGACATTCTCACATTGCGGATTTGTGGGCTTTCGTCCTATCTTACGTATGATTGTTGATGCATAATTGTATTCGCAGTTCCCATGTACAACCGGACCCGCATCCTGGATATGGGTGTTCAGCCGCTTCGAATGAGTTCTTCAGTCTGCCCAGAATAGTGCATGCCCATGGCGAAGATGTCACAAGTTGCAACCGGACTTCCGACCATGTGTCGTAGCTTCGCGATCGCCCTCGATGGACGACAACACCAAGGTACATTGGCGTACCTGTGCCGACGTCGCACTGAAGGCCATCTATTCCCAGGAATGTCGTCAGGGTATGTCTCGCAGCTTGCAAATCGAGTTTCAGGAGGTTTGGCAAGCTACATAAATGACCAGTTATTCAGGGTCTCTGTTTTTCCGACCGCTTCTGCTAAACCATGAAGATCATCGCGATATCTGTCGCCCTTCTTGGCGCCTTGAACGCAGCAGCCGCGGGGTTGTCGTCTGGCACAATCGTGGTCGACAGCCAGGGCACGAAGCTAGCATATACTGATACTGGTGCTCCCCTTTCTGCCTCTTCTTCGTCTCATCCGAGTTCCTACACCACCATTTTTGCTGTCCATGGCATGGCTTTCAACTATGGTACGTGTCTTCCTCTTCCAATGCATGGACTTGTAATTGAGGCCCCTCGTAGGGATCTTCGAGAGGGTCCAAGCTCTCCAGGGTGCCTACCGCATAGTCGCGATCTCTCGCCGTCATTATGCCGGATCGACGCCTTATAACACTGACGAGCTTCGTGTCGTCAATAATGGAACGGACGCTGAAAAGACGGCATTTACTCGCAATCGAGGTCTTGAGATCAATACCTTCATTGATACGTTCATCCAGAAAAACAACATTCCCTACAAGTTCACGGGCAACACGAAGAACAGCGGTATTGCTCTCATTGGCTGGTCTTTGGGCAATGCTGTTACACTTGCCGCCGTCAACAATCTGAACTCTTCTTCTGCGGATATCCAGGCTCGTATTGCACCAAATCTTCACACTTTGATCTTGCACGGTACGTAGTCTGAAGAAAACCGTGTAGCGTGGTCTGACTTGTGATGCAGAGCCTAGTACCAACATCCTGGGTCTACCCGTTGATCCTCGCAACTGGGTTCCATGGTCCATCTTTGATGTCACGATTCCCGAGCACTACGAAATCGCCTTGTTCGCAGAATGGGTAGCAGGCTACTTCCAGCACGGCGACCTCTCGACGAGGAACGCAGACGTCTTGAGTTTCCTTCCCCATGGATTTAATCTTCGTCCGCCGACGGTTTACAGCATCGCGCACGCAAATCGTTCCTCGATCATGGATCTCTCGGACAACAGTAAACTCGAAATCCCTTACCAGCTCAACTTCATTCCTCAGCTTCTGGTGCAGTACGAGTACTTGTATACACCCGAGTTCAAGAAGCTCTATCCCAACACGAAGAACTTCTTCATCGGATGCGAACAGACAGCATCATTCGGACCCATTACAACTTGGAAGATTCAAGACGATGACAAGGCAGCTGGCGGAGGCTTCATCAAGGCCAAGCTGATTCCTGGCATCAACCATATGGTGAGTGGTCAATCTACCTTCCCGTTCTATTTGTGACTGAATCGCGTTCTTCTTCAGTCTGCCTGGGATGATCCTCAGATCACCCTCGACCTCTACAGTCAGTGTATTCAGAGAACATTCTGATACATCGCCGATCCAAGAATTCCAAAGTCAAATAATTAATTCTTTATTACTTTCCGTTTCTTCTGTTTATCCGTCTCTATAGTCTTATGAGTACCGGTATATAGAGTATTCTTCGGTAATAGGGTGAAGGAAGAGGAAGCTGTCGATATGTCATATTGGTAGCCACAACATAATTACATGTCATGTTCTGGCCATAAACGGTTCTCGAACGTCTCCAGGCAGTACAAGCAACCGGCGGCTGCCAAGCCGTTTTACAAGACAGAGACAAGATCATCAATCGAATGGCGTACCAAAAGTTCGACAGTGTCCTCTATGCATATGTCCGAGTCCACCATCACAAGCTCCCAGGACCCACTGTTCGCTTGATTGCAAGGTCTTTTGCACCCATCACAAGACTATTGGCGCCCATTGCCCACACGGTGTGTGAAAGGAACCTCCTTCCATTTATGCTGGTATCAGAAAATGATTACAGGCTTCTTGATCTCCAATTGACCATGAGAAGACGGTTGACTGTCGTCACACATCGACCATTCCTTTTGCAGCCTTGAGGTCCTGTGATGCTTCGAGCATCTAGATCGATGCTGCTGTTGGGGAGATCCTATGACACATATAGTCCTTGGGCGCGCCCTCCAGCTTCCCCAATCTCATGAGTCTGACTTCGCTGTTGAGTCGCAGACCTCGATTTCTTAGTTCTTCTCCTAAAAGCAAATCGAAATCCTCTTCACCAACCCCGCCGCCTGCTATGTCAACTGCCCAAGCCCCTGTCTTGGCTGAATATCGTCGCCTTGGAAAGGCTGGTATTCGTGTTTCCGTACCTATCGTGAGTGATACATTCTCCAGAGAAGCTATGACAGTACTAACAGGTCGACAGCTTGGCGGTATGGGGATAGGAAACCCAGTGTGGAATGTCAGTAGTGATTACTGCTGCTCGGACCAACGATACTAATCATTTGCGTTTGTATGTCGGTATACAGCCTATTTCTCAGCCTGAAGAAAAGGTAACATGAAATGATCATTTGCGGGAACATTGGGCTTACTCTTACTTGTAGGCTTTTCCTCTATTGAAAGCTGCTTGGGATTCGGGTGTAACGACATGGGATTTGGCCAACATGTACAGGTATTTCGGTGTTTTGTTCGTCATAAGGAAGATGAACTGACCTTTTCTGATAGCAATGGTGAATGCGAGAGCATTGCTGGCAAGTTTATCAAGGAGGTAGGTTTAGCAGACTCCATCCTTGCCCCACACTGCATCTAATACTTATCATCGGTCGCATTCAGAATAACCTCCCGCGAAATCAGATTACTCTGATCACCAAGATTCGCTTCCTCGTACACCACGAGCCATCTACTGTTACCAGCTTCTTCTTGCCTGCCAAGGAGGACGAACGCACATATAACAACCAAAGTGGCCTTTCCCGCGTCGCCATCTTCAACCAGGTCGAAGCCAGCTTGAAGAGGCTGCAGACCGATTACATCGACATTCTTCTCATCCACATGGCTGACCTTGAGACGCCATTCGAGGAGACGATGTGTGCATTGAACGATCTTGTTCGTGCTGGTAAAGTCCACTATATCGGTGCCTCGAACGTCAAGACGTGGGAGTTCATTGAGATGAACAATGTTGCTCAGGCCAACGGATGGACCCAGTTCTCGTGTGTCCAGATGGAACACTCGCTTCTCTATCGCGTTGAGGTGAGAATGCTCTGACAACATTGCTTTCGTCCCAGTTGATACTCAATGCGACTTACCAGGAACGCGACCTTTTTGCCTACTGCAATTACAAAGGAATCGGCATTATGGCCTACTCCCCGCTCATGGACGGCCATCTCGCTCGCGATCCTGGAACAGAGACCGACCGTAGCAAGTTCGTCAAAGGTGGACCGTTCGACAAGGCGGTCACGGATTCGGATCGCGTGATCATTGAGCGGGTCAAGGAGATATCGAAGAAGCACAACTGGACCATGGCACAAGTTGCGTTGGCCTGGTCACTTGCGAAGGTAGCCAGTCCCGTCATCGGAGCCAACACGGTATGTCCATAGGCAGTCGATAGTTTGCATGCTAATGCGACCTGGTTAGCCCGAGAGACTTCGTGAAGCCATCATTTCTGGAAAGAGCCTGACGCAGGAGGAAATTGCATATCTGGAGCAACCGTATGGACCCATTTTTGCTTGCTTTTACTCCGAGCTGACTGTTGAACGCTAGATACACATACAAATCCCAGAGATGGTAATCGACCCGGAGAGTTCGGTGCCAATTCGACGGCCCTGGCCGTTGTGCATTGAATCCGGATCGAAGGCGCCTCCGAATTAGCTCCGTCTTTACAATGTGTTTGATCCCGTCTCTTTAAATTTAATTGAGTTATGATATCACTGTTGATTGTTCTGAGTTCTCGATCACGGAGACAGCCGAACAGTGCACGAAACTTGTGTGACTGTTTTGTGACGACTCATGAAAGACTGCAGCCAAGCACCACCCTCTTGTTCCGGAATGTCGACGGCCACGCTTTTTGAAGCTCAGGGCCCATGTGCATCTCCAATTTTGTGGGATTCTGCAGGTTCCATCAGATTTCTCAATGTACACGCATGCATAGTAGGATTCCGTGCAGGGAAACCGTCAGAGAACAGCTCGGGAACCGCTTGATACTGCATTCAATTACCACCGCCTCCAAACCACTCAGCAGTTAACTGACACCTTGCGATGGTTTGATATTCTGCGATGATGTGATTGTCGCTCGGTGTATCGTAAATTTAGCCTCCCACAGCTTGGCCATAAAGACCCTGCTCCCGAACAAGTGCAAGCACAACGAATTGTTGGAACATCGCCAACGAACCTTCACAAGCCATGACACCGATGCTGGCGTTGGTCTATCTCGCCTCCGCCTTCGGTGCTGGCATTGTGAGCGCCGGGAGGGCTAGCTCCTGCGAAGACCTACCATTCCCGCCATCTCGAAGGGATGTGGAATCGTTCACAAGTAGGACGTATGACTACCTTATAATCGGTATGCTTTATCAAAGCTAACACTGTTATATTCAACTCATCACCCTCTAGGTGGAGGCACAGCCGGTATTGTCATTGCTTCCCGGTAGAGTTTAATCACACTTTACACCCCGATATAAACCTGACCGTGGATCCCTCCAGACTTGCGGAACGTACCTCCTTCCAGATTGGTGTTATAGAGGCTGGTGCTTTTCATAACAATGATCCTAATGTCGATGTTCCTTGTGAGTTGCGATTTTCTGATACACACATCCGAAACGGATCTAATCACGCATTCATTATAGCACGATTTACATTTCAAACTGCACCGAGTTATGATTGGGGCTACACCACTTCTCCCCAGACGAATGCTGGCTTGAGGAATGTATCGATACCAAGGTAAATTTAGACTACTCCTTGGAGAATGTGATCGACTAACCGGCTGATCAGGGGCAAAGGGCTCGGAGGATCAAGTGGTAGAAATCAGATGGCGTTCAGTCGTGCTTCATCGATTGAATACGATTCATGGAGTATTTTCGCCCAGTCGGACACCTGGAGCTGGAGTAGGCTTTTGCCCTATTTCCGCTCCACCGAGAAAACGGCGCCATTGGATCCTTATCAGAACCTAGTGGAAGGTGCGACACTGGGCGCGGATCCAGTGATTCACGGGTATAGCGGCTCAATCTCAGTAAGTTCCTTGATATGCTTAATACTGAATAATTTAAATTCAAACGTGTACAGAGCTCGTTCAACGCACTGTATTCACCTGAGATCCCTTTCTATCTTCGCGCCTTGGACAAGTTAGGAGTCAAAGTAAATCCTACTCCGGTTAGTCAAGTCGCGGTCGATTTTTGATAGATTTTGATTTATGCTTATTTCGTCGTCTATTTTTAGGATAATGGCAATCCCCTCGGCGTGTTTAATACGCCACTCTCGGTTGACAGAATAAAAGGTGTGCGCTCGTACGCCGCATCGGAATACTACTGTAATCAACCGAAGAAATCGAATCTTCACATCCTCACCGGTGCACAGGTTCGCCTCATTGTCCCTCTGAATCAGGAGACGATCTCATGATATCCTCACAGGTTTCAAAAATACGCTTCAGTGGCTCTGCTCCAAATTTGATCGCCACTGGAGTAGATTTTTATGTTGGTAATACCCAGCCAACATACACAGTCCGGGCTTCTAAGGAGGTGATTCTCTCGGCGGGCACAGTCAACAGTCCACAGGTCCTCGAACTCTCAGGTATTGCACTATAGCATCTACAACGATAGCCAATTCACAATTTCCATGCAGGAATTGGCAACTCTAGCTTATTGCAATCCTTGAAGATACCCGTTCTTTTCAACTCCCCTGGCATCGGAGAGAACTTCCAGGAGCATTGTTTCTTCTTGACTCAGTACGAACTATCGCCAGGGTTCAACTCCTTTGGTGCGTCGGTTTAAGTAGCTCTGATTATTGCATCTGACGACTCTGTAGATGCGCTCCGGAAGAACACCTCCTACGTTGCTGAACAGCAAGTCCTCTAGTATGTCGTCCGTTAACAACCTTGCGACTTTGTTTTGACTCTGCTGTAGCAATGAAACAGGCGCGGGACTTCTCGCTGCACTTGATAGCACTTTGGCCTTTTTGCCCATTCAAACGTTCTCTAATCCCGATCGTTTGAAGTCCTTGCTGGATATTTTCGACAAAGAAGCAGCTGCCGTCGATCCTCATTCACTCAGGGCAATCCAATACCGGCTTCAGCGTGAATGGTTGACTGGTGGAAACGTTTCTGCGATTGAACTCATTTCATGGAGTAATGGCGCCATTAATCCTCAGCCGGGTAAATCATATACGAGCATTCTCGGAGGAATCATGGTCAGTCATCACACCTAGATCATCATGCTTTTGTCTGAACATCAATGATTAGCACCCACTAAGCCGCGGCAGCATTGTAGGTCTCCCACAGACGCTCGGTGGCCCTGCTGATCCCAGAATTCTAGCATATCACTAGCAAGAATCCCTCTGTATACCCGAAGGTTGATCCCGCATTCTTGTCGAGCGAATTTGGTCAGATTTCATGTTTGTCGCGCCGGCCAAGCGTCTCACAATCGCCCAGATGCCCAGGTCCTACTTGACGCCATCAAATTCGTTCAAAAGATTGGGAAACAGGATCCGCTTTCGTCTATAATCGCCGAGCAAACTGCACCAGATCCTCAGCACCAGGATGATCAGTCGCTTTTAACGTACGTCATGCAGTAGTCATGTATCAGGTACGAACTGACATATACTTCCTGAAGGTATATCAGAAATGGCGCTGCTGTAAATAGTATTCGTCTTAATTAGGTTGGCGATTTTCTGATCCACGAATTTCTCTAGGGTGGCGCCCACTTGGTAGGCACGGCCGCTATGGCTCCTTTCGAGAACGGAGGTGAGTCAACTTGAATTTCGACCTCCACATCTGCCTTAGCACCTCCCCAGGCGTGGTTGATGCCTCTCTGCGAGTCTATGGGACTCAAAACCTCAGAGTCGTAGACGCAAGTATTATTCCGACCCAGATCGGGGCACATACTCAAGCGACGGTTTATGCTTTCGCTGAAGCAGTACGTCCTCCATGCAACCCTTTTCAGATATTCAGCGCTGAGAACTCCGTGACAGGCCGTCGATATTATAATCGATAGCTCAAAATAAGCTCATTTGATACTACTATGATAGCCATCCCGACCGAGGCGCTACGCCCAGACATCATTTTAAGATAGAACCTTATTTCGACGTTCCTTTTCGGTTTTGACAGGACTGTAGACACCCTTGACTTGATGGATGTCATATTTATCAGGTTGCATGTTATTATACCCGTCTTCACGACGAGTTGATAAACGTCGTCGCATGATAGCGGCTGCAAGTCTCTGTTCGCTATGAGACCCGTCTACAAAGCGTCTCTGCATCGAAAGTGTCCGTCGAACACTCGTGATCCGGAAAATCGGGCCAGTGGGCACGTCAATAGAGTTTGGGATCGTAGATGGAGGCTTGTGACGCTGGAGTATCATTCAACTACGATTTCAGTACAGATTCTAACCCCATTCTATCTACCAAGAAAAGAACCCAGTTCTAGCGTTTGTCGGAAGGATGTGAGCCATCAATAACCATGCCTTTAAGGTTTGGGAAACCCTCATTAGTAAACCCGAAATTGACCCAAAGTATTGTTGACCCACGTTGTAAAATCTATATGAAAGTTTGTCATCTTGAACCGTCCGAAGGCGGAAATAACGCATTCCGACTTGGAACCCCACCATCACGAATATGCACCCGCAAAGAGGGCCAAGCTTCCACAAGGTCGTCAAGAAGATCGACCATGCAAGAAGCGCCGTGAGCATGAGGATTCGAGATGCTTCAGGTGCAACGATCGGAAGCGTGCGGCGGCCTGATTCAAAGTCGCCATAAACATCGGCGAAGTCTTGCGCATGGATAGTCGTGAATATAATTAGATTGCTACAGCCAAGAGCAAGATGCGTTATTGAATCCAGTGACGAGGAGGCTGATGGAGGAAGAGTTAGTTCCTGGTGAAGGACTCTCAGGTGAGGCGACACACATAAAACAAGTGTTGCGCCAAGTTCGAAAGTCATATACCCTCCAACATTGCAAAGGTTTTTCAGAAGTGGGTGTCCACTGAGATCGAAGTCGTCGTGAACGATTTCCACCAGTGTCAGGCCAGCGCTGGCGTAGAAAGTTTCCGTTCCAAAGAAAGAGGATAGCAAGAGGCAGATAATCATCATGAACCATCGAAAGGCACGAGCTTGGGATACAGTAACTTTGCCAGAAGGTATTGGGCGCCAAGGCTTGTTGATCAGGTCTTCATGGGAGCTGAATGTCTGATTCGACACATTGGCCTGAATGAGGTGGAGCCAGATCCACACTTCAGTCCAGAAGAGTCTCCTGACGCTGCGAGAAGGAGCAGCTACGCAGGCAAACACTGTCTGATGTGATCAGGATCCTCAACGGGTTAGTGTTTCCTTCGACCTACCACCGGGAAAAATATGGTCTTGTAATCCGTATAAGTAAAAAGAACGAGAATCTCTAGTAGGTCTCGTAGAGGTTTGAGCTTCTTCGGCGCCTTCATAACCTTAATGCAGGATGGGCGAGCACGGGAAAAATAGATTCAAGCCATGTCTGTCGGCGGTTTTTGTACGTTTTCCAAGTGTAACAGCAGTGGAATAATGGTATCGGTACGGTCATGTGCGGTAATCATCATTCGAATAGCACTCCTTGACCGATTGACGTTGTTTTGGGATTCTCTGACTGAAGGGCCCGCATAAGGACAAGACGAAAGGATGGAAATGGTGCCATCACATGATAAAATTGTACTAATGAGATAACCGCATTTAGAAATAAAACGTTATTTACCGTGTGTGAGGCTCCGTCTCATTTGGTCTTCCGCTTGGTGGATACATCCGTGTTGGCCAGGAGCAGGGTTATCTGGACATTATGACGATCATGCCACCTTCAAGCCCAAGATAGTAAACCGCGAACCACCCGAATGAGCCTCGCCCAAAAAGACGACCGTGACGTGCAGGTCCTTGCACACAATCCGAGATCCTCGTCATGTACTACTCTCCGGTACTGGCAGCTACGAGCGCGATTTGCTGTGCATTAATTGTGTACGTGGTTCAGAGACTAAGACGACGCTCCAGGCTGCCACCAGGTATCTAGAGCTCTTGTGCAGAAGTCGATGGCGCACTGACTTTCATAGGCAAAAGACGACATTTTGCTCTCGGACTGGGTGTCATCTACGCCCAACCTGGCAAGGTTACGCCATGGAAAACTTACAAAGAATGGGAAGGCCTATTTCGTAAGAAACCAACCCAAAATCGAGAGCGATTTGACTGTTAACCAGGCGAATAGGTCGGGGGCTGCTCTACCTACAGACGCAGGTGCATGAAGTTGTTGTTATCAATGACAGGGATGTCGCAACTGAATTACTGGACAAACGAGCCCTTAACTATTCCTCCCGACCGAAAATGTACATGATGGACCTGATAGGGCGACAGGACAACGTTGCTTTTCAGCGTTATGGCCCAAGGCTCAAACAGGCCAGGAAACTCATCAATGAATCATTTGGGCCAAGACAGGCCGAGCAATGGACCACCGTCATTGAGGAGGAATCCATGAGGATGCTAGATAATCTTCACTCGAGGCCAGATGATTTCATGGTTGTGATCAAAGAGTTTGTGTCCTATCAAGTCATAATTTCTTTCTTAGGTCTGAAGCGCTCTAGGTTTGTCGGGACATTCATAGTTCGTCTCACTTATGGGCAACCCCTGAACTCGGACTACCTACGTCTGGTCGACGTGGTGAGCAAGCATACGAGCGAAGCTATGGCTCCCGGTAGATGGTGGATTGACTCGTTACCCCTCCGTACGTGTGGCACAGGTTGCGTCGATCCTTCAATCGCTCATACGAATTTAGTGAAATTCTACCCACATTGGGCACCTGGTGGTGGTTTTCAGACCTGGGCCGGGAACGCAAGGAACCTTTTCAGAGAATTCACACAAAAACCTATCGCAGAGGCCAAAGCTCGGTCTATTGATCCAGCACTCTCGTTTCCTTCTTTTGCTCGCCGAAATATTGCCGGTTTCTCCAGCTCTAACGAGAGCTTCGAGGCTGTTGTAGCAGGAACAGCAGCAAGCCTCTATTCGGGTAAGTGTGTTCTCAAGCACTCTTCACCAGATAGACTCATGAATCCCATGACTAGCTGCAGTTGATACGGTGAGTCCAACGTCCAATGGGCACATGCTATGATTTCCTTAATTGCTTTTACAGACAACTGCTCTCTTGGCATCGTTCTTCTTGATGATGGCTACACATCCAGAAGTCCAGGAACAAGCGCTTAATGAGATTTTGCGGCATTCGGAATCTGATGGACTTCCTGGTATGAAGGAAAGGTCAAACTTACTTTACGTCGAGGCCATCATCAAAGAGCTCCACCGATTCAATCCTGTGGTTCCGCTGATGCCCAGGACCTCCGACATAGAAGATGAATACGACGGGCTCATGATTCCTAGGAATGCCTGGATCCTAACAAACATATGGTAAGTTCAAATGTATACCCTCGGCTGCAATCTTCTGAGAAGCAATCTTTCGAAGGGCGATGACACACGATGAGAAGGAATATCCAAACCCGGACTCTTTCGACCCAGCCCGCTTCATTGCCACCGAGAGCTCTGGAATTCCTCGAGATTCCCGGGATATCACCTTTGGATTTGGGCGACGCAGGTGTCCTGGAATGGCCATCGCAAATGTTGCCACCTATCTTGCGATTTCTCGAATTCTGGCTACTTTCCGAATAGAACCCGTATCAGAAGGGGAGCCGCCAGTCATTGACTTCACCACGGCTTTCATCTCGTGAGTCCTTGTTCTATTCAATCGCCTCCACGGACTAATTCTGCTATAATAGATCCCCGAAGCCGTTCCGTTGTAAAGTCACCGCACGGCGTTCTCGCCCTCAGAACTAGAAGTGATGAACAGGTATTGCAATGTATGCTACAATTTTCTAGCCGAGACGAAATACATCCTCGTACTGAGCTTCCGGTTGGGATCATCCATCTCCTCAATGAAACCATCCGCTACTGATTCCGTCACGCCATAGGTTGAGAACGACGACCAAATCTTTCTGACAACCGCCTTCATCACAAGGCTCCACCCCAATCCGAGGTCATTTTCATATGCATCTATCAGTCCAGTCAGAAAACGTAGAAACATCATCAACTTCTTGAGCAAAGTACGCACCTGAACTCTGTTGAGAAAGTGGAATGTCCACGCGATGTGCTGAAATCTCGAAGTTTCCCGAAGATGATATTGTTTCTTCAAGGTAACGGCCGATGCAAGGCTCTGCGCCTTTCTCACGCATACTCCCATGCCATGCGCCCATAAAAGTTTTGATATTGGGACCAGCATCGAGCATGCAGTCGTCGTCCGGATCCTCCACCAGGAGCCAGCCACCAGGCCTCACAAGATTAGCGATGCGTTTCAAAATGGTGACACCGTGGGGAAGCTGTCAAAAATTGAGTTGATAAATCTCATGTGTAAACCCCTAGGTTGGGCTCACATGCATAAAGACCAAGCGAGCGTGAACGATGTCATAGGAGCTATCTTCAAAGGGTAGAGGGTTCGTCAAATCCAGCCGCTGAAACGTGATATTCTCTGGCAGTGCTCTTGGGACAGTTAGCCAGGGAGAAAAGAACAAGTTGACAAGTTTCGCCGTGGTTGTTCTCTCACCGATTCGGAAGTTCAGCTAAGTCCACCGCAATTACCTGAGCCCCGGGGAACTGCTTGGCAGCCTTAACAGCCCTGGGTGATAGGTGATAATCTTGGGATCTGTGAGCTATGGCGATGAAGGAAACCTCCTACCAAGCTCCACTACCTGATCTTAGCAAACGGATGAGCAGCAAGCCAGATATGACACAAGACGACCAACCCAATCTCTAGTATCCTAGTCGGCGACATGGTATTTTCGAGGGGAGCAAACGAAAGATTTCCACGAAAGTAGCGAGTGATGCATTCATGCAAGAAATCTAATCTTTGGAGGGTAAAAGGGCGTCTAATGACTCGGACTTCGGCAGCAGGGTTACCTCTTTAATTCTTCCTCTGCGTCCCCATCCTGCCAGTGATTCAAACCAACAATAAGTGGTATATGGCCTGCATAGAGGAGAGACGTACGAGTACCTTCAGGGTATATGTAGATGGCTCCATCGTCATCGTAGAAACAGGTGTCAATCAAACAATGATATGCAGTCCTATTAGTATTCCACCAGCAACGCTCGAAGTGAGAGCTATATGCAAGCCAAATCCGAGGTGCAGTTATTTGTCCGATCATTGCATTATTCGGGCAAAAATTGGCCCATTGATGAATTTTGAATTTTTGATACGTGGTCCGTGCCTCACGGAAGCATTTTGGCACATAACCTACTTTCCGGAACTGTCCTACCTCCTTATGAGCATACACACTGGTTCACACATACACGCATGGTCCATGGAGTTTTCCCTTCACGAAATCCTAACGGGAACTTGGGGATAACTCAGGGCCTTATCACCAGATAGGTTTCCCAGCGAGGTCGATCTCTCCGACGTCGCATTGTGCAACCATGTCGATGCCAGTCTCACCTGCAGGCATCTATATCATTGCTTTCTTCATTTCTGCAATAGTTTATCGTCGTGTAACAAGAGCCAAGAAGCCGCCACTACCTCCCTCTCCTCCAGGTCTACCCTTCCTGGGTAATCTCTTCGACATTCCACCTACCAAACAATGGCAACGTTTCTCGCAATGGTCTCAAGAACTCGGTACGTCAAGCTTATGACTACAGTATGCTTGAGTTCATGATCTTTATGGTGACAGGCTCCCCGATAATTACCATTGATCTCTTGGGCACAAAGCTCTTCATAGTCAACACCGCTGAAGCTGCTGAAGAACTTCTCGAAACAAGAGGTGCATTATACTGTTCCAGGTAATAGAAGGCTGTCGTGCCTAACGTCGCTATACACTGACTCAGTCTAAATAGACCTCGAATGCCATACCTGAATGAGGCGTAAGTTCTCTATGACTATATGCGACAGTCTGGGGATTCTGATATGCATCCAAGCGCGGAATTCGGCTCTTGGAATTGGGGCTTCAGTGGGGACGAGGATCTTTGGAAGCCTGCGAGGCGAGAGTATGAGTTTCACACACGTCAGTCGATGACGCGTACGTATAATGAGAAGCAGCTGCTCATGGCTCGCCGAACGATGCGAAAGATGCTCGACGAACCGAAGAAATTCATGGACCACTGCCAATTGTAAGTGGTCGATCCCCCTTTTACTTTTGGCGTGCTATTCTGACCTCCTCGCTCAGTGCAAGTGGCTCCTTCATAATGGACATGATGTATGGCATGGAGGATGCAGATATAGCGGCGTATCATCTCGATGTATTTGACCGTGGCTCAGAAACCTTTCAAGAGTCGCTGAACAAGAATCCTGTCGACGTCTTCCCATGGAGTACGCGTCTGTGCCACATATCTCGACCTTCTTGGCTGAAATTTGGCCTAGTACAGCACGTTCCGTTGTGGTTCTCTTTTCTTCCAGGTTTTGGGTGGAGGCGACAAGTTGAAGCCCTGAAAGAGTGGGGATTCTCTATGCGCGACGCTCCGTTCGAATGGTTTATGAACAACCAGGTATGGATCACGCTACGCCCGTTATCTGCAACGGCTACAAGCATGGTGTTTAGGCCCAAACGGATTCGGTCCTTAAAGATCTTCTGGAAAGACTCAAGCCGACCATTCCCGATGACGCTGCAAGATTGTCTTTCGCGCGAAATGTAGTTGGTGTGACATACAGCGGTTCGTATCCCTTCGCTTCACCAATGGCTGCTCTAAAATGACATCTATTTAGCTGGATCAACTGTAAGTTTCTGCAAGTGATAGCTCACTCCTGCAATTTTTAACAAGAATTGCAGACTATTGCTATATTCCGCTTCACAATTCTTGCTATGTTACTGTATCCCGAGGTCCAGCGTCGAGCACAGGCAGATTTGGATGCCGTCGTGGGTCATGATCGTCTACCAGACTGGAGCGACAGGTCACGGCTGCCTTACATCGTGGCGATCGGAAAAGAGCTATTGCGCTGGACAAGCCCCAATAGTGAGAGGACTTCTCTTCTCGACGTTGCTCTTGGACCTCAGCTAGTCATTTCTTATAGACTTACCTCATTCGCCAACGCAAGACGACATTTTCAATGGCTATTTGATACCCGAGGGTAGCCGAGTTGTCAGTAATACATGGTGGGCTTTGTCTTCGATGTTGGTTTTCCGTTTTCTAATCTCTTCTAGGGCTATACTGCATAATCCGGAAGTATACCTGTCTCCAGACGAATTCTTGCCTGACAGGTTCCTCACGAAAGATGGCGAGCTCGACCCAACTGTTCCAGATCCAATGGCTGCATTTGGCTATGGACGGCGTCTCTGCCCAGTATGTCTGATTGACTTTCTACAACACCACCGCAACTGCTAACCATCACCATAGGGGAGATTTATCGCTCTTGATCAAATGTGGATATTTACTGCCACAATACTGTCCGTCTTGAAGATTTCTCCAGCGTTTGATGCATCTGGAAAGGAGATTATTCCTCCCAGCAATTCTGGTGATGGACTTGTAGGGTCCGTATATTCTCAATTTAAAACGATTGGCAGCTCATATAATATCCATATCCTAGCTTTCCGCGACCATTCGAGTGTACAATTGAGCCACGGTCGCAGCAGGCGAAGGCGCTCATCGAATCATGGGGGTCTGCGTAGAATCTACGACCTGTGAAATCCAGTCGAGCCTGCATTAGCCCATGTGAGGAACACTCGTAGATACGAATTTGCCCAAGTACGCTCCTTGCGTGTATAACTGGTTACATCTGCCGTGTGCAGGTCAGTTGACAACCTCACCTTACGGCACTTGTCAGGAGACTCTCCCAAGAATCTCCCAAGACCGTCCAAGAAGATCGGACATGGAGCATCATTCAGTCTTCTGAATTGGTCTACTTCAGGCAACCTTGCTCTGGTTTAACTCGGTTCAAGATCGTCCGGTCAATTCGGCTAGATCAGATTCCGGGCCAGTTACGGTCTTCACTTCACATCAGCTTCGATTGCCTTAGGAAATCTTCTTTGACAGTATCGATAACCGTATAGAACCACGTCGACATGAGGTTCTACGATACCGTCGTCTGAATGGGTCCTCTGTCATATCAGCTTTCCGACACCAATTCAAAACTTCAATTATGTCCTGCCTCGGTCACAGATCAAAATCAAGGAGCTCACATTCGTTTCGCTCACGCCGAGACCAGGAGATCGTCCACTCCTCCGATCAGCCATCTGTCATCCGTCTTCATCGAGGAGCTCTTGTACACAGACACATACAAATGCACACACATGCACATGTTGTCGTGAACAGGATATCTCCGGGGGGTTTACACACTCAATTGGAACGCCGTAAAGTGCGAGAACTTATAAGCATGTTAATAAAGACCACCCTGAAACCCTTCGTTACCATCCCCGGTTACACCACATTCCGTTAGCGAGGTCAATCATGGCAGCCCCGACAGAGAATCCCATTATTCTCAATATTATGTCGTCTTATGGCGGCCTATTAACCGGGACTTACATTGCGCAGGCGATATGGGGTGTATCGACGTTGCAAACGTGAGTGGTTTGACTTCCACTGCGGGTTATACTCAAACTTTGTTACTCTCTTAGGTTCTTCTACTACAAGAAGTAGGAAACCCACACCCACGAGAAATCCGCTTTCTGATCATCCCTTCCTTCCGTAGCTTCGAGCACGACAAGATCTACTTGAAGATTCTTGTAAGTAATTCGGCAGGCTTTAGTGACCGACGGCTTAATTTTTTTTAATTCGGTCTTCAGGTGGCTATCCTATGGTAATCCCGCTGCTAACCTGGTCGTTGTCATTTGCTGAATGCAATACTTAGGTGTCTTGACACCGCGAACCAAATCCTGATTCTGAAAGGAGGTACGTTAATGCAACTTCTTTCTCGAGCGAGACCTAATCGAACATCCATAAGGCTATAAGGTTCTCATCTTGCAGTACGGGCGGATAGCTGGTTTGCTGGATAACCAGATGTATGTTTTGGCGCTCCGACTCTAGCCTTATAAGTATCTGATTGGCTCTTTTGATTACAGTGAAACAACGGTCCGTTAAATATGACTTCCATCTTTTCCACATCTAACTCTATCGAAATCATCAGATTCACACTTGGATTGAGGTGCGTCTTATCACTCCGCCCAGCGCCAAGGCAGCGCCTAATCTATGATCATAGGCCATCGTGACATTCATCGTGCAACTGTACTTCATCCGTCGTATTTATATCTGTGGGTATTTACGCCTCTGGTGGCAAGAAAAGCACTGACCACCCTTCCCCGGAAATAGTCGGAAGCAAGCACAAATGGATGAAGCCCTTCTGCGCAGTCTTGGTGGCGCTCGCTTTCTGGCAAGTCAGTAAGTTGAACTACCTCCAAGCAGTCGTCGCCTCGAATAAAGTACTGACCTTCGCTCTTAGTTGGTATCATTAGTATGTGGCCTTTCATCCTCGATCAATGAACGACCATGGTAACCTTCAATGTGCGCTAGTCTACTGGGTATGGGCCTTCGGGAAGCCTCTACTGGAGCAGACGAAACCTCGTTCGGTGGTATGTCCCTACTTGACCTGGGATCTCTCTTTTTCTAATTCATGACATTTAGGATGTCAACGTCTCTTTGAGAGCTGCGGCTGTGGTCGTCGATGTGGTCGTCTCCATCTGCATGATTTGGTTGCTGACCTGGAATCGAGGCCACATGCTGAACCGGTATGTCGTGTGGCTGTTCTAGATTCATGATACTTATGTTCGCATTTACCAAGAACCCGCAAGATGGTCTTCCGCATCCTCATCGTTACGGTGAACAGCGGTACTTGGACTGCCCTATTTGCTCTCTTCGTTCTTATCCTAGTGAGTCTATTTTTATCATCCTAGCTGTGGAATCATTTTGACGCCGGTGCTTGTGTTCTTCAGGTGAAGGTTTATCCCAACGATCTGTACTTCTGCATCCCAGAATTCTCGCTGTGCACCCTGTACTTCAGCACTTTCCTCGCCAACCTCAATTCGCGGAACTACGTGAAGGGCGACGGAAGCATCACGACACTTATGGCTACTGACGAGAGTGGCAACACTGCAAACTCCGGGAGGATTGTTCTGAAGCCCATGAGCCGCACACCCGCGTCTCTTGGTAGCACCACAATGGTAAGTATTCGTGTTGACAACTGCGAACTCGGCGCAAAGCTGATTGATGATTTCACAGATGCGGTCAGATGTTCTAGTCACGAAAGAGAGCGAGGTCTATGTAGAGCCAGAGTATGTCTCTCATACGAAGCAGGAATTCGGGTCAGCGTAGACTCGGACCCGGTTGCCCTGGCTGAAAAGCCTACCCGCTGGAACTTTGCAATATTGTATGTTGTAGACGCGGCTGTACTTTGTAGGATTATAATTTATGTCTTGACGATGTTGCATGTATGAGGGTCGATTCGTTTCCCTTATCTGACCCGTAGATGTGTATCTCTCATCGACCTCGACAGCTGTGATGGCTCTTGTTCTTCTGCTCTTCAATGCCGCTACGGACAGGAATCCAAGACTGCTGGGTTTCGACATGATCATAATGATATCGCATAAGATATTACATGGTGTATTGCACATTCGCCTTATACCTTTACCCAGTTCAGAAGAATCTACTTCAACTCGAGGAAAACATCGATCGACTTCTCTGGCTCATCCCAGTGGACCTGTCCAACCGTTCTCGTCAGCAAAGAGGGGTCTCGTGCATGCAACTAGTGAATTCTTACAAAGTGGTTGATACCCTCGACCAACTTGAACGTAACGGGCAACTTGCTCTCCTTAGCCTCCTTCTCAACAGCCCAGAACCCAGCGATTCCGAACGACGGCGTTCTAGTGCCAGCGATGCACGATACTTTCAAGTGCGGGAGTAGCTTCCTCACTTCTGGATCGAAGAGTGCCTTCTTGAATACATCGAGTAGCTGGGTCTGGAAGCCGAACATGTACGGGCCTTCAACAGCGGCTTCCGCGCCATTGTAGATCGTCTCTGAGATCTCCGAGGGCGACATCTTGTAGATAGTACCGGGGCGGTCTGTGGAAACGAGGACGTAGGTGAGGTCGTTGAGGTCGTGGGAGGTGACAGACTTGTGGTCGAAGTAACCTGTGACCCATTGACCGAAGGCAGGGAGGCGGTCTTCAGGGGGAATGCTTTCCACGACGAAGGGAGCCCAGTTCTTCTCTGGCATAGGGAGGCCGTACATGATCGGAGCGCCCTCTAAGCATCCGTAAATATTAGCAGTCTCAAGGGAAAGTAAAGGAAGAGACGTACCATAGAGAATGTAGGATCTAAGGTGGGCTGCAAGCGTCGCCTTTGCATCCTCCGGAAGCGTGTCGGCATTGGCGATAGTAGCATTTGCTTCCCCAGTGCCGACAGACCATCCGAGGAGGATTGAACCTCCAGAGCTCCCATCGCTGGAGACAGGAGGGAGGTTGTTCTCCTTGATGAACTTAGCGATCAAAGTACCAATCTCGTGGCCGCGGTCTGCAAGCCAGGCAGTCCTCTGCTCCGGGGTACCAGTGTTGACAACTTCAAGCTCTTGAGGAGTGAAGGGCGTGGATCCGGGATAGTTCCTCCTGTTGATGGCTACGAAGCGAGCACCCTTGGCCAAGGCTGCTTTTTGAGCATTCTTGAAGATTGCTTGCGGGAGGATGAGCGTCATTGCGTGTTAGAGGACAATTGGACATACGAGCACTGAAGCACATTCCATGGACAGCGAAAATGGTGATATAGGAAGCACTGTTGGGTGCTCCGCTGTCTGTGTAGGCCAGCTCGACACCAGAGTCGCTAACGACGAATTTCTTCAATTCAACCATTGTGTTGGGAATGTCGAGGTAAGTTATGAGGTTGGGAGTGTGGCAGAACGATCTCCCTTATGTGAATCTTTAAAAATCACCACAGCATAGGATTAGGCCTTCCCAATCATTGTATCTAATCCTGATTGACTGTTACGGTCAATATGATCCTTGTAGGAGCTTCGGGATGATTTTTCAGCTATGCCTTCGTGGGCGTTTAATGATGGAAAGTCTGTGGTGTCACGCCGCGGCTGTGACCCGGCCATTCCATCCTTGGCCTCACACAACTAATAGCTTGCTCGATACGGGCATTCCACTGGCATTCGGATAAACATGCACTAAAACGTCCATCTCTATATGTGGACCTCATCTCGATCTTCGATAAACAATTATTGAATCTCATCGGCCTTCGGCGGAACCCAGCTGCATTGAATACTTGGTCGTGTCAACAGCTTCTGATCATCACGCTGTCAGCCTTCCATTTCTCACCAGCCCCAATCCTTCTACACATGGAGCCACAAGGTTTCGTAACGCCTGTATCGGTAAATTAACTCTTACTCAGGTAGGAAGTCCGGACCAAGATTCGATAATACATGGTAACTTCTCATCTGACCTCAACAACTTGACACCGGATTAATGTGGTGAACGGCGTCCATGGGGTTTGGTCCTTTTTGAGTCTCGGCGCTCAGTTCTGGAGTCCACATTGGGCTCAGTCAAGAGGCCCCTGGATTACCTTTGTTATATCTCCGTGAGTTGTTGGTGGCGTCGCAGTGCTGCAATGAACGCCTGGACCATCGCCTGTGTCGTCCTTGGGGTCGTAGTCTATGGCTATAGACGTCGAGCAGATGCCAAGAGCGTTCCACCAGGCCCTCCTTCACTACCATTGCTCGGAAACATATGGCGATTGAACCCAAAGGAAGCTTGGCTCGAACTGACGCGACTCAAGGACAAGTATGGTGAGTACAGGCCTCAGTCTCTATCTGACCCTCGAACTTACACACACTGACAACAGGCGAGCTCATCTACTATCATGGCCTTGGGAACACCGTACTCGTCCTTAACAGCATGGAGGCGATTAATGATCTCCTGGAGAAGAAAAGCCAACTCTATTCTCATCGACCTGAGTTCACTGTAGTTGGGGAGCTCATGGGTCTCGGACAGAGTATGCCCTTGCTCCCATACGGTACTGAATGGCGCGCCCAGAGGAAGCTAGCTCATTTTGCGATGAGTCCCTCGGCGGTTGTGAAGTATCGGCATGTCCAGGAGGAGCTTGCAATCTTGTTGATGAAGGATATTTTGGACCAGCCAAAGGATTTCTTCTCGCATGTGCGTCTGTGAGTAGATTGGTCTTGACTTCCGATGTTTTGGTCTAGAGAGGTTGACTTAACTGTGCTCTAGGACCGCTGGACGAATCATCTTGGTCGTTGCATATGGTTTGAGGGTCAAGAACGCAGATGACAACGTATGGACTCTTCCACTTGAATACAGGTTCTAGGTACTGAACGCTCATCTTGCAGTACATTACCGACGCGGAAGAAACTTTGCAAATGATCGGAGCAGCAACTGTTCCAGGCGCGTTTCTCGCCGATTTAATGCCCTTCCGTACGTCCACCGAGTACGTTAGCTGTATTAACTACTCCTCATACATGGATAGTCAAACACATCAAGTGGCTACCATTCCACAAAGACGCAGCGATTGGTCTCAGAATGATCGACGGCCTCGTATCACGACCTCTTCAACACGTTCAGAATGAAATAGCAAGTGTGCTCTTATTGAGTGTTCTATTGGTTTTGTTGACCGAGCTACTCAGGCATTGGGCACTGCACCTCCTTCGCTGGCTAGAGACCTCCTGGAACAACCCTCTGAGGAACCCGAAAGGCACGTTCATAGGGTCAAATGGAGCGTTGGAGCCTTGTACGGTGCGGGCGCAGAAACGGTAAGGACATCTCCAATTACCCCTTACTAGAACTTCACTGAGTTGCTGTTTCTCCAGACATACACCAGCGTTCTTGTTTTTATCCTTGCAATGGCGACGCACCCTGAAGTACAGCGCAAAGCCCAAGAAGAGGTCGATCGAGTTATACCCCATGGAAGGCTACCGACTGTGGATGACCGACAACATATGCCATATCTTGAAGCAGTGATCAAGGAAACACTAAGATGGCATCCTGCGTTACCTCTGAGTTCGTCTTTCATCTCTATCATTCTTTCTCGTAAAACCGTGGTTTAATCTGGCTATATAGGTATCGCAAGACGTTCTGCTGAGGATGACGTTTACAGAGGCTACTTCATTCCTCGAGGAACAGTTGTCATGCCCAATGTTTGGTACGGCGATTTTCTTATACTTATAGGACCATCACGTTAATCAGAGTTCAACTCATTTCAGGGCAATCGCCTTCGCTCCAAACGACAAGTACGACCCTCAAGCGTTCATACCTGAAAGGTTCCTTGACCCTGAGCAAAACAACATTGACCCCATGAGCTATGCGTTTGGTTTTGGGCGAAGGTTCGTCACTACCACCTTTCTCCCTCATGCCTTCTATTGCTGATTGATGGCGGGTCATGCAACTCTAGGATATGCCCTGGCAAGGCTTTGGGTGAAAACTCGGTGTTCATCATCCTCGCACACCTCCTCTCCGTGTTCGACATCTCGCCACCAGAAGGTGGAATTATTCCGCCCAAATTTGGGCCAAATCTCGTTAGGTGGGTTGCTTGCTTGTTTGCCTCAGGGTCGGACCCTAAGGGGACCAAATCCTGGGAGTTGGTAGTTCTATCCTGAGTTGAGCGCTAACCGATTTGTCTGCCAACAGTTATCCGGAACCATTCGATTGTGTGCTCGTCCCGAGGTCGGAAGAGAAGGCGCGGTTAGTGCAGAACGCTGCTGTAGAGTGTACGGTGTAAAGGATGTGAAGTTTCTCGCCGAGTAGGATATTTTTCTCTGCCGCTGTGGTTCTTGAACGAGCTTGTCATAAACATAACGAAATGAAGATCACCATTGCTGTCTTGCCAGTGTTTTACATCCATTTCAGTTGGATGGGTTATCTTAGTTTCTCCCAGAGTAGCTGTACTGTATTACAAACGACAGGCTCACATATGAATGCCTACTACTCTCCTTTTCGCAATGGCCTAGAAATGTCGTGCACGTTATTCTACTTGTGGGTGTCCCGGATCGGAGGCTTCACCTCGATACTTAGGTGGTGAAAGCAGAGGTCCTCGTGAAAGTATGAGACACCAAATGCTGATATGCCTCTTGGAATATTAACTGACAACGTAATACGCGAGTCCAAGCAACTATTAAAATACAGCAAATCGCCTCAAAGTTCTTGCTCGAAGGCGTCCTCCCAACTTGGCATAGGTGCTTCTTCGTCACTGCCATCATACAACTCGCCTTCTGCGTCAATGTCGCCATCCTCCACTTCCCCAGGCAGTTTCTTCTTCGTCACAGGAGGAGCGCTGGGTTCTAGCGCGACCGTGCCTCCTTCCTCAATGACCACCAATTGCGTTGGGCCCTCTCCATCACTCTTGTCATCCTTGTCGTCTATTCGGTATAATTCTGCCTCGTCCTTGTCATCGTCTATACCCATCTTAGCCGCAAGTGAGGGTGGTCCTCCGCTCTCGACGAATAGGCTCTTCAGGGCGTCGTAGTTTATCCTCTTGCTGTATTTAGGGTTCTTCTTCAACAGGTTCTTCACCGATTCAGCAGCTGTTGACCCATGGGGAGTTGCGGCGTCTCGAGGCTTGTTAGCGTTCGTTTTCCGTCTCTGTTTAAGCAGAAATTAGTCAGTAAACAATGATAAATAATTATCCGGAAAAGGCAGAAAAGAATTGCCCGGAGCTGGGAACGAACCTTGCGACTCTTGGTTGTGGTCCCTGATTCTGCTTGGTCTCCTTTGGCTGTGCAACAATCCATTCAGCAAAACGGACAGAGGGAAGCGCGGCGAAATCTGGAGGCCAGATTCTGCACTAGCGTTACTCACCTGCAAGCGCCTCCAGGTAGTCCCGATTTAGTTCGACCCAAACTCGTTCTTTGATTTTTATTTCTTCTTCAGATAGAAGGAACCTGTCGAGTTCGTCTTCGTCAAGTCCTAATAGCTCATCTTCGACCGTTATTTGAGCCAGTCGCCGCTGATCAGCTTCGTCGAGGGCTGAACTAAGCATGGCTCCTTGAGTATTTTGAAGATAGGCGGAGACTTCTTCAGCGAGTGCATTCGATACGGTTTCATCTACAGCAGTTGTTGGTGGTGATACAAGGTAGGATGCTGTCGGGCCTTCAAAGGATGATGATGGTACGAGGGTGTTTGAAGGTGCAGGTGCAAATTCTTGAGAAGGTTGTGGAAAGGAAGTTGGTGGATGGGTGTTCAGTAAAGTGGGATCGATATTGAAGTTTGTGTCCTCTGGCTCAGGAAGGAATAGCGGGACTTGACTAAATGTTCCCTCGAATATGCCTTGACTGAATATCGCCGGATCAATCCTAGGTTGCAATGGAGATACTTCCTGGTGAGTTGGATGTGCGTCGTCTGGTGGAGTTTCATCATCGCTGTCTTCTCCTTTTCGTCTTTTCCGTTTCTTGCTTTCCTTCTGTGTTTGTGCAGGGTCCCAAACGACCTCCTTATAAGTCGCTTGTCCCTCTGCGGCCAACCGTTCCGCTTCTTCTTTCTCCTTGCCTTTCGTATACGCAGGAGGGTCCATCTCTTCTTCGAGCCACACGTTTCGGAAGTCTGCAAGTGTAAGGCTTCCGCTGGGTGTATTCTTGAACTCGTCCAGGCGTTTTTTGAGTGTGGTATCAGCGATCTTGACCACTTGCACGATTTCCTCGATTGATCTTCGGAAATTGTTCATTCGTGCAGCCAGAAGTAGCGCAGCCCCACATATACCGGCCGGACGCCGACCGCGGGTCATCCAATCTCTATCGAATCGCTGGACCAGGCGAACGGCATCTGTGGCAACCTTATGTGTCTCATCACCGAATTCCAGAAGAGCGGCGAAGCGTGATATATAATGTGAAGGGTCAACCAGGGGCAGTCGTAGATTGAGGGTTTGCACGAGTTGCAGATAAGTATGCCCAAGCTCAAACACGTTGACCTAGATAGAAGACGCGTGTTAGTCATGAGGTATGAAGCTTAGATCGATTGAACATACCTGTAGCAGATCAGAGAAGTCGATAAGCATGTAGTTTCGTGTTTCTTTCTGCCTGCACGCAACATAAAGGCAGACTGCTACTACATTCAAGCTCTTCCGACCTTTGGTGAATTTGTGTTCGACCGCGAGTGTGTACATCCGCGTCGCAGCCAAGCAAACAACTTCAGATAGGCGGAGGACGTTTGCTATGCTCTGAATCTTCTTGCTAGCTAGATAGACGAATGAGATTTTTGACAGGGTATAATCGACTCGGAGGAACGTACCGTTCGCGATGGTCTGCTCTCGGGACTCATTGTTTCCACGATTTCCATATGGGCCGCTCATCCTAGCATGTGCTAAACAGAGAAATATGAGAATATATGCGGGAGAAAGAGCTGGAATACCCACTTGCTCCTTGCCCAACGAAAGACCCCTGAACCATCGCTGCACCAGTCGAAGTTTCGCCGAATGTTACATCGTTGACAATAGCATTTTCTTCAATCACATTTCCGCAGGATGTGCAGAATCCGCTGCCTGTTGTTGCATCGTATTCGATAACAGCCCCTCCGCACTCGTTACATGTAGGCTGTTGGAAAGAACAGTGAGAAGGAATGCTGTGGTGAGGCGGAGAGAAGGTTTACCATGTTGACTCTTGAGATTTAGCTTGTAATGAAAGTATGCACAGGGTATTGAGAAAATGTGGAATGATATAAAGATAGTCACAAAAAAGCAAAGAAATCTCAGAGTCTGGTCGAAAGCATGGAAGAACGGGAGGAAACTCGGATGTCACACTGAGTCACACGCATCTTATCTGCGTCTCCCTTTGCCGCTCACCGCCATGACAGCACTGTCGAGCTTTCTCATATCCTCGCTGTTTGTGGCGACTGCCTACGCCCACAATCATGGAGACGGTATGATTGAAGGTGATACCGCAATGGATATGGCTTCGGGAACGATGACAGCATTTCTTCACTTGTTTCCCGGTGACACGCTCTGGATTGATGGATGGGTACCTGGAAAGAGCAGTACACTCTGGGGCGCCTGTGTTGCTCTCATTTTACTTGGAATAGGAGAGAGATGGGTAGCCGCAGCTAGAGCCGGCGTGGAGAGGTCGATTGCATTCGAAAAGTCGGTATTCACCCATGCACATTGATCACAAATGTTCCGCAGTCTCATCTTTCCCATTCCTAGCAACGAGAAAACTTGCAAAGACTATGGCATTCTGGAACAAACTGTTCTCTTCCGGGGAGCTGCGCCGTTCTTACTGAGCCATGCTTGGGCTCGTGGCTCTCTTCAAATGATTCAGGCCACCCTGGGATTCCTTTTCATGTTGGCCGTCATGTATGTCATCATAAGACTGTACTATGTCGCCACAGTGCATGCTAACGGATTCCGACAGGACTTACCAAGTTGGATTTATTTTATCTCTTGTTTTAGGCCTCGGGATCGGGGAGATGCTTTATGGTAGATTCACCGATGCTGCATATGTTTCTCTCGATAAAGCCGCTGGTCGAGTTTCTTCATGAGCAGAAGCTATGATTAACATTTGTAACATATTGAATACAACAGACTTTGTTGATTATCCTATAAAGCGAGCCTCAATGGATGCAGGTTGTCATGAGCAAACGTGGCTAATTCACGGGATGAAGAACTCTATTTCTATGCAATAGTCTGTATCATGCCTCTTCGTCACTCTCTGTGTCGTACCCGTCATCATCTCCAACATTCTCGGTAGAAGCTCTGGCTTTGCCTTTCCCATTGCCGTTGCTCGTGAGCTCAACGATGAGCTGAGCACCTCCTCTCAAAGCCTCGACCTCTCCCACCTTGACACCCTGTTCCCATTGAATCTCTTTCCTGGGGTATCCAAGAGCCAACTGGAACCCCCACCAGTTGGACGTACTGGCCTTGAGCTGCTTCTCGACACATGCGACCAAACTCGCTTCGTCGTTCACTTCTTCGTATGAACGAGATGGCGAAATCTGAGGGTCGTCAGCCGGAGTAAGGTGTTCAGGCACGAGATAACCATCGACAAAGAGGTAGAGGGATGTCAAAGTTTGCTGAGCTCCGTCAAAGGTCTTCATAACTCGGCGGCCATCAGGAAGGCGAATAGCCACACGGACACCACTTCCTGGCTTCCCTTCAGTAAGGAGAGCTGATTTTCTCCTAATCCATCTCCTCCACTCCACTCTCTCTTCAGCTTTCTTCTTCTGCACTTCAAGCTCTGCTAGCCTCCTTTCTTCAGCTTCTTCTTCTAGACGTGCTTTCTCCCTGGAACGCCTTTCCTGAGCCATCTTCTCCTCGATCCTTTCTTTATCTTTTCGAGCCGCTTCGGCAAATGCTCGGTCCTGCTCATCACGCAGAAGCCTATCACGTTCTCTCTCGCGTTGGCCAGCCCTGACGCGTTCAAGGAATGGCGTGACGCGTGGCAGAAGTTGGGTTGTGAGATGATTGGAGAGGGAGGACGCTGAGGTTGGTCCCGAAGCAGACGGAGAGCCCTGGTGTCGTGAAAGAACGCTAAGGACTGGTGACGAATCCGATGAGCGGGAGCTGGAGCCACCGCTGCTACGGCGTGGCTGGGGAGCAACGAATGCCACAAATGGGTATGTTGTCGCCTGTAGTTTCTCGGCGGCTTAAATTGTAAATGAATAAATGGTTGGGAAGGCGGGTGGGGGAACCTACCACTCCAAGCTTCCCTTTCCCTAACATCACCACCCCAAACGAGAATGTCATTGGTTTGTAGGATATCGACCAGTTCGGAATCAGTCAGAGTAGACCTTAACAAGGCATTAAACGCGTAAATGTAAAGTGAAACAGCTTGGCTGACCTTTTGAACTCTGGCACGTCATCATGCTCCTCGCTGACAAGAACGATGCATCCAATCTTGAGCTCTTTTTGGCAGGTCCTCAGGAACTGCTCATACGTTCCAAGCGTGAAATCGGGGAGATACTTCTGTCCCTCTGAAAGACCCCGGGACCGAGACGTAAGAGTTGAAGGACCTGCGGACTCTGTCGCAGTGCTCGTGCCTACCCCAGCAGGCGTGGCTCTTCCGATGCAGACGGCGCCTGTCTCCTCCTCGAGTTCCCTGACCCACCTGTCAGGTCCTCCTCTTGAAGCCGGAGGGCGACTTCGGGGAAGAGTCCGGTAGAAGGAAAGTGCAGAAAAGTTTAGCTGGGGGACAGGTATTCGGAGAATGCCAAATACAAAGCGAATGATGTGTGAAAGAATGTGAATCGGGAATGCAATGACTGAAATTATCGGTCGAGCGTATTGAAAGACGTAGCCAAATATAGACGGTTGCTGCTGCTGCTGAGGTCGGTGCCGTCCTATAGGTCTAGGAGGATAGGAGGCGGTAGAGTCATTGATTTCTAATGGCTGGACTGTGGTTGGCCGGGATGGAGGCTTTGGCGGTGGAGGCGCCCCAGAATCGAAGACTAACTCGACAGCTTTTTGCACATCCCATCCTACAGATTCAAGAACGCTTATAGCAACGTCTTCATCGGCAGCTTTGGTGAGCTGCTGGAATTGCGCGAGAGCGGACTGTTGGCGGGTATCGAGGTGGCTCATGGTCCGGAGTAAGGTTGAGAAAGGAAATAAATATCGTTGCGCCTCCGGCTACCTTTTTGGATTCACGGTCAACCGCCATGGTCTTCCTCCTTTGCACACGGAGAGCTCACACAGTCGCCGCCACCACTGCACGTAGAGTCGGATCTCGCGGTCTACATGCTTCAGCCTCGAGGCTCAATGCTGAAGTCTTTGATCCTAAAAGCATAGAACGAGCGGAGGACGAAGTCGATGTCTGTATTGTCGGTGGAGGGCCTGCGGGTATCAGCGCCGCCATTCGACTCAAGCAACTAGAACGTGAACGCGGCAATGAAATACGTGTCGTCGTACTCGAAAAAGGCCCTGAGGCTGGTGCACATATTTTATCTGGTGCAGTCATTGAGCCCCGCGCTCTCAACGAGCTCCTTCCGGAATGGCAATCCATGGAAGACCACCCCCTCACACAGCCCGCAACGTCTTCCAGCATGGTTATGCTGACGGAAAAGCATTCAATACCCATGCCACATCCACCACAAATGTCTAACAAGGGCAACTACATTGTCTCCCTATCCGCCTTCACCCGGTGGTTAGCCGGGATAGCGGAGAACGAGTACGGGGTCGAAATCTACCCCGGTTTCGCAGGAGCTCAGCTTCTTCTCTCTGATACACCCGACTCAGTTGATGCGTGGGGCAACAAAGTTAAGAGCGTGCGGGGTGTCATCACCAATGAAGTTGGCCTCACCAAAGGATTCATTCCGAAGTCCAGCTTTGAGCCTGGCATGGCTTTCAGATCAAAAGTGACTTTACTAGCAGAAGGCGCACATGGATCCCTCACGAAGCTCGCACTTGCAAGATATCAACTACGAAAGGAGGCTCAACCTCAAACTTATGGTATCGGGTTGAAGGAGGTTTGGCGTGTCGATCCGGAGAAGTACCAGCCAGGAAAGGTCGTTCATACCATGGGCTGGCCTCTCGACATGCATACCTACGGAGGCGGTTGGGAGTACCACATGGCTGACGGTCTCGTCTCTCTCGGTATTGTCATTGGCCTGGATTACAGTAATCCCTACCTCTCGCCCTATCGAGAGTTGCAGGTCAGTCTTCCAAAATTTCTCCCTCGATACCTCCCTGACGTCATTATCCTCAGCGTATGAAACATCACCCGCATTACAGGAACTTGCTTGCTGGAGGGGAAAGGCTCGGATACGGTGCTCGCGTCCTGAATGAGGGCGGATACCAATCGATACCAAGACTCGATTTCCCTGGAGGAGCCCTCATTGGATGTTCGGCTGGTTTCGTCAACATTGCCAAGATCAAGGGCACCCACAACGCAATGAAGAGCGGCATGGTCGCTGCAGAAGCTGCTTACGACGCAGTTCAGGCTTTGAACAGCCAGGGCGCAGAAGCAGAGTCGTCTCAAGCCGCGGATATGACCAAGTATGACTCTGCACTCCGGGATTCCTGGGTTGCGTCAGACTTGTACGAGGTCAGGAACTTGAGGCCTTCTTTCAATACTGGGCTAGGGATATGGGGTGGTATTGCCTACTCTGGTGTCGACTCTCTCTTTCTCAAAGGTCGGGTACCGTGGACCTTTAAACACGCACCCGCTGCAGAGATGGCAAAATATGTCAAGGTATGAATGTTCGTCGGCTCTTATAAGTCCTCGCTAATGTTCTTTATAGCAGGGCAAATCCTTGGATGCTGCACACACCGGAACCTCATCTCAACACAAGCCAATTGAATATCCTGCTTTCGAAGCGCCCCTCTCAACCGACCTTATGACGTCAGTTGCTTTGACTGGAACCAACCATGCCGAAGATCAACCGATCCACCTTCGCGTCGTCGAAACCAGGGAATTTTCAAGGGAGCTGGATGCCGGGGAGATTGAGAAGGCTGAAACGGGCACTGTCTTGCAGACAGAGCATGGTGTTGTTGACAGAAAGGCCGCCCGCAGAAAGCACGTACAGAAGAACATCGAGGAATATGCTGGTCTACTTGGGCGAGCATGCCCAGCAGGTGTATATGAGTATGTCACCGCAGAGGTGAGCATTCTGTCATGACCGTTTCCACACTCTAGTTTAACAAGCATACTAGGAGGGTGATGCGGCTGCTCAAGAGGAGGGATGGAATGGTAAGAAGCTTGTCATCAACTCACAGGTAAGAGCGTCTTTGTATATCATCCTTTTGTAAACAGTTCTAAATACCCGTTAGAATTGTATCCACTGCAAGTTATGCGACGTCAAAGTGCCAACCCAAGATATCACCTGGACTGTTCCAGAAGGTGGTGGAGGACCCAAGTATAGTGAGTTTTCTCATCGTGCACACATTTGCTCGTGCTCAATAATCTCTAGGCTTGACATAAACAGGGTTTGAACATTAGCATAATTGGTTTACATGTATACCTACCTGTACTTTGATTGATATAATTCCCCAACCTGTAGATGTTGCACTTGGGAGTTTTTATTCCCGCTACCCCTATAAAATTGAGGGTATTCAGGATGGCAAGATATTGGAACCAGACTGGGTAAAATCTGGATATCAGATTCTGTGAGGTTGATTGCAACCACTGGACTGGATGAACTAGTCTGATGGCCAAAGAAGTGGTAAAGATATTCTTTTCAGATGCTTTATATAGATTTCATATGAATTTCACACACATGTGAGACAAATCTAGAAACTTTTGTGAATGTTTCTGCTAAGAAAATGTTTGAAAAAGATTAATTAATAATACTATATAAAATCCTTTTTATTGCAGTTTTTGTAAATAATGACACTCTGGAAATAACATGTTTTGATTGAGATATTAGATGGAGCATGACACTGTGAGAATATCCTTGGAAGGTCAGCCGAGGCCGCTCATTGTCAAAGGTGACCGTGATGCCAACAACTTGCTTACCTCCCAGGAGTCCCAGCTCATCAAAAAGCATATTGGAAAACGGTCATACTTCTGGAGATGAACGAGGTGGGTAACTCCTTGAGATCCACCTGTGATATATGTGACAAGAACCATCCATCTACAATAAGGGAAAGGGGATCCTCTTTGTTCTTGACATTCAGCCCCTGTTGCTGCCAGCAAAGGAAGGGGAGAAATGACGCAAGAATGCGAAAGCACCCAAAGTTACAAAGCCAATCTATGTACACAAAGATTCCACAATCCTGGAATTCATGCCACAGGTGCAAGCAGCACTCAACTGGGAAGGCCTACTGCGAACAATCACTCCAACACCTGACTATATGCTGGTTAACTGTAATGCTGTCATCAAGTACACTCTGGTACGCAGCTTCTTCAAGGGCATAGACATTAATGGTTGGACCAGCTTTGAGCAATTATTGGAAGAAGCAGTGAAGAAAGGCAATCTGAAGGTCAGGATTTCCATTGAGGAGTTAAAACAAGTACACCACCTATCCTATTGATCCAATATCTACTCAAATAAACCAAACAAACCCTCAGCAGAGGAGGTAGAACAGGCCAAGCTGATTGATGTCCTTTGAATCCAATACCGATGTGAGGACTGCCATTGCCCCTTTGATATCTGTTGGATTGCAGGATCATTTGCCTATGTTCATCTCACCCATCAACATCTTTAGACCTGGGCAGCGGCAATTGTAGGTCCTACATCTCTATAGCACATTTATCTCACAGTTTTGGTGAAGGTGGATCAACCAACACAGTTATAACAGAGAAACCACCAAACACCAAGATGTTCGACCCAGACTATCAAGACACAACTGACTCTCAGCTTCTAGCTCACCATGCACGCTCTAACACTACCACACATCCTGCTCTATGTAACTGTTGTTGTAAACCTTACTGGCCTTGCTGCTCATTCCACTCTATTGCGTCAAGATTCTCCCCTTGCCTCAATTACAAACACATTGCTTTCAAACCAGCCCTGTGCTCAAAATGGCCCTAGAATGGCAACTGGAAACTTTTGCTTGACCTTTGGTCTTAGTGACGACATCTATTTCAAGCTCAACGCTGTCAAGATCACTGGACCTTATGCATTGAAGCACATTCAAGACCCAGAGCTTTGTGAGCAAGCAGGACTCTCACTCAGTAAATTGGCGGACCTTTGAAAAGCTCAGGAACATTGGAAAAGTGGGAAATTAGCTCCTGAACACTTTGGTAATAATGATAATTGACTTGTCTATGTGTAGTACACTGTGTATTCATACATAATACTCTGAATGTGAGAAGAAACCAGATGCCATCTTGAGTGTAATGATCTCACATGCTTGATAGAGCTCATAGTAGGGGGCAGTGGAGTGGTAAAAGGTGATTCCGAGTTCCTGCCTACAAAGATGAGATTTGATAGCTGAGAATGCCTGCTTGATAGGGTTGAAATCTAGTGAGTATGGTGGCAAATACTCAATGTGACATCCTACATACATAGACTATGATCAGAGTTTGATTTGCCTGCTGTCAGCAATAAATGTACATACCAAACTCTGAAACTAAATTATTGATCTCAGGCCCATGATGTATGCATGCATTGTCCATGATCAACATGCTCCTTGGCCCAGGGAAAGGTATTGTATATAGAAGCTACAAGGCTAAGCCAATAAGATAAAAGAGAAAATGGATATTAAACACTTCTAACCATACTATCACAGAGGAATTTATAGAAGGTCTTCCTCTGGAAAGAGCCTTCCACGACACGAGATCTAATTATGCCATCATTAATCAAAAGTGCAGCAACCAGAGAAAAACAGTGTTTGTGAACAAAAGGTTGATGGACCTCGACACGTCCACCTTTATCTGAACAACCCCAGAGTTGGGCATAGGTACAATCATTCTTTGATGCCTCATCAATGGATCAATGGAGAGAAGATATGATGCAGGGTACTTTGCAATCCTTTGAATGAAATTAGCTTGCTTGAGAGGATCTCATTTGACAGCCATCTTCTGAATGTGCTTGATGCTGAGGCAAGCACGTTTGAACTCTTGGCGGATGGTGGCAAGTGAGACTGGGAGGTTGCAGTAAAGGTCTAGGTACTGGCAATATTCATTGAGGAAAAGTGTTGAATTATATTGAGCAAGCACCAGAAGATATACTACATTTGCATTTGCAAGACGTCATGGTCGACCCACTGGATAGCAGGCACTAGAGCCACAGAGCCAGTCAGGCACTCTTGCCAAGCAACATGGAAGAGGCTTCAACATGAGAAGCCAACAAGCTCAGAGATCTCTTGAGCTGTTTTGAGGCCACAAGCCTTGAGGCTGAGGGCGATCTTCTTGACGTTTTCACTGATGCGATGGGAGTTGACTATGTTTGAGAAGGGAAAAAAGTTCTTCATACTTTATTTCATTTCTACCACAAAGATATCTATGGTGAAAGTCCCTTCAGAGGGCGTATTACACAGATGACATAATGATGTCACACTATCTCCGGACAAGACATTTATTTCCAGAGTGGTATTATTTACAAAAACTTGAAAACTGTAATAAATCTGATACAAATATTTGAATATTTTTGCTATATGTTTTTCACAGATTTTGATCAGATCAAGAAGCTATTCTAAATTAGTGAACTACTAACTCCTATGGTGCTTTCAGGGTTTCACACATCTTGAACAGTCATAATTTGTCACAGCTGGCAGAGGAGAAGCAATGTAAGCAAGAATAAGCACACACACAAGCTTTAGACTGCAAAGGGCCACACACAGCCAAACTAGCTCCAACAAGCTGAATCATGTAAGTGCCAAACCTCTGCAGGCTTGTTCCAATTTGGCACCTTCATTAGATCAACCACTTCAAGGCCCGACAGCTGGATTCCAAGAGGTGAGGAAGTGAAGGCAAGTTGCTTACAAAGGCAACCCCACTTTGTGTGCTGGCCCCTGTAGAGGTAGAACAATAGTAGAAATATATTTGGATAACACCTGTTGAGCCTTGAAAATTTATTTAGAGTGAGCTGCTGCTGTGAATGGCAAGCAAATTGATGAACAAGGAATCAGTATGCCTGAGCTGAGTTTGCCTCTCCATAGTGAACCAGGTCCTGTATCATTCAAATTAACAGTGCATTTGCAATTCTAAGTGTATCGACATGCTTGTTGAATCCTCTTTTAATAACTTTCCTCTTGTGAACAGCAGCAAAGATGGAGCAATTAGGGTCTTTCAAAGTTCCATCATTTAATTGCACTAACCAGATCTTCTCAAGTACTTGTGATCATAGCAAGCTGACTCCCAGTACTGGGCCAAGTGCCAGAAAGGATGTTCTTGACTTGATTGCTAACACCTGCTATACACACTCAATAGTATGTTACCACATGCTTTTGAACACTCAATTATAATACTAACAAGATCATTTTCTTACTTTTATTAATAATTAGTCTGGTGCAGTTGTTCCCAGTGGTAAAGTATATAGCATAGGTTTGGAATTGGTGAATATGGTATGGCCTTTCTATCTGTCTGTAAGCATGATTATTTAGCCTTTACACAAAATGTTAGTACTCCAACCAGTTATGGTTATGACCCAGAAGCTACTTTGCATCAGTTAACCAATGAAGCTCTGCCCTTGACAAACTCTCCAGTAGGCCCACCAGCAGGCAGTATTATTAATGTCCCTGGCCTGAGATTGATTATGTGCTCATAAAATCCTAGCCAACTGGTACTATGCCTGGTGTAAGCAATGGCTAGATCTATGTTATACATAAGATCGAGGCATTGCTCATGCTTAATCCAACTCAAACTCATCCATTATTGGAATGTAAGACAGAGCTGTTTGATTGTCTGACATCTGAATTTCACACCAAATTTGTATTTGTAACAGCTATAACAAATGAACTTACCCAAGATAGGTGCATGCAAATAGTAAGTTATAATCTTTCAAAAGTTTTAATATATTGAGGACTTCTACAGAACGAGTAGTAACATCATTGCTTCTAATTTGTAATAAATAAGGTAGCACACATTATATGGCACACTACAAGTTTGGACACAATTCTGGGTCACAAGACCTGCTGGCCGAGCTGAACAAGCTTGTTATACCCCACTTGATGAGTCACATCTCAAACTTTTCATTTAAAACTTCATGGCAGTAAAGTACAACAGCTTCAAGTTTAATAATTTAAGTCATTTGTCTAAAAAGCCTGATCACAACAATACAATGGTAAGATGGTATACTTTTTTTGTTGACCTACAGTTGACTTTCATGATAGGCTTGGTATATAATATACTAGTTCTCATTGAATACAGCATTTTTTAGCAATGCTGCCATTTATCTCCCTCTACACGGCTGGTCGGATGACTGCAGCTGGTCTGATGTCTTGGTGCCAGGAGTGCGTCTCCTGACTGAATAGGATTTTCTCAGGTTTCGCGCAACCTCAGATAAACCTCTAGCAACGACGACTACCCTCCATCTTACACCAGTCAGGGGACAAACTCATATTTTTAATGCTTATGTCACTTCATATTCCCCCTTTTGGTGAGGCGCAAATAAAAATCCTCCCCTTTTTGTCGTCATTTCCTGTTCATATTTAGGCACTTTTGAGGCTATAAAATGAAGTTTTATTGATTTGAATATCTTTATCTTAATACTAGCATGGTGTAGTAATGTATAGGAATTAGCTAGCTTGTAGAATAAATCTAATTCATTGAAGGACCTGGGCCTGCCCCGACAGCCTGGGTGCTGCTGAAAGACCCGAGACCGGCGAATGAACGTCGATGCGCAGATGAGCTCACGGCTGCTGGGAATGCTTGAGAAAGAGGGGTTCTAGCAGGCTGTGCCCCGTGGTTGTGGTTGGCACTGAAAGTGGTGCTTTGAGGAGGAGTAGAGGTTGACAGCTGGCTCGGGGCGCCAATGAAACGATGGTCGTCAAGTTGAACAAGATTGTTGAGATATCTGAAGGCGGCGTCACGCGTTGTCTGAGATACAGATATAGAGACAAGAGATAAACCTTCCCCACTCTGAGGCCTTCAGATCTGGACCGCGCTCCTGCACCAACTCTGCAAACCAATTATCCATCTGGAGCCAGAAGTCCTCTGCTTCCGGCATGTGTCCAGTCTTTCGAGTCTTCTCTTGAGTTTTCTTGTGCTTGGGTGGCGGGGGCGTAGTGGTTTCATCATCATCGTCATCATCATCATCGTTGTGGTTCTCAGGTTCATTTGCTGCTGGAGGGTGATAGAAGGTGAAATAACGCTAGAAAAGGATCCGCGCTAAGACATTGTGTTCAAGAGAAGCCAGCAGGACTCACCATGAGCGCATTGTGATATTTGTAGGCGGGGTCGGCCATTTTTGATATCTTGTTAGGTCCGCTTCGAATGTTGACATTCCCGGCAGTATATGTGAACTTGTCGAGTGACATAAACTTTGCAGGCTTGATGCTTTTTTGTAGCTACACCAAAAGTTGATGAGTACATCTGCTGAGCTTGGTGGGAGGAGAAAGGCCTTACGTCTCGTTGCAAGCGGCTTCGCACACTGGTTGCAATTGTTTTCGTAACTTGGAGCAACTGAGCCTCTCGTGCTGGGTTGCCAAAAATGTTCTCCATATCAAGGTTTCCCTTCTCCGCCCGCAGAACATCCTGCAATCACTGTTGAACAATGGTACAGTCCATAAGAGCAGTCATGGCTTACCATTACATCGACGTATACAAGCTTGAAGTTGGTTCGAGTAGGCTCGTAAAGGAGATCCGCACAGACCGCTCGAACATTTGTCTATGTCACGGTTGACATGTAAGTGATCGTGCATCACCGAAAGTTTAGGGAAACAAACGTACCCGTTGATCTGTTGAGACTGTAAAACTAGCCTCCATGCGTTTATTAATTTCAGTGAGAACTGCTGCAACTGAAGTCCCTTCTCCTGATGACTGGCTGGCCAATAACATCTGTCCCTGTTTGACCTCGCTGATTTGGGCCAATAACAATAGGGACACGTAGACCTGTGCTCGGGACATGTTCGAATCAGGATCGGAGCATGCCTAGAAAATTGTGAGCAATATGCTAGAAGGATAGCCAACAGCAGGATACCTCGTTTAGCAGATGGGGATTGTTCCTTTCTTCGTTGTTGAGGCGACAGTCCTTAGCGAGCCCATCGACCACTTCAGGGGGAACGACGAGGGAAGATCGGGGTTGTTGGGGTGCTTCTGAGCCTCGTGTGTGCTGAGGATTGGTATGATTGGTGGCTGATGGGGAAGTCTGAGCACTGGCGTATGAGTGGGGGGTATGAGGTCTGAGATGACGAAGACCTTGGCCAGGCGGTGGCAGACCGGGACTATCGCACTGACGAGGCGGTGGTAGATATTGCTGTTGATAGCTTGAGGGAGACTCCCAAGGTCTTGAAGGAGTGGCTGGTGGAAGAGCGAAAGAAAATTGGTGAGTGCCGGTCTCCCCAAACGACGCCATGATGCAGGCGGATTTGCAGCTCGATTCACCTCGTTTTATACCTCTATGAAGCCCGAAATCTCGTGAGCTGTCGCGTCGCGTTCTGTTGATTGAGAATAAACCGCCGATTGGTCAAAACCATCGTCAACATTGGGGAGGATGGTGAGGATAAAAGGTGAAGCCTTGCACCGTATCTGTTTTGTTGTGTTTGGCATCTCCCACTCAGAAATGGCAGAGTTCCCCGCATCGCCACCAAGTTCGTCGCACACTCATGCAAGCTCAATACCAGCAACCATTCTGCTTCGTCGAGTCCTGTGAGCGCAACGAGGAATTGTTCCACTGCAATATTCTAACTATAAGCATCCAGAGAGCCTCAAGATGACAGTTCCCCAACATTGCGGCGAGGAGGAGCTAACCAGTCACGAGCATTGACACGCAGGTCTGTCGTTCTGACCCCTTCATGGCCGCCGATGTATTAATTGGGTGGACAGCTTGTATGCTCCTCTTGGAGTGCTTGACTCACAGACCACTGACACTCAATGGTATGATGGGCTCACTTCAGCATCGCGTGCGTTTGTTCAGTCTGTTGCGTGATACAGCAAACTGATCTGCAGCTTTTGTGCAGCCATCTCATCCTCTCCTCTGCCCTCTTCGCCTCGTTCTCGGGAAGGCTGGCCTGGGTATAACTACCACAGTATTGGCATTGACAGCTCTGTTGCGTCACCGCTTCCAGTGCTTCAAGAAGAAAGCCAAGTGGATCCGTCTTTGGACGCTTCACCTCAGACTCCTCGTCCTGCGCGTCGTTCCTCAAGAATTCCTTTTCTACCTCCAACACCTTTGCCAACCCCCATCAAAACATTAGGTGTGGCAAGTTCCTACAGCATAACATAGCTTTGGATGAGCCCTGGTATCTCGATTTAGTCTAAAGTTGTAAGATGTAGCCAGGTCTAAAAAAGGATTCCGGACTAACGCTAGCCAGGTCTGGCTGGAGAATATTTTTTTATGCTGTAGAGCTGCGACATGTAGAGAAGTCATGGGCAAGTCATGTGATTAATTTCCCACGGTCATGTGACTTTTAGTACATTTATCATGATGTTTGAACATATATTAGGTCATGTGACTGCAAAAGATAAGATAAGATCTAAGATAAGATAAGATAAGGCATAGATTAGATAACATTGAAGATAATATCTATCCTATCTGCTTGAGAGGACTTTACAGATCTATCTCTGTCTGATTGGACTTAGAGATCATTGCCATCACAAGATGTTAGTACATGTTTGCACTTGCTCAAACTTGTTTCTGTCATTGCTCTCTCACTACAACATGTTTATGGGGGGGTCCTATCTATTTTTATATTTGAAATAATTTGAGGCCACATGAAATAGAGAACAACATTGAACAATGGAGAAATTGGCCTTTGATGAAACACCATCACTAGATCACTTCTCCATATGGAAATATGTAAACTTTATGCTAACATTTATTTTTGCATTTCTGAGCTAATTGAAACAACAAGTAAAATTACTATATATAGCAAAATATTATTTGTTTGTTGCTATCTATAAATGGCAATAAAATCTATATATAGTAATATTTAAATTGCCAAATTTGGGCATATCTCCTTATAGTAATAAAATTATTACTATATTTAGATAGTTTATCAAGCTCATACTTACTAGAAATTCAAAGTAGTGGATGCAGCCAGGCCTGGCTGGTGTTAGTGCAAAATTCTTTTTTAGACCTGGCTACAGCCATAGCGTTAGGATACATCGAGGTACCCGTGGTGCTTTGGATTGGCTGATTGCGTGAACAGGTCTTCATGAAAACAGCATCGCAAATTGGGAGCATCTATATCACCTTCGTGGAGCATTAGGCCACCTTAAGGAGCTCTACTTTCAGGCTGAAGAGGATAAGGATGAATGGAAAGAGGAAGCTACAGGTCTGAACGTGCAAGTTCAGCTTCTGGAGGCAGAGGTTCAGGAGCTTCAGAGAACTCTTATTGGATTGCATGCCTGCCTTGATGCACATAATATTCCTGTACCAGAACTTTAATTATTATACAGAGAAGTAATTGTCGAACAATACATTAAAATGAGTGCTTTCTATGTACTAGGACGTTGAGGTGCAATGCTTCGAGACATGATACGTGGCCGGGGTAATGGTCCAGTATTCTGGAGGGCAGAGACTCGAGGATGAGTAGCTTGTTTTGAGCCAGATCCACGGGACTGAACCAACGTGGATCCAGCGGGTTTCTGTGCATCATGTTCTTGCTGAGTGGAGAGGTAGAGGATCTCAGTATCATGGTGTGTGAGGTCTTTACTGGGTTCACAGAATCGGAGAATCATAAAGGAGTTCCGCATTTGCCCAACATTGAGGATGAGGTCACTGGCGTTTACATGTTTGGTGGCTGGGACGACTTGGGCAGTACGCTCTCGCTCTTGATAGACGTGTTTGACACCTGTGTTAGTGCACCAATTTGAGTGACAGTTGTGTTGAACGTTGACGGCACACTGAAGCGCATGCCATCCCAGGGCAATATGAGTATTGCTGGTAGAAATTGCCTGCACACAAGGCATTTGATACGCTGATGTCGACTCCTTGAGAACATTGTACCGCTGTAGCAGAATGACTGAAGGTTTCTGCATCAAAGAAGCTGCAGAGCCTGCGTGGACTAGAATCTCAGAGATACGTCCCACACGGAGGCTCTGGTGTTCTGTGGTGTCCTCGATGTAAAGGACAAAGCCATTGACCTTGCAGGTGTCTCCGTTGCTGAGCACAAGGGCTTTTCCAGTGGTAAAACTGCCACGCTGTTTGGCTTCAGACGACAGGAGTGGTGTGGTCGGTGTCATTGAATGTGTTGCTGTCTTTGCAAAGGCTACGCTAGCTTCTCCGCTGCTCGTGAATCTACCTAGATAATATTAGACATGCAATAAGAATCATGGATGATATACATAGTACGTACCAGCATTAGACTGGCTCTCGTTGTGATCATCAAGGCCAAGATAATGTGTGATGATTGACCGTTCATGAAGGAGTTGAGAGACCGCGGTGCCAATGCTCTTCTAGTTGACAGCAGAGGAAAACGAAGCAGGGGGCATGGGCAGTAGCAAACTCGATGCAGTGTTCCAATGTGACGGAAGGAAAAGACCGTTACTGGCCAAATGTTGCACTCGATTGCCCTGTGCAAACGCGAGAGCGATATCTTTCGATGGTGCATGACGGTTGGAATGGCAACTCTTTGTCCGAATGACCGCATTGAAGGATTCAAATGCTTCGGTGGCAAACAGCATGGCTGGGCCAAACCGCCGGATGTGATCGGGGAGGTGGACCAGGATGTGGAACTTGGGCTTATTGAACCATCGGCACAACCAGCGAGCTGTTGATAGGAGAAAATTTTGGATCTCCTTCTCAAGTTCGCCAATGTATTCAGACGGCCAGTAGATGACTGGCTGCCAGATCATTGGCACCAAACGTGACAATGACAGCCAAGTAGCATAGCAGTCGGGGGAGACCAGGTCGTAGATGACGAATGGTGCAACTTGAGCGAGAACACGAAAGTCGCGGCCAGTTAATGAACCTGCGTACTGCACGAGTGTTCGTCCTGACAGTTTGTCAATCCCCAAACCTGAAACGTCGAGAGAATCCAGTCGTGAGATCAGCAGATCCTTCTTGCTCTGATCATTCTTGATCTGATTCTGAATGACGTCCCTCCATAGATACTTGAGGAATCCCAACAAGATAACATGCAGGATTTCGACTGGCGCATCCGAATGTGGATCCAAACCTTCATGTCAGGTTGAGCAATCAAGTAGGAAACCGTTCTCTGCCAAGTGAGCATACCTTTAATGTGCCATACTGGGCTTGTGGTTTTATCAGGGAGATGGTCTACCACAGCAGCGAGAGCTTTCTCCTTGGCTGCTCGAGACCGTTGTTTCTTGTACGAGTTGGCTAAGAGCTCGAGGAAATGCTCTAAGAATGTATCCTTGATCCCATGTGTTGTGCGCTGATTCTTGACACGGGTGGCACTGTTGATCTGCTTGGCATCTGCGAACATTGACTGCAACCTCTCAGTTGTTTCAGCCTTCTTGCGAGGATCTCCGGGCTACATGATACACTACTGTCAGAAAGAGAATTATGTCAACACGTGTAACACAACGAACCTTGATATAACGGGTAATGCGTGCCAACATATCATCAAACTTTTCGATTGCTTTGCGTCGCCCTTTAGCACCCGCTTTTCCTGAGCCAACTGCTTGAGACTCTGGTTCCGCTGGGTCAGAGTCATCGCTGTTATGGCTGACGTCTGACTGGGCATTGTCGGTGCCACTAACGTCGCTCTCGCTAGCCCCTGCAGGCTTCTTGTCCTGTGCTGCTTGCTTTCCCTCAACCTTACACACCCGGCAGAAAAGACGCCCACGAAGTCCAATGTGACATGCAAATTCACTTTGCATTGGGTTATCGCCAAGTAGCGCAAGGATCCACAGCAGAACTAGCACAGGCTCATTATGAACACAGTCCCAGGCCCAAATACCACGCTGTTGAGCGTTTCTGATATACTCAATGAGAACGGGCATATTGAAGTCGTGAAAAGAACCCACTCAAGCTGATCCACCAGACCATCCATCATCTCCAATGGTGGTGCGAGATTGGACGTGCTGAGGAAATGAACATTGTATTCCTTATGAGCCTCCTCCCGAGGCAGACCTGCTGCCGTGAAAAGGAAGCTGTTGTGTTTATTCCACTTCTTTGACAGATTTCCAGAGGTATCATCGCAGTAAAGCCAGAGCGGCAGTGAAAGAACGCGATGTCCTGATGATCGTTTACGCCATTGATTCCCCGTAGCCCAGTCAGTATGAGTCCATGGAAGTGGTTGTTGGGTGGCCTCGTTGAGAAACTCTAGGCTGCATGTTAGTCCTTTCACACATAGATTTTTGCAAGCTCATCCAAAGACGTACCATGAAGATGAGTAATTTCAGGTCCGCCATAGCGGCGTGTATAGTCCTGCTTCAGCTCGGGATAATTCTTGAGAAGACTGCTGGCAGCTATCTCACGGGAATGCTCCGATTGAACCACTTTCCACCCGGAAATCACATCAGTTGCAATAGGCAACATTTCCCAGCATTTGGCATGCAGGATGCCATCCCTTGTAAACCACCTTATCGGTACACACATTTCCCTGTTGCAAAGCATGGCTGGCTCATGTATGTAGAAATCCCCAGCAGGTAATCGTACCATTGGGGTAAGAAGTTCATCTGGAACCTCATGAAGCCACCGAGCAGCTTGGTAGGCCTCAGCGAGCTTTGCGGAATTTGTGTCGTCGGAGTAGAAGACCAGATGTGGTTGGACTTTGGGGTTAGCCATTTCCTGTGAACGTGTCAGTTGGATTGCTTGAAAAGGGAGTATTGAGTGAGGCTACTTACTTGCATGATAATTTGGGCAAGGTCATTAATGGACATAGTAGACATGCCCTAGAGCCCCGTCGTAGCGAATAGACCGAATTCCGCAGGTTGTTTGCAGGTGTTCATTCAGCTTCTTTGTCTGAGATATCGAAGGAACTGCATCAACACCGTTCACAGTCAGAATCCAATTGAGCAGGTCTTGCTGATTTCGAGAAAATGCCGAACGAGGAAGATGGGTGAACAAGTCAACTGTGCACGACTGTGACACTCCCGCCTCAGAAAGCGTCTTCAACGGGAGGTAAAGAACGTACCACACGATCCGGCCACGGATACCATGGGTTGGTCTCGGAAACGGGCGCCACCATGCGGGCACGCTTGGCTGGAGGGTCGTCATTATTTCCAGATCTAGCAATGCGTGTATGAGTAATGAAACCGTTTTGAGTGAGATTAAGCATACTGTAGCATGTCCAATGTAGCCGTAATTGGAGGGGTTGAATTAAGAGCCTGGGGAGCATCTTGCGAGAGGGACATGGTACTGTTACCTTCACTGCTGGGCTCGTTCCATTTATATTTGTCAAGCTGGTCGGCCATTGCTTGCATGAAGCAATTTTCGGGGGTGTCTGCCAATGTTGTGTGTTCACTGAGCACCTGGAAATTCATCCATTCGGCACGAGCATTTGATGACTCGGAATTTGAAGCTTGGTGAGGGTTGGGGATATCCTCACTCACAAAGAAGTCAAAATCGTCCTCAGGAAAGGACGGCTCAATGAATTCCAATGCTCCCAGCTCTTCAGCTGGGCATGCTGTTGCCATAGGACCATCTTGAGTATTGGCGTCACCGGAAAACGGTGTGCTTGAAGCCAATGCACTGCTGTCAGACAGTTCGTGCCCCTCAGGCTGCCGATGCGGGTGGTGCAGTCTTGACAGGAAGTTGGAGACTGAGGCTGAGGCTCTCCCCTGGAAGCTTGACCGGTTTTGAATGTCAGAAGCGCTGCTATCGTCGTTGCCGTTGAGATGGCCGAATTGTCTTTGAACCCACTGCTGTCGCTGGGCTGAGCTTCTGTATCTGGCGTTAACTAAGTGCTTTGCAGTTTTCTCATGGTCTCTGCAGTGGCGAAGAGGCTGGAAGTTGGACTGTATACAGATTTTGCATTTCCCAGAGATGTTGCCCTTTGCGTCGCGTTGCACCTCCCAAACTGCAGGCAAGCAGCAGAACAAGCCGTCACGCGTCAGTGCCTTTACGGGGGTAATGCCGCTGACGAAGCACATACCCGTGTCATCCAGGTCATAGCCGAGAGAATTTATCGTTGTTTTGTGGAGGTTCTAAATGAGACGATGGTGTATAGAATAAAATCCTACTGGCTCGAGTCAGACTTGAGGTTGTGGTTGGATTTGAACATTTACGCGAAGTTAGGAGTTGCACTCAAGAAAAATGTAGGATGAAAATATATTAGGCGCGGATGATCAACATAAGCCACCGGATCTACGTTGAACGCAAACATAGCTCTGGCCGTGTAGTAGGCTTCTAGGAGCTACCTAACACTGTTATGCTGGTGCTTCTTGAGCTTAACCCAGAACTACTAAAAATTGAAAGAGTAAGTGCAACATGGTCACGGTGTTACTTGTTCTACCTTCTAATTTGAAGTACAACAGGGCTTGCTATTCTGATAAGTTGAGTGCTGCTCATCACAATAATGAGACATTTGAGTTAGTGAGGAAGATGCATAACCAGGTTTAAAGAAAACAAGAGTATCAGGCACACTTGAAGCAAAAGAAAGAGAATTTATTCCAATCTGTACCTTATTAGGACTATCCCCAAGACATATTTGTTGTGTTTTATAATGTTCTTGTCTAGTAACATAAGCTATTGAACAAGTGTTAGATAACATTGATACTACCCAAGTTCAACTTGAACTCAGCATCTCTAATAAAGTTGGTCATACAATGTCGACCCTTTACTCCACCACCTAGGATCTGAATCAGCTCACACAATCTATGTATTCTCAAAGAGGCATTAACTGTTAATAATAATAGCTAATTTAAAATTGCATTCTCCTGGATTATATCACCAGGCTAGTATGCAAAACCAACTTTTTCATAGAACTCAAAATTGTCTTCTATAGATTATGAGGTCAGTATAGACTCAGACAAGCTTAGCTGTGTTTGTAGTCAACTTTTAATCCAACAAAATTTACAGACAAGCTTGTAAAGAGTCAAAGCTACAAGTACAAGACACGTTAACTTATGTTCAAGACATCTGAATGACAAAAAAGCTTAAGAAAGCCTTGCATATGGTAAAAGCCCATACTTTTTTTTTTTTTAAAAAAATCAACACTATGTCCCCAGAGAAGGTATTAATAAAATTTGTATTCCTGTGCTTGAATGCAGTCTGGCCTAGATTATACATGGAAACTTGTAATAATAAAAATTCTTTGCTGATAAAGAGGCTATTTTGTATATTTCCCATATTAACTTTAGAGGATTGAGGCAGAAAAAGCAGGCCATCTGAGAGATGTGTATAAGCATGCCCCTTGCACAACTAGCTGAAGGTTAAAGTGCCCTTCATTAGGAAAACTAAAATTTGCTTATCCAACTTATTCACACTTATTCAAATAGAAGTGACAGTCTTGAAAGGCTTATGTGCTCAATCAGTGTGCTTAAGAGGATTCTATTCAAAACTGTCACTTGTGTTTGAATAATATATGGTGGTGTTTGTCCAGAAAAGGCAATAATTTTTTTTTATTTTGGGATAAATCTATAAAAGTGAATTTTTCTCTTACCAAATAAGGCTATAATTTATTGTTTATTTATATATGTATTTAAATATAGAGAAACTATATATAGCAATATTTTTATTGCCTTATTTGGACAATATCCATTTTGAGAAATGATCCAGTGATGCACTTTCAAGTCTATCAAAGACCATTTCCTTCATTATTTTGTGTTTCTCTCTATTTTATATGGCCTCAAATCACTTTAATTATAAATATAGACTGCCTAGCCAGACAATACATGTAATGGACAATAGCAATTAAATTTAAGTTGAACAAATCATAACATATACTAACAACAAGTGATGCCAACAATCACACAACTGTGGAACAATTATACTGTGTCACATGACTTTATTTATCTTGACTAGACCTATAAATTTGTCTTGCCTACCCTGGCTAGAGTTGGCTGAAAAGCCTATTTTAGCCATGGCTACAACCTAGAACTTGAACAGAAGTCTAAAATGAGCAGTCATGGCTCCTTTCTTATCACCAGGCATCTGCACATCTTATTAGAATCAGCAGAATCATGTGGCTCCAGCCATGCACATCAGAAAAACTAAAATTTGCTTACTCAACTTATTCAATCACAAGTATTAGTTTTAACAGACTTGAACCCTCTTGGACATACTTATTGAGCACACAAGCCTTTCAAGACTGACACTTGTGCATCAGAAAAACTAAAATTTGCTTACTCAACTTATTCAAACACAAGTGACAGTCTTAACCAGCTTAAATCTTCTTAAACATACTTATTAAGCATATAAGCCTGTCAAGACAGTCACTTGTGTTTGAATAAGTTTGAATAAGTTGAGTAAGCAAATTTTAGTTTTTCTGATGTGAGTGAAGAAGTTTGAATAAGTTGAGTAAGCAAATTTTAGTTTTCCTGATGTAGTACTCTAGAAGAACTTCAAGCTTGATAGCCATTAGCCTCTAATTTTGATGGCCCAGCTAGTCAGTTCTGTACCTCCACCTTTCAACTCCTTTGACCTCCATTTTCATCTGGCGCACCTGTCACCTCTTACTGGGTCTCTAGATTCACTAATCCACATGCATCGACTGATGACAAGACGGCATTCAATGTCTGGAATTCTTGGATTGTCTTTCTTCAAAAAATACACGCAGACATTAACTGTCTTATTTCTTTGCTCTCCAAATTCTACATCCAACCAGAGGTTCGTGAGTCCATTGACTCTATTACAGATGATCCTAGCCCTGGAGATCTGTTGGAACCCGCCATTACTTCTACCATCATTGCCACACCTTCCGGTTCATCAATAACAGAATACCTCCTCATCACCAAGGCTTTGTCCTTGAGTGTATTCACTCTATGGGAAAGATCTCTACTACATTTTTCTCTATCTTCAAACCTCTTCCTATTCCTATCAACCCTCTTCTTACCTATAAAGAAGATGATTTTCTCTATCATTCTGCTTGACTAATGAGATACTGTACTGGGACATTCCAATTCTCTTTAATGTCATCCAATACATCCAACGCCACTCTCTTCCTTTATCATGCAAGGCTCACCACCTTTTCATGGATGGGCTCTTGGATCCCAGAGCTCAATATGATCAAGATGATGTACGATACCCAGTCCTTTGGTCTGCTCAAAGCGGTGCAGTTGTCTAAATTCTTTCTGACTTCAAATTTTATTGTTCCTAGCAAATATTTCTACATACTATTTCTAACTTCTCCTCATTATGATTTGCATGTATGATATACCCTCTATGTCATATGCTATTTATTCTATGTCTTATGATATTTATTCTTTTGTATTTATTATTTCATCTATTTATTTATTACCTACATGATTTCTTTAATCTTTCTACCTCTGCCTCCTAGTACATTACAGCCTATAGGTTACAATGTTGCAGATGTAGAAGTTGTCAGAATAGCACTGTATTTTGGCAAAAGGGAGATCACCTATCTAAGTGACTTGTTTTTCAAACTCAGAGCTTAGCTCAACCCTATAACTATACAATTATGGACAGCATAACAGTATATATATCAGATCATCAGCTCTCTTACTCTCTTAGTGCAACCAAGCCTGGATATCTTGCTATCACTCCTACCAACACCCGCTTTATTCCCTTCAATTCAGAAGATCTCTTCATATCTATGACTGAGAGAGAAGACAGCAGTGCATGGTCATTTACTGCATATAAGCAAGTTGGACAGAAAGTTAAGCCTGTATCTGGAACATTTCCTGAAAAGGCTTATGTTATATGCAAATTTCCATATAATCCCCTTGATTCATTACCGGAGCTTACTCCAAATCCACCCAAGTTTATACCTACAAAGTGACTTATACTTGAATGACTTCAATCAATTGAGATCAATAACTCTGGATTTCTGTTACCTGAGGAAGAGAAGCTTTTCAATCACATCATGCTCCTTAACGACATTACACTTGCCTTTGAAGAGAAAGATCATAGTACATTACGACAATATTACTTTTCCGACTATATCATGGCAACTATTTCTCACACTCCTTGGGAATATCACAACATTCCTATTCCTCCAGGCATATGTAACAAAGTTATTGATATACATACTCAAGAACAAGATTGAAGCAGGAGTATATGAGCCTAGCCAATCCTCATATTATGGTTGTTGGTTCTGTGTACTCAAAAAGAATGGATCATTATGCCTAGTCTATGATCTTCAACCTCTCAATAAAGTCAGCATTTGTGATGCAGGACTTCTTCCAATTGTAGACAACTTTGCTGAACCATATGCTAGATGCCAATATTATACAGTTTTTGACTTATTTTGGGAATTTGATGCCCGCATTCAAGTTGTCCATCCAAAATCCAGAGACATGACTGCATTCTATACTCCATTAGGTCTACTGTATCCGGCCCGGAAGCTGGCCGGACCGACTACCTGGCCACTTACATCCTACACCTCTCTAGAGGGGGCTTCTTGCTGTTTTAATCGTTGGAATCTCGAGAGTAGCATACTATTGAAATGATACGAAAGTTTTGTAACATTAGCGACGGTATTGAGCTCACTAGGAGCCCATTAATGCCTGAAAATCGAGTTTTGATGTGATTTTACTAATTTGGCAAGAGCCGCGCTGGGATGTTGTCCTCCTCCACCATCGACTCCCATCCTTTCTGCTTCAAAGATTGGTGCGATAAGATCTGTCTGGTCATGGGAGCACCATACGCAACATAGATCCGAGATATTTACCGCGATAACATATTGAAACACGGCTACAGCCAGCCGGATGCTCTTTCCATGCCGCCATCGGGACAACCTCTCGTATCGTCGACAATAGTTTCCACTTCCACCCTATACCTCTGGCTACCCTGGTATGTTTTATATATATTATCTACTACAAGTTCCATACTCCCCCGTATTTTTAGCGAATTTATTGCGGTCACTAGAGCCACAACAGCGACAAGGAGGAATGCAGGTGACATATGAGAAAATGGGTCCTTCAGTCAATGTAGCAGGATAAGCAGGGTATTTTTCGGGCAAAGGTACGTTGTGCTATGTCGCTTCAACCGTTTTCTTTACTCAAGATAGCCCACAGACTGCTAAAGTTCACCGAGGATTGAACGAATATTCTCTTGAAAATTCCCCTACCTTGCGAGTCAATACACTGTTCTAATCCGACGTTTTCCCTGTCTATTTGTATATAAACCACTTCAATACATCTGAATCACCTCAGAGTCCGCTGTGTTCGACCTCCGTGAGCTTCTGCAAGCTCTAACTGGCTTCTTCCCGCCTTCTCTCTCTCATGTCTCAAGATCCTCCTCTACAGCCAATCCCCGAAGCTGCATCCATCGATGAGCTCCTAAAGCTCGACCCCGACATTCTCTCCCAACCCTCTGAGTATCGACTCAATGCGGGTGTGGCGCTTTTGCGTCAAGATCCTTCACTTTCCATGCGCGCGGTAGCCAAAAGCCTGGCAATACCACGTTCAACACTCGGACTTCGTCTTTCAGGCGGTGTCACACGTCAAGAAGCTCATACCCATCAAATGAAGCTACTTCCTGTTCAAGAAGATGTCCTTTGTCGCTGGCTGAAAGTTATGGGCCGCTGTGGCCTTCCCATCACGCCTCAGATCCTTCGGGATCACGCCTCTAAGATCGCTCAGGCCGATGTCGGTGAATCTTGGACAAAACGCTTCTTGAAGCGTCATCCAGATGTAGCGAAGAAGGTCACACGCAGCCTGGAGGACTGCCGCGCGCGTTCTCTTAACCCGACAACTGTTGGAGAATGGTTCGATCTCCTGGAGGAGATCATCGAGGAGTATGAGATTGTTCCAGAGAATATCTGGAATATGGATGAGAAGGGGATTCAGTTGGGTGTGGGACATCGAGTTTCTGTATTGGTGGACAGAAATCAGAAGGATGCTTTCCAGGTGGAGGATGGAAACCGAGAGTTGGTCACAGTGATTGAGGCTGTATGTGCCGATGGTACCGCCATGCATCCCTCGGTCATCTTTCAGGCGAAACGGCGGGATTTGAGTTGGCAGGAGGAAAACCCATGCAACGCCAGGTTCGTCTTGGACTCGGAGATGCCTCCATTAGTTTCTGTGGATTACGATGACTGATTGGGTATGTTCTAGTGTCTCAATCTCCGAGAACGGCTGGACTGATCAAGAACTCGGTAGGCTCTGGCTCGAAAAGGATTTCCACCCATTTACCCAGGCTCGGAATCCCAATAATGGCTATCGCCTTCTTATTCTCGACGGTCACAACTCCCATTGTTCATTCCAATTCATTGATTTCGCTGCTGAGCATCGCATTATTATCCTTTGTTTACCCTCCCACACCACTCATACCCTTCAACCTTGCGATGTTGGGGTCTTTTCTCCCTTATCGAAGGCATGGAAGGGCGAAGTTGTCCAATGTGCTCGTGCTCTTACTACCCTAACCAAAAAAAATCTCCTTGCTCACTATGCGAAGGCTCGTGACCGAGCCTTCAAGGCATCCACCATCAAAAGTGCCTTTCGCAAATGCGGCATTTGGCCTCTCGATCGCACTGCCATTCCCCCGGAAGCCTTCATGCCATCACACACAACATCGACACAGTCTATTCCTGTCCTCCCGATAGAGCTTCCTTCCCTCCTTGTCCCAGTTCTGCCACAACCTCCCTCCGACAACTTGAGCACCGCGCCAGGCAGTGCCAATCCATCAGAAACTGATCCTCCGCATCAGACATCTTCTCTCACCCTGTCATCGACTTCAACCACCTCCACCACTTCCACCACGTCGACCTCATCTGCCACCTCAACCCTCTCTGCTGCTAGTCAGACTAGCACCATGCTCGAGAATACAATCCCTGCTCCCGTTCCTGCCACTGGTGTATACCTGCTGGCAGGGCTGCCGCCTCTCCTCCCAATCTTTGCCTCCCGTGAGGCATTTGCACAGCAAAACTTCGACCTGCGACAACTCCTTCAAGCTGCTCTCGACCAGATCTCTCGCGACTACGCCCACAAGCTACTCCTACAAGACGAGAACGACAAGCTTCGCCAGAAGGTTTATACAAAGAAGAAGTCCAAACGAACCGACCTTGGCATCCACCCACGGCACCTGACATCATCAGAAAGCCTCCACGCCCGAGCATTGAGGGATTGGAAGGTTCGCATGGAGGAGGTTTTCAAGGAGCTGAAGCAGGTGGTAAAAAAGAAGGAGAAGGAGGCGGCTGAGGCGAGAAAGAAGAAGGAAAAAGAGGAAGCTGATCAGAAGAGGCGGGAAGAGCAGCAGCGTCGAAATGCAGAGCGGGAGAAGATTCGGCGGGCTAAGGAGTCAGAGAAGGCACGGAAGGCTCTGGCTCGTGCACAGGTCAAGCAAGCGGCCCAAGTCAAGAAAGCAGAGGCTGCAGCTCGTCGTGCCGCTACGAAGGGCCTTGGGGCTACAAAGACCCGTCGAGGCAAGGCCAGGGCTCCTGCACCTCTCCCCGTCCCTCAACCCTCACTCTCTGATGACGAAGCTGACGACAGCGACAGCGAGTGTAAGAGCTTGTGAATTCCCGTCGGGTCTAACGGATCGCGCTGTGGTGTGTATTGCGGATGACCAATACGGAGTCCTCAGGTTCACCTCGAGGAGTACGTATTGAGGCGGCTCAGGTTCACCTCGGGCGGCCAAGTTCGAGACGGCTGTGAGTGCAACCGAAACGAACAGTCGTCTGTCGCTATACGCGCACAGTGGATGTGATGAGAAAAGATGATAATAATTCGTACTGTAAACATGGAATAACATAGATAGGTTACGTAATCGGGAGAGAAGTTGTTCTCCGTACTCTAATCCCTTCGTGTTGAACGAAGATCGTACCGTAACCCAATAAATAGCAATCAAATAAATAGAAAGAAAAAGAATAAAGGAAAGGCATTTGTACCCCTTACAGAGCCCCCCCAACTTCACTCTCGATCGTCCACCACTACGTCGGTCAATCGGACTCTATCCCAATCAATCCCTGTCCGCTCCTTCACGAAGGTCATGTACTCCTGGAATGCGGCTGCTGGTTGGTGACGGTTGGCTGGCGCCCACTCTCCTCGGCTCTTCGAGTGTAGGAAGTTTTGCCACTCAGACCTGTTACGTGGCGCCATGGTCTTCGTCTTGAATTCTCCCTCCAGGCATTCGAAGATCTTCTGCATTGCTAAGTTCCACTCGCCTGAATAGTGCGCGCAACCCTTCATCAGGATTTCGTCTGTAGGCCACAGGTAGGATCCTCCTCTGTTCTTCTCACCCGGAACCCATCCCAGTAGCAGGTTCACCTCTCGCTCGGTTACCGAATCCCAGGCCAGATCCAACGCTCCTGTGCAGTTGGAGTCGCTACCCCCACGACGGTGTACGGACACCTGTATCGAAGGACCTTCCAAGAACTTGTCCATGAGCTCCTTTCCTCCGAATCGCCTAGCTAGCCATGCAACAGGTCCTCCTCTTCCGATGAAGGCTCGAGCATGAGGCCGTCGGAGCAAATGACCGATCATTCCTGTGTACTGTTGGTGTAATTCGCCGTAGGACAGGTTACGATCATAACCGTCCGGGTCGTTGTAGCCTACTTGGTAGGTGGCGTATAGCAGCTCCCGATCGATTTGACTGATTTGAGCGGGTTGGAATAAGTGGGTCTTGTCGTAAGGCAACCCGACCGCGAATGGTACGCCCCTCTCGATCGCCTTGATGAGCAGTTCTTCAACATTTTCCAGGTTGGTGGTTTTCGACCAGATTTGGAAACGTGCTTGCGCTCTAGGATCCAGAGCGATTAGCCAGCCGTGCCGTAAGAATTCGCGATTGAAAGTCGATCCTTCTTCCATAGGACATCTATAATCCTCGAAAGTGAGTAACGCCCCTCGTTCCTCCATCTCCGATGTTGAGCTGGTGACAGACGGCTCCACTGCGGTCGCAAACTCCGAGGTGGGGGAAGCATAGACATCAGGAAACAGGGCAGAAGGAGTGGGGGATCCTGCACGGCTAGTAGCTGAAACTTCCATTGGGACGTCCCTGGGCTCTAGCAAGTGCGGAAAGCGTCGAAGTCCAATGATCACTGGCGTTGGGCCTTCTCCGTCTGTAGGCGTGAAGGGTAGGTCGTTGAGATCGTCTGGTATGAAACATCCTCCGATCCTACGGGCTAATGGACCGCCAGATTCAGGACCCGAGGCTACTTGGCGTACGAAAAGTTCGTCGATCTTGCGGTAACGGTCCTTCCCTTTGAAGGCCACCACTTGAATCTTCCCAGTGGCAAACGCGATGACTTCCCCATCGTAACTCCCGTAGACCACTCCGAATCTTTCCCTCCTTTCCATCACTCCTTCTTCCGTGAAACCTCCATCGAATAAAGGCGCGTCGATGTTCATGCACATGGATTCGTGGGGCATCCATCTCCAGAAGGTGATTGTGGTAGGGCTAGACGCACTAGCTTCTGTCTTGTTGTAGTGGCAGTTGATAGCGTAAAACGGAACGTCCTCGTCAGGAATGATCCTGCGGCGGTATCCTTGCATGTCGCAAACGAAGTATTTCCAGTCCAATGGAAAGTCGTCCGGTCGATAGTCCGGTTGAGTAAAAGTGTCCACCCTTCGCTGGAAGTAGCCGTCGAACATCCTGAGAGTCGGGACATGTTCCTTCTATTCGTCTATTGAGTCTGCTTTTAGGTCCTCCCCTTCTGCTCCCGAGTCCACCTTGCGATAGTAGGCTTGTAGAAGTCGGGGGTCGAGTCGCAGGAATCTGGCTTCCTTGACACAGACGGGGTTCCAGAAGTAGACGACGGGCACGTTCTTGCGTATGAACAGAGGAAAATTCGTCTTGTTCCAGTCTCTGGCGAGATCATACGCAACTCCTCTTGTAGCGAACCTTTCTAGGTGTAAACCTTCAATGACTGCTTTCGTTTCCTCTAGAATTCCTTCCCTCCATCGACCGAAACAGGTCGTCCACCAATTAATGAACCCCAAGTAGTCGTGCACGCATCTCTTAGCCCTCAACGATACTTCCTCTGCCTCCGTCGCCGTTCGGTATCGTGAGGTTAGCGCCTTGAGATCGATCATTCGAGGTGAGTCCATGCCAGCTAGGAAGAGTCGGGAGAGCTTTAGAACCGTTACACATTTGTCCAGCTCCCGTATCTGATTAGCTAGAGCGTGCATCTGATCGGGGGGTACGACATATTGGTCGCGCGAAGGGGAGTAATGGTGAGGCCCGTTCTTGATATCCCAGAGTGGAGCAGTCACCTTGCCCAATTTAGAAGCCATGGGGATGAAAGCTCGCCACTCTTTGCCGGGTTGGAGCCAGTAGATAGTTGTGAAGGGGTCGACGAGAGCTTCTGCTCCAGACTCTGGCCAGGAAGGGTGAAAGTGAATGATAGGAACCGGTTTGAAGTCGTCTTGAGGTTCGACGACTTGATTCTTGAGGGAGTAGAGACTTCGCATAAAACGGGCGTCCTGAGCAGAGTTGAGAGATACCATCATGACCCGGGATCCTTGAAGCGATTGAATAGAAGTGACTTGTCCTCGAGGGATTTCGCCACGGTCATCGCGGTATAAGAATTCGGCCATAGAGATGCAGTTCAACGAGGGAGTTGGAAGTTATGGATTTGAGGGCCGGTATTGGGGGAATTCCTGTTTATATCCATCGTTGGTTGATAGGGGATCCTTGAAGGTATGGGAATGATAAAAATTAGACGAGATGGCAGTCAAATCTTGATGGAAATCGTATGCGATAAATAGAAAAAGGAAATTGCGCGCTGTCAGTTGGGTGGCTGTACAGGAGCACGTGTGCCCCAAGAGCCTCGTGTATCAATCTTGTCGGTCATAGGTGGTGTCGACTTCTGTACTTCCTCAGCATTTCTGGCGCATTCCTCAAGTCGTAAGCCGTATGCCAGGTATCAAACTGAGGGCCTTGCCCTTCCCATCTGACCAGGTATTTGAGACCTTTGCTATCTCTCTTGTGCCCCACTAACTTCTCCACCGGGTATTCTTCGGTCGCCTCCTTCCTCCTTCGGGTTTCGGTTAGCTTCGCTCTCTGTGCTTCCCAATCGCTCCTGGATTCAGTGTACCTTTTCAAGTGCTCCACGTTGAAGACTGGGGAACCCGGGTAGTTATCATCCAGCTTCAGTCGGTAGACATTCGGATTAATGATCTCCGTCACTTCGAAAGGACCTATCCAACGCTGTACCAGCTTGGATCCTTCGCCCTTGGATTCCTTCCACTCTAAGGAGTGGGGATTTACCAGAACCCTCGATCCGACTGCAAAAGGAGGGACTTCTCGCCGTTTCCGGTCGTGATGTCGTGCCTGTTCTTCTTGGGCCTTGGCGATAGACCTTCGCGCCAAACTTCTCCAATAATCCAGCGTGTCCAAGAAAGATCTGCCTTCCTTCGATAATCCCCGGTAGCTAGGATCATCCTGGTAGGTTCCAAATAAATCAATTGGGGTTCTAGCTCTGAATCCGTGCAACAGAAACTGAGGGGTGCTGCCTGTTGAGGAGTGTACTGTGGTGTTGTACGCGAATTCCAGCAATCTGATCCATTTGGCCCACGACTTCAGGTCTTCCGCCACATAAGCTCTCAGCATCACCTCCAGTTGTCGATTCAGCCTCTCCGTCTGACCGTCCGTTTGAGGATGCCTGGACGACGATAACGACATCGAAGTCTTCAGAGCTTTGGCTACTCCTCTCCAAAACTCAGCCGTCCACCTAGGATCGCGATCCGCGACTACATCCTCTGGAATACCAAATCGGCAGGCGACTTCCCGTACAAACAACTCAGCAAAGCCTTCTGCGCCGATCCCCGTGTCAGTCGGTATAAAGAGAGCGTACTTGGTGAGTCGGTCTACCACCACATAGATCGCGTTGTAACCCTCTGACCAGGGTAGGTTCACGATGAAGTCCATGGAAATTGATTGAAATGGCCTGGATGGTATAAAGGCAGGTCGCAAAAGTCCAATTTTCTTGACTCCGTCAGACTTGATCTTCTGACATACGTCGCAACTTTTACAGAAGCGAACAACGTCTGCCTTCATTCTGTTCCAATAGAACCGATCCTTAAGTCTCGCCCACAACTTCTCAGGGCCAGCGTGCGCCGACTCGAAAGCGCTCTCGTGAGTCTCCACCAGAATCCTTCCCACCATGCTTTTAGGCACGCAAAGCTTTGGCTTGAAGTCTTCGTCCTTGAAAAACAGGACTCCTTTCTCTACGAAGAATCGTTGCCCCGGTCGCCAATGGTCAGCTCCTTCTTCTGCTTCCTTCATCCGTTCCCTGAGATAGGGATCGTCCTGGTACGCTTGCCTATAGGCCACCTTGGTAGCTTCATCGATTTCTACAAGCGCATAGGCTGGTCGATGAGTAGCTTTCCACAGTTCCTCTGTTGGGTTAGGCTGAGGGTTCAGAGTGTCCTCGTTCTCTTCGTTCTCATCCTGAATAACCGTCTCGTAAGTCTTCCTCTTCTCTTCCTCAATCCTTCGTTCTTCGTCGTTGATCTTCTTCTTCCACGTAGGATTTCTCTTGCGTCCGCTTCTTCTTTCTTCGCCTACATTAACCTCCACGGTGCTCTCGATGCAATCTTCCCAACTACCAACCGTCATTCCCATCCTGTTTGCCGGTCTCTTACCCCACACTTCTTCCTGTTTAGCTGCCAGATCTGAGTCAACGGTGATAGAAGGAGAGGCTTCGCCTATAGGCGAAATGTGAGGAGGAGGTTCTCGAGGAATCCGAGATAGAGGGTCAACATTGGAGTGTACTCTTCCCGCTCGGTGTACTATCTCCAGACCAGGTGCGTATGCAGAGAAAATTGCTCCCCACGCTGCTAATCTCCTGTTGGAGTTCTCATAGGTTTTCGCCCACTGTAGAGCTCCATGGTCCGTTACCAAGAGGATCTTTTCGCCCTCAATGTAGGGCTGAAACTTCACGAGACCTTCCTTTGCTGCCAACGCCTCCCGTTCGGTAGTCGAGTATCGAGTTTCAGCGTCCTTGAATCGCCTTGACCAATACCCGATCACTCTCTCCACTTCTACTAAGGTGTCGTCGAGGGCCGAACCCCATTCTTGCTTTGCTGTCTCCGAAAGGGCTGGAGTCCGCGATCCTATCTTGAGAACTAAGGTGGGTACTGGTTCCTTGCGAGCGTAAGCTTCCTCTAATCTCTTGTATGTCTTCGTTCCCTTCAGGTCACCCACTCTTATGGGTTGCACTTGTTGAAGTGCACATCCCAGGGCTTCGTCTGAGGCGTCCGTGTACAGCCGATAAGGTAAGTTCTCTTTGGGGTGACCCAGCACTGGCGCACTCTCCAACGCTAACTTCACTTGTTCGAAAGCAAACTCGTGCTCCGCTTTCCACTCCCACTTTGCGCCTTTGCGTAGAAGCTGGAACAAGGGTCCGCATATATCCGAGTAGTAGGGTATGAAAGCTGAGAAGTAGACGGCCATTCCTAAAAAAGTTTGTAATTGGCTGACTTTAAGAGGTCGACTTAGCTCGGTGATAGCTTTGACCTTCTCCGCATGAGTAGAGAGTCCCAGACGCGAGACCTTATGACCTAGGAGTAGGATAGAGGAATAGAACAAATGACACTTCTTGGGAGAAAGTGTGATTCCGGCTCCCTCGATAGCTTCAAGTACCGAATCCAAGTGCTGGATGTGTTCTTCGTAGGATTGCGAATAGACCACTATGTCGTCGATGTAAACCAGACAGAAAAGCCATAAGTAAGGAGACAGGATGTTTTGCATAACCCTTTGGAAGATAGAGGGTCCATTTCGAAGACCGAATGGCATCCTTTTGAACTGGAACAACCCCCTGTGGCTCCGAAAAGCGGTTTTCTCTCGGTCTTCCTCGGCCATTTCTAACTGAGTAAACCCAGAGAGAGCGTCCAAGGAAGACAAAACTTGAGCCCCTGATAAGGAAGAGAGGATTTCAGACTGTCGTGGAATTGGGAATTCATCCGGAATGGTGGCTGCGTTGAGTTTTCGGTAATCCACGCAGAATCGAGGCTTTCCGTTCCTGTAAGCTATAACCACAGGAGCCCCCCATGGACTCTTCGATGGTTCTATAACCTCCTGCTCAAACCATTTGTCGATTTGTTCGTCTATCACTCTTCTCTTCTCCGGGGAACTGGCATACATGGGCATGGAAATCAGATTTTGGTCTTCTTTCAGACGAATGGTTGCTTTAGCGGGGTGTTGGCCCAGTCTGCCGTCAAAACCAAAAGCCTTGATGCGCTTCCTCAACATTTCCCATACCTCAGGCTTCAAATGTTCTGGAAGGTCTCCCACATCGATGATCTCTTCTAATTGAGCTGAAGGATAATCTTCCGGATCCGGCATCTCCGCGGTTTTAGGTCCAACTTCCTCCTCTTCCGGAGGACCATCGGGATGCGAAGGTCTGTTTTCCTTCGCTGAAGAGGAGGAGGCTATAAGAGTGGCATAGACTTCAGCTACTCTTGACAGTTGCTCCGCTCTCTCCAACGATTCAGGGACTTCCAAAAATTTGCTGGCTATCTTGCTCTCCGCAATAACCTCTCCCTTCCTGATGACTTGGGGGTGTTGCGAAGGATTTCTGACAGGCACTCGCGGGTCTCTCGCGTTAAGGAGCACGTTGGGTACCACCAAAGGGTTCTCGTGTAGAGCACTCTGACCTAGTTTCACAGATCTCTCTACCAAGTATTCGGTTCCTTCCTCAAAGTATCCCTCTACCTCGACGTTGACGCAACTTTCTGGGCTCAGAACATAATCTTTGGCGGCTCGTAGCTTCCTCTTCTCCTCACCAAACTTCTTGAGTCTCTTGCGCCTATCAGCCTTCTTTCTCTTGTGGTTGTTGGCTCTCACGCATTTGGCTTCGGCTACTGGATCCTTCTTCACTCGCCACAACTGTTCTGTGTCATCCATGGCTTCTGCTTGCACCAAGTGTCGTCCTCCATCCAACACTAACTTGGTGCCTTCTGTGACGCTCCTTGCGACTCCTAACTCGTAGCTCACTTGAAAGTCCTCTCCTAAGAGAATAGGGACCGTCATGCCCGGAACAACGTACAATTCCGTATCCATTTCCAACCAGTCTCCGGACGTCGTCTGGCATCGAATGGGTACCATGATATAGCCTTGTAGACAAGTGTTCCCTTCGGTCAATTGCCAAACTCGTAACTTCATGCCCTTCTTGAGCGTGGGCTTGCTTTTCAAGGAATTGTAGAAGTCTTCTGAGATTAACGAAATGTCGGCTCCTGAGTCTAACCGAAGATCAATGGTAGGATGAGCTGGGTCTCTGCCGACTTTACCCTTCATAGACAAAACGGATATTCCTAACGAGGATTTTCCGCTAGTGAAGGGACGAAGACGGTTGAGACGAAATGTCCTTGGTGCTACGGGAGGGGTACGAGCTTCGCTCTCGGTTTCTCTCCCTGCCTCTCTTGGTGGGGCTCCTCCTTCATTCTCCTCCGTTCTTGCTCCCTCTCGTTCCTTCGATTGTCCCTCCATTCTCTTGCGGTCCTGTTCCCAAAATTCATCCTCTACTTCCTCCAACTCTACTCTCCGTTGTTCAGAAATGAAGGCGTTAGCTGGAGCTCGATCCGAACCTTCGAGTTCTAGCGCCTCTCCGGACTTATATCCCTCCTCGACTACAGTCGCAGGAGGAAAGGCCGACTCAAAACCCGACTGGGGAACCGAACCTTCATTCTCCATCCAGTATTGATTCACCGCTGAATTGAAGGCGTTGGCGTAAGCAAGTTCTTCCTCCCTTGGGTCTTCAGCAACGGAGAGTTCTGATTGATTGAGGTTGACATTGCGTTTGGAACGTTCCAAGAACAAATTCCAATCAGGACATTCTCGGTTCCAGTGGTTTTTACTCCCGCATGCTCTGCACGGGGAGGGAGGTTTCTTAGCCAATTTCGTGACTACCTTATCGTTCTTGGGGAACAGATAAGTAGCTGTCGAGTTTGAGGATCCCCCGGTCTTGGCGTCTCGATTAGGCGGGAAGTTTCTCCCAGTGAAGTGGGCTTCCCTAGCTTCTCCATTATCACTCGTTTCATCTCCACTGATTTCTTCGTTTTCGACTTGTCCCAGTTTAGCTTGACGACTGAACGTCGACCCATTGTGGCTCCTCCTGGAAGACATATCAATTCCCAGCCTTCTAAGCATTTCTGGTAGGTTATCGAAAGTGACCGTCTTCCTTGAGTCGTTACGGAAGGCTGCAATGAGAGCATCTTGATGATCGGTGACTTTGGTATAGAGGAGAGCCGTGCTCTTGACGAGATCCAGATTGATCAGAGGCTTCCAGGATATTGGAGCGTTGTTCATGATTTGGTGAACCTCCAGAGGCCCTCCCTGATCAGAGTCGGCTAACATTCGAGTGTAAAGGATCCTCCTGGTGATGAACTGAGCCGGTGTTTCATCTTCATGACCTCTCTGTCGGAATCGTTGATTCTTGAAAACCGTGTTCATGTCCAGTTGCCAGTGCGAGCTGAGGAAACCTTCTTTGATGCCTCGGAGGTATTCCAAGTAGTGAGATTTCATGAGAGTTTGCGTTGTAGGAGGAAGTGTGGCAAACCACATGCGAATAGGGGATCCCTCCTTTAGCCTGCTCCACAACCAATAACCCAAAGCTTGCGGAATATATCCGCCTAAGGAGGCCCACTGCTGTACCTCAAAGAAGTACTCGATCGCAGTTGATTCATTCCCATCCCAAGTGGGAAGCTGTTCCATCTTGAGTTCGGGTTTGATGGTGGGGACCATGGTACCGTAGGGAGCTCCTACTTCGTCGCTATCGTCATTGCGTCGAGGTCTGCGGTTAGGGTCGCTTCCGTCACCTCCGCCCCCTCCTGGATAACCTCCATCTGGTGGTCCTCCGCTCCCACCTCCGTTATTGGAAGGAGGCGGCGGGTCAGGGAAGGAACGACGAGGAGGCCCCCCATTCCTCGATAGCCTACGGAAGGGAGGTCTTCGGTCATCTGAACCTTGATCACCATCGGATGGCGGGTCGTCACTCGGCGGTCCTCCAGAACTTCTCACTGCGGTTTGAGTTTGTGAGGGCCTGGGAGATCTTCCTCGTTCGCTTGCTAAGAAGCGTTCTTGTGACGTAGAGGGGATCGTCAACCCCAGAGCTCCAGACGTCCTCCTTGACCAGTTAGCTCCATAATTGGGCGCTGCTATGTTCTGCAGCACGTTAGGTTCAGGAGCTGCGCTCTGCATGGCATATACCTGCTGAGAGGACATAGGTGTAGGCGCAAAGAAATTTTTCCTGGACTTGAAGGGTGTGCTGCTTCCTAGTATGGGAGGCTGTAAGTGTCCTCCGTCCGGAAACCTCAAGCTCTTCTCTACTTCCCAAGCGCTCTCGCTGTCTTCATAATCAGAGGGAGCTCTGAGGGAGACTTTCTTCCTTCTCCGGTTAGTGACATTTTCGATGGCCCGTTCTGGTCCTGTGTCCTCAGGAGGAACCTCCATAATGACTAGAGAATGGTCAGGTCCGTTAGGAACATAGTACCGTACCGTTCTAGCTTCATCTTCTCGAGAAGCAGGAAAGCCTTCTCTCAAAGTCTGGGGAGGAGGAAGGACTTGATCCCATTTCTCGCCTCTACCTAACCCTTCCTGCGCTTCGTTCGACGCGAGAGCTTGATGACGAGGAAAGTTGACGACCATGAACCGGGTACGTTCGTCCACTCCTTCTACTTTCTGAATGGCTTCGCGTAGTTCGGATGCAGTAGACGCCGGCGACGACGGTAACTCGTGGGCTATACCGATCGAGTGTTTGGCTGCCCCTTCATACTTCTCGTACATCCCAACGGCAGTCGTTAACCTTTTAAGGAGGATGGTCCATGAAATGGTCAAAAGCCCCAATTCCGAAGAACCTCCTAAATTCGTGGCTAGCGTGTTGCAAGGGTCGACTTGAAGGGCGGGCTTGTTGAGGTCGGTCAATGCACGGGCATCGGAAAGGATGTCTTGCAATTCGTCAATTAACCTACTAACACTCGCGAACAATGCCTCCTCTAGCCGAAATCGATGTTCTCCCTCTACCGTCGTACCCATATCCACCAGGTCCGGCAAACCTAGAGTTCTCTTGGCGGTGATGGTTTGGTATAGCTCGAAGGTGGAAAGCTCCTCGTCGCGTTGAGCCTGGAAAACTACCCTCAACCTGTCCAGCGCGTCCTTGACCACTCGAGCCCTCTCGTAATCTCCACCCAAATCTTCAGGGGAACTTCCCATGACTTGTGAATCTTGCGGGGGAGTGATTTCGACACGGACTTCTTCTTGGTGAGGCGGGTTTTCCTGGGGAAACGGAGTATCGGAAAGCCCCGGGGATGGCCCGAAACCTCCCGGGAAGGACTTTTTGCGATTGACCGGTGTTCGCAGCATTTTTGTACGCGTATTTGAGCAGTAACAAATAATAAATTCACCACTTACGATCGGTTAGGGACTGGGAGTCCCCTGAACGTCCACCACTGTAAGAGCTCGTGAATTCCCGTCGGGTCTAACGGATCGCGCTGTGGTGTGTATTGCGGATGACCAATACGGAGTCCTCAGGTTCACCTCGAGGAGTACGTATTGAGGCGGCTCAGGTTCACCTCGGGCGGCCAAGTTCGAGACGGCTGTGAGTGCAACCGAAACGAACAGTCGTCTGTCGCTATACGCGCACAGTGGATGTGATGAGAAAAGATGATAATAATTCGTACTGTAAACATGGAATAACATAGATAGGTTACGTAATCGGGAGAGAAGTTGTTCTCCGTACTCTAATCCCTTCGTGTTGAACGAAGATCGTACCGTAACCCAATAAATAGCAATCAAATAAATAGAAAGAAAAAGAATAAAGGAAAGGCATTCGTACCCCTTACAGCGAGGATTCAATCCTGAGGGCGATTGCTCCGATGATGGAGCCTGTACATTTTCCATCCCTCTCTGTTCGTCGACCTCCTCCTCCTCGCCCACGGCCTATTTTCAAGTGCACCACCAATACCCAAGCTGTCTCTCCGCCCATCGTGCATGCTTTACCCCTTGCTATGCCTCCTGACGAACCTCCTGTCGCAGAACCAAACCCATTTCCGGCTGAAGTTCAAGTGGTAGCACAAGAGGTTATCGCAGGGCCTCCCAGGCGTCAGAATCCTCGTCGTACTGCTCGGAAATAGTTCCTATGATCTTGTCTGTACTTATTGTAAACCCTGTATGAGTATTATACCGTTTATCATTGATATATTTTTGTTTTTTTCGACACTCTAATCTTCGCCTGGCTTGTTGGCCAGGCTTCTTGACGCGTTCCCACGGGTGGCCAGACTGATGGTCCATCGGCCGTTCGGCACTCTGTTACAAAATAAATTCATTAACATTGTATTAGCACTTGTAAAATTATAAAAACTAGTGTAAGTCGTAGCCAAGAATGCTTAGCATGCACTGTATCAAGACCTATACATTTTGTTCGAGCCAATCTTTGTCGACAAGGCGAATACTTTTCAGTGGCCAGGATCAGGGCGATCAACAGTACTCTGTCTGACTGCATTACATATGGGGTATACAAATTCCCCAGCAGAATTCCAGAATTGCATGACTTTTATTCTTCAACATGAAATCCCAACAGTTGCAAATATCTTTATTGACAACCTTCCCATCAAAGGCCTACGGACCGCTTACCCTGATTCTGATGGAAGTCCAGAATGACTTGTCCAAAACCCTGGAATTCAGTGATTTATATGGGAACATGCCCAAGATGTCCATTGCATTATACACTGTATCAAATGTGCTGGTGCCACCTTCTCACCAAAAAAAGCTCAGATTTGTCAACCTGAAGTAGTTATTGTGGGACAGAAATGTACACCACAGGGACGTTTACCTAACAATGACCGAGTAGCCAAAATTCTCAAGTGGCTGCCCTTGACAATGGTCAAGGAGGTTTGTGGATTTTTAGGTTTATGTAGCACAGTGTGCATATGGATCTACAACTATTTACAATTAGCACATCCTCTAACACAGCTGACATGTAAAGATGCTCCATTTGAATGGACAGAAAATTGTCAGAACACATTCGATATGCTGAAACAGCTCATATCATCTGCCCCTATTCTTTGACCCATTGACTATTCATCATTACTTCCAACATCATACCTGCCAGTTGATACTAGCTACATTGTAATAGGATTTATTCTCTCACAGATTGATGAGAATGAAAAATGCCGACCTGCCTGTTATGGATCCCTACCCATCAATGACTGTGAATCTTGATATTCTCAGCCTAAATTAGAACTGTATGGATTATATCGTATTCTATGTCATTGGTGAGTGTATATTATTGGCTTGACCAATCTCACGGTTGAAGTTAATGCCAAGTACATGAAAGGCATGTTGAACGAACCTAATTTGGTCCCAAGCAATGCAATTAACTAATAGATTCAAGGCATTTTGATGTTTGACTTTACGCTTAAGCATGTACCTGCTAAGCAATTTTGCGGACCAGATGCTCTCTCCAGACATACTCCTCTTCCAGAAGAAAGAGAGAGTCTAGACCATGACGATGAATGGCTAGACAATATTGCGCTATTGATGCAAATTCCCTATTCTCTAATCATTTCCTCATTTCCCCTTATACCTATCCACTTCCCTGAAGACGCTACCATGGGAATGTCTCTCACTCAAAGTACCTCACCACAAGAGACTCAATTGAGAGAGATTGAACATTTCCTCAGGACTCTTGAATGCCCTACATTTTGCTCTATTCAAGCCGAACATTGGTTCATCAAATATGCCACAGAATTTTTCATCAAAGGAGATAAACTATTCAAGTGCAACAGAACTTCCCCTCCTCAGCTCGTCATCTTTGATAAGTCCAAATGCCTGTCCATTCTTCTCCAAGCCCATGAGAAATTAGGATACAAAGGTGAAGATGCTGTGCATTAATTAGTCCAGAGCTTATTCTTCTGGCTCTATCTAAGATCTGATGTTCACTTCCACATTTTGTCATGTCATGAATGTCAGATCAGGAATACTAAGCAAATAGAGCTATCAATTTATATTTCATCCTCTGTCTACTTATTCAAGAAGATTTACATTAACATAATGTATATGCTAAAATCACAAGGTTTCACATGCATCATTGCCGCTAAGGATGATCTTTCCGGAGTCACCAAAGTACGACCCTTACGTCAAGCCAAAGCTGATGTCATGGCAAAGTTCTTCTGGGAACAAATTTATTGCCACTATGATGCTGTCGGGCATGTCGTCACTGACAATAGAAAGGAAGTTGAAGCTGCTTTTGCAATCTTACTTTATCAGATGTTTATACCTCAAGTTCAAATTACCCCTTACAATAAACGTGCTAATGGAGTAGTTGAACAAGGTCACTATATTCTTTGAGAAGCCATAGTCTGTTCATGTGAGAAAGATCAGTTTGGTTGCATCTGTAACTGGCCGGACCATGTCGCTTCAGCTGTATTTGCCAATCGAGTAACCATTAGCTTGGTTACTGGATATTCACCCTATTTTCTTCTACATGGAGTTGACCCTATACTTCTATTTGACCTTCTTGAATCTACCTTTCTTGTAGACATCAGGAAAACCTGAAACTACTTATACCAACTTAGACCAACTTATAAAAATCTAACTTGTAAACAGCTTATAGATTGAATCCAAAAGCTGTAAGTTCTATAAGTTATTAAGTATAAAGCAAGACAGACATAAGATAGAAAATAGCCATACTATAGATTATTACAGTTAAAGCTATTTTAAATAATGGACTAGAAGAAAAGTAGAGAAAAAGATCTGATTTAAGAAGTGTACTTGACTTACTCAACTTAGAGACTTTCTAACTTATGGTAGTCTTGCTGCTCCTTTAAAACAAGCATAATTTTAGAATAAAGTTTAAATAAGTTGTTTCAGGTTTTTCTGATGGGCCGATGGGTTCTATTCAGGGATGTCCACATTCCAACTTCTATCCCTCTGCATTCGCCAACTTGAGAAATACAAAAAAGATATTCAGCTTGCTACTCAATACCTTAAAGATGCCAGATTAAAGTCCAGTGAACAATTTTACAAGAAGTTTGCGCATTGACTTCAGAAAAAGGTTTATCTTCCAGGATCACTTGTTTTAGTGCAAAATACGCAATTAGAGACGACCGTTAACCAATTCAAGACACAACCCTGTTATTTAGAACTATATAAAGTTGTCCATCAGACTGATTGAGGAAACTATATCCTTAAGAAGCTTGATAGAACTGAACACCTTACCACATATGCTGCATGCTACCTCATTACTTATGTATCCAGGGGTGATTTAATATTCTATACCCAATTTGAAGATCCAAGCTTTGAAGGAGACAACCATGCCACAGATGATCTGGATCAAGAGGGAACCTTAAACAGGCATCAGCCAGGCACATTAAACTCTGACGTGGAGATGAAAGACATAATTGACAAAGATGTATAGCTGACATTCAAACACTTTCTTTTTCTCCCTCCAAACACCATGTCAACTCCCTTCGTCAGTGAAAACTACTCGACTCTATCCTTTTTTGTCTCTGCTGTCACTAGCAATGCCAAAAGTACCAACTCAGTTGACTCTGACGAATCATCTACAACCGTCATTCCCAAGAATGCTCTTCCTCTATCACCCTACAATCGAGGCTATGTATGCATCTCACCAACTCTACATGTCAATAACAACAAATCTGTCCTCTCTGACAATGTCACAACTCCTCAACCTCCTGCTATAAAAATTACTCTTGCTTCTGCAGTCGATCCTACCAGCTTCAAGCTTAAAGTCTTTCATGTCATCGTTGACACTAAGGAAACTATCACTGACCAGACGTGTTGGATTGCTGATGGTTACTTTCGTGGCTACTTTGATCATATTGTCCTATTCCGTGGTCATTGGGCCCAGCAACTCTCTACATCCCGCCAACGTCCTTTCTTGAATTGAGCCAAAGACAAAATCATTCAAGTATGGTGCCCTACGTCGAACGTGATTATCCCCTAGAACCTCTATTCCCTCTTCATTCTCAACTTCATCATCGACTTCTGTTTATCCATCGTTCTTTCTATGCATACCTTTACGGTGATATCTCTATTCCCTTCACAATCTTTATATGCATCTCGATTATCATTGTTATCATATATTATTTGCTCCTACTATACCTATATCTCACTATATATTAAATCTATGCAACATTGTTCCTCAATAAACTCTTGCCTATGCCAAATTTTCAGGATGATATTGAATGAGCTCAAAGCTAAGGTAATGTTCACTTGTGCTAAGACAATCGAGGACGATTGAGTATTGTTCCTTGCAAATTTGTCGTACTTGAACCTGATTCTCGTACAAATGAAGAGAAATACTTCCTAATGCCCAAGTTTACATTCCCTCAAACATAGATCAAAGTACAAGTGTACTTTATATCACATTATTTCACACTCTTTTATGTAATTATGCTTACTCTCATTGATTGATCTTTGTAAGATCATTTCTATGCATACTTATCGTAGTCATACTCGCTTAGTCTTAAATTACCTAAATTAGTAATATTTCTCCACTGCTTACTCATCAATGTCATTCTTGCTTACTACGTAGCTTAAGTTTAGTAATACTTCTGATGTATGTAGTTAGTTGTAGATATTTGTTTAGCACTTACCTAATCAGGCTATCCCTGACTATATAAGGCAAGCAGACTTCCAAAATAATATAGACCTATCCAGATTCATCTTGACTCTGAACCACCATCATCACTACTACTTATTTAGTAGTATTAGTTTAAGTTTTATTTCAACATCATCATTTCATCAGTCTCCACTCATCAGAAAAACTAAAATTCACTTACTCAACTTATTCAAACTTATTCAAATACAAGTGACAGTCTTGAAAGGCTTATATGCTCAATAAGTATGTTTAAGAAGATTTAAGCTGGTTAAGACTGTCACTTGTGATTGAATAAGTTGAATAAGCAAATTTTAGTTTTTCTGATGCTGTCAAACTTGACTAGTACATCAAGTATCCAGTGTAATCACTCTTAGTCATCGTCCATCAATATCTGATCATCATCAATTCATCTCTCAGCATTGCCAAATTGGTCTTTGACGTTGCCAAACTTTGTCATCTAGTCTCCAAACAGACTCACACATAGTGTGAGGTCTGCTTCTACGGATCTTCCCTACAGTGGGTAGGTCAATTTGGAAATTTATTGGGGTCAGCATTGTGATGGCTGCTAATGAGTTTCCATATGAGTCAGAGTGTGACAGCCATTCGGGGTTAGGGTGTAATAAGCTGCGACGCGTCAAGAGCTCGACACGTCTGCTTAACCAGTGGGTCTGCATATATCTGCGTGCAACTACTTAGACTGTTTTGTAAGGTTATAAATTACATTAGTATAGTAAAGTATCATATATTTTCTCTATTGTCATGTTGGGATCAGCATTCTTGCTGGTTCACGCTCTGAATTTTGAGCCTTGGTAAGGCAAGACATTGAGGCAGCTCACTTGAAACAGCTTTGTATACCCCCTCTTCCATCTATTCATCAGCAAAGAACCATGTCAAACTATTCTATGACTCCAATTAGAGCTTTAGAAATCAAGAGAGCCGCAACCTATCCTGTTTTTACACCAAATACAACTACTTTTCCACCCACTATACCATTCCATCTGCTTCAGCTTTGTTTCCTCGCGGTTAAAAGAAAGCCCAACTCAATCACAAAAAACTGGATGAAGTGTTGGATTCTATTGATTCAGTTGAATGAAGCCTCAATCAATTTCTTTACCAACTTTGCAAACCATTCAACTCTGACATCGAAGGTCTGGAGGTCGAAGCAGGTCCCAGCAAACGCCAAAAGCAATTAAAACCTTCTGAGCGCACCGATAAGCATGACAGAAAGCTACAAGCGCTGCTCGACGGATCTGCAAAACCAAGTTTTGGTTTGATCATTGATATGATGTACCAGACTTCAACACTCACCGCCGTCTGAAAGAATGACAATTCCGCCCCCGAGACAGGATTCATAGACCCTGATTTGGACTTCTCAAGCATTGCACATGCACATCCATCACTTTCTACATGGGCAGTCCATGTGACTGGGCAATTGGTTGACAAAGAAGGCAGTCAGATAGCAGACAAAAGTTTAGGGCTTCATTTGCAAGCATGTTCTGAGAAGGAGGACAATTTAGTGGACTGGAATGCCCTAAAAGGATTTTCAATACAGAAGCTTCATGATATTGTCGCTCTGTGTGCTCTGGCGATGCAGCATGTACAGATGTCATATATGTGTAGTTCTTTCCATTCATCTGGCTCAGTTATAGCAATGCGAACCAAGTGTCCACCTCTGCTTGTGAGCATTTCATGTTCTTGAATAATAGACCAACACAAAATTACACATCTAGATTGCAATCAATTGTATCATGTCAATGACGGCAACGCAAAACCAGAACACTAATCTTCTACAAATGTGCCATGGTGTTTGGTATTTTGCTGTTATGGCACTAAAGACCGTCTTTCGTATTAAAAGCTGTCTTGGGCACTCTGTATTGCATAGCACAATCTATGCTGCTCTTGGACAGATGGTGAAGACCACTAGATTATATCTCCAGAGTTACGAGAAACCCTTTCTCATAGAATTGATAATACGCAGGCATATGCTCGTGCTTGTGAAACCAAATTTGGGAAGCAGAGTTACTGGAGAGACAAAGAAGACAGGAACAGAAGTCAATGACTGCCGCCTCAATTCATAACAACATTAATTTTGGACACCTTGAGAAGACTGCAGTTGTGCAGTTTCTGCAGCGACTAGTGACATATGTCCCGGAGCTTAGAGAGAAATACAATTTGAAGCTGAGGGACTATGCTACTACTATGCTAGAGAAGCACCCTATTAATCCCCATCAACTCTCCAAGGTTCACCCACTTACAACCAATAGTGCCAATGAAATGCGTATTCAAGATATGCACGAAGGCCTATCCGATTTCCTAACCACCCAACTTGGAATCAGCAAGGAAAACCTCAATAACACCATTCATATTGTCTCTGGTGATGGAAAAACATACAACATGCTGCATATGCTCTATAAGTACAAGTCTATTGAAGACACGGACTTCGACGTGTACTGCTGGCTGCAGTCGCTTCTCGAGATCTGGCACACCTTATGGACGGATCAATCCCGTGTTATTTGTGCACACTGGGGGGATCCTGATGATCTGTCAAGCTTTGCTAGTATGGCAAAGCACCTGAAGATCCCAACACCAAGTGATCTACATAAAGTGGAACACACCTGATCGATATGACTCTCAAGGCATTAATACTCAATAGCATCAGAAAAACTAAAATTCACTTACTCAACTTATTCAAACTTATTCAAATACAAGTGACAGTCTTGAAAGGCTTATATTCTCAATAAGTATGTTTAAGAAGATTTAAGCTGGTTAAGACTGTCACTTGTGATTGAATAAGTTGAATAAGCAAATTTTAGTTTTTCTGATGTAAACTCACCTGAAGTCCAAAGTGAATAACTGGGGACTTCAAAGACACCAATGTAGTACCTTGTTTTTTTTTTTTTTAATCAAAACCTTCACACCCTCCAGAGCCCCTGGAGGGGGCTCCAGAAGGTGTGAAAATATATTTCTATCCTAGTGTTCAAACACAGCCTGGCAGGTATATAATACAAACAAGTTCATACTACAGTGACGAAATGGACGAGAGGTGATCTGTTAAGTAGACAAGCCTAGATACGCATTGCAGACACATAGAGTGTGGCACCTGAAGAGCGATATGGCAGAAGAACTGCCTAGAAGACATTATAACCCACTGAAATGGACGACGCCTATATGATTGGTAATTCTTGACTATGGACCAGTATACCAGCCGTTTGCAATGGTGAGGGCAGTTGGTACCCATTGGTTCAACATTTGAACCCAGACAGTACTGTCTATGCCTGCCGGTTGAGGAGCATGCTGAACATCTTGACGATCAACCTGGATCATAGCATGGTTAGACCAACATTTGTTGGAGTGCTGATGGACGGGAGGTGAGTCCTTGTCTGGAAGACCACGAGCCTGTTTTCTTCTTGTGCCAGGGAAGGGAGAAGGGGGAGCCTGGCCTGGAAAGGCAAAGGCAGACGGGTTTTTTTCCAAGAACTTTAGGAAAACAGAGAAGTCACAAAGTTCATTGTGAGTCCATAAGAAAAATCCAACTCAACTTGGGGCAACTTGGACCAACTTGACACAAAATGTCTTATCCAGTTCTTATACATTTTTCAACCACTATAATTTGCAGTATTTGCATATTGAATGAGTAGATTATGGTTAGCACAGCTAGTAATTACTCTGTTATCTAAGATAGCTCGACCAAACAAGCACATATAGGCAATATTAAATAACCAAGTAAGAAATAAGTATGTTTAAAGTTCTATTAAGCAACTAAAAAGATTAATGGCAATCTTATTTGAACTTATAACACTTCGATCTTGTGGACAATTTATTTTTCAAATAAGATTGAATAAAACTTCCATTAACTACAAATAAGATGAGTTGGATTTTTCTGATGTCGCCGACCTGGCATACTTAGGACAGTTACCGAGTATGTGTGTTCGAGTTTCAATAACACGTCGAGGACAGTCGCACCTAACCTCGTCAGAGAGATTAAAGCGAAGCTGGAATTCCCCAATCAGAGCATGTCCAAGTATGGATTGAGCCATACGAGCGGTCTGAGTGTTAGATTGGCCCATCGTCTTGAGCCAGGGTCCACCGTGCAGATGAGATAGAGGGATGCGAATACCCTTTTTCTTGAGGGGCAAGAAATTGCTGCCCAAATCACTAACGTAGTATCTTTCTAGATACCATTTGCTCAATGGCAAAATCCTCTCCCACCACCATCTTGGTGGCAGCCAATGGATCAGTACCTGTTGAACACGAATTTCAGGCCACAGGTGCCTGCTCTCTTGCACAAGGGGACATTGTCCCACTTGACTTCTCTGTTCTATGTGGTAAAGCCACATCCGACGACGCCGAACTATGTGCTATTGAGTTAGCCATAGAACAAGCCACTAGGAGATGGAATGGTTCCAAGATTATTCTATTCTCTAACTCCGTTTTTTTTTTTTTTTAATCAGCACTACGCCCCTGGAGAGGGCGTCGATAAAATTTGTATCCTGGTGCTCGAACGCAGCCTGGCCTAAGTTATACATGCAAACTTGTATTAACAAAGATCTTTCACCAATAAAGAGGCTATCTTGTATATTCCCCACATCGACTTTGGAGGGTCGAGGTAGAAAAAGCGACTAAGTCTAAAAGACTTGTATAGGCGTGCACCTTGCACAGCCAGCTGAAGGTCAAAGTGCCCTCTTCAACAGCATAGAGATCCACCCCTCTACTACTGCTGAGCCACCCCACTTTAGTATGGTGGTACCCTCTTTGTAAATGAGGCCCCTGCTCCAAGGCTCCAACCTAGAAGCCAGCCAATACAATTACGACCTAGTCCTCTCTGAATGAAAGACTAGCCGCCTGTGCTATGGATTGTTTGACCCACTGGAAGTGTCCAATCAGTGAGACAAGGTCATCTGGTTGAGGAACGCAAACCGTTTGAGGGTGGTTGAGGAAAGGAGAATCCCAATCAAGGAGACCTGGAGATCCACCAGAACGTTTGTCTGGAGGCTTCTTCTTTTGCTTCTTCTTTGGCTCAGGGAAGGGTGCTTGTTCACCGTTGTCTAGGAAGGAGAACGTGTGTGGATTTTCTTTAAGAAAATCAACAAACTTGGAGAAGTCTCTGGTGTGCCCAAGACCCTCATTGCAATTGTACCAAGGACAAGACTTGAGTATGTGCTCTTGAGTCTCTCGAGCACCACACTCGCAGGTATCAGAGTCTGAAAGATTAAATCTGACCCGATACTCCCCGAAGGGACCGTGATTGAGGACAGAACGAGTTTTTTTTTTTTTCCTTTCCAAGTCCACGCTCCAACACCCCAGAGGGGGCGTCAGAGGTCTAAGAACAATTTATTGACTGGCACCCATACACAGTCCGGTTGGTATGCAAGTACATTGTTTTACGTAGTTCTACTAGGCGCACCCACAGTGACAAGTAAAAATTTGGTCGACTATGCACGCTGAGCAGTGATAACGGGGCTTGAGAGATCTGTTGGGTGATATTGAACATTGTTGGACATTGTGTTGAGGGCAGTCAAGAGCCCAGAAGCAAGCCGAGTCCACTGAAGTGGAGACCTGCTATATGTCCTCCCCTCTGCCAGCTGATTGGCTTCATTTCCTCCACCCTAGCTTTGATGATGTTAAATAGCTGACCAGGAGTCGAAATCCCAGCCATTTGTAGTCGCGATATTGCGACGAATGTACTGATTGACACCAGCGACCCAAACCAGATCGTCTGGGTGAGGTGCTTGAGGTACGGCTGAAGGTAGGCCTTGCAGACCGAATGGTGGTGGCCGAGCACGAGAAGGCCCAGCTGTGGGGGGTGCCGTTGGCACGTTAGTAGTGGGTATAGGGCCACCAAAGCCCTGGTTGATGAGACGACCGTCGTAGTCGTACCATGGTTGGTACTGGGGTACCGGTGGGGGGTTAATCCCCAATTGTGCTATGACCGTTGGGTCAAGGGTGATGAGATGACCGTCGTAGTCGCGCTCTGGTGGGGGACCTCCCTTGTTAGGAGGCTTCTTCTTCTTTTTAGACCGCGCCTTGGGAAAGGGTGGAGGTGGTTGTTCACCTGGAAAAGCAAACGAGGTGGGATTATCTTCTAAGAATCCCAAGAATTTTGAGAATTTCATCTCAACGGCGTTGCCTGTAGGTGGAGTGTGGAGTGGACACCGACAAAGAACATGTCGTCGAGTCTGAGGAATGTGCTTATTGCACTCACAGCCAGCATCGTTGCCTAACTTGAAGCGTACACAGTACTCATTGATGGGAGCGTGATTCGTCATGGTACGTATCATATGAGCTGTGTGGGTCAATGACTGACCCATCGTTCGAAGCCATGGATCATTCTTGATATGAGTCAGTGACAGCTGTTGCCCTCTCTCCTCGAGGTGCATAAAGTTAGTACCACAGTGTCCGATTTGGAAGTGCAGACGCATCCACTCCGCCAGCATCCGGTCTATGGTGAGTTTGCGAGCGTAGTCAGGATACGTTCGCTGACGTGGGCCAGCACGAACTTTGAGATTTATAGCTGCCTGGTGTGCACGGTGGTGCAGATTCCAGTTGAGTGCACTGGCACTGGGGACGTGATAGAAGTAGACTTGACGATCGTTGTTAGACGACAACCAAGTCCGGAGTTTGGAGCAGATAGCCAATGAGTGGCCCTGTCCAGAATGTAAGGACAGATCTAAAGCAAGGCAAATGGCTTTGGTTGAATCCGAGAAGATAACCATCTTGCAAGTGTTGGGTCTAGTGGTAGCTCTGCTTATCGCTAAGTCAAGAGCCACAAGTTCAGCATTGTTTGAGGTACCTCGACCGACTACCATAGTAGATGCCATAGGACCATACTCGTTATGGATGATGGAGCATGCGGCCATAGCCAGATGTGCAGTGTTAGAGGGGACAGATCTGTCTGCAGCCACTATGACAGTGGCTGGGTCTCCATCCCCTTGAGATCGAACATCGTCAAGTAGAGATTTGCGATGCTGGAGAGCCTTTTCACTGGCAGCAATGTCAACATCGTAGACCACCCTGTCTAAGAGGATGTCTCTGACGCGTTGTCCTGGAACTGCCTCGTCATCAAGTGGGTTCAGAGGTTCAGAGGTGTCGTTTACATGAGATTCTACATTGACGATGGGGGACAGAGTCCCATTCTTTGCTCTGGTAGTAAGGTTCGAGAGCGATTTGGGGTGGTGAGGGATATTATCGTTCACACCCTTCCTCTTGAGGAGGAGAGAGAGAGTCGGGTGGGATTTCAAGAGGTTCTTTATTGGTCCTACTTGCTCAAATGGAAAGTAGTAGTGCTAAGGAACCAGAATATCAAAAAATCTCGAAATTCCATCGAGATTTGACTGTGTGGCATTGGTTCTAAAATCCGGTGTAACAAAGCCTGATAGATGACTGTACGCGTTCTAGCAAGAGAGCGATCGATCAACTTCTTGATGTGTAGGTGGATGGGTGGCAGTCCAGCCATAGACTTGACTGCACCAGTTGGGGTGGTTCTAAACGCACCAAGTATCCAGACTGCGGCTCTACGCTGCATCTGATGGAGGAGCTTCATGACCGTCTTGTTACAAGCTCCAGAGTAGAACCACAATCTACAGCTGTAGGTTGCCAGAGGCACAACACACGCTCTGTAGAGAAGGCGTTTCTGCGAGGGAGTGATACCTCGAGAAGAGTTACCAAGCATAGCCATGGCTTTCACCGTGGTTAATGACTTGGTGGTGTAGTATTTGACATGCGCGTTAAAAGAAAGGCACCTGTTAAAATAGAATCCAAGGTACCGCCACACGGTCTTGGGCTGTAGAGGTGTGTCCCCAGTGTACGGTGCAAAATTCAGATCGATAGACGGGTTGTCATTGTTGTGTTTGCGAGAGAAGTGAAATACTTCAGTTTTGTCATGCTCAAGCACCAGTCCAAGACCAGTAACGAGCTTGTTGATGACGGCATAGGCGTCTTGAAGTTTGGCAATGTTCTCATTCCACGTAGGAGACTGAACAATGAGAGAGCCATCGTCAACGTAAGACATCAACATGGTGGTCCCAACAGGGATCGTATCTTGGAAAGTACGCATAGTTGGCACTAAGTAGAGCGCAGAAAGGATAGGTCAGAGAGCAGATCCTTGCCCTACACCGACATCAGCTCGTCTCTTATCAGAGAGCATGCCGTTCCAGGAGTAGGCCGTGTAACGACCTACGAGGTAAGAGGCGAAGAACCTCGTTACCTCTGGTGCAAAGCCAAGCTTGGCTAAGATAGCTAAGAGCATGTCGTGATTCAACGACAGGAAGAATTGAGCCAGGTAGAAGGCGACAACGCTCGTTTTGACGCCAGAGGCCCAACCAGCCTTGACGATGTGGGTGAGGTAGACTCGACTTCGGAGGGCCGAGGTAGAAAAAGCAATTAAGTCTCAAAGACTTGTATAGGCGTGCACCTTGCACAGCCAGCTGAAGGTCGAAGTGCCCTCTTTGACGGCATAGAGATCCACCCCCCTACTACTGCTTAGCCACCCCACCATGGTGTGGTGGTACCCTCTTTGTAAATGAGGCCCCCGCCCCAAGGCTCCGACCTAGAAGCCAGCCCATACAATTACGACATAGTCCTCTTGGAATGGAAGACCAGCTGCCTGCGCAATGGACTGTTTGACCCACTGGAAGTGTCCGATCAGCCAGACAAGATCGTCTGGTTGAGGAACACGAACTGTACGAGGACGGTTGAGGAAAGGAGAGTCCTGGTCGAGGAGGCCAGGAGTGTCTTCAGAACGCTTGTCTGGAGGCTTCTTCTTTTGCTTCTTCTTTGGCTCAGGGAATGGTGCTTGCTCGCCGTTATCTAAGAACGAGAACCCGTGTGGATTCTCCTTAAGAAAATCAATGAACTGAGAAAAGTCTCTGGTGTGCCCGAGACCTTCGTCGCGACTGTAGCGAGGACAAGACTTGAGTGTGTGCTCTCGAGTCTCTCGAGCACTACACTCGCAAAGAGGCATATGCCGTCATCAACAAGCTCGTTACTGGTCTAGGACTGGTACTCGAGCATGATAAAACTGAAGTATTTCACTTCTCTCGCAAACACAACAATGACAATCCGTCTATTGATCTGAAGTTTGCGCCTTACACTGGGGACACTCCTCTACAGCCCAAGACCGTATGGTGGTATCTTGGATTCTACTTCGACAGGCGTCTCTCTTTCAACGCGCATGTCAAATACTACACCACCAAGTCATTAACCACGGTGAAAGCCATGGCTATGCTTGGTAACTCATCTCGAGGTATCACTCCCTCGCAGAAACGCCTCCTCTACAGAGCATGTGTTGTGCCTCTGGCAACCTATGGCTGTAGACTATGGTTCTACTCTGGAGCTCGTAACAAGACTGTTATGAAACTCCTCCATCAGATGCAGCGTAGAGCTGCGGTCTGGATACTTGGTGCGTTCAGAACCACCCCAACTGGTGCTGTCGAGTCCACGGCTGGATTGCCACCTATCCATCTACACATCAAGAAGTTGATTGATCGTTCTCTTGCTAGAACGCGTACTCTCTTAAAATCCCACCTGACTCTCTCTCTCCTTGTCAAGAGGAAGGGCGTGAACGACACCATCCCTCACTATCCCAAATCGCTCTCAAACCTCACTGCTAGAGCAAAGAATGGGACTCTGTCCCCTATCATTGATGCAGAATCTCATGTAAACGACACTTCTGAACCTTTGAACCCCCTCGACGACGAGGCAGTTCCAGGACAGCACGTCAGAGACATCCTCCTGGATAGGGTGATCTACTACATTGACATTGCCGCGGGTGAAAAGGCACTTCAACATCACAAGTCTCTACTTGACGATGTTCGATCTCAAGGGGATGGAGACCCAGCCACTGTTATGGTGGCTGCAGACAGATCCGTCCCCTCTAACACTGCATACCTGGCTACGGCCGCATGCTCCATCATCCATAACGACTACGGCCTTTTTTACCTGGATGTAGCCAGGCTAACCTTTGTCTTTTTTCCTGGACACAGCCAGGAGAACGTTAGTCTCTTTTTTCTGGCTGTAGCCAGGCCCTCTGCTAGTTACTCTCAATTGTATTAAAGTCATGTGATTGTCATGTGATCAAATTCCCACAGTCATGTGATTTTTTCAAATGTGATTCCCCAGAAACATGATAGATCACGTGATACAATTACATAATCAAGATCACGTGACCAGATAAGATAAGGATAAGACATTCAATCTGTACTTCTCTATCTAACTTGAAGGTATGTTCACACAGGAGTGATGGACTTAGTTGTTGTTGCCATCATGCCTTGTTGGTGTGTGTTGTTGACTTGCATGAAATGAAGTGGCCACTTCTAATTGTTCCACGCTCTCTGTGTCTAGGCATGCCTTCTATATTTATATTTGAAATGATTTGAGGCCACATGAAATAGTGAACTACACAAAATAATGAAGGAATTGGACTTTGATGTAACCCCATCACTCCATCAAATCTCCATTTGGTAATTCCCTTTTTAGAAAATTACTAAATTTTTTATATCAACTTTTTAGCTCAAATACTATAGCTTGTAAAAATTGCTATATATGGTAATAAATTATATTTGTACTTATTTGTACTCTGCTATATAAGGAAATAAATAATAGCCATATATATGGTTATATCTCCATATGGTAATAAAATTATAGCCTTATATAGAACAGAAAATTACTATATAAGGAAATATTTCTAAAGTATCCTCAAACAGCTAAATTAGGCTCGTAAAAAATTAAGTTCGAGCCCTGGCTACATCCAGGCAAAAGAGACTAACGTTCTCCTGGCTGTGTCCGGGAAAAAAGACTAAGGTTAGCCTGGCTACATCCAGGTAAAAAAGGATAAGGGTTACCTCGTCTGGTGTACGGCCCTGTGGATTCTACTATGGTAGTCGGTTGAGGGACCTCGAACGACACCGAACTCGCTGCTCTTGACTTAGCAATAAGTAGAGTTACCACCAGACCTGACGCTCATAAGATGGTCGTCTTCTCGGATTCAACCAAAGCCATCCGCCTTGCTCTGGATCCGTCTCTATACTCTGGACAGGGTCACTCACTGGCTGTCTGTTCCAAACTTCGGACTTGGCTGTCATCTAATAACGAGCGTCGAGTCTACTTCTATCACGTTCCCAGTGCTCTTAACTGGGATTTGCACCATCGTGCACACCAGGCAGCCACGAACCTCAAGGTTCGTGCTGGTCCACATCAGCGAACGTACCTTGACTACGCTCGCAAACTCACCATAGACTGGATGTTGGCAGAGTGGACTCGTCTTCACTTTTAACCCGGCCACTGTGGTACCAACTTCATGCACCTCAAGGAGAGAGGGCAACGACTGTCACCGACTCACATCAAGAATGGCCCATGGCTCAAGACTATGGGACAGTCTTCGTCTCACACAGCTCGTATGGTACGCACCATATCGAACCACGCTCAGATCGGCGAGTATCGTGTACGCTTCAAGTTGGGCAACGATGCTGGCTGTGAGTGTAACAAGCACATCCCCCAGACCCGACGACACATCCTTCGTCGATGTCCACTCCACACTTGCCCTACGGGTGACGCCGTTGAGAAGAAATTCTCAAAATTCCTTGGGTTCTTGGAAAAGAATCCCACGTCATTCGCCTTTCCAAGCGAACAGCCACCTCCTCCCTTCCCCAAGGCACGGTCTAAGAAGAAGAAGAAGCCTCCTGATAAGAGAGGTCCCTCGCCCGAGCGCGACTTGGATGGTCGTCTCATTACCCTTGACCCTACGGTCATAGCACGATTGGGCATTTACCCACCACCGGTACCTCAGTATCAACCACGTTATGACTACGACGGACATCTCATCACAGGTCCCATCGTGCCTGCCTATGTCCCGCCTGCTCAACCAGTAGCACCTCCAACAGCTGGACCTTCTCGTGTCCAGCCACCACCATTCGGTCTGCAGGGGCTACCTTCAGCTGTACCTCAAGCACCTTGCCCAGACGATCAAGTCTGGGTCGCGAGTGTCAATCAATATGTCCGTCGCGATATTGCGACCTATAGAGGCTGGGATTTCGATCCTTGGTCTGCAATTCAACACCATCAAGGCTAGGGCAGAGGAAACGAAGCCATTCAGCTGGCAGAGGGGAGGACACATAGCGGGTCACCACCTCGGTGGACTCGGCTTGCTTCTGGGCTCTCGGCTGCCCTCAACACAACGTTCAACGATGTTCGATATCACCCAACGGATCTCTCGAGCCCCGTTATCACTGCTCAACGTGCATAGTCGTTCACTTTCTTTATCTGTCACTGCGAGGGCACCTAGTATTTACTACATAAACCGATGTACTTGCATACCAACCGGACTGCGTAAGGGCGCTGGTCAATAAATTGTCCTTAGACCTCTGACACCCCCTCCGGGGGCATTGGAGCGAGGACTTGGATCAAAAAAAAAAAAAAAAAAAAAAAAAAAAGACTTCAGGTGAGTTTAGTTCATAACTTCTCTAGCAATCCAGTTATTCACTTTGGACTTCAGCTTTGTGTCATACACCTGCGCTTCTGTCAAGCAGGAGGCCTAAAGTTGGGCTTGGTGGCCGCTTTAGACGTCTTGTCCTTGCCCTTGGGAGGGGCAGGAGGCTCGGCCATCTGCGTGTCTGGATCAGGTTCATCACCAGGCCTAGGCCCAGGCGGAACGGAGGAAGAAGCGCTGGTATTAGCGCTGGAAGTGCCCTGGGCAGGAGCGTGCCTAGACGCTCCAACACCCTGGGTGGTCTGGTCATGTGACCCGGGCTGGTCACCTGACACGGATAGAATTCCATGGGGTGTAGGGTTGGGGAAAAAACCCTTGGGACCTTTTATTCTGGGTATAATACCCTCCCAATTCCTGGCCGCAAAATTTGACCGAGTATTATACTGTTTTATACCTGTTTTATACCACACGTGACCCATACACGTGACCATTTTTGGCCTAGAATTTGCCCAGAAAACCTGAAAAACCCTCTTGGGCGCGATGGTCCTTAGATCATTCTCAATGTCAGATTTAAGATAGAAATCCAACGACCAGGGATGCAGACCCTTGAGTACAAGTAGGAAGTCTGTATACCAGTAGCCGCCTAGGATATAATTATTAAGCGACCAATAAGTGACACAGAAATTGCCCTATTCAGTCGCGAAATGGGTACATAGGAAGCGGTCTGGCCAGACACTCGCTAGACACCCTCACTATTTGCTTATATTTCCCCTTAATTCTTCCAATTAAACCGCTTTAACGTAGATTCATTGCTGAGATCAATGGCTGAGATATGAGCCAAAATCAAGACAAAAACACTAGAAACTGGGTCAAACGCGGACCTGGAGCGGAACCTCGCGTATCAATTCTCCTGATGCGGCTTCGAAATCTCAAGGAGTCGCCGAGTGTCCCTCTATGAGGATCTCAAATCCTAATATAACGCTGGATACATATCAGCTGTATGAAAAAAAATGAGACCCTACTAGGCTACATCGGGAACGCGACTTATTGAGTATTGAGTATATTTCAAACCGACTACGTTGCATAAGCAACTCAGGTACTACTAAAAATAGAAATACCTCGCCGGCTCGCGGTGAAAATACATTGTCCATAGATAACCACGAAGAGAGCAACCAAAAGAAACTGGCCTGGTGGTAGTTGTCGACCAATCCAGCAAGTGATGGTCGGAGGAAATATTGATCCCCGCTTTGATTGAGATCCCTTGGGGGAGCGACACTGAGTCAAGGTCGCGGTCCACCACAGGACACAGCGGAGTCAATGGCGTTTGTTGGGTCCTCTGCTGAGCTAGCAGAGCTACATGTCAGCGTTAATGAGATGGTAGCTGGATATTTGGTAGGTTGGTTTGCGCTGAATGTTGGGCAGGGACGGGGTGAAAGGTGCGACAACCTGAGACATTCTTGAGGGACCTATATTTTCAACAAATGGCGCGATTTTGGTGGGGAAAGAACGTGTTTGGAAAGAAAAGAGAAATATATTTAGGTTTTCATGTTTATTTCAAGAAAAGAAAAGAAATCACAGCTGTTATTTCAAGCTGTGGCTGTGGCTGTGGCTGTGGTTGTGGTTACACAACGCATTTGGCTCCAGTGGAAAACCACTCACGTGACCTTACCCAAGGGACGGTATAATACCCCTTTTGAGGTGAGCCAACCGGCCGAGAGGTATAAAACAGGTATAATACTGTATAATACCGGTATAATACTCCATCCGGAATAAAACCTAGGGTTTTTTCCCCAACCCTAATGGGGTGTGACTGCGCCGTGACCTGTCACAGGCAGAGTCACTTGTGATGTCACGGACTGTGACGTGGCAGTGTCGGGTCCAGGCTGGCCCATTGCTTGGTCAGATTCCGCGGGACGGACCTGGGTAACTTGAAGCTGTGCCTGCAGAGAGGCAATGGTACGGCGGGCGTCCTCAAACGCCTGGGCGAGTTCCTCTTCCTGGGATTGGAGAGAAGAATTGTTGACCTTCATCACCTCCAGCTCGTCCTGGAGGCGGTCGACGGTGGTAGTGAGTTCCTGAGAGTCAGGAGATGAGACAAAGGGGGCGAAGATGGCTGAGAAGCCAGCCGTTGCGTCCTCAGAGTGGTAACGAGCCCAGTTGAGGACTCCAGGGCCCTTGGCGTGACCGAGGAGGGCGTAGATCTTGTTGAGAATCTTGGTACGTTGGTCAAAAGTGACGACCCCTGGTCCGCGCTGGTGGGCTTCGAGCCAGGCTCAAATGCCCTTGAGTGAGGAGGTGACAGCCAAGACATCCCTTGATAGAATGGCCTCCTCCTCACCACCATCAAGATGGCAGGCAAAGACCACTGGCTCGTCGTCAGCGCCCTCTATCTGAGCCTCTGGGGCTTCAGACGTTGAGGCCTTTTTTTTTTTTTTTAATCCAAGTCCTCGCTCCAACGCCCCTGGAGGGGGCGTCAGAGGTCTAAGGACAATTTATTTACCGGCGCCCGTACACAGTCCGGTTGGTATGCAAGTACATTGTTTTACGTAGTTCTACAAGGTGCACCCGCAGTGACAAATGAAGTGTTTGGTCGACTATGCACGCCGAGCAGTGATAACAGGGCTCGAAAGACCTGTTGGGCGATATCGAACGTTGTCGGACGTTGTTCTGGAGGCAGTCGAGAGCCCAGAAGCAAGCCGAGTCCACCGGAGTGGTGACTCGCTATATGTCCTCCCCTCTGCCAGCTGAATGGCTTCGTTTCCTCCGCCCTAGCCTTGATGGTGTTGAATTGCGGACCAAGGATCAAAATCCCAGCCTCTATAAGTCGCGATGTCACGACGGACATATTGGTTAACACTTGCAACCCAGACTTGATCGTCTGGGCAAGGTGCTTGAGGTACAGCTGAAGGTAGCCCCTGCAGACCGAATGGTGGTGGCTGGACATGAGAAGGTCCAGCTGTTGGAGGTGCTACTGGTTGAGCAGGCGGGACATAGGCAGGCACGATGGGACCTGTGATGAGATGTCCGTCGTAGTCATAACGTGGTTGATACTGAGGTACCGGTGGTGGGTAAATGCCCAATCGTGCTATGACCGTAGGGTCAAGGGTAATGAGACGACCATCCAAGTCGCGCTCGGGCGAGGGACCTCTCTTATCAGGAGGCTTCTTCTTCTTCTTAGACCGTGCCTTGGGGAAGGGAGGAGGTGGCTGTTCGCTTGGAAAGGCGAATGACGTGGGATTCTTTTCCAAGAACCCAAGGAATTTTGAGAATTTCTTCTCAACAGCGTCGCCCGTAGGTCTAGTATGAAGTGGACATCGACGAAGAATGTGTCGTTGAGTCTGAGGAATGTGAAGTTGTTGCACTCACAGCCAGCATCATTGCCTAACTTGAAGCAAACTCGATACTCGCCGATTGGAGCATGGTTCGATATGGTACGTACCATACGAGCCGTGTGAGACGAAGACTGTCCCATAGTTTTGAGCCATGGACCATTCTTGATATGAGTCGGTGACAGTTGTTGCCCTCTCTCCTTGAGGTGCATGAAGTTGGTACCACAGTATCCAGGTTGGAAGTGCAGACGAGTCCACTCTGCCAACATCCGGTCTATGGTGAGTTTGCGAGCGTAGTCAAGGTACGTTCGCTGACGTGGACCAGCACGAACTTTGAGGTTCGTAGCTGCTTGGTGTGCACGATGGTGCAGACCCCAGTTGAGAGCACTGGGGACGTGATAGAAGTAGACTCGACGGTCGGCGTTAGACGACAACCAAGTCCGGAGTTTGGAGCAGATTGCCAATGAGTGGCCCTGTCCAGAATGTAAGGACGGATCCAAAGCCAGGCGGATGGCCTTGGTTGAGTCCGAGAAGACGACCATCTTACGAGTGTCAGGTCTGGTGGTAGCTCTACTTATTGCTAAGTCAAGAGCAGCGAGTTCGGCGTCGTTCGAGGTGCCTTGACCGACTACCATGGTAGAATCCATAGGGCCATAGTCGTTATGAATGATGGAGCATGCGGCCGTAGCCAGATATGCAGTGTTAGAGGGGACAGATCCGTCTGCAGCCACCATAACAGTGGCTGGGTCTCCATTCCCTCGAGATTGAACATCGTCAAGCAGAGATTTGCGATGTTGAAGTGCCTTCTCACCAGCAGCGATGTCAACGTCGTAGACTACCCTATCTAAGAGGATATCTCTGACGCGTTGTCCTGGAACCGCCTCGTCGTCGAGTGGGTTCAAAGGTTCTGAAGTGTCGTTTACATGAGATTCTGCATCAACGATCAGACGTTGAGGCCTGAGGTTGTTGTTGGGCAGATCCTTCATCGTCTCCATCATCCTCGCTGCTACTCCCCTCCCCTTCCTCCTCCTCCTCTCCTGCCTTTGCCTTCTTCTTTCTATCAGAACGAAGGGTGCTAGGACTCTCCTCTGCAGTCCTCTTAGGTTCAGACGAGAAAGTCCAAACAATGGTAGGGGTTTCACCGCCAAAGGCGATAGGGCCCTCGTCCCTAGGTGGTAGAGCTTGTTGAGCGAGCTCCGCATGGAAGAGCTTCTTCCTCTCGGGTGGTACCTTCCCCAGAGGGTCAGGTTTATTGGATTGGCCTCCAGACATCGCCATCTAGAGGATAAGAGCAGAGAAAAGTGCTGAAGAACGTTGAAAAGTGCTTGGTAGCTGTTTCTTGGTGGCTGTGCACGTGGTAGTGCGTGATCGAAGATGGTCGTCTTCTCAGATTCAACCAAGGCCATTCGCCTTGCTCTGGATCCGTCTTTGCACTCTGGACAGGGTCACTCACTGGCTATCTGTTCCAAACTCCGGACTTGGCTGTCGTCTAACAACGACCGTCAAGTCTACTTTTATCACGTCCCCAGTGCCCTCAACTGGGATCTGCACCATTGTGCACATTAAGCAGCTACGAATCTCAAAGTTCGAGCTGGTCCACGTGAGCGAATGTACCTTGACTACGCTCGCAAACTCTTTTTTTTTTTTTTTTTTAATTCAAAACCTTTGCACCCTCCAGACCCCCCGGAGGGGGGTCCAGAAGGTTTGAAAATATATTTGTATCCCGGTGTTCGAACACAGCCCGGCAGGTATACAATACAACCAAAATCGTACTACAGTGACAAATGGAAATGGACGAGGAGGTGATCTGTTACGTGGACAAGCCTAGATACGCATTGCAGACATGTGGAGTGTAGCACCCGAAGGGCGGTATGGCAGAAGAACTGCCCAGAAGTCATCATAACCCGCCGAAACGGACGACGACTATGTGGTTGGTAATTCTTGACTACGGACCAGTATACCAGCCGTTAGCAATGGCGAGGGCAGTTGGTACCCACTGGTTCAGCGTTTGGACCCAGACGGTGTTGTCTATGCCCGTTGGCTGAGGAGCACGCTGTACATCTTGATGCTGTTGAGCTGAAGCGTGGTCAGACCGACGTTCCTCAGAACGGTGATGGACGGGTGGTGTGTCCTTGTCCGGAGGACCACGTGCCCGTTTCCTTCTTGCACCAGGGAAGGGAGGAGGGGGAGCCTGGCCTGGAAAGGCAAAGGCAGACAGGTTCTTCTCTAAGAACTTTAGGAAGACAGTGAAATCGGGAAGTTCATCACGAGTCGCTGACCTGGCATACTTGGGACAATTACCCAGTATGTGCGTTCAAGTTTCGATAACGTGTTGCGGACAATCATATCTAACCTCGTCAGAGAGATTAAAGCGAAGTCGGAATTCTCCAATCAGAGCGTGGCCAAGTATAGAGCGAGCCATACAAGAGGTATGAGTGTTCGATTGGCCCATCGTTTTGAGCCACAGTCCACCGTGCAAATGAGATGGAGGAATCCGAATACCCTTGTCCTTGAGGGGTAAGAACTGGCTGCCCAAATACGAAGCCGTCTGGTGGAGTCTAGTCCACTCGACAGTCATACTGGTAACAGGGGCCTTACGAGCGTATCCAAGATACACCTTTGGTCTAGTGCCAACGGCCACCTGGAGAGCAGTTGCTGCCAAGTGAGCACGGTGGTGGATGTCCTATTTGAGCTTGGAGGGGACGTGAATAAACTTGACTGTACGAGACACATCCGCCTCGAGCCAAACTCGGAGTTTCGAGCAGATCGATATAGAATGACCTTGCCCAGAGTGAACTGATGGGTCAAGCGCTAACTTAAGCGCTGAGACCGAGTCGGAGAAGATTAGCAGCCTGGTAGCTGCTTCGCGACAAACAGCACGAGAGACAGCAAAGTCAATTGCCGCCACCTCAGCGTCGTCGGATGTGGCCTTACCAGACGGTACAGCAAAGTCGTCAGGTCCAAATGGACTGTGAACGAGGGAACACGCTGCAGTAGCCTGCAGGTTCGTGTCCTTCGGAACAGACGCGTCCGCCCCAACCAAGATAGTTGAGGCATTGGCGTTGTTGACGTAGGCGTCAAGTACACCTCGTCGAGCATGGACAGTCTTGTCAGAGTTGGCCAGGTTGACATCGAAGTGGACACGGGACTTGTACACATCCCGAATCCGGGTACCAGGAGAGGCTTCCCAGGTGACAGGATCGAACTCCTCTGTAGAGAGAGTGATGTTCGTATCGGTCGAGACAATGGGGGACGAAATCTTCGACTCCTCAACGAGAGACAAGTGCTTGAGAGAGCACTGGTGATGGGTACCTCTGAATGGTACGTCTCTGCGCGGCCTGAGAAGGGAAAGCGTAGGGTGCGAAGAGAGAAGCATACGAGTCCTGACATAGGAACGCTCGATGAGCTTCTTGATGTGCAGGTGGATGGGAGGAAGACCAGCGATGGTCTCCGATCCACCTGAGGGAGAGGTGCGAAATGCAGCGAGTATCCAGACTGCAGCTTGACGTTGCATCTGACGCAAGAGTTTAAGAACACCCTTGTTCTTGGCTCCATTATAAAACCATAGTCTAAAGCCATACGTTGCCAAGGGAAGCACGCATGCGCGATAGAGGAGACGTTTCTGGAGAGGCGTGATGCCTCTGGTAGAGTTACCAAGCATAACCATGGCCTTGACCGTGGTTAATGCTTTGGTGGCATAGAATTTCGCGTGCTCTTTGAAGGCGAGCCGGCAATCAAAGTAGAAACCAAAATACCGCCAAACGGTCTTGGGTTTCAAGGGCATATCCCCAGTATAGGGTGTAAACCGTAAGTCGATGGGAGGATTGGGGTCCCTCAAGTTACAGGTGAAATGAAAGACCTCGGTCTTATCATGCTCAAGTACAAGGCCAAGCCTAGAGACGAGCTCCTCGATGACCTCGTAGGCGGATTGGAGCTTGAGGATATTCTCCTCAAGCATAACGCAAAGAAGCTCCGAATTTCCACCAAGTCCAAGGCGTGGTGGAACGAGGACTGTACCAAGGCTATGGGCCTATATCGCGCGTCCAGGAGCCGGGCTGATTACTCGACTCTCAAACGTACTACCAAGACTGCTAAGCGCAAATTCTTTGATCACAGGATCGAGGATATTGCAACAGCTAAGAAAAGGCCATGGGATCTCATGGCCTGGACTAAGCAACGCTCCCTTCCTACCCACGAGGCGTTGCGGTACGAAGGGAAACCCTGTAACTCAATGGAGGAGCTTTTCACAGCTCTCCATTCTACGTACAACTCGGCCTCCAACAGGCCAGTTGACCATGCCGTCTTGGACGAGCTCGACGACAGTCCTACACGCGAGTGGAGTGACTTTTGTGTAGCTGAGCTCCGAGACGAACTCGTGAAGTGCTCCAACACTTCGTCGCCTGGACCTGACCACTTGACGTGGTATCAGCTCAAGATCCTGGTGAGGAACGATGCTAGTGCATTGAAACTCACACAAATCGCCTCGGCGTGTCTGCGAGTAGGCTACTGGCCTGCTCACTTCAAGGAGTCTACCTCGGTTATTCTACCAAAGCCGGGGAAGCCTCACTACTCTACGCCGAAGATGTTTCGGCCTATCGTGCTCCTGAACACGCTGGGCAAACTCTTTGAAAAGATGCTGGCAAATCGAATGCAGTTCGAAGCCCAGAAGTTCAGCATATTCCATCCGAACCAATTTGGTGGGGTGCGTCAGCACTCCACCGAGGACGCTGGAGTATATCTCACCCACATCGTCAAGATGGGGTGGTCGCTTGGAGAGAAGTTGAGTGTTATCGCATTCGACCTTGCTCAATTCTTCCCATCCCTCAATCACGGGATGCTTCTTGCTATCTTACGAAAACTCGGCTTTGCCGACGAAGTAGTTCGATTCTTCGCCTCCTATCTTGTGGGACGCTTCACAGCGTATTCATGGAACGGAGTCCTTTCGGATCTGAAAGGCGCAGATGTGGGTGTAGGCCAAGGCTCTGCACTCTCACCTATTCTCTCCGCGTTGTTCATCATTCCGGTGATGCGGATTTTTGGCAAGAGGATTCCTGAGAGGGATACTACCCTCTTATCCTACGTCGACGACGGCTTGCTGCTTGTTCAGTCTAAAGACTGGCAAACAAATCTCACGGCTCTCCGTGCTGCGTACGAGGTCATCAACGAGCTCGTTACAAAATTGGGATTGGTTCTCGAGCACGACAAGACGGAACTATTCCACTTCTCGCGCAAACCTGACGACGACAATCCGTCGCTCGATTTGGGCTATGCACCATACACTGGCAACACGCCTCTACAGCCCAAGACTACCTGGAGGTACCTTGGCTTCTACTTTGATCGTCGTCTCTCGTTTGAGAAACACGTCAAGTTCTACTCCACCAAAGCACTTACTACGGTGAAAGCCATGGTAATGCTTGGTAACTCATCGAGAGGCATTACACCTCTCCAGAAGCGCCTTCTCTACAGAGCGTGCGTAGTTCCTCTTGCTACATACGGCTGTAGACTGTGGTATTATAAGGGTGCAAAGATCAAAGGTACCCTTAAAGCGCTCAAGCAGATGCAGCGTAAGGCTGCCTGCTGGATCACTGGTGCGTTTCGCACATCGCCAACTGGAGGGGTGGAGACCATTGCTGGTCTTCCACCCATCCACTTGCACATCAAGAAGCTTGTCGAACAGTCTCAAGCCATGACACGAGGTCTTGTCTCGTCGCACCCGACTCTCTCGTTACTCGATAATGAGAAACACGGTCTATACGATGGCTCCAGCCATCTTTGCGCGGTTCCTACACGCTCTGAGTGCAACTTGAAGCGTGGGGGTAAACTTTTACAGAGGGCCAAGAAGAAGACCCTATCGCCTATAATGGATATCAACGCCACCGTTGGTACTGTTACAGAACCTCTGGACCCCGTCAACGACGAGGCCACTCCCGGACACCGTGTACGCGATGTCTATTCTAGTCAAATATTCTTTGACATCGAGGTGGCTGCTTCGAAAGAGGCCAGACATCAACGAGGTATCTTCTTGGATACCATTCGCTCGGCGGCGAAATCCTCTCCTACCACCGTCTTGGTGGCAGCTGATGGATCCGTACCTGTCGAACACGAATTCCAGGCCACGGGTGCCTGCTCTCTCGCTCAAGGGGACATCGTCCCACTTGACTTCTCCGTTCCATGTGGCAAGGCCACATCCGATGACGCCGAACTACGTGCTATTGAGTTGGCTGTAGGACGGGCCACTAGAAGACGGAATGGTTCTAAGATCATTCTGTTCTCCGATTCCGTAAAGGCAATCCGACTTGCGTTGGATCCGTCTTTGCACTCTGGACAATCGTACTCTATCGCAGTATGCAAGTCCCTTCGCAAATGGTTGGCCGATGACCCCGATCGTACCATCCACTTCTATCATGTACCCAGTGCGCTCAACTGGGATTTACACCATCGCGCCCACCTTGCTGCTACCCAGCTTAAGGTGAGGTTTAACACTCGTGCACCAAGTCGGGCCCCTATCCACTTGTCATACGAGCAACGCCTCACGGTCGAATGGATGATGTCTAATTGGACTCGTTCGTTTCAAGACCCTGAGTATTCTGGACACTCCTTCCTTCGGCTTCGGTCGTTGGGAGCCCCTATGCAGCCATCCCACTTAAAAGGTGGTCCCTGGCTCAAGATGATCGGCCAGTCGTCAGTCCATACTGCGAGGATGACTCGTTCCATCCTCAATCACAGTCCCTTCGGGGAGTATCGGGTCAGATTTAATCTTTCAGACTCGGATACCTGCGAGTGTGGTGCTCGAGAAACCCGAGAGCACATACTCAAGTCTTGTCCTCGTTACAATCGCGATGAAAGTCTCGGGCACACTAGAGATTTCTCCAAATTTATCGATTTTCTCAAAGAGAATCCCCACGCGTTCTCGTTCTTAGATAACGGTGAACAAGCTCCCTTCCCTGAGCCAAAGAAGAAGCGAAAGAAGAAGCCCCCAGACAAGCGTTCTGGAGGTACTCCTGGTCTTCTTGACCGGGATTCCCCTTTCCTCAACCGTCCTCGTACGGTTCGCGTTCCTCAGCCAGACGACCTTGTCTGGCTGATCGGACACTTCCAATGGGTCAAGCGATCCATCGCGCAGGCGGCTGGTCTTCCATTCAGAGAGGACTAGGTCGCAATTGTATGGCTGGCTTCTAGGTCGGAGCCTTGGGGCGGGGGCCTCATTTACGAAGAGGGTACCACCACACCACGGTGGGGTGGCTAAGCAGTAGTAGAGGGGTGGATCTCTATGCCGTCGAAAAGGGCACTTCGACCTTCAGCTGGCTGTGCAAGGTGCACGCCTATACAAGTCTTTTAGACTTAATTGCTTTTTTCTACCTCGACCCCCCAAAGTCGACGTGGGGAATATACAAGATAGCCTCTTTATCGGCGAAAGATCTTTGTTACTACAAGTTCTCATGTATAACTTAGGCCGGGCTGCGTTCGAGCACCGGGATACAAATTTTATCGACGCCCCCTCTGGGGGCGTAGTGTTGATTAAAAAAAATATATTCTCCTCAAGCGTTGGTGACTGCACAATCAGTGAGCCGTCATCCACGTAGGACATGAGTGTACACTCGTCCAGTGGTATACGATCCTGAAATACTCGCATCACAGTAATGAGATACAAGGCGGACAGGATGGGAGAGAGGGCAGAACCCTGGCCAACGCCAACGTCTGCACCGAACTTGTCCGACGTCTCGTTGTTCCAGATGTAGGAGGAGACCTTTGAACAAGATAGGATCTGAAGAACGCTACTACTTGAGGGGCAAAGCCCATCTTTTGTAACGTGGCGATAAGAACCTCATGATTGAGGGAGGGGAAGAACTGAGCGAGGTCGAAGGCGACAACACTTGTCTTCCGGCCAGCCGTCCAGCCCGCCTTAACGATATGGGTAAGGTAGACACCAGCGTCCTCAGTAGAGTGCTGGCGCACTCCACCAAATTGGTTGGGGTGGAAGACATTGTATCTCTGGGCCTCGTACTGCATACGGTTGGCCAACATCTTCTCGAAGAGCTTGCCCATGGTGTTGAGAAGCACAATGGGGCGGAACATCTTCGGAGTGGAATAGTGAGGCTTATTCAGCTTCGGGAGAATAACCGAGTTAGATTCCTTAAAGTGAGTTGGCCAGTACCCAACCCTAAGGCAGGCACTGGCCACTTGGACAAGCTTGTTCAAGATATCCTCGTCTTGAACTAGGCGCTTAAGGTGGAACCAGGTCAACCGATCTGGTCCAGGTGCAGACGTGTTTGAGCACTTTGAAAGCTCGTCCAACAACTCTGTAGACAAGAAGTCCACCCAGCGCCTGCCAGGCACTGGTTGAACTTCATCGAGGACGGATAAATCAACTGGCCTGTTGGAGGCCGAGTTGTAGGTAGAGTGGAGGGCCTCAAAGAGGTCCTCCAGGGAGTGCATAGGCTCGTTATTATAATGAATAACCTTGTAGGTCAGGAGCTCACGTTGCTTGGTCCAGCTCATGAGGTCCCATGGACGCTTGTTGGTGGTAGCGATATCATGGATACACTGGTTGAAGAAGTCGCGTTTAGCTCGTTTCACAGTGCGCTTGAAAGCCTTGTGGTTATCACGAGACTTCGAAGCACGGTATTTCTCGATTGCAGTAGTGCAGTTGTCAGTCCACCAAGCCTTAGACTTGGTGGAGATGCGGGAGGTCTTGGCGTTAGATTCCCAGATCACCTTGGTGGAGGTACCAAACGTGGCAACGCACGCTTCAATAGCCTCTGGAGTGTCGAGAGTGGGCACAGCCCACTCCTCCTTCAAGAACGTAGTCAACACCTCGAGGAACTTGGATTCCTCCGGGCTCTCCCTAGGCATAGACTTGCGCTCGGCTTGCACCCTAGTGGGTATGATGGGCAGGGTGACCACCAATGGAGCATGATCCACAGGACCACGCCAGTCAGTAGCTACCGAGTGGACAAGACCTGCCCTTCTATCGAGGGGCAGGAACATGAGATCAATAACCAAATTATTGAGATTCTGATTATGGGGAAAGTGGGTGGGGGAACGCTCTTGCAAGACGCTCACCTCCAACCCCAGCTCGAACGCAGAGTCACATAGGGACGTAGCGTTGACGTTTATATGAGGGAACTCAGGATCCCAAATGTTGGAGTGACAGTTAAAGTCACCAGCCATGCAGCGCATGGGAGGAAGTCTGTCGGCATTAGCAGACAACCATTGAATGGCGGTGGAGTCGTCGTCGGAGTAAACATTGACAATATTAACAGGCTCATTGTGACACCCGTAGAGGGTAGAGATAGCAATATCTCGGTGATGGACGAGGTCTGACCGGTACGACGGACGCATACCAGATAGACGCTTGTGGATGTAGGTCATGACCCTAGGGCGGTCATCATCATCTTTTGGATGATAGAACATGACTATTGGCCAGTCAGGGTGAGTGGGAGCACCAACAACAGGTTCTCCTTCAGGAGTCGACGACGACACCGTGCGCCGAATGAGTCTCCAAGGTGGTTCTTGGATCATGATCACGTCGAAGTCACTCTTACGTTCCTCCAACAGGGATGAGACAAAATCATAATTTCTATTCACGTTCTGTGAATAGACTCGTAGTGATGCAATGTTTGTAGTACCCATAATAAAACAAAATAATCATTGCGGTGCAGCCGCCCCCCTAGTACTCGGTGAACCCGAAGTCGTCGTCTGAACTTGGGTTACTGTCCGTGTCCGTCTGGGAGGTTCGACATCAGCAAAGGAACGAGGTGCACGAGCGGAGAAATTTACTGCATCCTGAATCCTGTACCAGCGGGCGATCCAACCACGGTCGAATCGGTTCTTGGAGAAAACGCAGTGACCGTTGTCTGCACGGTGTGCCTTTCCGCAATTGATGCACCTGGGTGCATGAGGACACGGTTGACCAGATGGAGTTTTTTTTTTTTTTTTTTTTAATATCAACACTACGCCCCCAGAGGGGGCGTCGATAAAATTTGTATCCCGGTGCTCGAACGCAGCCCGGCCTAAGTTATACATGAGAACTTGTAGTAACAAAGATCTTTCGCCGATAAAGAGGCTATCTTGTATATTCCCCACGTCGACTTTGGGGGGTCGAGGTAGAAAAAAGCAATTAAGTCTAAAAGACTTGTATAGGCGTGCACCTTGCACAGCCAGCTGAAGGTCGAAGTGCCCTTTTCGACGGCATAGAGATCCACCCCTCTACTACTGCTTAGCCACCCCACCGTGGTGTGGTGGTACCCTCTTCGTAAATGAGGCCCCCGCCCCAAGGCTCCGACCTAGAAGCCAGCCATACAATTGCGACCTAGTCCTCTCTGAATGGAAGACCAGCCGCCTGCGCGATGGATCGCTTGACCCATTGGAAGTGTCCGATCAGCCAGACAAGGTCGTCTGGCTGAGGAACGCGAACCGTACGAGGACGGTTGAGGAAAGGGGAATCCCGGTCAAGAAGACCAGGAGTACCTCCAGAACGCTTGTCTGGGGGCTTCTTCTTTCGCTTCTTCTTTGGCTCAGGGAAGGGAGCTTGTTCACCGTTATCTAAGAACGAGAACGCGTGGGGATTCTCTTTGAGAAAATCGATAAATTTGGAGAAATCTCTAGTGTGCCCGAGACTTTCATCGCGATTGTAACGAGGACAAGACTTGAGTATGTGCTCTCGGGTTTCTCGAGCACCACACTCGCAGGTATCCGAGTCTGAAAGATTAAATCTGACTCGATACTCCCCGAAGGGACCGTGATTGAGGATGGAACGAGTCATCCTCGCAGTATGGACTGACGACTGGCCGATCATCTTGAGCCAGGGACCACCTTTTAAGTGTGCACGGGTTTTCAACGCTCAGGCGAAGAAGGCTCCGTCTCAAACTCCTTCGGCCGACTTGGCTAACGCCAAGTTGGTGGAGTTATCGCGTCTGTTCCCTGAACTCGATCCAGAGACCATAGCAGATATGCACGCTAGAGCTCAAGGAAAGCGTCCTGGCTCTCCCAACGCGTCTACCTCCAAGAGGAGGAAGACAACGACGACATCTGGTCCCAACAGGAAGCAGGTGTTCATCTTCCCTACTCGCGTCGTCGACGGGAACTGCGTACCTGTCTCTATGGGTGGGTTCAATCCTGACAACGTCTGTCATCCGCTCAACAACGAACTTCGTACGAAGGGACTTGTTGCATATCACGTCCAGGAAGGACGTAATGGGGCATATGTCATCTTCTTCGACGGCAGAGCACCCAACGCCGACGACCTTGAGTTCGTCGCTTGATCGGTCAAGAAGGCCTGGTTCCCAGACATTCAAGATCGCCCTCGCGTTAGTGTGAGTGCCGAGTTGGCCTCCTCTAAATCTTCTCTTCGCATTATAGGAGTCCCCTACTGGGTGGTCAACATCCAGACCGGGGAATACTGTAAATACAACGACCAGATGGCCCTCACGCATTTCGAACAGGATTCAATCCTCTCCCACCTCTGGTTAGCCTCTTCGCCATGTGTCCACCGTCCCGAGGGAGGTGGCTCGTCTTGCTTCATCTTCTTCGAGATCTACGATCTCAAGAGTGGCTCCGCTGCTGCTTCCGTCGTCGGGAAGCAGACTCAAGTCAACGGCAAGCTCTGTCGTATCGATAACGCGTCGGCTCACAATGGTGTTGCCTTGTGCACTCGCTGTTGGTTCTGGGGGCATCCAGCCTCTAGATGTCGACACTCCTCCGACTACTGTGCCCTTTGTGGCCAGAAGCACGAAACTCGTCACCATCGAGTACTCGCTGGATGCTGCAAGGGTGATCCCTCTGCTAATCCTCCCATTCCTGCAACACCGGCTGGCCAGCCGTGTTCTCATACGCCGTACTGCCTCAACTGTCGAGCACAGGGCCACTCAGCCGACTCCAGTCGGTGCTGGTTCGCCAAGCACCGTTACGATCTGGAGAAGATTCGTCGTCGCTACGCGGAGTTGGAGGTAACATTCTCCAAACCTTCACGTAATTCACCTACTAACGCGAACTCTGTTGCTAGGAGCAGGACCGTCCGTCGGGCTCAGGCAGCAGCAAGAGGTAGTTCGACCTAGTAGACACGCGCTTTTATATTGTATTATCTTTATGAAATCTACATCCATTCGAGATCTTCGCATCTATTCCCAGAATGTGAATAGAAACTACGACCATGTATCGACGCTGCTAGAAGAACGCAAAGGCGACTTTGACGTTCTTCTTCTTCAAGAGCCTCCCTGGAGACTCATTCGCCGCACTGTCAGTACCAGTAACCCTGAGGGGGAACCGGTCATCGGAGCGCCCACTCATCCTGACTGGTTGGTGATGTTCAGGAGACCGCAGAACGACGACGACCGTCCTCGTACTATGACTTTCATTCATCGACGCCTGAACGGTATGCGTCCAGCATATCGGACGGATTATGCAAATCACAGAGACATCGTGGTTGTTACGCTGTATGGAAACGAGAACACGCCCATACACATCATGAATGTCTATTCAGACGACAATTGCACTGCTATCCGTTGGATGGCAGAGAAATCGGAGGTCCTTCCCAGCATGCTCTGTATTGCTGGAGACTTCAACTGCAGGTCGACTATCTGGGATCCAGAAGCCGCCTCTATCAACGTCAACGCAGAGTCTCTCACAGACTCGGCGCTGGACCTAGGTTGCGAAGTGAGCGTGCTGCCTGAGAGACAGCCCACTCACTTCCCTCATGCTGGGTCTCTTAGACCCACGGTGATCGATCTCATGTTCCTTCCGATTACAAGGAAGGTCGGGCTCGTTCACAGCGTGAATGAAGCGTGGAAGGGTATGTCCGACCATGCTCCACTTACAGTCACCCTACCCATCAAGGAGACGATCCTGGTGGCGGAACGGCTTGCTATGCCCAAGGAGAGCGAGGAGGAATCCAAGTTCTTGGAGGAATTGGCATCATTTATCGAGGGTCTGTCCACGGACAACCTCGACACTGCACAAGCAATTGAGGAGACGGTCTCGTCTCTTGCAAAAGCCTGTAACGAATCGTGGAATAGTAACGCGAAGAAGCTCCGAATTTCCACCAAGTCCAAAGCTTGGTGGAACGAGGACTGCACCAAGGCTATGGGCCTTTATCGCGCATCCAGGAGTCGGGCTGATTACTCGACTCTCAAACGTACTACTAAGACTGCCAAGCGCAAATTCTTTGATCATAGGATCGAGGATATTGCAACAGCTAAGAAAAGGCCGTGGGATCTCATGGCCTGGACCAGGCAACACTCCCTTCCTACCCACGAGGCGTTGAGGTACGAAGGGAAACCTTGTAACTCAATGGACGAGCTGTTCACGGCTCTCCATTCTACTTACAACTCGGCCTCTAACAGGCCAGTTGACCATGCCGTCTTGGACGAGCTCGACGACAGTCCTACACGCGAGTGGAGTGACTTTTGTGTAGCTGAGCTCCGAGACGAACTAGTGAAGTGCTCCAACACTTCGTCGCCTGGACCTGACCACTTAACGTGGTATCAGCTCAAGATCCTGGTGAGGAATGACGTTATTGCGTCGAAACTCACCCAAATCGCTTTGGCATGTTTGCGAGTGGGCTACTGGCCCGCTCACTTCAAAGAGTCTACCTCGGTCATTCTACCGAAGCCAGGGAAGCCTCACTACTCTACGCCAAAGATGTTTCGACCCATCGTGCTCCTTAACACGTTGGGCAAACTCTTTGAAAAGATGCTGGCGAATTGAATGCAGTTCGAGTCCCAGAAGTTTAGCATATTCCATCCGAACCAATTCAGTGGGGTGCGTCAGCACTCCACCGAGGACGCTGGAGTATACCTCACCCACATCGTCAAAATGGGGTGGTCGCTTGGAGAGAAGTCGAGTGTTATCGCGTTCGACCTCGCTCAATTCTTCCCATCCCTCAACCACGGGATGCTTCTTGCTATCCTACGAAAACTCGGCTTCGCCGACGAAGTAGTTCGATTCTTCGCCTCTTATCTGGTAGGACGCTTCACAGCGTACTCCTGGAATGGAGCCCTTTCAGATCTGAAAGGCGCAGATGTGGGTGTAGGCCAAGGCTCTGCACTCTCACCCATTCTCTTTTTTTTTTTTTTTTTTTTTTTTGATCCAAGTCCTCGCTCCAACGCCCCCAGAGGGGGCGTCAGAGGTCTAAGGACAATTTATTATACCGGCGCCCGTACGCAGTCCGGTTGGTATGCAAATACAACGGTTTATGTAGTAAATACGAGTCGCATCCGCAGTGACAAGGTGAAAATGAACGACTATGCACGTCGAGCAGTGATAACGGGGCTCGAAAGATCCGTTGGGTGATATCGAACGTCGTTGGACGTTGTAACAAGGGCAGCTGAGAGCCCAGAAGCAAATCAAGTCCACCAAGGTGGTGACCCGCTATATGTCCTCCCCTCTGCCAGCTGATTGGCTTCATTTCCTCCACCCTAGCTTTGGTGATGTTGAATAGCTGACCAGGAGTCAAAATCCCAGCCATTTGTGGTCGCGATGTCGCGACGGACATATTGGTTAACACCAGCGACCCAGACGAGATCGTCTGGGCGAGGTGCTTGAGGAACGGCTGAAGGTAGACCTTGCAGACCGAATGGTGGTGGCTGAACCCGAGAAGGTCCAGCGGTAGGGGGTGCTGTTGACACATTGGAGGTAGGCACAGGGCCACCAAGGCCCTGATTACCACTAAAGCCCTGGTTGATGAGACGACCGTCGTAGTCGTACCGTGGTTGGTACTGAGGTACCGGTGGGGGACTGATTCCGAGCTGGGCGATGACCGTTGGGTCAAGGGTGATGAGACGACCATCATAGTCGCGCTCTGGCGAGGGGCCCCTCTTGTCAGGAGGCTTCTTCTTCTTCTTAGATCGCGCCTTGGGGAAAGGTGGAGGTGGTTGTTCACTTGGAAAGGCGAACGAAGTGGGATTCTTTTCTAAGAATCCAAGGAATTTTGAGAATTTCTTCTCAACGGCGTCACCTGTAGGGCGAGTGTGAAGTGGACATCGACGAAGGATGTGTCGTCGAGTCTGGGGATGTGCTTATTGCACTCACAGCCAGCATCGTCGCCTAACTTGAAGCGTACCCGATACTCGCCGATAGGGGCATGGTTCGATATGGTGCGTACCATACGAGCTGTGTGAGACGAGGACTGTCCCATAGTTTTCAGCCACGGACCATTCTTGATATGAGTCGGTGACAGTCGTTGCCCTCTCTCCTCGAGGTGCAGGAAATTGGTACCACAGTGTCCGGGTTGGAAGTGCAGACGAGTCCACTCCGCCAACATCCGGTCTATGGTGAGTTTGCGAGCGTAGTCGAGGTACGTTCACTGACGTGGACCAGCTCGAACCTTGAGATTCGTAGCTGCCTGATGTGCACGATGGTGCAAATCCCAGTTGAGAGCACTGGGTACATGATAGAAGTAGACTCGACGATCGTTGTTAGACGATAGCCAGGTCCGGAGTTTCGAACAAATAGCCAGGGAGTGGCCCTGTCCTGAGTGTAAGGACGGGTCCAGAGCAAGGCGGATGGCCTTGGTTGAATCCGAGAAGACGACCATCTTGCGAGTGTCAGGTCTAGTGGTAGCTCTGCTTATTGCTAAGTCGAGAGCTGTGAGTTCGGCATCGTTTGAGGTACCTCGACCGACTACCATGGTGGAGTCCATAGGACCGTAGTCATTATGGACGATGGAGCATGCAGCCGTGGCCAGATATGCAGTGTTAGAGGGGACGGATCCGTCTGCCGCCACCATAACAGTGGCTGGGTCTCCATCCCCTTGAGATAGAACATCGTCAAGTAGAGACTTGCGATGTTGGAGTGCCTTTTCACCGGCCGCGATGTCAACGTCATAGATCACCCTATCTAGAAGGATGTCTCTGACGCGTTGTCCAGGAACCGCCTCGTCATCGAGGGGGTTCAGAGGTTCAGAGGTGTCGTTCACGTGAGATTCCGCGTCGACGATGGGGGAAAGGGTCCCATTCTTTGCTCTAGTAGTGAGATTCGAGAGCGACTTGGGGTGGTGGGGGATAGTGTCGTTCACTCCCTTCCTCTTGAGGAGGAGAGAGAGAGTCGGGTGGGATTTCAAGAGAGTGCGCGTTCTAGCAAGAGACCGATCGATCAACTTCTTGATGTGCAAATGGATAGGTGGCAGTCCAGCCATAGACTCGACTGCACCAGTTGGGGTGGTTCTAAACGCACCAAGTATCCAGACTGCAGCTCTACGCTGCATCTGATGGAGGAGTTTCATAACCGTCTTGTTACAAGCTCCAGAGTAGAACCATAGTCTACAGCCGTAGGTTGCCAGAGGCACAACACACGCTCTGTAGAGGAGGCGTTTCTGCGAGGGAGTAATACCTCGAGATGAGTTACCAAGCATAGCCATGGCTTTCACCGTAGTTAATGACTTGGTGGCGTAGTATTTGACATGCGCATTGAAGGAAAGACGCCTGTCAAAGTAGAATCCAAGATATCGCCATACGGTCTTGGGCTGTAGAGGAGTGTTCCCAGTGTAAGGAGCAAACTTCAGATCGATAGATGGGTTGTCATCGTTGTGTTTGCGTGAGAAGTGAAATACTTCGGTTTTGTCATGCTCGAGTACCAGTCCGAGACCCGTAACGAGCTTGTTGATGACGGCATATGCCTCTTGAAGTTTGGTAATGTTCTCGTCCCAAGTAGAGGACTGAACGATGAGAGAGCCATCGTCGACATAAGACATCAACGTGGTGGTCTCGACAGGGATCGTATCTTGAAAAATACGCATAGTTGGCACTAGATAGAGTGCAGAGAGGATGGGTGATAGAGCAGATCCCTGCCCTACACCGACGTCGGCGTGTCTCTTATCGGAGAGCATACCGTTCCAGGAGTAGGCCGTGTAGCGACCTACGAGGTACGAGGCGAAGAACCTCGTTACCTCTGGTGCAAAGCCAAGTTTGGCTAAGATAGCTAGGAGTACATCGTGGTTTAACGACGGGAAGAACTGAGCTAAGTCGAAAGCGACAACGCTCGTTTTGACGCCAGAGGCCCATCCGGCCTTGACGATGTGGGTGAGGTAGACTCCAGCGTCCTCCGTAGAGTGCTGTCTAACCCCTCCAAATTGGTTAGGATGGAATATCCCGTGGCGTTGGGCTTCGAACTGGAGTCGGTTAGCCAACATTTTCTCAAAGAGTTTGCCCAGCGTGTTGAGAAGCACGATGGGTCTAAACATCTTGGGTGTGGAGTAGTGCGGTTTATTGGGCTTGGGTAAGATAACCGACGTAGATTCCTTAAAGTGAGATGGCCAATAACCTACCCGAAGGCAGGCATTGGCGATCTTGGTGAGCCTCGAACAGATGTCAGGATCTGCCACTAGACGTTTGAGTTGGTACCAGGTGAGGTGATCTGGTCCAGGTGCAGAAGTGTTCGAGCACTTCTTAAGTTCATCCCTCAGCTCCGCAGAGCTGAAGTCAATCCAATGCCTAGACGGTTCCTGTACGACCCCATCAAGAATGGATAGGTCGACAGGTCTGTCTGTTGCAGAGCTATATGTGGAGTGAAGGGCATTCCACAGAGAGTCAGGCGTATTGCACGGCTCGTTGTTGAAGCGAATCGCCTCGTGGGACGGGAGTTCGCGTTGTTTAGTCCAATTCATGAGATCCCATGGACGTTTGTTAGTCGTTGCAACTTCTTCGATACGGTCATCGAAGAATTTGCGCTTGGCGGCCCTAACAGCTAACCTGAATTTTGAGTAGTCGTCAGACGACCTACTCCAGCGATACGCCTTAATGGCCTCAGTGCATGCAGAGTTCCACCAGGATTTAGACCTAGTGGAAATCTTGAGAGTCTTGGCGTTAGAATTCCAAGCAGTACTGATGTTCGACGCGAGGAGAGAGACACAGGCCTCAATTGCATCGGACATGGTGAGATCAGAGACATCCATAGACCTCATGTAGTCAGCTAACGCCTCAAGGAAAGTCGCTTCTTCGTCACTTTCCCTGGGCATAGCTAGGCGTTCCTTCGTCAGTTGAACACTGCGAATTGGTAGAGTGATGGTGAGTGGGGCGTGGTCAGACTTGTCCAACCACTCCTCCTCGACCGTGTGGACCGTTCCTGCGACACGGTCGACGGGTAGGAAGAATAAATCGATGACTGAAGGCCTAAGAGCTCCAGCGTGTGGATAGTGCGTAGGAGTGCGCTCAGGTAGTACGCTAACCTCTAGTCCGAGGTCGAGTGCAGCATCGCAGAGAGAGACCGCATTATGGTTCTCCTGGTCCAGTTCTGGGTCCCAGAACGATGAGTGGCAGTTGAAGTCACCAGCCATGCATAACATGGGTGGAAGACGATTCGAGTTCACAGAAAGCCATTTTATGGCAGTTGAGTCGGCGTCTGAGTAGACATTAGCAAAGTGAATAGGCTCGTTATGAGTCCCAAACACAGTGGTGATCACAATGTCTCTGTGATCTGCAAAATCGGTTCGGTAGACAGGACGCATGCCAGCCAAACGCTTATGCACATAAGTCATGGTCCTGGGTCGATCATCATCGCCTCTGGGCCGTTTGAACATGACTAACCAGTCAGGGTGTGTGGGTGCACCAACTACTGCTTCGCCCTCAGGGTTCGTAGCAGAGACAGTGCGTCGGATAAGACGCCAAGGAGGCTCTTGGATGAAGAGAACGTCGAAGTTGTCACGGCGTTCGTCAAGGAGAGATGACACAAGAGAATAGTTCTTATTCACGTTTTGTGAAAAGAAACGAATACATGAGATGGATGTAAAATGCATAAAAAATATAATGTTCGAGTTATATCGCTGAGTCCTCACTCTCCGCCCTCGGCTCCGGTCTCGTCGCCGTCAGCGTCACCTCCCTCGTCGTCGTCTTCTGCGTCAGTGAAGACTCGAGTGGTGCTCGTCTAGGAGGAGTGTTAGGATCTGATGATGTAGTAGGTTCGACTGAAGCACTTACAGCTTGCTGTCGAGCGTACTGGCGTTTGATCCACTCAGGATCACCTCGTTTGCGCGCAAAGCGACACTTGGGGTCGCTTGAGCGGTGGGCTTGACCACAGTTGGTGCAGCGTGGAGGGTGAGGGCAGTCCTGACCAGAAGGGGTCGGATCCCTCGGAGGATTTGCCTTAGGGTTGCCCTTGCAGCAACCAGCGAGGATGCGATGGTACTTGACATCGTGTCCGTACCCACAGTGATCGCAAAACTCGGAACGAGCCTTGCATTGAGCAGTTCGGTGTCCCCATTCCCAACAGCGTTGGCATTGAGGGGTGGAGACTCGAGGAGGAGCCTCACGGAGAGTGCACATTACACCCTCAAGAGAGATGCGCTGGCGGTTGAGACGACGAAGGGTGGCTCCAGACTGGGAGTCCCAAATGTCGAAGTAGATTGTACACGACGACGAGTGTGCGTGTGTACGGACAATGCGAGGTGGTTTGGCCAACTGAGCGTTGGCCGATGCAGGATCTTGATTGAGGCGATGAGCAACTGTTTGAGGTGTCACAGGAGTGCCACCCTCTGTGAGGTAGGGGGCGTTGACGATGCGCATGTAGGATGTAGAAGAGGGAACCTGCACATCGATATCAATTCGTGGCTCACCCTCTCGATTGGGGAACCAGGCATGACGCAGAGCGCGTCTAACAGCGTTGACATCGTCCTCAGTAGGGACAGAGTCGGTGTGGAGCAGGATAACGCCTCCATTGCTCAACTGAGCGTGTTCGATTCGAATGTGACCATTCTCCTCGATGATGCGCTGTGTCAGAGTGACAACAGCCTGTTCGAAGTTGAAGGAGCTGTGGTAGGGCGTGGTGACGCCGTTTACAGTCCTGGTGGGGTAAACGAAGAGAATCTTGCGAGATGGGCCCTTCTTGGTGGTCTGGACCTTCTTCTTCTTGCGTGGAGGTTGTCCAGCAGGTGTGGACGACCTAGACGAAGGTTGGGCGGCCTGTGACATGGCAGCGCGTGAGGGCGTTGGTGGACGAGGTGTGGAACGAGTGTTGGACGCTCGGTTCGCGATGTTATGCATTTGTTCGATTTCCGAAGCGCTGAGCTCGGGGAACATGCGTGCGAGCTCTACAATCGATGCAGAGCGTTGGGTAGGCGTCTGAGACGACCTGGACGAAGAGGTGGGCTGACTAGCAGCGACAGACGCGAATGAGACACGATTCTCCTGTCTACCCTCCCGGGCTGACATAGAGAATGGGATGAAAGGTCTTGGGTGGATGTTGTCAAAAATACCACTAGACCTGGGGCGGTTCGTCCTAGCGCTGTTAGACGCGGTAGACGGTTGGGGCGCTTGTTGGACACCTCGGGTAGGGCGCCTATACTGCATAGCGCGCTCGAAGATTCTAGAAGTCATTGTAGACGGTCTGGGCTCTGTTGCATCACCCATGGTAACATCCGGATCCGGAGTGTCACCTGGTGGCTGTTGTGGCTGTCCCCCATTGTCCGGGGTTTGTCCGGAGGTGGTTGACGTGTCAACCGGTGGTTTGGTAGCCGGAGGAACCGGTGGAGACGTGGCAGTGGGCTGTGCAGCACCAGTGGCCGGGGTCTTGGTCTTCTGGGGTCCACCAGAAGGGGGCAAACGCGTTTTGGAGGGTCCTGGGACCACCCCAGAGGAAGGAGGCTGTGTTTGAGGCGAAATAACCGTGTTGTACGGCGCTTGACGCTGTTGGGCGGCTAAACGACGAGAAACTTCGTCTTCGACCGCAGAGGTGAATTCCTGGGCTGTATAGGTACGAGTACCTGAGCCTGGAACGGGTTTGAGGCGTTGGCTGAGTTGTGCAATGCGTTTATCACGCTCAGAGAGCGAATTGCGCGCGGTGTCTCGTTCAGAGCGCGTTTGGAGCAGCTCCTGTTCGAGTTCGTTGATCCTTGACCTAGATTGGTCAAGGGCGTTGTTGCCAGTGATGATGTTTGAGGAATGGCGAATGTCTCTAGCCGTAAGGTCAGAGACTTGCTCTTGAGCAGCTTGTAGCTCAGAGCGTAGGTTGGAGGCGTTGCTGTTCGCCTCATTGAGGTCAACGCGAGCGTCGCTCAACTCGGATTCCAGCTCCAAGTAGTTGGTCTGGAGAGTGGCCAATCTCTCCTCAAGTTGTGCGAGAGTGTTCGCCTCGTCTCCAGCTGGTGCATCGGACGAAGCGGCGGGGTCATAGCGACGAAGAGCTGTCCTCACTGTAGTGATGAGGATGCGGTGGCTCTCGACCTCATTTGTGGTCACAAAGAGGCCTAGAGCAGCTAGTTCGTCTACAGCGCGAAGAATGGCTGCAGCGAGGTGGTTGTCTTGATTTCCAGAGAGGGTGTAGTCTTTTTTTTTTTTTTTTTTTTTAATTCAAAACCTTCGCACCCTCCAGACCCCCCGGAGGGGGGTCCAGAAGGTTTGAAAATATATTTGTATCCCGGTGTTCGAACACAGCCCGGCAGGTATATAATACAATCGAAGTCGTACTACAGTGACAAATGAGAATGGACGAGGAGGTGATCCGTTACGTGGACAAGCCTAGATACGCGTCGCAGACACGTGGAGTGTGGCACCCGAAGGGCGGTATGGCAGAAGAACTGCCCAGAAGACATCGTAACCCACCGAAATGGACGACGTCTATATGGTTGGTAATTCTTGCTCACGGACCGGTATACCAGCCGTTTGCAATGGCGAGGGCAGTTGGTACCCATTGGTTCAACGTTTGGATCCAGACAGTATCGTCCACGCCCGCTGGCTGAGGAGCACGCTGTACATCTTGATGCTGTTGTGGCAGAGCGTGATTAGACCGACGTTCCTCAGAACGACGATGGACGGGTGGTGAGTCCTTGTCCGGAGGACCACGAGCCAGTTTCCTTCTTGCACCAGGGAAGGGAGGAGGGGGAGCCTGGCCTGGAAAGGCAAAGGCAGATGGGTTCTTCTCCAAGAACTTTAAGAAGACGGTGAAATCACGAAGTTCATCGCGAGTCGCCGACCTGGCATACTTAGGACAATTACCCAGTATGTGCGTTCGAGTTTCTATGACGCGTCGTGGGCAATCACATCTAACCTCGTCAGAAAGATTAAAGCGAAGCCGGAATTCCCCAATAGGAGCGTGGCCAAGTATGGAGCGAGCCATACGAGAGGTATGAGTATTAGATTGACCCATCGTCTTGAGCCAAGGTCCACCGTGCAGATGAGATGGAGGAATACGAATACCCTTGTCCTTGAGGGGTAAGAACTGGCTGCCCGAATACGAAGCTGTCTGGTGGAGTCTAGTCCACTCGACGGTCATACCGGTCACAGCGGCTTTACGAGCGTATCCAAGATACACCTTGGGTCTAGTACCAATGGCCACCTGGAGAGCAGTTGCTGCCAAGTGAGCACGATGGTGGATGTCCCACTCAAGCTTGGAGGGAACGTGAATGAACTTGACTGTACGAGATGCATCTGCCTCGAGCCAAACTCGGAGTTTCGAGCAGATCGATATAGAATGACCCTGCCCAGAGTGAACCGACGGGTCAAGCGCCAGTTTAAGCGCTGTGACCGAGTCAGAGAAGATGAGCAGCTTAGAAGCTGCTTCGCGACGAACGGCTCGAGAGACAGCAAAGTCAATTGCTGCCAACTCAGCGTCGTCGGATGTGGCCCTACCAGATGGTACAGCAAAGTCGTCAGGCCCGAATGAGCCGTGAACGAGGGAACACGCTGCAGTAGCCTGCAGGTTTGTGTCTTTCGGAACAGACGCGTCAGCCCCGACCAAAATGGTCGAGGCATTGGCATTGTTGACATAGGCGTCAAGTACACCTCGTCGAGCATGGACAGCCTCGTCAGAGTTGGCCAGGTCGACATCGAACTGGACTCGAGACTTGTACAAGTCCCGAATCCGGGTACCAGGAGAGGCCTCCCAGGTGACAGGATCGAACTCTTCTGTAGACAGAGTAATGTTCGTATCGGTAGATACAATGGGAGACGAGATCTTCGACTCCTCAACAAGGGACAAGTGCTTGAGAGAGCACTGGTGGTGAGTACCCCTGAAAGGTATGTCTCTACGCGGCTGGAGAAGGGAGAGCGTGGGATGGGAAGAAAGAAGCGTGCGAGTCCTGACATAGGAACGCTCGATAAGCTTCTTGATGTGCAGGAGGATGGGAGGAAGACCAGCAATGGTCTCCGATCCACCTGAGGGAGAGGTACGGAACGCACCGAGGATCCAGACTGCAGCTTGACGTTGCATCTGGCGCAAGAGTTTGAGGACACCCTTGTTCTTGGCTCCGTTATAGAACCATAGTCTACAGCCGTATGTTGCTAGAGGAAGCACACATGCACGGTAGAGAAGACGTTTCTGAAGAGGCGTAATGCCTCTAGTGGAATTACCAAGCATAACCATGGCTTTCACTGTGGTCAACGCTTTGGTGGCGTAGAATTTCGCGTGCTCCTTGAAGGCGAGCCGACGATCGAAGTAGAAACCAAGATACCGCCAGACGGTCTTGGGTTTAAGGGGAGTGTCACCGGTGTAGGGTGCAAATCGTAAGTCGATAGGAGGGTTAGGGTCCCTCGAGTTACGGGTAAAGTGAAAGACCTCGGTCTTGTCGTGTTCAAGTACAAGGCCAAGCTTGGAGACAAGCTCCTCGATGACCTCGTAGGCAGATTGAAGCTTGAGGATGTTTTCCTCAAGCGTTGGTGACTGCACAATAAGTGAGCCGTCGTCCACATAAGACATGAGCGTACACTCGTCTGGTGGTATACGATCTTGAAAGACTCGCATCACGGTGATGAGATACAAGGCAGACAGGATGGGAGAGAGGGCGGAACCCTGGCCGACGCCAACATCCGCTCCGTACTTTCCTGACGTCTCGTTGTTCCAGACGTAGGAGGTAGACCGCTCAACTAGGTACGATCTGAAGAACGCTACTACTTGGGGGGCAAAACCCATCTTTTGCAGCGTGGCAATGAGGACCTCATGATTGAGGGAGGGGAAGAATTGGGCGAGGTCAAAAGCGACGACGCTCGTCTTCCGGCCAGCTGTCCAGCCCGCTTTAACGATGTGGGTAGAGAGGGTGTAGTCAGTTGAGTTCTCCAGCCATCTGTACCACTCAACGATGGTCCTAACCGAACGAGCGGCGTCGACAATGTTATCCTCGATCGACTGATCATCTACTCCCCTGCGCATGTACAGAGGACCAGCAGAATCGCCCTTCGTATCGGAGCAGTCGCCATAGAAGAGAGAGCTCTCATCCATAGCTGAGGGAGCACGACTCCCATAGGGTGTTTTCTGCAGCTTCTTCTCAGGCGCAGAAGGTGACGCTGGAGGCGATGAATTGGAGCGAGGTCGGACTCTAGACCTTGCAGATGGGCCAGCAGTGGGCGTAGATTTGTCTCCAAAGGCTTCAAGCGAACCAGAAGACTGTGTAGAGGCTGGGGGAGCGGAGGCACGAGGTGGAGTCGAGGGGTGTTGCCCAAGAGCACCATCGAGCCAGCTGCGGTCTCCAGGACCGCCCGATCCTCCTGGATCGTCGGGAGGGTCAACAGACATGTTCCTGCCACTCATGGCCAGAACAAGGGGTGGTAGATTGTGTTAGATGCTTGTGTGTGCTGCAGAGAGTGTCGAGCTCGACGCTTTCAGTGGCTGTGCAACGTCATGGTTGCGGATCAAGAAGGATGGAGATCGTCGGCGTTGGGTGCTCTGCCATCGAAGAAGACGACATACACTCCATTACGTCCTTCCTGGACGTGATATGCAACAAGTCCCTTCGTACGAAGTTCGTTGTTGAGCGGGTGGCAGATGTTGTCAGGATTGAACCCGCCCATAGAGACAGGTACGCGGTTCCCATCGATGACGCGAGTAGGGAAGATGAACACCTGTTTCCTATTCGGACCAGATGTCGTTGTTGTCTTCCTCCTCTTGGAGGTAGGCGCGTTGGGAGAGCCAGGACGCTTTCCTTGAGCTCTAGCGTGCATGTCTGCTATGGTCTCTGGATCGAGTTCAGGGAACAGACGCGATAGCTCCACCAACTTGGCGTTAGCCGAGTCGGCCGAAGGAGTTTGAGACGGAGCCTTCTTCGCCTGAGCGTTGAAGACCCATGCACGAGGGTTGGCGGTGGGCGATGGAGTAAGTAGCTGGGGGTTGCTACTCGCGACTTTCTTGAATGACCCATGAGGAAGCCTCCTAGGAGGGATCGGGGGTGGGCGGCGAAGGAGGGACTCGAGTCTCTCCTGGGTGGAGGGGCCCTTGGGCGCTCCGCGTTTGCCGGAGGAGGCGTTGAATGGGCGCTCGAACTTGTGGAGCTTAGCCCGGGTAGCAGAGGAGCCGGTGGCCGGTGCCACGTCATCCATCTGCGCATCTTCGTCGGGAGGGGACGGGTGAGACGTACCGGGGTTAGCCGGAGCGTGCATGGAGTCGGCCACGGACTGAACCGGAACGGTTGCAGCCGATGACGTGGCGCCTGTAGGGGGCTGGTTGTCCAGACCAGACGGCGGGGAGAGTCCGAAGTCGTCCACTTGGGGAGCCTGGGTGGGGTCGCCAGAGAGGGCAGCAGCAATACCACGGTCGATGAGCTCTTGGATGGCTCGTCGTACACCTCCGTGGTTATCGACGAAGGTGTCCGTGATGTGAGAGACGTCGGAGCTAAGCTCATCGTCGTCGCGAACGCTTGGTAGGTCAAGGAGGTCGAGACCGAGCAGGCGTCTGGTGATGTTGAGGGACAACTTGAGAGTAGTTGCAGCCTCGCGTTCGTAGGTGTCGAAGCGACTAGAGCTAACGTGACGAACCCATCCGTCAATGGTACGGAGGGCGGCGTTGACAATCTGGTGGTCCTCCTGGCACGAGTCTCCCTCTCCTTGGAGAGAGAGAGGAGCGGAGACAGTAGACTGTCTGTAGAATGCAGGATCGACCTGCATTGGCGTGGGCTCCCTGTCGAGGAGAGAGGGGACGACGGAGGCGGCTCTAGAGCCAGCCCTTGACGAAGATGGGGTGGGCTTGGGCATCTTTACATGCCCAAACGCAGAGCGTTGCCTCTTCTGTTCAGGAGACTGAACATCGGGGGCGGGGGTTGCATTACGGGTAGGGGTAGTGTGTGCTTCCTCACCTTCCTCGTCCTCTCCCTCCTCACCGCCTTCCTCCTCTACCAACACCTCCTTCCCTTTATCTGACTCGCGAGGCCTCTTCTGGCCAGCTGCTGGTGCTTGTGGAGAGCTGGACCCGCCCTCTGGTGAAGTAGTCGAGTCCTCTCCAGGGTTCCTCGATGCGTGGGCCAGGGACGACGGCGTCCTAGGCGGTGACGACTGGCTCCGATCGGAACGCCCTAAGGCGTGTGCCAGTGCTCTCCCTCTCTCCGCCATATGGCAAAGATTGGAGGCGATCGATGTGGTAGATCTTGTGCTATTCGCTGTTCTCAACGATGAGGACGACGAATGTGGCTGTGCAACGTCGTGGTCGCGGATCAAGAAGGCGTGGCGTGCACCTTGTACAGCCAGCTGAAGGTCGAAGTGCCCTCTTCGACGGCATAGAGATCCACCCCCCTACTACTGCTTAGCCACCCCACCGTGGTGTGATGGTACCCTCTTCGTAAATGAGGCCCCCGCCCCAAGGCTCCGACCTAGAAGCCAGCCAATACAATTACGACCTAGTCTTCTCTGAATGGAAGACCAGCCACCTGTGCGATGGATCGTTTGACCCATTGGAAGTGTCCGATTAGCCAGACAAGATCGTCTGGTTGAGGAACGCGAACCGTACGAGGGTGGTTGAGAAAAGGGGAGTCCCGGTCGAGGAGACCAGGAGTACCCCCAGATCGCTTGTCTGGGGGTTTCTTCTTTCGCTTCTTCTTTGGCTCAGGGAAGGGTGCTTGTTCGCCGTTGTCTAAGAACGAGAACGCGTGTGGATTCTCTCTAAGAAAATCGATGAACTTGGAAAAGTCTCTGGTGTGCCCGAGACCTTCGTCGCGATTGTAGCGAGGACAAGACTTGAGTATGTGCTCTCGAGTTTCTCGAGCACCACACTCGCAGGTATCAGAGTCTGAAAGATTAAATCTGACTCGATACTCCCCGAAGGGACCGTGATTGAGGATGGAACGAGTCATCCTCGCAGTATGGACCGACGACTGGCCGATTATCTTGAGCCAGGGACCACCTTTGAGGTGGGATGGCTGCATAGGGGCTCCCAACGACCGAAGCCGAAGGAAGGAGTGTCCAGAGTACTCAGGGTCTTGAAACGAACGAGTCCAGTTGGACATCATCCGTTCGACCGTGAGGCGTTGCTCGTATGACAAGTGGATCGGGGCCCGACTTGGTGCACGAGTGTTGAACCTCACCTTAAGCTGGGTAGCAGCAAGGTGGGCGCGGTGGTGCAGATCCCAGTTGGGCGCACTGGGTACATGATAGAAATGGATGGTCCGATCGGGGTCATCGGCCAACCATTTGCGAAGGGACTTGCATACTGCGATAGAGTACGACTGTCCAGAATGTAGAGACGGATCCAATGCGAGTCGGATCGCCTTTACGGAATCTGAGAACAAAACGATCTTGGAACCATTCCGTCTTCTGGTGGCTCGACCTACGGCTAACTCAATAGCACGTAGTTCGGCGTCATCGGATGTGGCTTTACCACATGGAACGGAGAAGTCAAGTGGGACGATGTCCCCTTGTGCGAGAGAGCAGGCACCTGTGGCCTGGAATTCGTGTTCAACGGGTACTGACCCATCAGCTGCCACCAAAACGGTGGTAGGAGAGGATTTCGCCGCAGAGCGGATGGTATCCAAGAAGATACCTCGTTGGTGTCTAGCCTCTTTCGAAGCAGCCACCTCGATGTCAAAGAATATTTGATTAGAGTAGACATCGCGTACACGGTGTCCAGGAGTGGCCTCGTTGTTGACGGGGTCCAGAGGTTCTGTAACAGTACCAACAGTAGCGTTGATATCCATTATAGGCGATAGGGTCTTCTTCTTGGCCCTTTGTAGAAGTTTACCCCCACGCTTCAAGTTGCACTCAGAGCGTGTAGGAACCGCGCAAACATGGCTGGAGCCATCGTATAGACCGTGTTTCTCATTATCAAGTAACGAGAGAGTCGGGTGCGACGAGACAAGACCTCGTGTCCTGGCTTGAGACTGTTCGACGAGCTTCTTGATGTGCAAGTGGATGGGTGGAAGACCAGCAATGGTCTCCACCCCTCCAGTTGGCGATGTGCGAAACGCACCAGTGATCCAGCAGGCAGCCTTACGCTGCATCTGCTTGAGCGCTTTAAGGGTACCTTTGATCTTTGCACCCTTATAGTACCACAATCTACAGCTGTACGTAGCAAGAGGAACTACGCACGCTCTGTAGAGAAGGCGCTTCTGAAGAGGAGTGATACCTCTTGATGAGTTACCAAGCATTACCATGGCTTTCACCGTGGTAAGTGCTTTGGTGGAATAGAACTTGACGTGCTTCTCGAACGAGAGGCGACGATCAAAGTAGAAGCCAAGGTACCTCCAGGTAGTCTTGGGCTGTAGAGGCGTATCGCCAGTATATGGTGCATAACCCAGATCGAGCGACGGATTGTCGTCGTTGGGTTTGCGCAAAAAGTGGAATAGTTCCGTCTTGTCATGCTCAAGAACCAATCCCAATTTTGTAACGAGTTCGCTGATGACCTCGTACGCAGCACGGAGAGTCACGAGGTTTGCTTGCCAGTCCTTAGACTGGACAAGCAGCAAGCCGTCGTCGACGTATGATAAGAGGGTAGTATCCTTTTCAGGAATCCTCTTGCCAAAAATCCGCATCACTGGAATGATGAACAATGCGGAGAGAATAGGTGAGAGTGCAGAGCCCTGGCCTACACCCACATCTGCGCCTTTCAGATCAGAAAGGACTCCGTTCCAGGAGTACGCTGTGAAGCGTCCCACCAGATAGGAGGCGAAGAATCGAACTACTTCGTCGGCGAAGCCGAGTTTTCGTAGGATAGCAAGTAGCATCCCGTGGTTGAGGGATGGGAAGAATTGAGCGAGGTCAAACGCGATAACACTCGACTTCTCTCCAAGCGACCACCCCATCTTAACGATGTGGGTGAGGTATACTCCAGCGTCCTCGGTGGAATGCTGACGCACCCCACCGAATTGGTTTGGATGGAATATGCTAAACTTCTGGGCTTCGAACTGCATTCGATCACCACTGGTGGTACCATTTAGCTAAACGTACATGGAACTAGCCATCGCAAATAAGCCTCCAGCCCTAACTCTAGCCACCATGGCTAGCAGGTCATTGGTGAGCCTAGTTCGTCGTAGAGTCATTTGATCGTTGAGATACTTAGATTGGAGCCATCATGTGCAGCCAGATAAAGGATTACTTAAGATAATCACATGACATTCATGATCTATAAAGATCTAATCTTATCTCACTCATGATCTGATGCTCAGAAGAATTTGTATTGCATTACAATATCATAGAGTACATTATTGTAGGAACATGATAAATAGAGGCAGGAGGAAGCTGATAAAGGAGGAGAGGGGAGGGGAGGGGGGGAGGAGAGGAGAGGAGAGGAGGGGAGGGGAGGGGAGAGAGGGGGGCAGCCGGAGTTTGTGGCTGTGCAAAAAAGCGGCACCATGGGAGCCTGGGATTCTCAGCATTATGGTCACTTGCATAGATAGTGGAATAGTAAAGAAGGGAGTAGGTATGTGAAATGAGAGCTTCTAGAAGGAGAAGGATGCATGGGGTGTGGGGATGATGAGGTGGCAGGGACACACCGGGTTCTGTGGCTGTGCAAAAAGCGGCACCTCTTGAGAAAGCTCCTAAAGCCTGAGACACCAGGAGGAAAGGGACAGAGGGAGGCATAAGGCTGTAGGAAGCTCAAAATGCGAAGTTCTGAGAGGGAAGACTGTCAGTATGGAGCAGGGAGATCAGGAGAAATACTGTCACATACCTGATGGGTCTCCCACCTGCACTGGGTCTCCCCTACAGTCTCTAATCACCTGTAAGATGCCACCTCATTGAAAGTATGGAGAAGGCTAGAGTGGGCAGCTATTAGTAGGATGTCTGGTGACCTGGCAGTTGAAGAGAACCCTCACCTCAAGCACAGCTACTCCCAGATCATGGATGAGCAGTACAAGCTGGAAGGAATGTTAGATAGCAGTTAAAGGTTGAAAAAAGCGAAGTACTTACAAGGTGAGGAGGTCTATGAGCTGGCAAGAGGGGTGGTAGTCAGTGTCCATGAATACATGTTAGTACAGTACCAATGACTCACCATCCTGGAGCCAGGACATGTCCTCTCAGTTGCAGATAGGTAGAAATGTGTTTCGCGAGTGAAAGGGGAGCATGTGAGGTAGCATGGTGGCAAGGAAAGGGCACAGTGGTGGTGGAGAGGAAGGACAAAGCTCAGACGCGACGCGTCAAGATGCATTGAGTTCAATTTCCCACGGTATTGATGAGCATAAACGAACACATTTTCGGCGAGATATTGAAAGATCAGAGACGTTTAGAGACAATCAGAGTGTATATTCGGATTTGTAGGGCTTGAAAACATAAGATTCAAGTGTAAAAAGATTAGATTAGAGCGTCACTGGGGTAAAAACTCGATGCGGCTGTGCAAAGAGCGGTCAAACTGCGAGTTTTTCAGTTTTCCGGAAACTTTCTGGATTCTTGGAGGTCTCTTGGACATAGATTATATGTTTTCCAATATAAGGCAACTGTATCCACTCTATTCTAGCTTCTAAATGCAAGGCCTATGATCCATGGAACTGCAAATTTCGGAGTTTACCTGCAGAAATTGATATAATTGATTACATTGACCTGGGACTCAACTTTCAGAAGGTCGTTCGATTAAGTTCTGAGTAGCGGAAAAGGTGCGCGTCTACCATCGTTTGATAACGCAAAAAACGCCAACCAATTTGGTGCAATGGTTGTTGAGATATGGGGGAATTACTCTTTATGCCTCAGTTGGGCTCCCCAAATTTCGACTTTTCAAGGGGGGGCTTTCAGGCGTTTTGATGCGGGATATTTCCTCTAAACAATGGACGCTTTCCAATGCCAAAAACGCCGAAAGAATTGACCAACAATTGGGGTCAATATTTCGCTTTCTTGAATTTCAGCACTCAGTAGACATTAGTTTCATTCTTGTTGCATTCAATAACTGAATGATTGACTTAAGCGGGTATATATTACTACTCTAGGGTAAATAAGACATGTTAGCATTGTCAACCGTGTCAATGAACACTTTGATAATGCAAAATATGTCAAGTTCGAATGAACTCTGACTGATTTCGGTCAATTGATGCCAAATGCACAGTCCATCAAGGCGCGATTTTCGAACGGGCAAGAATGTAAACTTTTGATAATCGTATAGAGTACATTTTACATGTGTATCTAATGTTTTTTAATACGAGGAATTCATTTCTGAAGTCCGTTTACTGCAAAAATGCGCCGATGACGAGATATGGCGAATGTTTTGACAATCTCGACTGCCCAAGGACCGTGGGAACGCGGACTTTGCTGCCATCAGACGCGTTCAACCTGCCAGATCATCGTTCCTTCCTTCCACCACCACCACCACCACCAATGCCAGCAACCACGCCCGCCACACGCCTCCTCCCCGTTCAAAAGGGATGTGAGGCTTTTTAGACGAGATAGGGCGCTTCTCATGCGCCCTATCTTGACTTGGTATGTTCTGATTCAAAGACGGCGCCTATTTAGTGCCGTCTTCATTTTTTGCGCCAAAACTGACCAATGGCCATGTTTTTCTTTTAGAAACCAGTGACAAGGACGGTCTGGAGGTGTACCCAACCTACGCCTGAGCTCGGAAATGCCCGGGCTACCCTGGTACTTGGTAACTCGGACCTACCGGCGCCGCCAACCACTTCCATAACCAGCACCCCCGCAAAACCGCGCTAAACCGCGCTCCTCCGCTCGCGCAGGGATGTGAGATGCCTAGGCCGGAACTACAGCAGGAAAACGCGTGGAGCAGCTCCACGCGTTTTCCTGCTGTTCTGGTGAGTTTTTGAACAGGCGGCGCTGGTGGAGCGCCGTCTCTAGTTTTTTCGTTAATTTACTGATATTTGTGTTAGGTATAGGTCCCAATGACATCTCTACCACCCACCACTACCCTTATCAACGCCATTGCCGCCCACTCCATCCACTACCAGCACCGTCATCACCCACACCCATGCCCTCCGTCATCAACGCGCCACCTTTCGCAACCCACACTTTACTTCCCTCTCCTCACAGAGGGATGTAAGGTTTGTGAACCTCTCCTAGGCCCAACTTCGAGTGGGAAGATGCAATTTTCGCGTCTTCCTGCTCTTCTGGTGAGTTTTTCGACAGGCGGCGCTGGTTGAGCGCCGTCGTTATTTTTTGTCATCTTACTGATGTTTACGTTAGATATACAACACCTATCATGTTCTCTCCTCCCACCACTGCCATTATCGACGCTGTTACCACCCGCCGCCCCCATTACCAGCACCACCATCACCACCTCCACCCTTTCACGCCCTCTGTGACCAACGCCGCCGCCTTCTCAACCCACACCTACCTCCCTTGGTGAGTTTTCTGACAGACGGCGCTTATCCAGCGCTGTTTTTCATTTTCGTAGATTTACTAATGTTCTCCTCAGGTATACGGCAACCACAGCATTCACCCACCCACTGCCACCACCACCATTACCATTATCACATGTGCTACGTCGTTGCATGCTGCCGCCGCTTGGTCATAGAGAGATGAGAGGGACTCATATAAGGTCTGTATGCTTGCTAGCTGGTCATCATGTCCACCTGCTGACTGATGTTATATATATATAGTTCTATTGGTGTGTTCACTACCTACCTCATCACCCCTACACCTGTATCCTGTTTTCTGCTTGTAAGAATCAATTACCATATTTTGTAAAAATGCGAAATTACTATTCTAAGTAATATTTGTACATGTAGTGTAATATCCAGATATGGAAATAAATAAATTACCATATATAGGTATCAACATCCAATAAAGGAAATAAACTGGACACCTAAAAAAGGAAATAAAATATCTTCCAAGTGTGGTAATAAGTGCTCTTCTATTACGACATCTACAATGACAAAGCTTCCTGCTAACTCTAGCCACAGTGGCTAGAGTTAGGGCAGGAGGCTTATTTACCATGGCTAGTACCAGGGACAGAAGGCTTTATCCTACCACTATGGCTCCCAGCTCATCCAAGACGGCGAGGTCAACAGGCCTATTAGAGGCCGAGTTGTACGTGGAATGAAGGGCTGTAAAGAGCTCCTCCATCGAGTTACATGGTTTCCCTTCATATCTCAGCGCCTCGTGAGTAGGAAGGGAGCGTTGTTTAGTCCAGGCCATGAGATCCCACGGCCTCTTCTTAGCTGTTGCAATATCCTCGATCCTATGATCAAAGAACTTGCGCTTAGCAGTCTTGGTGGTACGTTTGAGAGTCGAGTAGTCAGCCCGACTCCTAGACGCGCGATAGAGGCCCATGGCCTTGGTACAGTCCTCGTTCCACCAAGCTTTGGACTTGGTGGAGATTCGGAGCTTCTTTGCGTTATTGTTCCACGATTTGTTACAGGCCTTTGCAAGAGACGAAACCGTCTCCTCAATTGCTTGTGCAGTGTCGAGGTTGTCCGTGGATAAACCTTCGATAAATGTTGCCAGCTCCTCCAAGAACTTGGATTCCTCGTCGCTCTCCTTGGGCATAGCAAGCCGTTCCGCCACCAGGATTGTCTCCTTGATGGGTAAGGTGACTGTAAGTGGAGCATGGTCGGACATACCCTTCCACGCTTCATTTACGCTGTGAATGAGCCCGACCTTCCTTGTAATTGGAAGGAACATGAGATCGATCACTGTGGGTCTGAGAGACCCAGCATGAGGGAAGTGAGTGGGCTGTCTCTCGGGCAGCACACTCACTTCGCAGCCTAGGTCAAGCGCTGAGCCTGTGAGAGACTCTGCGTTGACGTTGACAGAGGCGGCTTCTGGATCCCAGATAGTCGACCTGCAGTTGAAGTCTCCAGCAATACAGAGCATGCTAGGAAGGACCTCTGATTTATCTGCCATCCAACGGATAGCAGTGCAATTGTCGTCTGAATAGACGTTCATGATGTGTATGGGCGTGTTCTCGTTTCCATACAGCGTAACAACCACGATGTCTCTGTGGTTTGCATAATCCGTCCGATATGCTGGACGCATACCGTTCAGGCGTCGATGAATGAAAGTCATAGTACGAGGACGGTCGTCGTTGTTCTGCGGTCTCCTGAACATCACCAACCAATCAGGATGAGTGGGCGCTCCGATGACCGGTTCCCCCTCAGGGTTACTGGTACTGACAGTGCGGCGAATGAGTCTCCAGGGAGGCTCTTGAAGAAGGAGAACATCAAAGTCGCCTTTGCGTTCCTCTAGCAGTGTCGAAACATGGTCGTAGTTTCTATTCACATTCTGAGAATAGATGCAAAGATCTCTGATGGATGTAGATTTCATATAAAATATAATACAAAATGCGCGAGTATACTAAGACGAACTACCTCTTGGTGCTGCCTGAGCCCGACGGACGGTCTTGCTCCTAGCAACAGAGTTCGCGTTAGTAGGTGAGTTACGTGAAGGTTTGGAGAACGTTACCTCCAACTCCGCGTAGCGATGACAAATCTTCTCCAGATCGTAACGGTGCTTGGCGAACCAGCACCGACTGGAGTCGGCTGAGTGGCCCTGCACTCGACAGTTGAGGCAGTACGGCGTATGAGAACACGGCTGGCCAGCCGGTGTTGCAGGAATGGGAGGATTAGCAGAGGGATCACCCTTGCAGCATCCAGCGAGTACTCGATGGTGACGAGTTTCGTGCTTCTGGCCACAAAGGGCACAGTAGTCAGAGGAGTGTCGACATCTAGAGGCCGGATGCCCCCAGAACCAACAGCGAGTGCACAAGGCAACACCGTTGTGAGCCGACGCGTTGTCGATACGACAGAGCTTGCCGTTGACTTGGGTCTGCTTCCCAATGACGGAAGCAGCAGCAGAACCACTCTTGAGATTGTAGATCTTGAAGAAGATGAAGCAAGACGAGCCACCTCCCTCGGGACGGTGGACACGTGGCGAAGAGGCTAACCAGAGGTGGGAGAGGATTGAATCCTGTTCGAAATGCGTGAGGGCCATCTGGTCGTTGTATTTACAGTATTCCCTGGTCTGGGTGTTGACCACCCAGTAGGGGACTCCTATAATGCGAAGGGAGGATTTAGACATCCCTTCTTGATCGCGCACCACCACGTGCACAGCCACCAAGAAACAGCTACCAAGCACATTTCAACGTTCTCCAGCACTTTTCTCTGCTCTAATCCTCTAGATGGCAACGTCTGGAGGCCGATCTAACAAGCCCGACCCTCCAGGGAAGGTACCACCCGAGAGGAAGAAGCTCTTCCGCGTGGAGCTCGCTCAACGAGCTCTATCAGTCAGGGATGAGGGCCCTGAGCCGTTCGGCGGCGAAACGCCTACCATCGTACGCACTTTTGCGTCCGAGCCCAAGAGGACTGCGGAGGAGAGTCCTAGCACCCTTCGGAACGATGGAAAGAAGAAGGCAAAGGCAGGAGAGGGGGAGGAGGAAGGGGAGGGGAGTAGCAGTGAGGATGATGACGATGATGACGGTTCTGCCCAACCACAACCTCAGGCCCCGACGTCTGAAGCCCCAGAGGCTCAGATGGAGGGCACTGACGATGAGCCATTGGTCTACGCCTGCCACCTCAACGGTGGCGAGGACGAGACCATTCTATCAAGGGATGTCTCGGCTGTCACCTCCTCGCTCAAAACGATTCGAGCCTGGCTCGTCGCCCACCAGCAAGGACCTGGGGTCGTTACTCACGACCACCGTACCCAGATTCTCAATGAATTCTACACCCTCCTCGGCGATTCCGAGGGCACTGGAGTCCTTAACTGGGCTCGTCATCACTCCGACGACGCAAGAGAGGGCTTTTCGGCCATCTTTGCGCCTTTCGTCCCACCTCCTGACCCTCAGGAACTTACTGCCACTGTCACTCGCCTTCAGAATGAGCTGGAGGTGATGAGAGTCAACAATTCTAGCCTCCAATCCCAGGGGCAAGCCGTCTCCGAGGCGTTTGAGGACGCCCGCCGTACCATCGCCTCCCTCCAGGCGCAGCTTCAAGCTACCCAGGTCCGTCCCGCGGAATCTGACCAAGCAATGGGCCAGCCTGGATCCAACACTGCCACGTCACAGTCTGTGATGTTGCAAGTGACTCCACCTGTGACAGGTCACGGTGCAGTCACACCCCATGGAATTCTATCCGTGTCAGGTGACCAGCCTGGGTCACGTGACCAAACCACCCAGGGTGTTGGAGCGTCTAGACATGCTCCTGCCCAGGGCGCTTCCAGCGCTAATACCGGCGCTCCTTCCTCCGTTCCACCTGGGCCTAGGCCCGGTGATGAACCTGATCCGGACACGCAGATGGCCGAGCCTCCTGCCCCTCCTAAGGGCAAGGACAAGACGTCTAAAGCGGCTACTAAGCCTAACTTTAGGCCTCCTGCTGCCCTCTCCGGGCGTCAAGGCGCCCCTCCGCCTGTCAACCGAGCCACTAGGCCTCTGCCACGTGGCTCGTTTGCAGGCGTTGCTCGTAACGCTGCTCCCCTCCCCCAACCTCAGCGTCGTCCACGCCTCATGGGTCTGTCTCGTGAGGAGTCTGACCGTTGTCATGATGAGTCCGAACGTGTTGCTCGCGAAAACGAGATTCCCTGGTCGCTCACCGCCAAGCTGATCAGACAGTTCCCAGAGCTTCATTGCTCTGAAATCAACTGCCTAGCACGCAACGTCATGGCCAACGCTCAACAACGTCGTCGTTCGGAGCAAACCGGAACCGCTGAAGGTCGAGACCCTCCCCAGGGTCCTCGTGCCAAGAAGCTCAGGTCCACTACTCGTGGACCTTCCAGGAAGATGGTCTTTGTGCATGTCACAAAGAAGGTCGATGGGGAGGACATCCAAGTCCACCTACCTGCTGCCGGCGAGCGTGCTGTCGCCTCTCTCAACCACCGACTCAAGTCTGCGCGTTCCTGGTCGAACCGCGTCTTGCATGTCGAACAGTCTGATCGTCAGGCTGGTGCTACTGTCCATTTGGACACTCCCCCCTCAGATGGAGACGCTCTTGCTCTATCTGAGGCCATTAATGATGTCTTCTTCCGTTCTGGCAAGAAGGAGACTCACCAGACCGTCAGCGTTAGGATTGAGAGGGCTGCTTCTCGGTCCTATGCTCGCATCACTGGGGTACCGTACTACAACGGTGGCCTCAACCCTATCACTCCGGAGATAGCCCTGCAGCGTTTGCGTCAGGATCCTATCACCCACAGTCTGGACTTGGCAGGAATGCCTCGTGTTTTCCGTCCGTCGAAAGATAGCAACATGTGTGTTATCTTCTTCGATTTCTGGGACTCTCGTGCCGGGTCCAACCTCAAAGCCATCGTCAACAAGAAGATCCTCATTGGGGGTCGTCTGTGCGTTATCACCGCTGCCAAGAAGCATGCCGGTGTCCCTCTCTGCCAACGTTGTTGGTATTGGGGTCACACCACTGATGGATGCCGCCAGGTGTTCTATTCCTGTGCTCATTGTGGCTCTGGCCACGAGACACGTCACCATGTTGCCCTCTCTCGCTGCTGCAGGGGTGATCCCGACGCTAACCCACCAGTTGACCCGACTCCATCTGGTCAACCGTGCCCTCATGCACCTCGGTGCATCAACTGCGGAAAGGCACACCGTGCAGACAACGGTCACTGCGTTTTCTCCAAGAACCGATTCGACCGTGGTTGGATCGCCCGCCGGTACAGGATTCAGGATGCAGTAAATTTCTCCGCTCGTGCACCTCGTTCCTTTGCTGATGTCGAACCTCCCAGACGGACACGGACAGTAACCCAAGCTCAGACGACGACTTCGGGTTCACCGAGTACTAGGGGGGCGGCTGCGCCGCAATAATTGTCTACTTTGTTATGCGTACACGACCTATTGCATCCATACGTGTCTATTCACAAAACGTGAATAGAAATTACGATTTTGTTTCATCCCTGTTAGAGGAGCGTAAGAGCGACTTTGACGTGATCATGATCCAAGAACCGCCTTGGAGACTCATTCGGCATACGGTTTTGTCGTCGAATCCTGAAGGAGAACCTGTCGTCGGTGCTCCCACCCACCCTGACTGGCCGATAGTCATGTTCTATCGTCCAAAAGATGATGATGACCGCCCTAGGGTCATGACCTACATCCACAAACGTCTATCTGGTATGCATCCATCGTACCGGTCGGACCTCGTCCACCACCGAGATATTGCTATCTCCACTCTCTACGGGCATCATAATGAGCCTGTTAACATCGTCAATGTCTACTCAGATGACGACTCCACAGCCATTCAATGGCTGTCTGCTAATGTCGATAGACTTCCTCCCATGCGCTGCATGGCTGGTGACTTTAATTGTCACTCCAACATCTGGGATCCTGAGTTCCCTCATATCAACGTCAACGCTACGTCCCTATGCGACTCTGCGTTTGAGCTTGGACTGGAGGTGAGCGTCTTGCAAGAGCGCTCCCCCACCCACTTTCCCCATAATGTGAATCTCAACAATTCGGTATTGATCTTGTATTCCTGCCCCTCGATAGAAGGGCGGGTCTTGTCCATTCGGTGGCTACTGACTGGCGTGGTCCTGTGGATCATGCTCCGTTGGTGGTCACCCTGCCTATTGTACCCACTAGGGTGCAAGCCGAGTGCAAGTCGATGCCTAGAGAGAGCCCGGAGGAATCCAAGTTCCTTGAGGCGTTGACCACGTTCCTGAAGGAGGAGTGGGCTGTGCCCATTCTTGACACTCCAGAAGCTATCGAAGCGTGCGTTGGTGCGTTTGGTACCTCTACTAAGGCGATCTGGGAGTCCAACGCCAAAACCTCTCGTATCTCCACCAAGTCTAAGGCCTGGTGGACGGACGATTGTACTACTGCAATTGAGAAATACCGTGCTTCGAAGTCTCGTGATGACCACAAGGCTTTTAAGCGCACAGTCAAACGCGCTAAACGCGAGTTTTTCGACCAGCGTATCCACGATATCGCTACTACCAACAAACGTCCGTGGGATCTCATGAGCTGGACTAAGCAGCGTGAGCTCCCAACCTACGAGGCTATTCGTTATAATAACGAGCCTATGCACTCCATGGAGGACCTCTTTGAGGCCCTCCACTCTACCTACAACTCGGCCTCCAACAGGCCAGTTGATCTATCTATCCTCGATGAAGTTCAACCGGTACCTGGTAGGCGCTGGGTGGATTTCTCGTCTACAGAATTGCTGGACGAGCTTTCGAAGTGCTCGAACACGTCTGCACCTGGACCAGATTGTTTGACCTGGTTTCACCTTAAGCGCCTAGTTCAAGACGAGGATATCTTGAACAAGCTTGTCCAAGTGGCCAGTGCCTGCCTTAGGGTTGGGTATTGGCCATCTCACTTCAAGGAGTCAAATTCGGTCATCCTCCCAAAACTGAATAAGCCTCACTATTCCACTCCGAAGATGTTCCGTCCCATCGTGCTCCTCAACACCTTGGGCAAGCTCTTTGAGAAGATGTTGGCCAACCGTATGCAGTACAAGGCCCAAAGATATAATATCTTCCACCCCAACCAATTCGGCGGAGTGCGTCAGCACTCTACTGAGGACGCTGGTGTCTACCTTACCCATATCGTTAAGGCTGGCTGGGCAGCTGGCTGGAAGACGAGTGTCGTCGCTTTTGACCTCGCTCAGTTCTTCCCCTCCCTCAATCATGAGGTCCTCATCACCACGCTGCAAAAGATGGGCTTTGCCCCTCAAGTAGTCGCGTTTTTCAGATCGTACCTAGTTGAGCGGTCTACCTCCTACGTCTGGAACAACGAGACGTCGGGTAAATATGGAGCAGATGTTGGTGTCGGCCAAGGTTCTGCCCTCTCTCCCATCCTGTCTGCCTTGTATCTCATCACCGTGATGCGAGTCTTTCAGGATCGCATACCACTGGACGAGTGTACGCTCATGTCCTATGTGGATGACGGCTCGCTTATTGTGCAGTCACCAACGCTTGAGGAGAATATCCTCAAGCTCCAATCCGCCTACGAGGTCATCGAGGAGCTTGTCTCCAAACTTGGCCTTGTACTTGAACACGATAAGACCGAGGTCTTTCACTTTACCCGTAACTCGAGGGACCCCAACCCTCCCATCGACTTACGATTTGCACCCTACACTGGGGACACTCCCCTGAAACCTAAGACCATCTGGCGGTATCTTGGTTTCTACTTTGATCGCAGGCTCGCCTTCAAGGAGCACGCGAAATTCTACGCCACCAAAGCATTAACCACGGTGAAAGCTATGGTTATGCTTGGTAACTCCACGAGAGGTATCACACCTCTCCAGAAACATCTCCTCTATCGCGCATGTGTGCTTCCTTTGGCAACGTATGGCTGTAGACTATGGTTCTATAACGGTGCCAAGAACAAGGGTGTCCTTAAGCTCTTGCGCCAGATGCAACGTCAAGCTGCAGTCTGGATACTCGGTGCCTTCCGTACCTCTCCCTCAGGTGGATCGGAGACCATCGCTGGTCTTCCTCCTATCCACCTGCATATCAAGAAGTTGATCAAACGTTCCTACGTCAGGACTCGTACGCTTCTTTCATCACACCCTACGCTCTCCCTTCTCCAGCCGCGTAGAGACGTACCGTTCAGAGGTACTCACCACCAGTGCTCTCTCAAGCACCTGTCTCTTGTTGAGGAGTCGAAGATCTCGTCTCCCATTGTTTCTACCGATACGAACATCTCTCTGTCTACAGAGGAGTTCGATCCTGTCACCTGGAAGGCCTCTCCTGGTACCCGGATTCGCGACTTGTACAAGTCTCGAGTCCACTTTGATGTCGACTTGGCCAACTCTGATGAGGCTGTCCAGGCTCGACGGGGTGTACTTGACGCCTACATCAACAACGCCAATGCCTCGACCATTTTGGTTGGGGCTGATGCGTCTGTTCCAAAAGACACAAATCTGCAGTCTACTGCAGCGTGTTCCCTCGTTCACGGTCCATTTGGACCCGACGACTTTGCTGTACCGTCTGGTAAGGCCACATCCGACGACGCTGAGCTGGCGGCAATTGACTTTGCTGTCTCTCGTGCTGTTCGTCGCGAAGCAGCTACCAAGCTGCTAATCTTCTCTGATTCGGTCACAGCGCTTAAATTGGCGCTCGACCCGTCAGTTCATTCTGGGCAAGGTCACTCGGTATCGATCTGCTCAAAACTCCGAACTTGGCTCGAGGCAGATGCAGCTCGTACAGTCAAGTTCATTCACGTCCCCTCCAAGCTTGAGTGGGACATCCACCATCGTGCTCACCTGGCGGCAACTGCTCTCCAGGTGGCCGTTGGTACTAGACCGAAGGTGTATCTTGGATACGCTCGCAAAGCCGCTGTTACCAGTATGACCGTTGAGTGGACTAGACTCCATCAGATGGCGTCGTATTCGGGCAGCCAGTTCTTACCCCTCAAGGACAAGGGTATTCGTATTCCTCCATCTCATCTGCACGGTGGACCTTGGCTCAAGACGATGGGCCAATCCAACACCCACACCTCTCGTATGGCTCGCTCTATACTTGGCCACGCTCCAATTGGAGAATTCCGGCTTCGCTTTAATCTCTCTGACGAGGTTAGATGCGACTGTCCTCGATGCGTTATCGAGACTCGAACGCACATACTAGGCAACTGTCCAAAGTATGCCAGGTCGGCGACTCGTGATGAACTTCACGACTTCACCGTCTTCCTAAAGTTCTTGGAGAAGAACCCATCTGCCTTTGCCTTTCCAGGCCAGGCTCCCCCTCCTCCCTTCCCTGGTGCAAGAAGGAAGCGGGCTCGTGGTCCTCCGGACAAGGATTCACCACCCGTCCATCGTCGTTCTGAGGAACGTCGGTCTCAACATGCTACGATCCAGGTCGATTGTCAAGATGTTCAGCATGCTCCGCAACCGGTGGGCATAGACAACACTGTCTGGGTCCAAACGTTGAACTAATGAGTACCAACTGCCCTCGCCATTGCTAACGGCTGGTATACTGGTCCGTAGGCAAGAATTACCAACCATATAGGTGTCGTCCACTTCGGTGGGTTACGATGTCTTCTGGGCAGTTCTTCTGCCATATCGCCCTTCGGGAGCCACACTCCACGTGTCTGCGACGCGTATTCAGATTTGTGCACTCAACGCATCACCTCTCGTCCATTTTGTCACTGTAGTATGAATTCGTTTGTATTATATACCTGCCGGGCTGTGTTCGAACACCGGGATAGAAATATATTTTCAAACCTTCTGGACCCCCCTTCGGGGGGTCTGGAGGGGGCGAAGGTTTTGAATTTAAAAAAAAAAAAAAAAAAAAGGGAGGATTTAGAGGAGGCCAACTCGGCACTCACACTAACGCAAGGGCGGTCTTGAATGTCTGGGAACCAGGCTTTCTTGACCGATCGAGCGACGAACTCAAGATCGTCGGCGTTGGGTGCTCTGCCGTCGAAGAAGATGACATATGCTCCATTACGTCCTTCCTGGACGTGATATGCAACAAGTCCCTTCGTACGAAGTTCGTTGTTGAGCGGATGACAGATGTTGTCAGGGTTGAACCCGCCCATAGAGACAGGTACGCGGTTCCCGTCGACAACGCGGGTAGGGAAGATGAACACCTGTTTCCTGTTGTCTTTCTCCTCTTGGAGGTAGGCGCGTTGGGAGAGCCAGGACGCTTTCCTTGAGCTCTAGCGTGCATGTCTGCTATGGTCTCTGGATCGAGTTCAGGCAACAGATGCGATAACTCCACCAACTTGGCGTTAGCCGAGTCGGCCGAAGGAGTTTGAGACGGAGCCTTCTTCACCTGAGCGTTGAAGACCCGTGCACGAGGGTTGGCAGTGGGTGACGGAGTGAGTAGCTGGGGGTTGCTACTCGCGACTTTCTTGAACGATCCATGAGGAAGCCTCCTAGGAGGGATCGGGGGTGGGCGGCGAAGGAGGGACTCGAGTCTCTCTTGGGTGGAGGGGCCCTTGGGCGCTCCGCGTTTGCCGGAGGAGGCGTTGAATGGGTGCTCAAATTTGTGGAGCTTAGCCCGGGTAGCAGAGGAGCCGGTGGCCGGTGCCACGTCATCCATCTGCGCGTCTTCGTCGGGAGGGGACGGGTGAGACGTACCGGGGTTAACCGGAGCGTGCATGGAGTCGGCCACGGACTGCACCAGAACGGTTGCAGCCGATGACGTGGCGCCCGTAGAGGGCTGGTCGTCAAGACCAGACGGCGGGGAGAGTCCGAAATCGTCCACTTGGGGAGCCTGAGTGGGGTCACCAGAGAGGGCAGCAGCAATACCACGGTCGATGAGCTCTTGAATAGCTCGTCGTACACCTCCGTGGTTATCAACGAAGGTGTCCGTGATGTGGGAGACGTCGGAGCTAAGCTCATCGTCGTCGCGAACGCTTGGTAGGTCAAGGAGGTTGAGACCGAGCAGGCGTCTGGTGATGTTAAGGGACAACTTGAGAGTAGTTGCAGCCTCGCGTTCGTAGGTGTCGAATCGACTAGAGCTAACATGACGAACCCATCCGTCAACAGTACGGAGGGCAGCGTTGACAATCAGGTGATCCTCCTGGCACGAGTCTCCCTCTCCTTGGAGAGAGAGAGGAGCGGAGACGGTAGACTGTCTGTAGAATGCAGGATCAACCTGCATTGGCATGGGCTCCCTGTCCAGGAGAGAGGGGACGACGGAGGCGGCTCTAGAGCCAGCCCTCGACGAAGATGGGGTAGGTTTGGGCATCTTTACATGTCCAAACGCAGAGCGTTGCCTCTTCTGTTCAGGGGACTGAACATCGGGGGCGGGGGTTGCATTACGGGTAGGGGTAGTGTGCGCTTCCTCACCTTCCTCGTCCTCTCCCTCCCCGCCGCCTTCCTCCTCTACCAACACTTCCTTCCCTTTATCTGACTCGCGAGGCCTCTTCTGGCCAGCTGCTGGTGCTTGTGGAGAGCTGGATACGCCCTCTGGTGAAGTAGTCGAGTCCTCTCCAGGGTTCCTCGATGCGTGGGCCAGTGACGACGGCGTCCTAGGCGGTGACGACTGGCTCCGATCGGAACGCCCTAAGGCATGTGCCAGTGCTCTCCCTCTCTCCGCCATATGGCAAAGATTGGAGGCAATCAATGTGGTAGATCTTGTGCTATTCGCTGTTCTCGACAATGAGGACGATGAATGTGGCTGTGCAACGTCGTGGTCGCGGATCAAGAAGGATGCCGTCCGAGGACGGCTCGTGTTCCTCAACCAGACGATCTTGTTTGGCTGATCGGACACTTCCAGTGGGTCAAACGATCCATCGCGCAGGCGGCTGGTCTTCCATTCAGGGAGGACTAGGTCGTAATTGTATCGGCTGGCTTCTAGGTCGGAGCCTTGGGGCGGGGGCCTCATTTACGAAGAGGGTACCACCTCACTACAGTGGCGTGGCTAAGCAGTAGCAGAGGGGTGGATCTCTGTGCCGTTGGAAAGGGCACTTCGACCTTCAGCTGGTCGTGCAAGGTGCACGCCTATACAAGTCTATTCAACTTTATTGCTTTCTCTGCCTCGGCCCTCCAAAGTCGTCGCGGGGAATATACAAGATAGCCTCTTTATCGGCGAAAGATCTTTGTTATTACGAGTTCTCATGTATAACTTAGGCCGGGCTGCGTTCGAGCACCGGGATACAAATTTTATTGACACCCCCTCCGGGGGCGTAGTGTTGATTTATTAAAAAAAAAAAAAAATACTCCGTCAATGTCCTAAACATAATCGCCCCCCAGGTGACTCCGTTGAGAAGAAGCTCTCGAAATTCTTGGGATTCCTAGAGGATAATCCTACTTCGTTCGCTTTCCCAAGTGAACAACCACCTCCACCCTTTCCCAAGGCGCGCTCTAAGAAGAAGAAGAAGCCTCCTGATAAGAGAGGTCCCTCACCCGAGCGCGACTTTGATGGTCGTCTCATTACCCTTGACCCTACGGTCATAGCACGATTGGGCATTAACCCACCACCGGTACCTCAGTATCAACCACGTTACGACTACGACGGTCGTCTCATCACAGGTCCCATTGTACCTGCCTACGTCCCGCCTGCTCAACCAGTAGCACCCCCAACAGCTGGACCTTCTCGTGCCCAGCCACCACCATTCGGTCTGCAGGGTCTACCCTCAGCTGTACCTCAAGCACCCCGCCCAGACGATCAGGTCTGGGTCGCAGGTGTTAACCAATACGTTCGTCGCTATATCGCAACCTATAAAGGCTGGGATTTTGATCCCTGGTCTGCTATTCAACATCATCAAGGCTAGGGCGGAGGAGACGAAGCCATTCAGCTGGCAGAGGGGAGGACATATAGCGGGTCACCACTTCGGTGGACTCGGCCTGCTTCTGGGCTCTCAGCTGCCCTCGACACAACGTCCAACGACATTCGATATCACCCAACGTATCTCTCGAGCCCCGTTATCACTGCTCGGCGTGCATAGTCGACCACTTTCATTCTGTCACTGCGACTGCGACTTGTATTTACTACATAAACCATTGTATTTGCATACCAACCAGACTGCGTACGGGCGCCGGTATAATAAATTGTCCTTAGACCTCTAACGCCCCCTCCGGGGGCGTTGGAGCGAGGACTTGGATCAAAAAAAAAAACAAAAAAAAGGACTAAGCAGCGCTCCCTTCCTACCCACAAGGCGTTGAGGTACAAAGGGAAACCTTGTAACTCAATGGAGGAGCTCTTCACGGCCCTCCATTCTACCTACAACTCGGCCTCTAACAGGCCGGTTGAACACACCGTCTTAGACGAGCTGGACGACAGTCCTACACGCGAGTGGAGTGACTTTTGTGTAGCTGAGCTCCGAGACGAACTTGTGAAGTGCTCCAACACTTCATCGCCTGGACCTGACCACTTGACGTGGTATCAGCTCAAGATCCTGGTGAGGAACGATGTTATCGCGTCGAAACTCACCCAAATCGCTTTGGCATGTTTGCGAGTGGGCTACTGGCCTGCTCACTTCAAGGAGTCTACCTCGGTCATTCTACCGAAGCCCGGGAAGCCTCACTACTCTACGCCAAAGATGTTTCGTCCCATCGTGCTTCTCAACACGCTAGGCAAACTCTTTGAAAAGATGCTAGCGAATCGAATGCAGTTCGAGGCCCAGAAATTTAGCATATTCTATCCGAACCAATTCGGTGGAGTGCGTCAGCACTCTACGGAGGACGCTGGAGTATACCCCACCCACATCGTCAAGATGGGGTGGTCGCTCGGGGAGAAGTCAAGCGTTATTGCGTTTGACCTTGCCCAATTCTTCCCATCCCTCAACCACGGGATGCTTCTTGCTATCCTACGAAAACTCGGCTTCGCCGACGAAGTAGTTCGATTCTTTGCCTCCTATCTGGTGGGACGCTTCACAGCGTACTCCTGGAATGGAGTCCTTTCGGATCTGAAAGGCGCAGATGTGGGTGTAGGCCAAGGCTCTGCACTCTCACCTATTCTCTCCGCATTGTTCATCATTCCGGTGATGCGGATATTTGGCAAGAGGATACCTGAAAAGGATACCACCCTCTTATCGTACGTCGACGACGGCTTGCTGCTTGTTCTGGCAAACAAATCTCACGGCTCTCCATGCCGCATATGAGGTCATCAACGAGCTCGTTACAAAATTGGGATTGGTTCTCGAGCATGACAAAACAGAACTATTCCACTTCTCGCGCAAACCCAACGACGACAATCCGTCGCTCGATTTGGGCTATGCACCATACACTGGCGATACGCCTCTACAGCCCAAGACTACCTGGAGGTACCTTGGCTTCTACTTTGATCGTCGCCTCTCCTTCGAGAAGCACGTCAAGTTCTACTCCACCAAAGCACTTACCACGGTGAAAGCCATGGTAATGCTTGGTAACTCATCAAGAGGTATCACTCCTCTTCAGAAGCGCCTTCTCTACAGAGCATGCGTAGTGCCTCTTGCTACGTACGGCTGTAGATTGTGGTACTATAAGGGTGCAAAGATCAAAGGTACCCTCAAAGCGCTCAAGCAGATGCAGCGTAAGGCTGCCTGCTGGATCACTGGTGCGTTTCGCACATCGCCAACTGGAGGGGTGGAGACCATTGCTGGTCTCCCACCCATCCACTTGCACATCAAGAAGCTCGTTGAACGGTCTCAGGCCAGGACACGAGGCCTTGTCTCGTCGCACCCGACTCTCTCGTTACTCGATAATGAGAAACACGGTCTATATGATGGCTCCAGCCATCTCTGCGTGGTTCCTACACGCTCTGAGTGCAACTTGAAGCGTGGGGGTAAACTTCTACAAAGGGCCAAGAAGAAGACCCTATCGCCTATAATGGATATCAACGCTACCATTGCTACTGTTACAGAACCTCTGGACCCCGTCAACAACGAGGCCACTCCTGGACACCGTGTACGCGATGTCTACTCTAATCAAATATTCTTTGACATCGAGGTGGCTGCTTCAAAAGAGGCTAGACACCAACGAGGTATCTTCTTGGATACCATTCGCTCTGCGGCGAAGTCCTCTCCTACCACCGTCTTGGTGGCAGCTAATGGGTCAGTACCTGTTGAACACAAATTCCAGGCCACAGGTGCCTGCTCTCTCGCACAAGGGGACATCGTCCCACTTGACTTCTCCGTTCCATGTGGTAAGGCCACATCCGACGACGCCGAACTACGTGCTATTGAGTTAGCCGTAGGTCGAGCCACTAGAAGACGGAATGGTTCCAAGATCATCCTGTTCTCCAACTCCGTAAAAGCAATTCGACTAGCGTTGGATCCGTCTTTACACTCTGGACAGTCGTACTCTATTGCAGTATGCAAGTCCCTTCGCAAATGGTTGGCCAATGACCCCGATCGCACCATCCATTTCTATCATGTACCCAGTGCGCTCAACTGGGATCTACACCAACGCGCCCACCTTGCTGCTACCCGGCTTAAGGTGAGGTTCAATACTCGTGCACCAAGTCGGGCCCCGATCCACTTGTCATACGAGCAACGCCTCACGGTCGAACGGATGATGTCCAACTGGACTCGTTCGTTCCAAGACCCTGAGTATTCTGGTCACTCCTTCCTTCGACTTCGGTCGTTGGGAGCCCCTATGCAGCCATCCCACCTCAAAGGTGGTCCCTGGCTCAAGATAATCGGCCAGTCGTCGGTTCATACCGCGAGGATGACTCGTTCCATCCTCAATCACGGTTCCTTCGGGGAGTATCGAGTCAGATTCAATCTTTCAGACTCTGATACCTGCGAGTGTGGTGCTCGAGAAACTCGAGAGCACATACTCAAGTCTTGTCCTCGCTACAATCACGACGAAGGTCTTGGGCACACCAGAGACTTTTCCAAGTTCATCGATTTTCTTAGAGAGAATCCACACGCGTTCTCGTTCTTAGACAACGGCGAACAAGCACCCTTCCCTGAGCCAAAGAAGAAGCGAAAGAAGAAACCCCCAGACAAGCGCTCCGGGGGTACTCCTGGTCTTTTTGACCGGGACTCTCCTTTCCTCAACCGTCCTCGTACGGTTCGCGTTCCTCAACCAGACGATCTTGTCTGGCTGATCGGACACTTCCAATGGGTCAAACGATCCATCGCACAGGCGGCTGGTCTTCCATTTAGAGAAGACTAGGTCGTAATTGTATTGGCTGGCTTCTAGGTCAGAGCCTTGGGGTGGGGGCCTCATTTACGAAGAGGGTACCACAACACCAAGGTGGTGTGGCTAAGCAGTAGTAGAGGGGTGGATCTCTATGCCGTCGAAGAGGGCACTTCGACCTTCAGCTGGCTGTACAAGGTGCACGCCTATACAAGTCTCTACGACTTTGCGCTTTTTCTGCCTCGGCCCTCCAAAGTCGTCGCGGGGAATATACAAGATAGCCTCTTTATTGGCGAAAGATCTTTGTTATTACAAGCTCTCATGTATAACTTAGGCCGGGCTGCGTTCGAGCACCGGGATACAAATTTTATTGACGCCCCCTCCGGGGGCGTAGTGTTGATTAAAAAAAAAAAAAAAAAAAAGCTGGTCCACGTCAGCAAACGTACCTTGACTACGCTCGCAAACTCACCATAGACATAGACTGAATGTTGGCCAAGTGGACTCGTCTGCACTTCCAACCCGGCCACTGTGGTACCAACTTCATGCACCTCGAGGAGAGAGGGCAACGACTGTCACCGACTCACATCAAGAATGGTCCGTGGCTCCGAACGATGGGTCAGTCATCGACCCACACAGCTCATATGGTATGTACCATGACGAATCATGCTCCTATTGGCGAGTATCGGGTGCGCTTCAAGTTGAGCGACGATGCTGGCTGTGAGTGCAATAAGCACATCCCTCAGACTTGACGACACATACTTCGTCGATGTCCTAAACATAATTGCCCTCCAGGTGACGCCGTCGAGAAGAAGTTCTCGAAATTCTTGGGATTTCTAGAAGATAATCCTACCTCGTTTGCTTTCCCAAGTGAACAACCACCTCCACCCTTTCCCAAGGCGCGATCTAAGAAGAAGAAGCCTCCTGATAAGAGAGGTCCCTCACCTGAGCGCGACTATGATGGTCGTCTCATTACCCTCGACCCTACAGTCATAACACGACTTGGGATTAGCCCTCCACCGGTACCTCAGTACCAATCACGATACAACTATGACGGTCGTCTCATCACAGGTGCTATAGTTCCTGCATACGTCCCACCTGCTCAACCAGCAGCACCTCCAACGGCCGGACCATCTGGTGTCCAGCCACCACCATTCGGTCTGCAGGGTCTACCGTCAGCCGTACCTCAAGCACCCCGCCCAGACGATCAAGTCTGGGTCACAAGTGTCAACCAATATGTCCGTCGCGACATCGCAACCTATAAAGGCTGGGATTTTGATCCTTGGTCTGCAATTTAACATTGTCAAGGCTAGGGCGGAGGAGACGAAGCCAATCAGCTGGCAGAGGGGAGGACATATAGCGGGTCACCACTTCGGTGGACTCGGTTTGCTTCTGGGCTCTCAGTTGCCCTCGACACAACGTCCAACGACGTTCGATATCACCCAACGGGTCTTTCGAGCCCTATTATCACTGCTCGGCGTGCATAGTCGACCATTTTCATTTCGTCACTGCGACTGCGACTCGTATTTGCTACATAAATCATTGTATTTGCATACCAACCGGACTGCGTACGGGCGCCGGTATAATAAATTGTCCTTAGACCTCTGACGCCCCCTCCGGGGGCGTTGGAGTGAGGACTTGGATCAAAAAAAAAAAAAAGATGTTCCGTCCCATCGTGCTTCTCAACACCTTGGGCAAACTCATTGATAAGATGTTGGCCAACCGTATGCAGTACGAGGCCCAAAGATATAATATCTTCCACCCCAACCAATTCGGCGGAGTGCGTCAGCACTCTACTGAGGACGCTGACGCTTATGCATATATGTCATGGTCCTAGGTTGATCATCGTTGCCTTTGGGCCATTTGAACATGACTAGCCAGTCAGGGTGTGTAGGTGCACCGACTACTGCTTCACCCTCAGGGTTTGTAGCAGAGACAGTGCGTCAGATAAGATGCCATGGAGGCTCTTGGATGAAGAGAACGTCAAAATTATCGCACCGTTTGTCAAGGAGAGAAGATACAAGTTGATAATTCTTATTCACATTTTGTGAATAGACGCATATATGATCGATAGTTGTGGAATGCATAAAATATAATCGAGTAAATCATATAGGAGTGTCCTCACTCTCCGCCCTCAGCTCTGGTCTCGTCACCGTCAGCGTCACCTCCCTTGTCGTCATCTTCTGCATCAGTGAAGACTCAAGTGGTGCTTGTCTAGGAGGGGTGTTAGGATCTGAATGTAAAGTAGGCTTGACTGAAGCACTTACAGCTTGCTGTTGAGCGTACTGGCGTTTGATCCACTCAGAGTCACCTTGTTTGCACGCAAAGCAACACTTGGAGACGCTAGAGTGGTGGGCTTGACTACAGTTGGTGCAGCGTAGAGGGTGAGGGCAGTCCTGACCAGAAGGGGTGAGCCATGGCTGCTCGTTTTAGACTTCTGCTCTAGGTTGCAGCCATGTCTAAAATAGGCTTTTCAGCCCACTCTAGCCAGGGTAGGCTAGACAAAATTATATGTCTAGTCTTGATGAATGAAGTCATGTGACATAGAATAAATTTCCTACAGTCATGTGATTTTCAAATGTGAAAATGTCTTTTTCAGAGGGAAAAGTCACATGGCTATGTCACATGATCAAAGTCACATGACAGATAAGATAAGATCTTAGATTAGATTACACTGATTATAAGATATAGATCAACTTCATTATGACCATGCATATTACATAAAGACTTCTTACAATTGATGAACTTAGCAATTGTTGGCATCACTTGTTGTTAGTACATGTTATGATTTGTTCAACTTCAACTTATTTGCCATTGCACATCACATCACATGGTATTGCCTGGCTGGGCTTTTTATATTTAAAAATGAAGTGATTTGAGGCCATATAGAATAGAGAGCAACACAAAATAATGAAGGAAATGGTCTTTGATGAAAGTACATCACTGGATCAATTTCCAAACTGGGTAAAGTCCAAATAAGGCAATAAAATATTACTATATATAGTATGTCTGCATTTAAATACAAATACAAATAAATAACATATTATAGCCTTATTTAGCAAGAGAAAAATTACCTTTTATAGAGATATCACCAAAAGGTAATTTATTTATTGCCTTTTCTGGACAAATATTACTATATATAGTAATATTTTTATAGCCCTCAAAATCACTGCCAAGCTACTTTTATTATTCTAACGAAGACACACTAATGGCTCTAGCCAGGGGTGGCTGGAGTTGGTCAGAAAGCCTATTTTAGACCTGGCTACTACCACAGCATTAGACTAAATTGAGGTGCCATTGGTGATTAGTCATCGGAAAAACCTGAAACTACTTATACCAACTTAGACCAACTTATAGAAATCTAACTTGTGAACAGCTTATAGACTGAATGTAAAAGCTGTAAGTTCTATAAGTAATCAATTATCAAGCAAGACAGACATAAGATAGAATAGCCACACTATAGATTATTGCAGTTAAAGCCATTTTAAATGATGGACCACAAGATAAATAGAGAAAAAGATCTGATTTAAGAAGTGTACTTGACTTACTCAACTTAGAGACTTTCTAACTTATGGTAGTCTTGCTGCTCCTTTAAGACAAGCATAATTTTGAAATAAGTTTGAATAAGTTGTTTCAGGTTTTTCTGATGTACTCTTCCTCATTGGAGTGCCATCATGGCTTCTAGCACGTCAATGAGTGACAGTGGTCCAGGCACCACTATTATCATCTCTACTCTCAGGTACGTCTTTGACATACGCCCTCTGAGGGGGAGACTGACAACCCTGGCTAGCTAGGCCAGGATTTGGTTTGGGTGATCTTGGCAGACCACTAGGAAAAGCAGGTGTCCTGCTGAGTGGAGCACCATTTCTACCAGCACCAGGCAAAGCTGGGCAGTTACTTAGCTGCAAGGTGGCTACCTCACTATAAAGTGGAAGGCCATCACCTTGTGCAGACTACTGTGCTGTCTCGGGCAGCATGGGAGACGGGAGAGAAGTCAGAGCTCCTGAGGTTGAACTATTGGACTTACCACTTTCACTTGGAGCACAAGGCTTTGAGTGCAAATTGTATCATTGGTAAGGCATGCTGAGCTCCAAGAGGGGGATCAAAGGTAAGAGCGTTGCTGAGTAAATTTTGGAAAAAATTTTAGGGGAAAATATATATTTTCTTTTTGAGTTGTTGCCAAGTTGGTATGTTGCCAGTTGATCAGACCAGTAAGTTCTAGAGCAAGGCAACAAAGAGAGAGTAAAGCTAGTAGGGCTTGAAGTGTGTTTGTCAAGTCAAAAAATATGTGACATTAAGTGATGGGGTTTTGGTTAAGTCACACGAAAAAGGAATAAGTGTAGGAATCACATAAAAAATGACTGTTTAATCACTTTGGATTTTTCTACTGTAAAAGGTACAAGACAAGGTCTTTATACTCTACAGTAGATTTAAAAATAGAAAGAGAAAATAAAATGAAGGGGAATGCCAAGTCCAAAAAGATAAAGCATCCATGAGGTTGTGGTGGCCACAGCCACCTCAGCGTCACAGTATTGCTGCACTTTGCTGTACAATAACTCAGTTGTTAACACTTTAACTCATATGCTGCTGTGCAGTGTTATTTAGAAATAATCCGCTTAGCTATATATACTTGATATACTTTGGTCTAAGCTCTTTAGCTTGACCTAGACAATCTTATCTAGCTACTTAGCAATCTTCACTCTTCTCTAAGCCGCTGTGATCTAAGCCAATCTCACTTGAGATCAACAGCACTACTGTTAAAGGATATTTGTTATTGTTTACCAATAACCTTGATCCAATCAGCCCTCAGCTAAGTTGTTAGGCTTTCACCTTAACAGCTACCCTCTATAGCATGCATGACAATGACCTCACTTCACATTTGCCATTTACCCTTGATGACATCAATCCAGTGTGTCATTATTTCCATGTACCCAGGTTTTGAGAAGTCATGGGTTAATAGATCACTGGTAATTAAAATCTTGCCAGAGACAGCCTAGCAAAGATTCAGGCTTATGTTGTGCTAATACCAACAAAGAACTCACCACAATATCCTGCTTCAAGTTAATGGACTCTATCTAATTTGCAAATTCATTATAGAGATGGACACTAATATCATGAACTGACAGAAGTTCCCTTGATATTATTTGAGGTCACATGCCTACTAGGCAATTGTAAAAAACAGACTTCTTGATTAGAGCAAAGGGCTGTCTCTGTGATCAGTCTGATATCTTTGAAATAAAAGAAGAACTCAGACTATACCTGATCATTGCATGTCACTAACTGTGCTACTTGATGCAGCATATTATGGGGCTTGAACTGCTTGTGAGTCCACCGTACAACAACTCCATTAAGAGTAGCTTGTTTGATCACTTTTGCATCTGTTTCCTTTGTTTGCAACTCCTGTGAGATGCCCTAAGGCATTGCGTGCTCACTGACAGCAATTTTCTTTGTAGTATACTTCTCCTTGTAGATGTTCCAGTGCCCTCAAATGTGATACTGACAAGATGAATTTGATCCTAGATGGAAACACTTCCTCAAAGTGTTTGCCTTCACAAATTTAGTATCCATTCTAATAAAATCTATTGAGTTATCGGTCAGCAACCGATAAAAAGAGTGGATTTACTTGCACTTTAAATACTACCTGCCTCAAAGCTTTTCTTCTGCCATCTGTTACAATAACATTGGCAGCCGGACTTTTTCTTTCTTTACCGTCTCATTTCACCATTGCATTTATCTTTCTTTATTATTTCATTACCTTACAATTACTACATAGATCTTTATTTATCATTATTACAGTCTGATTGTTGACTTGCTCTTTTTGAGATCCAGTCAACCTATTATTGACTTGTTCACTTGTTATTTATAGCACTTAGCATACTTGTATAAGTAGTAGACAACTTTTGGTCTTGCTTCCTCAGCTTGACCTGAAAGCCTATACATTGCTATTCACTCTTACTTGATTTGCTCTGACTCCAGAGCTCTTCTCTAATTATCATTGCTCATTTCTATAAAGTCTGTTAGAGATTATCAGTGGCTAGACCTCTAACCTAAGCAAGTGGCAACTCTTGCTTAACACTATCTCTTCATTTGAATTATAAGTCTTGAAGACAACACTGACGAGGGGCAAGAAGAGGTGAGAAGATTGTGTATTGAATTTTTTTTAACCTTCTTCACTACTAGTATGTTAATGTTAAGGTCACTTTGCTGAATGATTCCTTGTTAGCAACGTCCCTTTACCAAATGGATAAAATTTACCTTGTCAGACTGGCTGTTGTCTGAATCTGAGTCATCCAACTCAACCATCTCCAGCAAGCTTTCCTCTGAAGGATTCAACTCAATCATCTCATTGTTGACATTCTTTGACCCCTTTGTCTTCTTCTTCTTTTTATGTTGGACAGCACACCTCTTCTTATCATTAGATGAGCTGTCAGAGTTGTTGGTACGCTTGCGCTTGTTAGTTGACATTGATGAGTTTCTCTTGCCAGATTTGCCAGTAGACTTATATATATTAAAACCTTTGTACCCTCCAGAGCCCTCAAAGGAGACTTCAGAAGGTTTGAAAATATATTTCTATCCCAGTGATCAAACAAACACAGCATAGCTGGTATATAATATAAATGAGTTTCTACTACAGTGACAAATAGGACAGAAGGCAATGCATTAAGTGCGCAAATCTGTATACGTATTGCAGACACATAGAGTGTAGTGTCCAAAGGGCTGTATGGCAGAAAAACTGCCTAGAAGTTATTATAACCTGCCTAGACAGACAACAACTTTGTAGTTGGTAATTCTTGCTTACAGTCCAGTGTACCAGCTGTTTGCAATAAATAGGGCTGTTGGCACCCACTGATTCAGTGTTTGAACCCAGATAATATTGTCTATGCCTGCTGGCTGTGGAGCACACTGTACATCTTGACAATCTCCTAATGCATTTCTTCGGAGTTCCAATATTGTACGAGGATTTGATTCTCGTACAAATGAAGAGAAATACTTTCTAATGCCCAAGTTCACATTCCCTCAAAAATTTTTGTTTCACACTCTTTTATGTAATTATACTTACTCTTATTGATTGATCTTTGTAAGATCATTTCTATTCATACTTATCGTAGTCATACTCACTTAGTCTTAAATTACCTAAATTAGTAATATTTCTCTACTGTTTACTCATCAATGTCATTCTTGCTTACTACATAAAATAGGGCCAATGCACAAGCAACAGCATCACATGAAATTTCAGTGGCAATAGCATTACTTTTAGGTTGATCTGGCTTGTAAAGTTATGTTGGCGTAAAAATATTATATTCTCGAATAACCACAACCAGGACACTGTAGATACATGTTATACTAATGGCATCCTAGTTCTGATTTTGTTGAATTCTAAGTCTGGATGGATAAGTAGGCTTTCAGAGAGTTCACGGCACTCATTTGAGTTTGATCTCAAGAGGGCAGATTATCAGGATTGGGAAGAGTCAACAAACTTTGTAAATGAAGTCGCATTGCGTCCACCCCAACGCACCCAGCCCAACATGCCGCAAAGGAAAAAGTGCACCAAAAATCTCAGTGACTATGCCTGGAAGCCGGCGGGGTTGAAGAGAAAGCTAGAAAGGGAGAAGGAGAATGTGAGCCTGCCAATCAAAGTTTAAAAGGCGGGACAGATACTAACCAGTTCAGAAGGCGTTGAGCACACATGCTAGCCCAGAAAAATGTATGACGGAGGGCCAAACAGTGTTCCAGAACATTACCAATCTATTCTTGAGTCGACAGCCAGAGGCTCCCAGTCCAGGTCCAATGGTACCTAGATCCCCAGTAGCCCAGCACCATCATGATGTTTCCCATCAAAGGGCTGTCCTAGTAGAAGATGTGGAGGATGAAGACTACCCACATCCACATCATTACCAGGAGTGAAATGGAGAAAAGAGCTTTTGGAATGCGGAGGTGGAGGTGGAGGAAGATGAATGGGATGAAGAAGAAGACTCACCGTCATTTGGACCGGTTCTCATTGATGATGACCCTGTGAAAGAAGTGTGATTCCATCAGAAGATAGGAATCTTTATTTGGCCACCTACACTGAAGGAGGTGGAGGAGGCACAGAAAGGCCTTGTTAAGATCTTGAAGCCTCCTCAAAAAAAAAGGCCGGGGATACAAGCCGTGCCTCCTTGACAATGTCACAAAGACCAGAATGGAAGATGTCCTCATGTTATTCAACACCTACATTGCTCTCGAGAAACAGATTGAATCCTCCAGGGGTAACTGGACCTAGGTGTCAGAACAGGTAGTAACAGCACATGGGGAAAGCCAGTACTATGCTTGAAAGCTTTGCGAATGGGGTCGGGCATTCATTAACAACTGAAAGAAGATTCTGGAGAATAACTATGGGAAGGGAGCAAAGTCAGCGCTTGACGATGAAAATCTAGCCCAGCAGATAAACTTACACCTCTAATCAATTGGAAAATTCATTAAGGCTGAGGATATCATCACTTTCTGCTCAAACCCCGATATCCTTAACCAGATAAAACGGACCAAGCCTCCAGTCTTGTCAACTGCACGGAAATAGCTTGACAAGATGGGGTATTGCTGGAAGAAGAACTATTGTGGTCAATATGTGGATGGTCATGAGAGGGAGGATGTAATGGATTACCAGTAAAAGCAGTTTTTGCCAAAGATAGCAAACCTTGAGGAGCAGATGCAACAGTTGACAGAGGACGGAGGGTGGGACATTTCACTCAGCGTCGATTGCCCCGTCACAGTGTGGTTTCATGATGAATCATACTTTTATGCCCATGATCGTTGGGAGTCTGCCTGGTCAAATGAGATGGCAACTCCAGTCCCTCGCCAGAAGGGTGACAGAGTAACATTGATGGTTGCTGATTTTGTGTCAGCAGATTATGGGTGGCTTGCATCACCCGATGGGACCGAGAGCGCAAGGGTGATATTTCATGGTGGGAAAAACTGGGATGGATGGTTTTCAAGCGAAGATATCATCGCGCAGGCAGAAAAAGCTATGCACATCCTAAAGAAACATTTTCTAGATGAGGATCATGTTCTCATTTATGATAATGCAACAATGCACTAGAAACAAGCTGAAGACGCACTCTCTGCCCTCAAAATGCCCTGAAACCCGTCAAAACCGGAGTGGAATTGGGGCGTCATGCGCAACTTGATGGGACAGGATGGTAGGCCGGTTTATAATTCTGATGGAAAGGTTGCCAAAGAAAAAATCTGAATGCAAAATGGTTGATTCTGCGATGGGAGTGAGCAGGAGTTTTACTTCCCTACTGACCACCCAGAGCACCCATGGATGTTTAAGGGAATGGCGCAGATTTTGACAGAGTGGGGGTACAATGTTGTTAGGAAGAAGGCACAATGCGGTAAGGCATTTAAAGACTGCCCTACAGGCAGTACAAGCTGCTGCTGCCGACGGATAATGTTCAATAAGCCTGATTTTGTGGAGGAGGAGCCTGTCTTGGTCTCAACTTGTTGTAAGAACGGCTTTGAGATTATGTATCTTCCAAGGTTTCATTGCGAGCTCTCTTTCCTAGAGCAGTGTTGGGGTTATGCAAAGCGGAAGTATCAAGAGAAGCCACTGTCGTCCAAGGAATGCGACCTGGAGGTGAACATGGTGGAGGTGTTGAATAGCATTCCATTGATCACTATGCATTGGTATGTTTGTTTGACAGTGCATTTGATGCAAACCACTCACCCTGTTGGCAGCTTTGCAACGCGTTCTCTGCAATTCATGGACACGTATTGCAAAGGGTTGAGTGGAAAAAAAGCTGCATGGGCAGCAAAGAAGTACAGAGGTCACAGGGTTATTCCTGACTCAATTCTTAATGATCTCGAGAAGGCAGAATTGAGGGAAGCAGTCACTCCTGCTGCTAATTCAGCTTGATGGGCATTGGCTCAACATCAGCTAAGCTTTCTTGAACAGTAATTCCAGCTAATCTAGCTTATTTTTGAGCCTATGTAGTCTCTTGTACTTCAATACTTATTCTAATACATTATATAGTTATCAGCAATCTCTTGCTGGCTCCTTTATCAGTTTGTACGTGTAAGACATGTCCTGCAGCATCATCGGCCAACAGCTTAGAAATGATGGTTACAGAAAGTCACTTTTCACATGATGCTGTTGCTTGTGCATCGACCCTATCTTAGCTTAAGTTTAGTAATACTTCTGATATATGTAGTTAGTTGTAGATATTTGTTTAGCACTTACCTAATCAGGCTATCCCTGTCTCTATAAGTCAAGCAGACTTCCAAAATAGAATAGACCTATCCCGATTCATCTTGACTCTGAACCACCATCATCACTACTACTTATTTAGTAGTATTAGTCTAAGCTTTATTTTAACATTATTAATTCATTGATCTCCACTGCCAGACTTGACTAGTACATCAAGTATCCAGTGTAATCACTCTTAGTTATCATCCATCAATATCTGATCATCATCAATTCATCTCTTGGCATTGCCAAATTGGTCTTTGATGTTGCCAAACTTTTCTTCATAGTCATTACATGTCTATTTGATAGTTTATCATCTATCACCCATTGTATTCTAAACAACTCTATACTTTCAAGTATAAATCCAACTACACTGTAGTTTTCTTTTGAGACTATATTTTATAATAAATAAACCCACCAGAGAATGTCCGTTCTACACCTTAAGTTCTGACCTACTGACTGTATCTGGGCAATCAGTATATTGCACAACACTGAGCTCCAACAAGGTCAAGCAGAAAAAGGTTCACAACGGAGAACCTGCTTGAACAATGACATAGTAAACATGGATTGTTTTGTTGGTAGTACAACAACACACAAATAAAACAATTATAAATATCATGATACAATGGCTGCCTCTATTGGTCTTGTGTAAACAAGCTTTAAACTCAAAAAAACTAACTAAAAATAGCAATGGACATACTAAAATAAGAGGCACAGCCACGGACCATTATCATCTGATAATAAAACAGTAAAAGTTATATGACATTATAGACAAAGATAGGAATTTAAGACTTTGAGATTAAATTATGTGATCTCTGTTCTATTGAGAAAGGAATTTACAGTTATGAGATGTGATAGCACATTCAAAACAGCAGGAGCAATGGCAAGAGCAATGGTGGCAAAAGGTTTGCACAATTTTCTGTTGATCTTTGTAATAGTTCCTTCAAGTTGGTGCCATAAGTTAGCTATCAAATCTATGATATATTGCCAACTTCTAAGAGTTTAATGAGACGGAATTAGAGCATACTCATTGAGTCTCCCACCTTCACTGGAGGAGCTCATTTTACCAACATATTACCCTTGTCATCATGCACTTGTGTGTCCTATTCTCTATTTAAGTTCTAAGGTGGTTTTATGCAATAATCTTGTTGAGAATATGCATCAAACACATATGGCACATAGGGGCCAATGCAAAGCCAACTGTGTGGTATAAGTGTGTTGGATGATTAGAGCACTTTAAGGCACATTTTCAGATAGATTCTTTGTTGCATTTTGAGTAAAAAGCTTCAAATCTGTTTTGTACTTGTTTGTAAGCCTCTACACCTTGGAATATACCAGAATTAACTTGCTGAACATTGTCCAGCACTTGGCCAGATTCTCCCTTTATGTTTGGCAGCCAATTTTATTTGTTTTTGTTTTAACAAGGGCTCTGTATGTCAGTTTCAGTCTATAACACTTTCAGTAGACACTTACTTGCACATTTACACTGTTTGCATGCTTGATGAGCAGGTGATGAAGGTGTATCTCACTGAGCTTCCTCAAATTAAATCCAGTTGATTGACATACAGCCATATTCCCATGGCTTCCACCTTCCCATGGCTTCCAACTCATGCCCAATGTGTCTACCCCCAGACTTAGAATACTTACTCAATGAATTCTCAACTAGTTGTGCATAATCAAAGCTTATAACTGCAAAATTCACATGACAAAAGTAGATTTCAAGTACTTGAGGTAGTCTATAACCCTGGAAAAGTCAAGGGTAGGGCCAAGGGTACAATATCAGCTAAATAATCAGGCTAAAGTGCACTCAACCACAATTAGAGGATTGTATGTTAGTTATCCAGCATGCCTTCCAGAGTAGTTTCACTATGATTCTGTTGAAGTGCTTGGAGAAAGTCAGCCAAACCATCTCCTTCCATAACAGCAGTAAGGTTCTTAAGTGTTAACCCAATACGGTGATCAGTCACCCTCTCCTGTAATGCCTGATTAGGAGTGCATGACATTATTCGGAGATTCACTCATACCTGGGCGTAATTATAAGTTCGAATTTTTTCACTTCGGTCAGCAGTCCGAACGAGATTCAGTCGCGTAGCTCGTCGTTCCTCTATGGCTTTAGTAAGTTTCACGTCCATCAATCGACTGCTCAAAACCGTGAATGCTTTGCGTCTGTTCTGCTCAGGTATCAGTCTTGCCGCGTAAAAGATAGGAAGCTGAGACGGCCCACCTGGTGTTGACTACGCTCATCTTGCATTGAAACTGTGATACCGGTTGGAAGGTGGGTGAGTCTCACAGCTGATTCGGTTTTATTGACGTGCTGCCGGTCATTTCAGTCGTGATCATGAACGCACACAATTAAGTCATGCTGACCTGTCCACCAGCCCCCCTAGATCGCATGACCTCTACTTTGACTTCATCCATAGTGAATAGTTGCTCGTTTTGTGCTTCAGATTCCTCCATGAGGGGAAGTACCTGCAAGAAGAAATTGATATAACATGTCGTGATACGAGAGAAATGACAATTACTCACAATAGCAGCAACGGTACTTGTATGGACTCTGCCACTTGCTTCAGTTGCAGGAACCCGCTGTACCCGATGCACTCCACTTTCCCAGCGGAGTGCATCATAGGCACCATCGCCTCGAATTTCAACAATAGCATCCTTGAATCCCCCAGTTTCCAATTCGGTTTGAGAGACCATGGTGGCTTTCCATCCGCGGCCGTTGGCAAAGCGCAGATACATTCGTAGTAAATCCGCCAGGAATAAACTTGACTCTGATCCGCCGACACCTGACTTGAGCTCCAGCACTGCCGAGAAGTGACTGGTAGTCGACGGAGGGACGAGCAGGGAAGGAATCGTACTCTCTACGAGATCTGTCAGAGATTTGTCCAATGAGTCATGCTCTTCATTGGCGAGAGCGCGCATCGATTCATCAGGGTCTGATAAAAGGGCCTTTGTTTCCTGAAGTAGCTACCAACATGCATAGTGAGCCTTGGGATCATCCGGGTGTCTATGTCACAGACCTCTTGTTTAAGCTGCCATTCGTCCCATACAGCCTGTAAAGGTTCTGTTTCCTTCAGCTGACGAAGAGCCGCTATGTCTTGCGGGGATGACATATTGTCAGAGAGCTGTTCGAGATATGTGAGCCTCGCATGGTTAGCAAGAGTTATTGCTTACGGTGGCCTGCAGCGCCTCCCGTTCTACAACTTTTCTCCTGAGTATCTCAAGAATGCGGTTGTTTCTTGAAGCATTTCCAGCATGATTGGTGCGTGAAAACAAGGTAAGAGGGTGATTCCAGGAATTATATACTCGACGAGTGACACAGCGGTGAATTGAAAACATGTCTATTCGGGGAAATTGAACCAGACGTTTTCCCATGTGTTTACCTTGGACGACGTAGGCAAACAATTGCCTCATCCTCGGATGGCAGGCATGGCGCTGTGCGCTTAGCGTACCGTCAACTTCGCCACCATGGAGGCATTCCTGGCGGCACTCTTCGAAGACGACCCTTCCTTACCACCGGGTTCTCCTCCCACACGTCAGTGGCTCACGGCTTATTGAGTACAATTACTGACCGTATCACTAGGCAAATTTGAAGGCCCGTGGTTCACAGCGCAGTTGTCGATCTCTGCAGGCGTAGGGATTATATCGTTTCTTCTATTCTCCTACTGCAGGACCAGATGGCCGCTCCTGTTTGCTCCGAGAACGAAACTGAAAGGTAAACTGTCCTCATTTCTTACAGAATCTAATATCAACTCAAGGGTTGGATATGACAAGGTTTCTCTCCTCACGAGGCACACGCGCATCAGGCATTCTTTGGCTGGATACTTCCAACTATCAGGACCTCGGAATTCACAGTCCTACAAATAGTGGGGTTAGATGCTGCTGTTGTAAGCTTGGCTTCTGGACTACGTGATCCTTGTGTTCGCTCATAATGGTCTAGCTTCTCAACTTTTTCAAGATGTCTTTCTATCTATTCTCAGTCTGTTCCCTCTTCGCCATTACGATCCTCATGCCTATAAACTGGGTGGTAAGCCTCCCTCTGTGTCTCTACAGATGACGGCCGTTTGATGACCTTCCCTCCGTAGCACAACAAAGATCTCGACGCAGGCGACGACTGGCCAGGTAGTGACGATGGCGATTGGCCCACCCTTCGTAGCGTGGCAGATGGCCCCAAAACCAACCATACGTTACCCGGACAAGACTGGCTCGACTTGATCAGCGATGCGAACTCATACCTATCCGTCCACCTCATGTTCACCTACCTATTCACCATCCTCTCCCTATACTTCATCTATCGGAACTACAAGCGCTTCATCCGCTCGCGTCAGCTCTTCTCCTTGGAACTAGTTCATTCCATCCCTGCTCGTACTGTTTTGGTTACCAACCTCCCCAATCACTTGCAAGGCGAACGACCCCTGGCGGAGTATTTCGAGAATATGGGCCTTGCTGTAGAAAGTGTGACGGTTTGTCGAGAGGTCTCCAGCTTGAAGCGCCTATTAGATCGACGAACAGATGCTCTTCTGTCGTTGGAGAAAGCTTGGGTGGATTATGTCGGTAACCCCAGCACAGTTGAAGCGTACGACCCAGAAAACGCCGCCGTTCCCTTGATTGACTTCGACATTGAGGAGGGTCAACCGCGGCAAGGTAAACTCGTGGTTCCCCACAAGAAGCGCCCGACATTGAGGCCCAGATGGTTCAGCGCAAAAGTGGATGCCCTTGAATATCTCGAACAGAAATTCAAGGAGGCCGATGAGCTTGTAAAAAAGAGGAGGAAAGTAGGGAAGTTCAGAGCCACTCAATCAGCCTTTGTCACGTTCGAGAAAATGTCAAGCGCAGTAAGTTAGTTGACAATGTCAGGAGCTCTTGTATCTAACTATTTATTGCAGCAAGTCGCGGTCCAAGTCGCCCATGCACCAAATCCTTCACAAGTTGCGACCTACCCTGCTCCTGAGCCTCGCGATATTGTCTGGGCCAATATGACACCCTCTTCTACCAACGTCCGAACTCGCGAGATATTCGTTCTCGGAGTTATGGCCCTTCTATTCACTCTATGGATTCCACCCATTACCGCGCTCGCGAGCCTCCTCAGCTATGAAGAGATCAAGAAGGCGATGCCCTGGCTAGGTGAATTAATCGATCAAAATGAGAATATTCGCGCCATCGTCCAGAATTCACTTCCAAGTGTGGCTATGATATCCCTGAATGGACTCTTGCCGTTTGCTCTCGAAGGTCAGCGTTTTCATCATCCTCGCGTGTTGGTATCGGCTCAAGGATTATTATACAGCTTTGACTTACGTGCAAGGCTACCGTGCAAGGAGCTGGGTAGAATATTCTCTGCTGAAAAAGTCAGCCCTATGGTTTCTTCAATTGAGCACTTTAATAATGCCAGACTACAGATACTTCTTGTTCCTGCTCATCAACGTCGTGTTCATATTCCTTCTCGCTACCACCTACTGGCAGCTTGTTCGCGACCTTGCCAATTCTCCAGCTAAGGTTCCCGAAAAGCTTGCGATTGCCCTGCAAGCGGGACGAGCCAGGTATCTCATCTTTCTCCGTTCAATGATGTAGTCCCACTCATGGGACTTTGTGGCGTCGTAGACACTTTTTCCTGTCCTACGTTATTTTGCAAGGTAAGTTCTCGTTCATCCGCCATGGTTGCACTCGTTGAAAGTCTCCTGCAGGTCTTGGAATTATGCCCCTACAGCTTCTTAACCTGGGCGTAATCATACCACGTCTTGTCTACCGAATGTTCCTGACGCGAACACCAAGAGGCACGTCGTTTCTGCTACACCCTGTCAGGCGCTTTCTAACTGTTCGTGCTCTACAGATTTCGCCGAGCTCAACGCTCCTCCCATGATTAATTACGGCGTTGTCTATCCTCAGGCCATTTTGATCTTCATCATCACCTTGCTGTACAGCGTCGTTCAACCCCTCATTGTAATTTTCGGGGCCATCTACTTCGGGGTTGCATACGTTGTCTACAAGTATAAGTTACTTTTCGGTGAGTTTCCCCCCTAATTGGCTTTCTCGATGATCTAACCTGCTCTCTAGTGTTCTACAAACCATACGAGTCCCAAGGTCAGGCCTGGCCCATCACCTTCATCCGGCTCATCTGGGGTGTTGTCATATTCTTGTTGTTTATGATCGGCATATTCTCCCTTCGGAAATCGTTCATCCTGTCGTCCTTACTTGTTCCTTTGCTGGGTATAACCGTCGTCTGGTCATACCTCGTCGACAAACAACTCAAGCCACTGAGCAAGTTTGTCAGTCTATCCTCTGTTTTCGAAGTTGAACGCGGCGAGGAGACAGCGGAGGTCCTGCGCTTGAGAGCTGGCCACCCCGTAACCTGGTCCCAGAGGTAAGCTCCTCTGCCACCATATGTGCTGGTGTTGACTGACATGTTCTTAGTAACCTCAACAAACGCCGATACGCTCAGAATGATGATACGCTATACGTTGCTCCTGAAGATGAGCGTACCGATTACGTAGGTGATATCGTTCAGCCTTTGCACCATTATTTACCCTCTTATGCAGTCGCAACCACCCATGGCGAATTGGTACACTGGTGTACTGAAGTGAGGCCATAATATTTCTATATAATTCAGTCTCTGACGTTGATCCCAGCACGGGCAAGAGGCGATATGGACATCCGGCGTTGAATGGCGTACTTCCCCAGCCCTGGCTACCTTTAAAGAAGGGCCAGACGCTGGTAAACCATGATCATCGAAACGGGAATAACAATAAAGTTGCCAAGGACAACGACACTGTTGTTCTCACCCTTCGCAAGCGGTTCAGCAGAAGCAATAGGTCAAGATCAAGGGATGTAAATAGCGCTGGTCCATCCTCAGACGCTGTGCCACTGTCCCCTCGCGAAGAAGAACCCGATCCCACCAGCAACCCTTGGGAAGACGTGACGAGTCGGCACATACGATCAGGCAGTGGCAGCCTACACCATCGGTTGAGCTTTGATGTTGGGTCAGGGGTTATCATGCTTCCCGATGCCGATGATTGGTTAGATGAACCTGATAGCGACGAAGATTTTGGGACAGAGCAGACCGGGAACTTGGAACAGTCGATTACGGAGGCGAGTGTCATCGACGACAATGGTCTCTCGCCGACCACTGCAGTTTCCAACTCCCCATCGAGGACATCTCGTTACGGAACATATTTCCATCACCCCGAGAGGAGGCGTCCCACTCTTCCTGGTACATTCCCTAGTCGGTGAGGTGATTCCGCGGGTCCTCATTCTTGATTCCATTACAATCTCATTGGTTTTGATTGGTACACATGCATACCCCATACGTTATATCATGCCTGTCTTATTGCACTCGATACCCGATCCTGCAATTATAAGTGCTGTCCGTAGAGCAATTACCTGTTAACTCAGATATACATCCCTCCCTCACCAATTTCGTCGGCCCTTCTCCGTCGCTGCACATCAGTGCCTCCCTTGGTGTTGCTCCATTTCGTTGGTATTTGTTGTTTGGCAAGTCCGAATACCACCTCTTGGGCAGTGTTGACAATCTCATCATTCCATTCGTTTTGGTCCGCTGCCAGCTCTTGGAAGTTCGACGGTTCAAGCTGTCTAGGTGCTGGACGGGGTGCGTGAGATGACGGGATAAGTACTGCATAGCCTGAAACGTCTGGATAGGTAGTTTCGAGGCAGGAGAAGAATGCCGCGGTGGTCGATTGCAGCAAATTGGGAGGAGAAAACTTTTGCACGTTTTTCTAGGAGGACGTCAATGTCTGGCTCCTCTGATATCTGGAGCCTGTAAAATCACGTACCAGGGCATCGTTGTCCTTGGCCACTGCATTCCCAAGGTAACGGATGGGAGCGTCAGTGAAAGCAATCCTTTGCTCAGAGATATAGGTTGGAGCTGGGTATGTGTCGAGCAAGACGATTCTAGAGTGCAGTCAATCACAAATGAGCCAATATGAGCCAGTAGCACGAGTTGATGGGCGGACGTGTACAGACCTTTCTGGCTGCAATCCCAAGAGGATTTTGTTCGCATAATCAAACATTGCCCACACAGGAAGCCTCGTCAGTATTTCTGATGCAATTATGATGGCCTCCGTCCATTTTGGCCTGAAAGCGAGCCCGACCTATTGAGGCGCATCATGTATATTTGGTTGACCTTGGAGGATGGAATCTACTGACCTGGACTTTATTGACGAAGACCGCTCCTCGCTGCTCTCCAAGATCGGCGCTACTTGACCAATATTTTGAGATGTCTCCTGTTGCCACTATCAAAGCCCTCCCCTGAGGAAGATCTCCAACGATGTTGACCTCAGTCTGAGTGGAAGGGTCCTCCTGTCCCGCACTCCGTAGGGGATTATATTCATCCTCTTCTTCATCGGACTCGACTTGATAGCGAGCAGGTCCAGTATCAGCCAAGGGGTCTACGTCCTATTGATTCGATGAGAAAATGTCACGATTCAGATTTTAGAGTCTGAACGTATACGCGTACCATCGTTGTAATGCGTTCGGAAGTGATAATATCGGATATCGGATGCAATAGCAACCTCTAAACACGACCAATCGAGATCGCTTGTGTCAAGAACCATCACTTCCACCACATATTCGATACCATGGTACGTGCTTTTCTTATAGAAAGAACCGTGAATGAGCCTGACTCTACTCTTTAGAGTGACAACGCAGGTACGGGCCATTGGCAAGGAGATCTCAAAACGTACTAACTCGAGAATGCAGAGTACAAAGAGGCATTCGCTCTCTTTGACAAGAGAGGAACAGGAGCAGTGCAACGCGAAGTTTTGGGAGATCTACTTCGTGCTCTTGGACAAAACCCAACGCAAGCAGAAGTAGCTGAGATCATCGCGTCCTCGCCAAAGGATGGTCAGTCAGGTCACGTAACCTTCACACTGCCTTGACTGAACCTTCCCTGATTGATAGTGGACTACAAAACCTTCTTGACGATTCTCAATCGACCAGATGGGTTCAAGCCTGCAGGAACTCCTGGTCTGTCATGTTTTCTGCATTCTCGCTATCTAAACCAATACCCTTTTAAGAGGAATTCATTCGTGGTTTCCAAGTGTTCGACAAGGAAGGAAATGGCTTCATCGGTGCAGGAGAGCTCCGATACGTCCTTACGCAACTCGGTGAGAAGATGACAGACGACGAGGTTGACGAATTGCTCAAAGGCGTGCAAATCGGACCGTGAGTGATTCCACTAGCTACTGCACAGGTCGAGCTAACTCTGTCATCTAGCGACGGGAACGTCAACTACGAGTCCTTTGTCCGCACGATCCTCAGCCAGTAGACGTTCATTCTCAGAACATCACACTTTAACTATCAGCTCCACCGAGTGGGATGGGTCAAGAGGAACATAATATTCCTGTGGGATGATACCCGTGCAGCATGTATATGACAATCGATGAATACCACAATGAAGACTCCCATCCTCTGACTGGAGTTGCAACAAAGCTCATATCATTGCCTGCCATACCCGCTTTGCCACCTCTGTCATCTTTTCATTCCATTCGGATGCACCTTGTCCTGCCTCTTTCTGTGCCGCATCGCTGACAAGGCTATAAGGAATGCCTGCATCTCCTTTTGAGCTGACTTGAGGAACTAGCGGAAGTTCAGCCAAGATATCAATCCCAAGTCTTTCAGCAGTGGCACGGAACGCGTCTGGAGGTCCGAATAACTGATGTGGAGTCGTGCATGAAGGGCAGACGAAGTGCGATTGGTTGAGAACGGTTCCTGTGATCTATGCAGCCAATCAGTGAGGTAGCCCTCAGGCAGAAAGATAAAAGGCACCTACCGGAACTGAAACTTTGCGTAACATGGAGATGCCCTTCTTTACATCAGCGAGGGCAACATCCTGAGGTGTCGAGACTATAACGGCACCTAAAAAGTTCGGGTGTCAGCAAAAGTTGGAATAAAAGGTTGTTCAACCACGTACCATCGACTTTTACCAATTGTCCCAGGGTGAGAGGCACATCACCTGTGCCAGGAGGCATGTCAATGATGAGGACATCCAAGCCAGCATTCGATCCTTCCTTGGTTCCAGTCGGCGCTGTCCAGTCCACATCAAAGAGCAACTGCTGTACGGCCTTCTGAACCATAAGTCCACGCCATACTACAGCCGTGTCTTGAGCCTCCTCTGGATTTTTGGGTTGGGGAAGTAGGTACCCCATGGACATGGATGGCAAACCGTGGTTCACGAGGGGCCTCAAAGCCCCACCTACGCTGTGGGATGAGAATCTAGAACACCGGATATAGCGTGCATAAATACCGCTTGTAAGTTCCGGTTCGCCAGCACTTTGGAGGCCCATAAGAGTGGGTATGGAGGGACCAAATATGTCCAGGTCTAGAATACCAACTCGAAGCCGGGAGGACGAAGTCTGTTGGGAGAGTTTGGATAGGCTGAAGGCAAGGTTTACTAAGGAGTATGAAACATGGTCAGGAATTGTCCCGTGTTATGAATTTTAGACGCACCTGCAATAGTACTCTTACCAACACCACCCTTCCCACTTGCCACGGCTACAACTTTCTTCACATTCGGTATTGACCTCTTTTGTATCGGACCACCCCGTCTGGGCATCTGCGGTGCAGGGTTTGCCTCTCTTCTAGGCAAGCCTAAAGGGTTTTCATGTCGTACTGACGCCGAGGTGGACAGACATCTTCGTTGAGTGAGGTGAACGAACTGAGAAAGTGATCGCGTCAACATGAAAGGAAACACCAAGCGATGTCAAACACCAACCTTCGCTTTGGCGCCTTCCTTGCTCGCGAACTCTTTGGACCCTTAACACGTTCTCTTTCTGCTGGCAACGACTTTGGACACGTCAGAAACTCTCTGGGCCATAGGAGCCAGCACACATGGCCAGCCTATCTCTAAACCCAGCTGATCTCTCTAGCTTTTCCAATGGCACACAGTTCGACCTTTCTATTGGAACAGAGGGAGGCGATCTCCTTGGAACTCCAGGTGGAGATTCCAGGAGATCTATCGATGTACCACAGACTCCTACCTCCAAAAATACGCGTCCATCACGCTCTACTACTGGCACAAAGGGGACAACCACATTAACCCTTCGAGATCAGGAAAAGGTGGCGTAATGTTTCTAAACGAACATCTCTGAGGGCATTTGACTCATGTACGTACTAAAGCACATAGATAACTTGAAGAAAGAGAACTTCAACATTAAACTACGTGTCCATTTTCTGGAGGAGCGACTACGTTCCCTGGCACCCGAACAAATGGATGCCGCTCTCAAACAGAACATCAACCTGAAAATCGAGGTTCAACAAAGGGGCATGGAGATCAAGAAGCTCAAAAAGCTGGTTCTTGAGCTCGAACGTGAACTTGATCGACTCCAGCGTGGCGCTGGTGGTTCACGCAATCGAGAACGAGAATTGGAAGAGAAGTTGGAAGAAAGGGAGCGTGAGCTGAACGAGATGCGGCGAAGGCGATCAGGAGATGCCGATGCCGCTCTCAGGGAGGTAGAGATGAAGAATGCAGAGCTGGAGGAGGAGTTGGAGAATGCTCGCAGCCTTCTGGAAGAAAACATGGATGAGATCGAGAGGCTAAAGGGGATTGTGGAGAGAAGAGGAGACGCGCCCACAGAGTCTCCCTCGAAACGGGACAAGACAGCCAGGCGTGTAGAAGAACTCGAGGCAGAACTTCAAGCTCTGAGGGCTGAGATGGAGGAAGACAAGGAAATAATTGCCCAAACTAACGACGACAAAGAAGATCTCCTTGATGTTGTTAACACCCTCCGGCTCGAAATTGAAGATATACAACGCAGGCGGGAAGCGGAATCTATCGAACGGAGCGAGAGTCGAGCTCAGGTCATGGAAGAGAGAGAGGAGCGCGAGGCCGTGGAGGAAGACTTGGCAGCACTGAAGGACAAGCTAGCAGCTTTGATGATTGAACTGCAACAGAAGGAGGATGAAGTTGAGATGAAGAATCGAGAGATAGATGAGCTGGTCGACGAGCACAAGAGGATTGTGAGCGTAGTGGATGATGAATGGAAAGGGGAAGTTGAGGAGGCACGGGGCCGCGTGGATGAGCTGAAGGACGTGAGTATTCAGCGATTTCTAATGGGAAAGATGATATTCATTGTTGAATCCCAGCTTTTGGCCGAACGCGAATCCGAGTCGAAAGAGCTTCGTGATCAAATAGATGAACTTGAGATGAATCAGAACGACATTCATCACAAGTTTGAAGCTGCGATAGCACACCTCGAGGAAGAGGCCGAAACCAAAGAGGCCGAGATCGGGTCGCTGAATGCGGCAGTCGAGAAGCTGAGCGAACAGCTTTACGAGCTCGAAGACAAGAACGATCAAATTCAGGAGGAAATCGCTCACAGAGAAGAAGATCACTCTGCAGAGCGTGACAGGCTCCAGGCCCTTGTTAATGCCCTTAAAGAGGTATGTTCCACCCCACGTATTATTGTCGACCTCTACTCACTGTAACGATTGTGCAGAAAGTGGCTTCCTTGACTGCCGAGCTCCAGGATCTGGAGGATCGTTACGAGGCTATTGCAGCCGAGTGTCATGCACACAGAGCGAGAGAGGAAGAACTTGCTCAACACGTTGAAGATCTTGTCAACGAGAACAAGAAGGAGCGACAAGCTCGGGATAATCTAGAGGCTCAGCTTGCTGCTACAGAGAAGAGGCACGACAAGGAACTCCGGAGCGAACGACGCACCCTCGAGGCCAAGGAATCCGCGTTGCAGAGCGCACTAAGTGACCTCACACGCACCCAATCCCTTTTGACACAAAGAGAAACGGATGTGCAGGCTCTTCAGAACGCTCTCAACTCCTCCGAATCGGAGCAGAAAAAGCTTGGAGAGTCGCACACCACGGCTCGATTTTCATTGCAGCTTGAGAACGATCGACTGAAACGCGATCTAGAACGGCTTGAAGACGAGCTCACCCGCGCCCGCAAATCTCTTGCAGACCAGGACGCCAAGTTCAGGGAGCGAGACGGCAGTCTTGACAAGCTTCACGCGGAGAATAGAGATTTGACGACTCAGCTTGCTGCCCAGACCCAGGCAAGGCTTAACCTCTCGGAGAAACTTGACAGCGTTCAAGCAAGCTTCAGATCTACCGAAGCTGACGCTGCTGCCCTCAAGGCAAAAGTTGCTGAGCTCGAGCAGAGATTATCCAAAGATCAGAGGTCTTTGTTGTCCGCAGAGACTCAGTATAGAGACCAACTCACAGAGAGGAATACCCTTCTGCTCACTGTTTACCAATACCTGGACAAGATCATTGGTGTCGATAAGACTCCGGTCAGTCATACACGCGTTTATGTTTTTCCCCTTCAGCTGATTCTTGTTACAGAAGAAGAGCGGTCAAGCAGAGACCAAACCTTTCACCAACTTCGCCGTCTTTCACGACAATCTCATTTCTCGCCTGAAAGCTCTTGTTCAGATTTCATCTGACTTTGAAAAACGCTGCAAGGATGCAGAAGCTCGATTTACAGAGAAGATCACAGATATGCGCAAACAACTTGACAATAGGTGGAAACAGATTGATAAATTCGAAGCAAGCGTAAGGCAATATGCGGATGCAAAGTCGGCTTGGCGAAGGAAACTTGCCAATAAGGATGGGGAACTTGACGCCCTCAGGGTATGTCTTTCTCCGCATTGCCGACTACACATATCAGACAGCTGACTGTTACACTATGTCTGTGATAGACAACTAATGCCGAAATGACTGCGCAACTTGCTTCTATCAAACGAGGACCAAATGCGTCCAGCGACGCCATGGAGCACCGGTCACTTCTCACCCGAGCAACAAACGCAGAACGTCGTCTCAATAATACACAGAATCAGTTGCTCGCAGCGGAAGAGAGAATCGGACAGATGACTCAGAAAACTGTTGCTGCCGATGCCAAATGGGAAGCTCGCGTCAAGGAATACGAAAGCAGACTGAAGGCTGCCGAAGAAAGAGTGAAGAGAGAACGACAGGGAGGCAAAGAACGCATTGCGGAGTTAGAGGCGAATATCAAGTCAGTTTCCATCTCTCAACTTTCGGATGTCTACTGACACAGATCCGTGTAGGACCACACAACGCCAGCTTGAAGCTGCACGGAAGAGGAACGACCATCTTGACGTGATTGTTGACATCAATAAGGCTACGATGCCTGGCTCACCAACGGTCAGGTAAAGGTTACTGACTTTATGATATGATCTTCCAGTTTTCTACATGCTTTGCCCTCAATCTGTGTATACCTAGCATTTGTATATTCCTATACCTCAGTCCTCTCTAATATTACGGATCCATCTCGCAGACGTGAACTTCTTATTTGAAAGGAACAACAAATATATATTTTTGAAGAGTAGAGCAGTGGTAAATTACATCCAATCAAGCGATAGTAATGTCAATAGATAAAAGTACATCGTCGAAAGAGAAGCAGGAGACAGGAACACCATTACAAAGTCAAAGGCAATTATCAATCTCCCTTTAGGAGTGGATATGGGTACTCAGTTGCGTTGAGCGGAGCGGTCTCGAACAATATTGCCAGCACCACCTCGACCATGGGATTCCGCCAAGGTGTGGCCATGGGTATGATGCTCGACAGGGGGCTCGGAGAGAGTGGATATGTTTGCGGCCCCTCCTCTGCCAGTGGAATGGCTGCGGAGAAGAATTAGAGTCAGTGGAGATCAGGAGCGCATGAATTTCCTTACAGTCCTTCACGGTGATGATGGTTTTTCCTTTCATCTTCGTCTTCATTGAAGGCGCCTGGGTTGTTTTCTCCGAAGACAATGTTACCAGCGCCGCCACGTCCAGTGGACCTCAGTGGAGTGGTACCACCAGAGGCGGGATCTCTGGACCTAGAACGAGCGGTGATATTCCCTGCGCCACCCCGCCCAGAGGATTGCTATAGGGAGCGATCAAGCAAGATAAAATTAGATCAAGGCCTGAAACGATAAGGGAGAATCAATGACGCACAGGCGCATCTTGGCTAGCAGCGAAATGAGCTCGGACGACTCTCTCTTCTTCAATGAGATCTGGGGTTGCAAGGCCCCCTTTGACATCTCGAGAAGGGGATCTCATGTTTCCAGCGCCACCGCGACCGATAGAGAAGCTCTGGAGAGGATCGAGTCATGAGGACCATCAAAACTGTGAAATGTGAAGAGCCACGTACTCTCGGAGATTGAGCTGGAGCAGGTTCACGACCGCGAGATTGGGAGAAGTCATCGGGACCATCGACGGGCCTCGTACGAGATGCAGAGGACTGGCGAATATTTCCAGCACCACCTCGCCCAGATGACTATTGATAGGGCTAAATTAGCATCTATAATTGTGATGATGTTCCGGAGGGCAGTACGCACGAAGACTTCTCGACCACGAGACAGGGAGCGATCTGCAGCTGACATGGGGTTAGAAAGGCGTCACTAATTGAATTCGAGGAAGTGATAAGGAAAAGAAATGCTTATATAGCCCCGAATAAGGTCAAGGGGAAATCTCCACGATAAGGCGGTGTAGGCGGTGTAAGCCTTATCTCTCTTATCTCGAAAGCCTCGAATCACTTAAAAGGGGCCTGAGTATGACGGCTTACCTGCTTGTGACTTATCAATTGTACTGGCTATCGAGTATGTGTCACTGCCGTCATCTGCTCTGAGCGTTTCCGTATCGCCAGAGAAGGTCCTGTTCAGCTTGGCCCCGAGCGCGGACAATGTCCCGGCGAAGGTCCGATTCCTGGTAGGTGAAGGTGAGGAAGAGGGTCTCGATGCGGCCATTATTGCGTCTTGACGTTTTCTTGCCCTTTATACGAAGAGCGGGGGAAGGTACGGTATGGGGAGAGGTTCGTCGTACTCGACTCAAATTGCGTTTTTGCTAAATTTCGGAGTGTCACCATTATGTTACTTAGATCCGGTCGACTCCATTCAGTAAAACCTGAATGTCGCCATCGTTCAACCGTCCAACTGCCGACGCTCAAGAAGCTTTCACGTTTGCTAATTATACAGAAGTATCTTCTCATCGATCTCTCGTAACTGTCAAACCACGAGTGTCGGCCTACCCTTGCGATGGAACCTTCGAAGACTCAACCAGCTACTTCTATAACTTTACAGCATCAGCCCCAAGCTACCCAGACTCGTCTTCCAAATGAGGCACGACAAATGCCAAGATGTGTGCCTCTCCCTTGCTACGTTAGGAATGTACAATTTTCAGACCTTATGACTTGCCTAACGGCATGAACACGATCAATCACCCAGCTTGCGAACGTTTGCCCATCCCCACAGATCCCCACATCGGGAAAGAGGCCCGCATTGACAGTAGAATGCGGTCATCAAGTTCAGGCTCCTACTGTTGCGTGAAAACCCCATTTGTTGTAGCGAGCTTGAGCGGGGAAAAGTGAGCAATTCACGGAACCACCAGCTTGTGGCGGGAGCTGATGCCCAGCTGACGACATTTTGAGAATGTTCTCCATGTTTTGGAATCTATCACAGCCCTGTACACAGGATTTCGGCCTAATACTTGCCGCCGGATGACTTCGGCCATGGTCAGTTCATATGGCGTTTTTTCCGAGCCTGTCTGCTTCTTTTCCCCACATCGTTTTCGTCTTATTTGTGTCCGACACGGTGCGAGGCACACGTTCCTTGGAATTATCCTGCATACCTCTTGCTAACCCGGACCGGAACCATGCCGACGAGTGCCTACTTGCCTAGTTGCTGGATCCGTTCAGTGTTTGAACTTGTAGGGTGCGGAGCATGATGACGAGTTGGATTGGGAGGATGGAATTAGAGGGATGATGCATCGATGATGGACGAACGTGATTCCATCCTCTGAGACCCTGTGTTCAAATGTGGGTATGCACGCCACTCTATATATTCATGCGCAAAGTAAAATATGATTGTATCACTATGGTTTTCGTTAATGGATGTCAATAAATAACGAGGCTGAGGAACAGACATATCGATAACGAAGAGGAACAAAAGTCGTGAAGGACATGAAATGATCAAAAGGGAATAAAATAGCTTGAAACACAAGATACCGTACCATTGATTATGAGGAGAGAATAATGCGATCACCGAACGAAAGAGGGAAAGCGTGCGTTTTAATATGTACAAGATTTTGCTATGCAAGAACTATCCGTTTTGAATTTCCTTTCACAACGAAGACTGTGGGCGGACTCTCCAGATTACAGCAGCAGCAGCTATCCCCACGACGAGCACGCCGATGGCTGCATGTGTTGGGAGAATGGCCCGCTAAAAACAGTCAAATCAATATGGTAGTAAGTTTAAGGAGCAAGCAGAACGCACCCGTTCCTCGACTGCAAGCACAGCGTTATCATTTAAGATCACCTCTCCATCGTCCGTAAAAGAGCGATTAGACTCTGAGCTCCTGTCCGACACCGAAGGCGTTGGTAAGGTTGCTGAACCATCGTCCTTGCGTCGGATCCCGAGCACCGTCACTTCCTCTTCGTCATCGTCGTCATCGTGACTCCTGGCAGGCGATTCGTGCCTCGACCGTACGACGCTCTTGGTATCCTTCTCTTTCAACGGGCTGGGCTCGGCGAGTGTTGCATCGGACTCGGAATCGAGCTCTCGTTCAGCACTCTTACTAAGTGACCTCCCGGCGGACCGTCCCCTGCGTGAACCGGATTTTCGTCTCCTGGGTCTGTTTGAATCAGAAGAGAGGCTTCGCGGGCTTGGAGGCGTCACAAGTCCGCCAGTATGTCTTGACAGATCTCCGTTGGCAAGTAAGGCGATATCTTGTTTCCGCCGTTCCTGCTCTCGCTGTTCGCGTTCCTGTTCTCGTTGCTGCTGAAGTTGGAATGCCGCAGCTGCAGCACTCTGTAAGCTTGCGAGCTTTTCGAGGCCCGTATCCATCGTCCGCTTCTGACCCTCCCACTGCTCGCGAGCCGCATTGAGTCGTTCGCGTTCCTTATTCCAATCCTCCCTAACGCTACTCCACTGACCCTCCATAGCCTTCTTCCATTCTATGAGCATCGCAAGGCTCTCTCGGTCATGCTCCTGCTCATCCAGGAGTGTTTGCTTCGATGGGGGCTGAGATTCAGCCTCGCGGGCTGCCGCGGCTGCCGCTGCGGCTTCTTGGCTGGCCTTTACTTGTGCCTCGAGAGAGGAAACCTTTGATTCCAAAGCGTGGATCGTCGATTGAGCAGCGGTGTGCTGTGCTTCAAGTGATGACGTCAGGGTAACAAGTGCGCTGACTTGATTGAGAACTTGTTCGATCATTTCTTCGGCACTGGGGCTGGAAGTGCTGCTAGCGTTTACGACCTGAGATAGCGGAGATGATGCAGACGCTCGAGCATTGAGATGTTTGCGGACATGTGATGAGAAGTCGTCGTCGCGCATGCCGAGATTGGTCGGTTCAGGGGTTCTTGGTCGACCAAGTTCCTTACTCCTCCTCCTGCGCTCTTCTTCGTCCTCGATATCCTGGGCCTCCTCCTCTGAATGCTGTTCTGCTTCGTGACGCTCTCCCTCTTCCGCCTGGGTTTCCGAAGCATGTTGCTCTGCGGCACGATACCGCTCTTCCTCTTGAGCGTCGAGGGCGAGCTGCTCCTCGTCTTCTTCGTCCACTCGCTCAAGCTCATGGGGCATCGCCGTTGCGACGCTTTCGTTATCATCGTCGTGATATGAGGGACCACCATCCTCTTCTTCGTCAAAGCCCCCCGGGGGTTCATCCTTCCTTTTATGGTCTTCTATTTCCTGGTGCTTGGTCTCCACCAATTCCCTCAGTATTCGTATCTCGTGCTTGATACCCTCTTGTTCGGCTAGAGCACCCTCAAGCTCATGAACCTTGCCAACGTGAGCCGTCAGCGACATCCTTGTTTCCTGGAGTTGGCTCTGAAGCTCCGCAAGCGCCGAGGCGGTTAAAGCGGTCGAGGGCCCAGCCGAAGGTTGCTCGGGTGAACCGGTCTGAGAGTCATGGGAAGATGTTTGCTGAGGGGGAATAGGTTGTGATGGGCGAACAGGTGGGAGTGTGGAGGGGTATGGGGGAAGATTGGCGGGCTACTCAACAGTTAGACAACGGTTCTCCGAAACGATAAGCATACTCACCAAATTGCCGCCAAGGGTATCGTTAATGTCGTTCATTGTACCAGTGAGGGTATGCAGGTCAGCGCCGGTCTCGCGGCTTTTTTGTAACTCTGTCTGGAGCCGGCTCAGAATGTGGTCCAAAGTCAGACCGCTCTTGCCAGGTGGTCGCATGCTACCACCCATACCACCCATGCCGGCCAAGCCTTGTTGGGCCATGGGCGGCCGTTGTTGCCTATTGGCTTGTGAGAAGTTGAATGCGCCAGCGCCGTTGACGTTAGGACCACCAGGCCCTGGCTGAGGTATCATCGACGTCGATCCAGCTTGGGAATTCGAGCCGAACTGTTGAGACTGCTGCTGGTGTTGTTCAGCCCTCGCGGCAACCTGAAAGTCCTGTTCTGTAAATATGCAGACCACTCGAGCTGCGACTTTGTGGTGTATGATGGTCTTGTTGTCTTCTCCGACAATGTCAATACCAAATTCCTAAACGGAACAAAACGATGATGAGTGACTCTTCTAAGTGAGGAAAAAACCTCATAGGAGTGAACATACAACTATATCGTCGCTTTTGAGCTCGAAAGGATCCGAAGCAGTGCTTTCCTGGCTGAGTCGCTCGCCGTTGATGAAGGTACCATTGGAGCTACCAACGTCCTTGATGAATATCTGAACGGGTCAAAAGGGGGTCGGCAACAGGTTCTTCGACAGCTGAGCAAGCCCTACGTACCTTATTCCCTTCCTCCCAGACTTCTGCGTGCTGTCTGCTCAGCACTTTTGAGTCGAAGAAGCCATTACGTTCCGCTGGAGCCGACTTTGCGTTTGTTTGACGGCCGATTTTGACTCGTTGTTGTGCGCCACTTGAATTATGTAGAGCTATATGCTTTGGTACGAAGGATTCACCGAGAGGATAGAGGTAGAGGGCGGGATATGGCTGTATGGGGGCGGGCATGATGATGGCGGCAGCTGGCAGACTCTCACATTCAAAGTTGACAAACAGAGCCAACCCTAACCTTACAACAAAAGGTCATGTGCTTCATTCCATCATTAATAACACGTGAGTAAAATTTCTATATGTAGTAAAATAATCCTAGGGTATATCTCTACAAAATTCAAAGCAAGCTCATGAGCTTCAGGAAGCCCCATATACATCCGCCAGAAATAATTGGTAGTGTGAGATTATCGTCGAGCGAACCAAGGTCTGGGGAGGAGTCGTCAGTGTCACTCAATAGACAGGGACACGGGATCGTTTACCTAGTGCCTCGGCTACTCCGCTGACGAGGCCTGCGACTGCGCTGATAGCGCCCAGTCCAAACCAACTTCCAGAGCTGAAACCACTTAGACCGATCCTTGAGAGAAGGGCTGTTCCTCCTGTGGCTACACCGCTATCCCATTGCCATGTGCATTCAGTGCCTCCGAATCGCATAGGTGCGACCCATCCCCAGAAGGTGAAGGCGATGAGTGCACCCGTGACGGTGGCTGCAATGAATCCAGCAAGTGATTTTCGTGGGGCAAGCGGGAGTCCGAGGACAGGTAGTCTTGGTGGTAGAGGAGGAGTCATGTAGCCAAACATCCTGCCAAACGTTGAGGCTGTGGTATCGGCCCAGGATAGTCTAACGACATCGTCAGAATTGGACATTCAGTGGCCAAGGGATTAAGCACATACATGAGTATCGCCACAGTGGCGACGTCCAGAGGGTAGAATGTGAGAGCGAAATTCACTCCCAAAATATACCAGATAACGCCATTGGACTTTTTCTAAGGGTGGGTTACCGGTCAGAATCAAGAGAATAAACCTTCTATCGAGATTGAACTATACCTTCTCGCTCTCGCGCATCAAGAACCCGAGAAATTTCTCGTAGATACGCTCGAAACGGGGATACCTCAGCCTAATGATATCCGCTGGGACAATGACACTGAGTGCCGTCCAGAGGACGAGAATGACATTCTTGGGACTGCTTTCGGATACGTAGAGGTATATTGTGAAGAATCCTGGGTGCTCGATGTTAGTACATGCACGCTGGCTTACTGAACAAACTCACCAATGGATGAATGAAGTGCTTTTCTGGGTATTTCCCAGTCAATCTTGACTGGTGTTATCTTAGAAGGCGTCATAGGTCGTGAAGAACCATTCGTAATGACACCATTATGGTGTCCATTCATGTCGTGCGCGTGGCCATTAAGATGTTCTTCCACTTCGCTCAAGTCATTAGATTCGCATTCCTGTTCCTCCATATCTGCACTGTCGAGATGTCCGAATCCTTCCAAAGTCCTGATAACTTTTCGCGTGATTTTCTGTACACCCCCGGACTCCTGCGAAGAGAAGGCGACTATGGGAGACGGTGAACGCTTGCTGGTAGATCGTGTTGAGGCTGTGGAATGAGAGCGCCGCCGCCGTGAGGGAGCCGGAGATGAGTCGTGTGAATAGGCGAGAGCAGGGTCGCGTGTGGTCATCTGAAATCTAAGCCAGTGGAGATGTATATAGTGCTGCTCAGCGCGAACACAACGAAGCGGCCGTCTTGGTGAGGGGAAGCGTCAAGGAGGGATCCTTGGAAAACTCAGCAACCCTGTCGTTGGCGAAAAGCGTTTGAGTGCTTCGGCCGGTTGAAGGTGTCATCAGCCAAACAGAACCAAGCAAATCATCGCCGCTCACGTGCAAGTGACTCCCGACGTGTCACGCAAACCCTTTCGACCTCAACGACGACCGCAGCGACGAACAACTCATTTGTGGCAATGGGAAAGAAGAAGAATAAGCAGGTTTGTGTACAATACTCTCACTTAGAAGATAATCATGACCTTTCGCAGATCATCCGTCCTTGGTGCTGGTACTGTGAACGCGAATTTGAAGATGAAAAAGGTTCGTATTCCTTTCTTATCGGCCTCTGCCATGATACTGATCCACAGCTCTTCAGTTCTCATGCAGCACCAGAAGGCAAAACACTTCAAATGTAGCATGTGCCCTCGTCGTCTCAACACTGCGGGTGGTTTGGCTGTGCATATCCAACAAGTGCACAAACTCGAACCTGAAAAGTATATCCTTCTCATTTCTCAAAATAATTACATGACCTGACATTCGACACAGCTTACCTCGCATCGAAAATGCGCTCCCTGGACGTGATGGATACGAAGTTGAAATATTCGGCATGGTTGGTATCCCTGCCCCAGATGTCGCCGACTACAAACGCAGAAAAGAAATCGAACTCGGCCTGTCCGCCGGCTCAATTTCACAACCACCCCAGAAACGTCCAAAGATTGAAAATAAACCCCTGAGCGAGGACGATCTAGCTGCCCAACTAGCAGCGCACAAGGCATTAATGGGCCTTACTACCGGTCCTGAACCTGGCCCTTCCTCTGGTGTTCCAGATGCTAATGCTGGCGCAGTCTTTGGTGCGCCACCACAAGCGTATGCGGCACCGCCTACACCATCTATGCCTCCTCATGGTTCCATGCCTCCAATGCCCCCACCAGGCATGTTTACCAGCCCACCTCCGCCCGGCGCGTTCCCCGGAGGGATGCCACCTCCTTTCCCTCCGTTCATGCCTGGAATGCCTCCTGGGTGAGTTCAAATTTTATTTCTGCGTTATCCCAATGACTAATCCATTGAACAGACCCCCTCCTCCTGGAATGGCTCTACCCCCAGGCTTCCCTTCAGGGATGTCCCCCATGATGCCCCCGCCAGGCATATCTCCTCCGCCGGGATTGCATGCCCCCAACTTCATCCCTGCCGGGGCTTCACCAGCACCACCGTTCGCATCGCCCGGCGGCTTCCCTCCAGGACCTCCACCTATTGCTCAACCATCTGCGCAGTCGCAACCGCCTCCTTTCCAGCCACAGCCACCGGCTCAGGTCAAGGCTGATACTCCCGCCCCAGTGCGGCCACAACTCGTTCTTCCTAACCCTGCATTATCCCAGGAGAACCCCGCTTTCAAGAAAGCGACAAGTCTCAAATGGTCGGATCCGAACTTCTCACCCGTAAGCATCCACATATCTCTCTTATCTTCATGATACTGACACCGTTTCACAGGAGGAGCACCGTGCAATCCACCCTCGCTATCTAGTTGACAAGGAAAACCTAGGTGCTGACTCAGCCTCAGACGAACCGAGGGGAAAGAAGAGGAAGAAGGCGGAGGATTTTCTTTGAGGGCAATTGTGGCATTGACTCGTTAGTCGGACTCCTTTCTTCGTCGTAGTTCAGGCGCTCAACATGGGCAATACATTGACAGGCCACAATACCGAAGATAATGTTTACAATGTCCGTCCTTCCATTTTTTGAGATTGCTGCTCATGAGCACCCACGCTTTGTTGTACAACATTCGTTCAAAGGGTAAGGTAGGAGCCATCCTTCATGATCGTTGGCGATCCCATTCCCCCCTTCCGTGTATTATATAGACGACGGTTAGTCCTTCCCCCGTCTTTACCTACCATCGGACTTGCAGGCCACGTGCGCAAGGTTGGTGTTCCGTATCTCTATATGAGCAACTTATAGGTTGAGCACAATAAATCATCACGAATAAACTGCAAAATACTCTTAATGTGTGAATTCGATGAACCGGGTGTATCGATCAATTACACAACGCTACACTAATTTACATATTGATAAGTATACCGACTCCAATGTCCGCATGAAAACTCCCAATTATACTGATATAGACTGAATTCCCAATATGAATGTATTCCTCACATTATGAGGCACGACTGGTCTGGGTCGACACCCATCTCCTCCAACTCCTCTCTCGCAGCTTCTTTTTCGTTCTGCTTCAACTTCTCCTTCGCCTCAACAGGGAACCAATCTTGCATAAAATTCAACAATGCCCAATCAACATTTGCTAGTTTCCCCATCAGTAATGTAGCGAGAAAAAAGGGCAGACGACGAACTTCGGTCAGCGGTTAGAACACAAGGAGCCCTACACATAGGACAATTTGCTTTCCCCCTCTTCTGCATCTTGACCAGACATCTTACACAGAATAGGTGCCCGCAGGTCAACCGAATGGGTTTGAAGGCAATGCTTGTGCAGATGAGGCAGGCGTAGTCGTCCAGGTGGGGTATCACAGGAAGAAGAGTCTCTCCAATAGCCTGAACGAATATTCGAGGCAGAGAAGACCCGGTCTTGGGTATAAGCGTATCGGCTGGGAGTGGTAGAGATGTTCGTTTGGTATGCTTCTTGAGAATTTTCCTGGTAGCTTCAGAGTTGGCAAATTGGAACTAAGAGGTGTAAGCAAAGCGTTAGCTGGGTGATCAAAATTAAAGAATGGTGTCATGTTACCTTTTTGACGTTGAGGATTAAAAGATTGAGTTCCAAGAAGCTTTCTAGAGCCGCACGGCTGGACTTCAACTTTAACTTTCGGCTGTCACCCAGTCCGCGCTGGCTGACTCTTTCAGCAAACGTAGATAACCTCTTTTCCGCCTCTTCTAGCGATCGTTCACCTCTGTCGATCTCATGCACACTCTCGAATACCTCCGCCTCCACGTAAAGTTGAAAAATCTCCCTCCATGAGTACAGATCACTCTAATCGGGCAACGTGAGAGCAAGCCTTGGAATGCAAAACAGAAGAACCCCACCTTCGTGTGCGATGCATTGCGGACAGACCAAGGCTGGGAACTCAGGACCGAGTGGGGCTTGAAACCAGGAGCGGTCTGTGACACAGGTCGAGCTGCATCTGCAATGGTATTCGCTAGGCTTGCCAGGGTATCAACAAAATCCGAGTGCACAGTAGCCATATGGTCTGAGAGTTGTTCCAGTGCATTGGAGAGGGTATTGAAGAACAGCAAGTCTGCAGTCAATCGAATGACGACTTCGTTCTTATTTTGACTAGAATCGATGATTATGGTATCGTCCTCGGACAAGTCTGTAGAGCTGTTCGATATCGCTCAGAGCTGGCATGTGGGAAATGAGAATAATTGCGCGCACTCTGGGTGATCGTCATGCTCCGCGACCTCCACTGAAGGAGTCTGCCCGAGCACCTCTTCTGTCACAGTGACTTCAGGTATTCCATCAGGGGCTGCCTTTCTCTGCAAGGCCCAAAGTAGGCTCGTCTTGGTTTCTCCTTCCTCTTGACCGTCCTGTGCGGCGTCCTCTGGAGCTTCATCCCGAGAACTCGGTGTTTCGTCTTCGGTCGTTAGAGGAGATGACGATCCCGTTCCTCCGCTAGGAACCTCCAGCCATAGTTTAAGGTGGGGTTCCGGATGTCCAGATTCCGTCGATAGCTCATAAACCACTTTTGAGAGCTGAGAATGTCCGAATATAGTATGGTCTGGTGTTGAGGGGTCATGATCGGCATTACTTCCTTCTACATTTCCTTTGGCATATTTCTTCGCAAGCCGTTCGATTTCATCTTTGCTTCTTTCTAGATGTTCTTGCAGAAGGGTTGGGCTCAAGCCAAGTGAAGAAAGTTCGCGGACAATTTGGTTAATGAGTTTCTTCAGCTATCGGAAATAGTACGATTAACAGGCTGAACACCGTCTTGGCTATAGAAGCATACCTGTCTATACTGAATCGCATTCTCCCTGAGTTCTATCGGTAGGCTCGATAGTAGTTGAGCGTAGGTTTTGGAGAAATGCATTGAATTGCTTTGAAGGCAAAGTGATCGCCGCCCACATCTCCGACGAACGTGCTTTCATACTCGACTGGCCAATCAGATCACACCATTCGAGTCATTCAGAAATTTGGGACGTTGATATCAGGATGCCCAAGTACAAATGGTATAAAATACAAATGCAATGCTGGTATCACCAGAGAGTACACAATAGATAGAAATGTCCATGAATGTCGTATGAGTAGTCGTTACTTCCTTGGCAAAGGAGATCCAATCGTTGATGACGTAGAAAAGGCAGTAGACGCCCGAGATGCAGGCCGCTCCATCCGAACTCGCATCCTTTCAAGCTCTCGTTCAAGGCTAAAGATTGAGCGACGAAATAACGTGTGAGAACCAGTAGATATACGGAGGAGAGAGAGGATAAAGCGAACCTTAAGGCTTTTTGTTTCTGTTCAGCAGCTTCTCGCTCGGCTCGACGTTTAGCTGTTTGGAGATTGCCCTCCTCTGTTTGCTGAAGATTGGGACACACGATGTGAGTAAAATCGCACTCAGACATACGAAAGGACCTACGAAAGCATCGAGAGCCTGTCGAAGGTCATTGACCTGTGCCTCATATGCCCTGCACTCTTCCTCAAGCTTGACCTTCTGCCGTTCGACGTCACCGGAATGAGCTTTCCTGTCCCTCGACTTTGAGCGCCTTGAAGATGTAGAAGTACTGGCATCATCCTTGCGTGTTTCTGAGCGTCTTGGCGTCAGAGACATTCTTGAGGATTTGGCGTATGACTTCGTCTCCAGATCTACGATTTGGACGTTCAGCTCCTTGATGTGTTTCTCCAGGTTGGCCTATCAAACTATTAGGTTTTTCTTCCTGCGATGAGCGAGGCACGCACATTCATCTTGTCCAATTCGACGTTCTCCACTCTGATCTTTCCAAGCTCGATCTGGCATTCATTCGCGTACTGTTCAGCCTTCTTCATCCTACCCAAAGCATTCGTTGCTCGGTCCTTGTGTTCCTCAAGCAGCCTTTCGAGATCCCTTTCCTTCAGCTGCAGCCTTTGGAACTCTGTTTCCGAGGTCATCTTGTTGGAATCGACGTGATCCAACTTGATGTTCTCAAGCTCCGCCTGCAATGCTCGCCGGGCCTTCTGCAGCAGGGCGCGATCGGCTTCCGCATCATCGAGCACAGAACGAAGCTCCCGAACTTGGGAATGAAGAGCAACAATCTGAGCCTGCTGTTCCGCTTGAGCTGCGTTGGAAGCTTCGTACGCCTTGTTGATATCGCTGATCTTGGTCTCTAGACGCTCCCTCTCCTTTTTCCATCCCCCGCTGCTGTATACTTCATCATCGTACCTGAGCTGAAGCTCTTCAAACTCTGACCGAGTCTTTCGATTGTCCTCGCGAAGGCGACTGATCGTGTCGCGTTGAGACTGTAGCTCCTCGCTCAACTGTGCAAGTTCGACTAACAGGGTTGTCTGTCATTGTTGAACCCTCATACAAAGCAGATTTGACCCACCTTGATATTTCTTCCTTGTCTGATCGATCGTGAAGTCTCTCTCGGAAAGGTCCTTCTTGTGTTGCTCTCGCTCATCTTCGAGGTCATCCTCGAGCTGTTTCCTCAAAGTTGCCATGTCGGACGACTCCCTACCCTCAGCTGCGAGTCTCGCTTCTGTATCGCGAAGCCTTCTCTCCTTCTCCTTGAGGCGCTCTTCTGCTTTCTTCCTGGCAGCAATCAGATCAGCATTCGCCTTCTCCAGCTCGGAAACGGCACGACGGGCTATCAAACTTCTTGTCAAAACCCCCTTACAAGTCGTATTAAGTGGGGGTCATACCAGATGCTTCGCCTCGAGCAGCTGTTGCTCGAGAAATCTCGGTAGATTCTAGTCTCTCTTGATATGAACCTTCATTGGCCTTGTAGGTCTCAACAGCGGCACGAAGTTCTAGGTCACCAGGTCAACAGAGTAAATCAAGACAAGTTGGTTGTTCATACCTGACAGTGCATGAGCAGACGATGATTTGGAGAGTTCTTCTTCTTGCATGGTTCTCTGCAACGAACGGCGGGCGCCTGAATACAGAGGTCAGCTAACGAAGCAAATACTACAAAGAGATGCTGACTAGAGACTTCGTTCTTAGCCACCTCCAAACGCTCCTTGAGGTCTTTGTTCTCTGATTGCAGCTTCGTTCTGGCTTGAGAAAGTTCTCTGTTTTGAGCACGGTATGTCTCCGCCTCGCTCTGAGCCGTTTTCTGCTGAACGAGCTGAAGAGATGTGTTAGAGGCTACAGGCGCCCTCTGCTAATTCTGGATCAACGCACCAGCGCCTTCCTTGATTCTTCCAGGCGAGCATAATTCTCTCTCTCCATGTCGATCGTGTCTTGGAACTTACTCCACATTGCTTGTACACCACTGAGCTGTGCGGCATCGGAGGAGTTTCTCGCTTGTGCCTCTTCAGCAAGGAGTTGGGTTAGTCGAGAATTCTCTTGGGAGAGACGTTGACGATATCGATCGATGGACTGCTTGGAGCCGTCGAGATTCTCCATCTCCGCCGTGATCTCTCGTAACGAGTTTTCCAGATGTTGTCGCACCCTGTCGGAGGCTGCCATCTGGATCTCGAGTACCTCCACCTGCTGCTTTAGGGACGAGACCTCCTTCTCAGAGACCTTGGGGATCTCTGCAAAGGATACCCGTGGCTTCTTGGAGCCGGCCTTGGTAGGACTATGGTTGTTGAGGACTGCGAGATCCTGAGAAGTACTGGATCTCGGCCTGCTTCTGGATCTAGACTTGCGGCGACGAGATCTCAGCTCCTTGTCCAAAACCTCGTCTGCCAGTTGAAGTTCCTGTAGGAGGCGGGTTCGGAAGTTGCCCTCTAGAGAATGGCTCCCTTGCATGATGAGTTGACGAATTTCCTCGTGTTGGCGTTCCACTCGTTCTTTGAGCTTCGAGCTTGTCGACCGAGCTGTTTCAGCTTCCGAAAGTTGCCTCTCCAGATGTGCAATCCGCGCCTCATAATCGCGTTGGAATTGCGCCAGAGAAGAATCAGTTTCAGCGTCAGCAGCTATGCGTTCAAGCTCTAGTTCTAGGTTGTCCTTCGAACGTTTGGCTGCCTTCAATTCATCGCCGAGTTCCGACGCTTGCTGCTTAATGGCTTGCAGTTCGATCTCCAGCCGGCGTGAGTGCAACTCCGCCTGTTCCTTAGCCCGCCGTTCCTTATCCACCTCGGCGAGAGCTCGAGCTGCCTTTTCTTCCTGAGTCTTCATCGTCCTTTCTTTATTTCGCAGCTCCAATCGCTCCTTCTCAGTTTGCCGGAAGAGATCCTCTGCCTCACCAGTCAACCGCGATTTTGCCTTCTCAAGCGACCTGATGTACGCCGCATTCGATGCAAGCTCCTTCTTTGCCTCCTCAAGCTGACGATCAGTCACTTTCTTTGCCTCCTCAAGAACATGAACGTGCTCGACGATGGTCTTGTCTTGTTTCGATTCGAGTTGCTTGACCTCCCACTCTCTGTCTTTCAGGTCTTTGAGAGCTTTCTTCAGCTCACGATCCATCTTGACGTTTATATCCTTGACTTTCACGAGCTCCACCTTCTGACCAGAAGCGATCTGCTCGAGCTTGGACCGTTTGGCTGACTCCGCCTCCAAGTCACGCCGCACCGTCTCTAGCTGTTTCTTGTGAGCGTCTTCGTTTCGCTGTAGCTCGAGAACGACATCCTCAAAGTCCTGATATTTAGCCTGCGCCACAGCTAACTGACGTTCAAGGCTCTATGGAAGTCGCATGAGCATCCAATAGCTAGAGGAGGTTCCAGTAGTAGCTTACCTCTTTGGCTTTGTTGGCTTCAGCAATCTCCGTCGCGTAGTCATGCTGGCGAGACTTGATGGTCTGCAATTCTGACTCCAAAGTGCGTTTTGCTTTCTCCAGATCGGCTACAGTATGCCTGAAGTTTGATAGTTGGCCGCGAGAAGCCATCTCCTTCTCGGACAGTGATTTGTGACTAGAGAGTAGTGAGGTATGATCTCGCGCAGTCTGTTCGAGCTCTGATTTGAGCTTGTTCTGAGCCTCGAGTGCATGGTGGCGGGAATCGGCCAGATCCTGCTGTAATGCTGCCACCTGAGAGCGGAGGTTCGACAGTTCTTCTTCTTTCCGCTTTTCTACCTCGTTGCGCCTGGTCTCCTCACTGGTCTTGGCCTCCATGAGCGTTCTGAGCTCATCCACCTCCTTTTGTAGCTTGGTCTTCGAAGCAACATCCTGAGCTCTTCCGTTCTTCTCATCATCGAGCTGAGCTTCCAGTGCCTCAATATCCCTTTGGAGATCGAAGAGCTCCTTCGCAGCTTCCTTATTGGTCGCCTTCGCGTGGTCTAGCTGAGACGAGATTTGTAAAATCTGATCTTCCTTCTTCTTGAGCATAGCGGAATAGTCGTTGGCTGTCCGAGCCATCTCTGCGAGTTGTTCTTTGGCCTGTCGTGCCTCGGTCTCCAGCTCAGAGGACTTTGACTTGAGCAACTCCCTGATGAAAGTGCGAGAGAGTAATTAAGACCGACTCTACCATGCTATGGCCTAGCAACGTACCTGTTCTGAGTCTCAACCGATAGCTTTCCATGTAGTTCCTTCAACGCTATCTCAGTTCGTTCTTTCGTGATTGCGAGATCTTCAGTTCGCTGGGCAACAAGAGTTTCAGCATTCTCTCCTTGTTTGCGGAGCTCCTCGTTGGCCTTCTTAGCTGAGTCGAGCTGTTCCTGAGCTTGACCAAGTAGGTCGTTGAACTCAGCCTCGCGTTTCTCCCATTCTCTCTGTTCAGCTTCGAGGCGGACAAGATGTTCTGCAGCCTGATCAAATGCCTCCGAGAGCGATGCGTATTTATCCTCTGTCTCCTTCTGAAGCTTCATTGCCCGGTCCAGCTGCGAATCAATTGTGTCGAGATCAGCCTGTAAAGCAGCGATCTCTTCCTCGAGTTCACCCTCCCTTTTCTTGCTGCGCTCGAGAATGGCTTCCTTGTCAAGAGCCAGAGCTCGCTCAGCCTCGAGTTCATCTTCGACCCTCCGCTTCTCTGACTCCAGCTCCATCTTGAGAGTTTCGAGCGCCTCCTTCTCCTTTTGATCCCGTTCAGCGCGCTCTGTGATCAGCGCCAACTCTAGCTCTTTCTTCCGCAGTTCCTCATCATTCCTCGTAGCTGCAAGGAGAGGTCGCACCTGATCGAAGTATGTTAGTCTTCTGACGACGACCTATCATCCGTGTGATTACCTTGGTGTACAGTCTCCACCATGGCCAATCTCTCAAATCCCCATAGACTCGAGCATTCCTCTGGATCGTCCTTATTGCCATTGCGCGGTTGAGCACCTTCTTCATCCTCCTTCTTGCGCTCCACATATGGGCGGCAGCTTGGAATCGGGTAAAGAGGTCGTAGAGAAGCTGGTCTCGCCTCTCCTCCAGCTCCGCCAATACACCAGCTTTGAAGAAGATCTTGGAGGTTCCGATCTTATAAATGGCTTCGTCAAGCTCGAGGGTATTGACCATGCGTCGGCAAGCCTCTCTACCGTCCATATAGCCGCGAGGAATGACCCCTGGCGTCAGAATCTCGTAACGCTGGCGGAACTCGACGAAGGGTAATCTGTTCGGATATCCTAGCCTTGCAATACGGATACCTTCAAGAACACCATTGCAACGCAGCTGATCCAACACAAGCGGCACATCCATACGTCCTGGCTTTTTGTTGGCGTTTGGAACAATGCATCTGACAAAGTGGGGCTGTGTCGCCCGCAGTTGGGACATCAAGCTAGCAAGCTGCTCTTTGTGCCTCTGGCCAACCGTCCTGAAAGCGCCTTTCTTGAGAGTCCTTTTCTTGCCAGCGGCTGTAAGGACCTTGCTGGTTGTTGTAGGGAGATCTGCATACTCTGCGAACAGAGAAGCAACGTAGGGTTCGGATGATGCAGCGAGAACTCGTGTAAGGTTGTCGTTCAGGGGATCTTTATTCTTCTCTAGCCATCCTTCTGTTCGGTACTCAACTTTGGCAGCGTAATGTTGAATCAAAAACCCCTGCTCGAAACGAGTCGGCTCATATTTGTCCCTACCGGGGTGCCCCGCATCTTCTGCCATTCCTCCGGGACCCCATGCATGGTGAAGCTTCTGCGTGAATGTCTGGTCTGTAGCTTTGGGCATGATGCATTCTTCGTCGAGGCAGCTAAGGATGCTCAGGAGACTGTCCTGGCTCGGGGCTTCAATGAGATCGATGGTAGGCTGCAAATCCAGACCGAAGTTGACGTAGTCCCACTGGATCCCCTCTCTGGCATACTCTTCTTGCTCGAGAACGAACATGTGATGATTGAAGAACTGTTGTAGCTTCTCATTGGTATAATTGATGAGAAGTTGTTCGTATCCATTGACATCGAAGATTTCGAATCCTGCAATGTCAAGAACCCCGATGAATGTGGTCTTGGACGTGGGTCGATCTAGCGCAAGGTTGATACGGTCAACCAAAGCTCCGAAAGACTTTTCATAAAGGGTCTTAGAGAGTGAAGATAGTTCTTCGAGTGTCTGCTGCTTAGTTCGGGCTTGAGTCACCCATTCTTTACCAGCAAGAGCGCGTGGTCGAAGAATTGCCCGGGTGAATTCGGCTATGGGAATACCCAAAAGGTGACAGACCCGTTCGGCTTGAGAGGGATCCGGCATGATAGCATCGTCCCCTCTGGTGGCGTTGATTACAATGTTTCCGAGGTGAAGAATGGCTGCGACAATCCTAAAGAGGTCGAATTGCTCAGAATCTGAGAACCCAACGGTATCCAGAGCCGCCTGGACTGAAGTGTTAGGGATTGCACAGTTTTGAAGGTATGTTGGCCCACCTGTAGCATCTTCCATTCTTCAATATCATTTACGCCATCAACCTCACGTCTGCTCTTGTTGAGATATTGATAATCCTCAATTCCGCCGCGCAGAAGGAGTTCCTCTAGATCGCTGTAAGCACACAACAAAACTATGTGGCACAAAACCCACACACCTTTCAAAGGGCCTCCGCCTACCATGAGCTGATAAAAGACGTGGAAACTTCTCTCAGCCTCACTTCGAGTGACCACTCTACTCTTCTCAAGAAGGTACCAATCGATGTTGGCTCCTGAGATACTGCCATCCGGAGCGAATGCGATTCTTATGAACTTGCCAAACCGGCTGGAATTGTTGTTCCTCTGGGTTTGTGCGTTACCAAAGGCTTCCAGAATGGGATTCGCCTGCAGGATTTGTCGCTCTAGGATACCCAACCTGCCTTTGGAATTGAGATGCGACCCAGAACCAGAGACAGAAGCAGAAAGGGAGTGATTCCGCTTGACAGATGTTCGTCTTGGAAGCCCAACACTGGGCATAGATGATTGAGCAAAGGAGGTAGTGAGCGTTGGTGATTGCGAATGAGATGGAGCTTGGGGAAGGTGGGCATCGGTCGCAATGGCGGCTAAGTATTGGATGACTTTCTTCGTGCTCTCTGTTTTACCGGCTCCAGATTCTCCACTGTTATGCCAGGGGATGAACTTGTGAACTCGATAACGCAGGTGAAAAGACATACGTGATCAATATGCTCTGGTTCTCTCTCTCCTCCCCCATATTGACCCAGGCTCTCTCTGCGACCGCAAATATATGTGGAGGATTCTCATCTCTCCGTTTGTTTCTATACTGCTGGATAATGGAATCTGAATACAGGGGCAAGTTCTGATAGGGATTTATGGCAACAAGGAATAATCCTGAATAGGTCTACAAAAAGGTGGTTAGCTAGTGTAACGTCAGTTGTAAATGCCGACCGACGTATATGGCTCCTGATCCATATCTGAGTCGAAGGTTGTGCACAACACTGGCTTCGTTGAGAAAGGTCAAGTCTGCGATATCTTCGACGCGATCGAACTTCGGTGGATTCATCTTGAATAGAAACTCGAATGGCACTTCGCGAAACTGAAGCGGTGTTAGACGAAGAAAGGTAGCTGGAATTCCTCAAGAGTATACCTCTCCTCCCGCAGCCATAATTACTTCTGCAGTGTCTTCTCCTTCCCTGTTCACCCATCCGGCGAGATATCCTTCTCTCGGATCGGGAACCCAGACCCATTTCTTAGCGTTGAATTCAGCTTGTTGTGCAGCAGCGCGAGCCGCCTCCCCACTCTGCACGGCTCTCGGAGGCATTGATCACTGAGAAGATGTCCAGTGCCTGGACTTGATGAGAATCGGCGCCAAAGTTGTTAGAAGACGGTTGTGGCTGGACACGTAGGGGTATGATCAGCCAGACAGATCCTCTACAGTAGCCAAGGACTGATTAGAGATTATGTTGGTAGTCAGCAGAAGAAACGCGCACAATGACGACGACAGCACTGAAGCTGATCGCAGGAACCAAACCACTCAACGCGTGGTCCCGTGACCGCCACTTTGACCTCATTGTCCAAATTTGGAAGGCGATAAGATGGAAGCAGACCTTTCTCAAAATCGATAGTATGTGGCAGACAATATTTTAACATACAATACAACAATACAACATGGTAAATAAATAATTCACATGACACCTGCTGTCGATTTACCAGTAAATTTAAACGTTATACTGAGGAAATGCCATCAGCATTGGTTGGACGATGGATCCCGAAAGTTCATACCTGAACAACCAAAGAATCCGGGAAAGGTGTATGCTTTCCAGCTGCATCAATGTAAACCTGAAGCTTAGTACCATGCCACTCTTCATCGAATCTAAGGCTCTCGTTAGATATTGTAAAGGGAGTCCTCGGAACGAATACTGACTTAGCGAAGTGGCCAGAAAGTCCAGGCGCCCGCTGGATGTTCTTGAGGCTCAAAATTTCACCAACAATGACAGGAACGACCTTAAGGAATGTAAGTCCGCTGGAATCGCTGCAATATATAGAATAGAATTCACCGATTCAAAGAATGCTGCCGTGAATAGACCATCTTCTCCAACACCTTGAATACCAGCTTTGCCAGTGTCACGAGTGAATGACAGTGTAGACGGGGTAGAACCGAATACGGAAGTCTAGACATTAAAGGTTAGATGCGCAGTTCAACTCAAAGATCCACCGCGTACGTCTAGATTAGCGTCTGCTACGCTTGCAAAGACTCGAGCCCCAGCAGGGACCCTAGCTGATCCCAACTGCGTGTCCTGAACAGACGTTCGATAAAATGCGCGAACAGGAGGATTGATTCCTAGAGGTGATGCGGTTATTAGCCATGTTTGAAATTCCAATTACTGCGCCCTTACGGAGTGCCTCCCGCACATAACCCATAGTCTTCTGATTGGAGGCTGAGTCATACCAGGTGGCAGCTAACTTCACGATTTCCTCCCTTTCAGCCTTCCGGGCTTCATCAAGATAGAAATCGACGACATGAGCAATTGCCTGGGAGAACTGTGTGGCAGTGGGAACGACGGCAGCAAACATGTAGGTCGCAATCTCTTCAGGATTAGCGCTGGGGTTTTGTTCTTTCGCCTGCTCGAGGAATGTCTTGTAATCCTTCCCATCGATGTTGCCGTGCATAACACTGTCCTCCGCCCCTTCAATCTAAGCGTAACGGCTTTTTTCAGCATCCCTTTCGACATAGGAGTGGCTCAATACATACTATGCTCCCCGTTGGCAGAGCCTCGAGGTGGCTCCTCGCCCCATGGTATACCTTCTTGAAGGTCCTATGTGCCGATTCGCGTAGGCGCCAATCATAAACAGGATCAAAATTGAGGAAGATGTAGCTGAGGAGGGTAAGAACGATGGTCGCTTTCAAAATTGGCCTCACTGACTCTCCAACATCGGCGAATGCTTGGTAGGCGTGTCTTTGCGTCCACGTTCCATGTACATTGGTATTGGTCTTGAGTGGAAGCCCGATCTAAAAATGGTGGTCAATATTGCGACAAGATTAGTTGAAAGTTTGAGAACTCACGACTCTTTCAGATATCCAATGGATTGGCAGAAGGTTGATGACATCGGCCACGATATCAACATATGTCAGGTCAGGGACTCCAACGTGGGTAGTGCTTTTGGCTACTACCAAGGACTTGATTTCCTCCTTGAAGTACTTCGGCCATGCACTCCTGGAAAGTTCAGGAGAAAGAATTTGTTCGATGCTTCTGCGGCCGGCGATCAACCGCTGAAGTTTGCTGTCGTCGACGCCTTTCGCAGATTTCTCCGATGAAACAATCTCGTAGAGGCGTCTGTTGTATGCAGAACGGAAGACGGCAGGATTCTCTACGACGTCGGTGACTTCTGCATATGACGTTGCAGAGAAAAAGGGTGCGGGAGGGGCCGGGCGTGTCCAGGTGTACTTGTTGACCAGTTCTGGCCCAGCGGTCTTGGCTAGGTTATCCTTCATGAAGGAAGGGACCAGGAAAGGGAAGTGAGCATAGGCTGAACCCGCCGGGAAATAGTCAGGCAAATGTCTGAAGAGCAGTTTGGTGAGCATTCCGCCGAAAGATCCATCCTTGGTATCGTATTGGCAGTCGGAATAGCCCCATGCCGTCAGATTATTAGCTGGATATTAGCATTAGATATTTCCGGACACCAACTATTGTTGTGAACTTACGAGTGAAATCTGTGGTCAGGTATCGATCTCCACGAACAAGAGCAACTGCATCCGAAAGAATAGCCCTAGAGATGGTGTAACCTGGACACAAGCCAGCGCCGGGACCAGGCTTCTTAGGTTCTTCAGCCTGCAGGCCAACATGGAGTTCAAGGTTATTGATATCCTTATATAACGCAGTAGCAGCCGTCTGTCGATCGAGTTAGATTGGTAACAGAAAAAAGCACTTAGGCACCGACATAAATATCCTCATTGGTGTTCCACTCTTTGAAGCTCTCATATGCTGTGGGAAATTTAGGGGGTCTGGTTCTCCAAGATTATACGGATACGCACGCTTCAGCCCAAGGAACTTTCTGAATTCATTCAGCTGCAATCCTTCTGAGTATGTAGCTCCAAGTAGCTCCATCGAAGTACTCACGGAACATGTACCCCAGCTTCTGGCCTGTTCGATACCCATGACTTCGATGATTCGCATCGCCTCGGGAATACCCCGAGCTTTGAAAGCGCTGGCTCGCCAGGAAGTAGCATCTTGTATGATTTTGGCGAGGTCAGAATCCTTGAAGCGCCCATCTTCTTGTCGTTTGATGCTATTATTGGCTTTGAACAACCAGTCAGGTCTGAGTATTCAAACGCTACCTACTTGCCGAATTCTCGTTTCTTGACGTCCGGGTTAGGGATTAAGGCTTTGTGCGCAGCAGTCTGGAAGTCACTGATTGTAACCTAGATGCGATATGGATCGTTAGCAGCACAAAGAGTAAGGCATTGGTGGTTCACTCACCTTACTGGAGTCCTTTCCTTCGAAGAGCTTAGAGAATAGAGTCGTAGTCCATTCTGCGTCCTTTTCCGAGAGAGTGGAATGCCACCTGTATAGAAGATTGAACTCGACGGAGCATACATTGCCTTCGCCGCGAGGAGAAACTTGGTGGTTGGCCTCCCGGCTGGACTGTGGTTCGATGAGATTGTGGTGACACTGTGACATGAAAGTATCCCACCAGCATTGGGTCAAGCCTCCAAGCATTTTGATCACGAACCAGACCGAGGATGGAGCCGACATAGTCTAGTTGGTGTTTGAGTATAGGCTTGCTTATGGACAAGTTCAGCTTTACCTCCAAGAATTATCTTGATGAAGTACCCGCAGTTGACCAGACGAGCCCTGTGGAAAATCTCGTCATCTTGCTTCCCGCAAGTCGGATGATCCGTTGGGTACGGATAAACTAGATTCCCATTTTCATTGATGTCCAGAAGTTTCTGAGCAATGTACTAGTCGAGGTTTGTCAAAAGAGGTATCAGTTGGACTGGGTAAGTAACTCACGTTGTGGTTGCGTGAGAAAAGCACAAGCAAAGCACAAGTCGCAGGCGGCATCAAGAGGAGGCGCGGGTCAGCGAACACATCATCCCAGAGCTTGCCGCTTCCGTCCAGACGCCTGACTTTCTTCTGGTCAGCCTCAGAGTTTCCATAAAGGATGCTCAGGTCCAAATAGCTGCTCGTGTTGTTGACGGTCCAATCCGCGTGGTTGGTGTCGAAGATGCAATGGATGATCAGATCCGCAAATGCAAAGAAGAGGCTCGAAACTCCTCCTGGATGGGGCTCAAACTTGTCTCGCTTCAGTAGAGTATCAAAGACGAGGCCGGGGTCAGGAAGCGCGTGATTCGGAATACGGTGCAAGGCGGGAACTGTCCTTGCATACGGCGAACCAGCCTTTCCCAGAGATGGGAAGAGAGGATTATAATTGGAACCATCCGCTGAGCGGAACGCATATTTGATGCCTTTAGGAGCCGTGGCCACCGTTTCCTTGGAATCTAAAGCTGCAAGATAGCTCGAGGGAGGATGGGGGAGGTCATCGTAGACTAAACCACCTTAAGCGAAACCACGCTGGACATTTATGCTGAGCACTTACGAGTTTGTATAACAAACTCTTGGACCTTGCTCGCAATCATCTTGGACGGCTCGAACTCAGAGAGCCTGGCCATGAGCACCAAGAGTTTCTCCAGCTACACTCATATGTTGAATAGAGCGAGAACGACGTAAGAAGAGATAATCTTACAAGAAGGAGGCGATCGTCGATGCCCGTTGTATTGATATGTTCAAGAGCGTCCCAGTAAGCTTTCTATATGCAATCAACAACCTTTGAGCACCTCTGACAATACACCAGTCATGCAAAGATTACTGACCATGTCTGCTGGCGTGAACGCAGGCTTCTCCAAGAGCGCGTCCATCTCCTTTGTACGCTTCTCCCAGTCTTCTTCCTCGAATACTTGCCCATTGGTATTGTACGGTTGATTGCTCTGAACATGAATATCATAGATTCGAGATATTCTTTGGATTGAATGAGAGATCGAACGAGCTAGAAATCCGCTCGACATTGTAATGGTCGAAGAGGATGAGTATTAAGTGAGGTTCCATCGGATTCGTTGAAGGGGTTTAAATACTGTTTGTGCAGAGGAAGAGATCTTTGATCGAATCAGCGTCGATGGATCTCAAGTCGGAGGATGTAATTCTCCTTCGTCCGCTTTGTACGCTCAATTGTGAATTAGCCCTTATTCGTTAGGCACAATCTGCCAATATGGGCTAGATTGGAGACACGGGGATTTACTGACGGTCGCTACCCTGAGGTCTGCGACGACTCAGAGAAACCTTCAATGCCGTGATAAGCATACCTTAGAAAGGCGAAAGGCACCGCATGGTGGACAGCACAGTGGGTCTGGAATCAACTGGGCGTCACAGCCCTTCCAGTGAACCCTGAGGAACTCCATTTTGAGCATCGATATATGGGTGCAATCCGTGCGGACGGCGACACGAGTAGGCCGACAAAACTAGCAACAGGTCATATTATCAGTATATTCTAATCCGTTCAAGAGTCCACCGGGGTATGAGGTACATCTGATGAATGATGAACTGTCGGGAGAAGAACAAGAATTCTTGTTCACGAAATAGGTGCGGAGCTCGGAGAGATCCATGACTGCTGATCACGATGAGGATAGCACCTATTACATGATGATGCAGCATGAATTTTGCTGTAGCAAGATATGCATAAGCTCGGTTTCTGCAGTGCCTCGAGTGATGTGCTCACCTTCTTCGCTGTCTTGTAGAACATCTTACTCTGCGCAGACAGAGCTTGGGATCTATCAACTAGATTATCCAACTTCTCCCCGCGCTGGAGGACGGATTCAATTGTCTTGTGCTGGATATTTTGGAACGTATAAGTAAACTTGAGTGGCAAGAAGAAGTCAGCAAAACTGACCAGAACAATCTTCGTTTCGTCTAATTCCTGCTGGACCCTCATGATAGTGTCGGCTTGCCTCGGATCCTGATACTTCTGGATGTATGTATTAATATCGGGGAACGAGATTGCAGAGGGGTTTCCTAGGGAAGACTGGGGAACTTTGGCGGTGAAGTCATCTAGCAATTTGGCCAGAAGGGAAAATGCTGGTCTAACTGGATATTCATGATCTGTAATTATGACACCTATAGATTGCCCGCAGTCATGAGTGGTGTTCCCATCTCCGTTGCAATGGGTGGGTGCCTCACCAGCTAATTGCTCAGCTCCTCCACGATTATAGACATGTGCCGTGTAGTTGTTCTCCTGGATGCTCTGCCTTTGGCCAACAGCTGTTCTCTCCGCTACTGTCTTTGAGAAGAATGACATGAACTCCCCTACCGAGCCCCGTTGGTAGAAGGAGAACGAGGATAAATCGGTAGCACTGCTGAGAATAACTGAGTTGCCAGAATTGGGCACCTGAACAACAGAGATGGAAAAAATCTTCATGACGAAATCTTCAAAAGGTCGTTAAAAGGCGAGGAGTGTGATGCTGGTGAGGCAGGTCGAGGCGCAGTTCTGGTAGCTATATAACCAGAGGTGCGTGGGCAGTGAAGGTGTCACACTGACTGTCCGTGACCATGAAACAACTCCGCATGCCATGAGCTATTCGGCGACCTCTCAATTCTACAACATAGAGTCATACTGAACTAGCCTGCCTGCTAGTGGGACGGTGGCAGTAAGCTCATGGCTCTTACCTTGGCAAAGAATTCCAAATCTACTGTATGACAAAAACATGGATCGTTGGGTTTCCGGGTCATCGTGCCATGGGGTTATTCGGTTATTGGCCGCTGAACACCTCAGACTAATACATAGGTGCGCCATATGAACGGGTGTTCCTGCAGCATTCAGTTCACAACGTTTCGTAGCATGTGCGCAATACCCAGGAACAGTGGTCTCTTTTCTATTCAGATTGGACCTGATTAGAGGGCCTCTCAACTCTGGGCGTCCCGTTCTAGAGCTTGTCAGGCACAAATATATCACCTGAGTTGACTTGGAGTTTTGGAGTCCTGGACGATCAAGCACTCGGATGCCCCAGGCTCCGCGTCGACAATGAGTAGCCCCCGCATCGTGGTCAAGACCTTTCCGATTACCGCTATCAAGCGCACAGACTTGTTGCTAAGCTCGAAGCCAGACTTACGTGACCCAGTTCCTCTGAAGCTCCAGGACGAAGACCTACAATGATAATACGCTAATTGACGCCACGCCATCCAGCAATGCGGAATACCTGGAAGATTCGTCAAGCGAGGAAGTGGAGGTTATATCTATATAGTAGCCGGCCGTTCAGCATCCGGTGAGACCAGGTCGTCAGACATCTTTAACTTTCTCTTCCTCAAGTACAGTAAGGGCATTCATGGAAGCAAATCCTAGCCTAGTGATTTTTGTGTAGGTCAGATTTCGTTGAAGCCGATCACATCTGTGCCACCTTCCCTTTTACGCTCATCTCGAGTTGCCGTGCGAGCTACCTGACCATACAACATCCATTCATCACCGTCTAAGGGCTCGATGACACTGACAACGAGTGCAATAACAAAGGCGCTTGCAGACGCGACACTAAGCGAGGCGAGACTTTCTGATGAAAACGTGCTCAATCAGTTTCGAAGCCGGTATGCAGGTACCCCGACCATTGACACCACCTCGAGGAATAGGATTCTGCAGCTTGAAGGTAGTTTCAATGATGAAAATCTGATGAAAGCTGCATAGCCTTCTAATATGAGCGCCTTGACATAGCTACTGAGGGTAGCAACGCATCACCATCAAGCCATCCAAACCAGCCCATCACCGTCGTTACCGTTTCGGGTTGGGGTATATATACCCTCGACCGCGCTGATGGAATTTCTTCGAGGCTGCGCCCCAACCCCTTCCTACTTCGTGTCATTTTCTTGCCCTTCGATCCTTCTAAACATCAATTTCTCTGGTCAGAAATGGTTTACATTCGCTCCCGTACTTTCTGCTGCTGCATTCCGGTTCGCTTTGGTGTCTTCGTGAGTAGCTTTGCGGCCTTAGTTGCTTATGCGGTGCTCATGTGGAATCCTGGTTACTATCGTAAGATTTTATCTTTGGCGGGCGTCATTCTCAGTACGCTTATCGCTGCTGCAGGATGGGTGCAGGTCGCTCAGATAAGTAAGTACCGTTCCTTACATCTTCCAGAAATTCTCTGATTTGTGGGTCTAGAAACCCACAAGCCGTCGACCTCCGACGCGATCGCCCTTTGGTTACATTCTGGTGTCTTCACACTCCTGGCCATCCTGTCATTATTTGGGTTCGTCTTAGCCCAGTCCTTATTGATCGTCAGTAGCTTATGACTTCATAGCTTCATCGGATCGTTAGCCAGGAGTCGTAACTCCGTTGCGGCCTACAGCTGGGGTTTGATCGTATTTCTGCTGTTGAGCATCTGTTCCGGCGCGTACACTCTGTGGGCTGCATTCCGTAAACCAAGCCAAGGAGACTACCTCACATGCCTTGCGGGAGCACGAGACGAAGTTACAAAGGCACTATGTGGCAACAACTCGGGCGTTTACAAGGGTATTCTTGTTACTCTCTACATCCTCATTTGGTTGTGCATCATCTGTGAGTAGTTTAATCCTGGATGTTGTGTAACCTATCTGACGGTTTTGACAAGATGCTTATGTTGTTGTCGACAACTACGTTGATCAGCTTGATGACGAGATGGCGGTTCAAGAGACCAGGCAAATGATCCACAACGCCGTCAGCCAACCACGAGTGGTAGCAACTCCTGCCATCGCCGTTCCTGCATATGCGAACACTGGTTACGCGTTCTCTCACCCTGGCCAGTCATACGGTGTCCGACCGAATGGTAGTGTTGTTTGAGGGGCTCGTATTCCTAGGGGATTTTTGATGTTTTACCCTTGCAAACCTGGTGTTAGCAAGTTATTAGGGCTGTGACTAGTCATGCGTTCTTGGCTACTCATGTATTTCTTGAAATGACAATCCATATATATGAGTGTCAACCTCTCAGGAAGGGGTGCACTTCATAGCTCGACTTTTCCGTTGTGATCATAAGAATGCGTTATCAGTGAGAATAGAGCTAATTTGGGATGCAGACATGGTAAGGTTGAAGTGCTGGTGTGAAAAGACAGCGGATCATGGAATACACGTTACGAAAATACGTCACGACTTCTTTGACAATCAACGACGTCCTCCATGCCTCGTTATTGACCTTATGACCCTCGTCCGTGCGACATTCTTCCTACTGGTCTTCTGGGCTGGGCTACATATTGTCAATTACTTCTTCAGACCATCCAGGGCTCACTCACTCCTACCATCACATGCTCGCGAACGCAGCAAGCGGAGTGGTATATGGAATAACGCCACAACACGAGTCGAGCTCAAGAATGTCCATTTACGTGTTCAAACCACAACATGGAATCTCACACATGACGACCTAGCTAGCTCTTTACGGAGATCTAGAATGCTCACCGCGCTGAAGAAGATCTACGATCTGGGAACCCTCATAGGTATCATTGGCATGGTGGCAGCCCTGGGGATTCTGTGCTGGACTACTGGCACAACCACCCTCGTCCTTATAAGTAAATTCTTCACTAAACCTATTCCTCTACCTTCCCCCGACCTCCTGTTGGAGATATACGGTCGTGATTTGGATTCCTACCGCATGGAACAGCAACATGCCCTGGTGCAACATTTGCCAAAGTCAGAGCCCTGGATTCGTCCAATTGCAAGTATTCACACTAATTCATCTATGTGTCAATCTGACTCTGTTTGCTAGATTCCTGGTATCACGGTGCCAATGACCCACTTGCCCGCCATTCTTGTGGCAGTATTTTTCTCTCAAATAGTCCACGAGCTGGGGCACGCATTCGCAGCTGCACTGTGCGCATCATCATTTTCCTCATCAACCCGCACTCACACCCATCCTGCAGAGACTCGCTCCCGATACTTGGTATTGGCGCATCCCTAATCTTCGTGCTACCTTCTGCCTTCGTTTCGCTCCCATCCGCTGCACTCAATGGATTGCCTGCACGAGCCAAGGCACGCATAATTGCGGCTGGTCCTTTCCACAACCTCCTTTTATGGTTTATTTTCTGGCTCGCGGGCCAAGCGAAACTAGGCTCCATGCTATGGGCGGTTGGGTACCGCGATGTATCGAGTATCGGCCGAGTCGTTGTGGAAGTGGATGCGGTGCGTTGAACACCGCAGATATCAGAGGTACAATGTTGACAAAGGACACAGAACTCTCCTATACATGGGTATCTCCCTACTAATTCGCTCATTACACAATTGGACGACTATCCCTTAGGCGTGGATACGCCCTTCTCACCAAACGAAGACCAGGACAGATGGACAGCTTACCTTACAAGTGAAAATCCCTCGGAAATAACCAACCAAACCACACTTGGGTGGTGCGCTGGCCCATCAGGTTTGTGTTTTGCCAAGACAAGAGCACCGGATACCTCTAATACACCAACAGAGAGCGCAGAACTATGCTGTTCACTGGAAGCTTCTCCCGGGCTGTCCTGTTTTGTCTCCACAGATTCCCCACAGGTCAAAAGCTGCTTAGATCCAATCCCCCTGCTCTCCTCGAACAGTGATCAGGTTCCGCGATGTTCGTCCAACGCCGAATGCCCTTCTCAGTCAACTTGCGTCCGACCAGACACGATAGAGCGGCTTCTTAGGTTGACAATCCGGCGCCCTTACTCCAAGAAACTGGACGTAGTTCTATGGAGTGGACCTCGAGAAGAAGTATGGGAAGAAGGTGAGTCAGCCCTTATATGTTTCGAAGTAGATTTTAACGTTCTCGGCACTCTCATTAGTCCATGTGAGCCATCTGATGCCCCGCCTAAGAATCTTTCCCTCCAGCCTTCCTGCGTCTGCGAGACTGTTCCGAAGGTGCGTTGCTTTCCCCCTTCATCTGAGAGCCTCTAAGGACACCGCCCGATATGCAGCTATCTCGAAATGGCAACCCTCTCACTATTCTTCTTCAACCTCCTACCGATACCCTTCCTAGATGGCTCCCATTTCCTCGAAGCAATTCTACAGTTGTCAGAGAAGGGCGTTTCAAGGATGCCACGTGAAGAGGAGTATGATCTGGAAGCTTTTGGAACCATCCAAAACCTTGAAGAGCGAGGGCACATACGATGGAAGAGAATGTTGATCGAAGTCGTCCCAAAGATTACAACCATACTCTTGTTGTCTTGTACCTTTCTAGGAGTCGTGAATGCTTCGTGGGCCTAGACTAGACTTCATGCGGACCTGAGCCAGGGGAAACAATGAGGTTTTGGATGTTTCTTGATCATGATTGCATAACGCTATATTAGAAGAAACATGCGTGATACTGGCCACTCTGCAATCCTGAGTGCATTTTGATATGACCCCCCATCCTCAACGCCGTCCAAGTGATAGAAATACATGAGCCATGAAGCGACTTTACTTCTTCTTGGCGACCTTGTCAACCTCCACTACTGTCAAGCCTGATATCACACGCCATGAGCAACTCAGCAGCGGTAACATATTGCATAGTACTCACCCGGGGGGAGCGACTGCTGGAGCTTGTCGGCCTTCTCTGGGTCATCGACCGACAGAGTGTACAAGTACCGTGAGCACCTGACCTTGAATTTGGTCTGTGTCTTTCCGTTGGGGAGTTTCGAGGGGATCTTCTTTATGCGTGCCTCTGTAGTTTGCAAGTATTCAAAGAAGCGAAGGTGTTTTCAAGCAGGTTGAGGAAGGCGAGAAAATTACCGTCAGTATTTCCTCATAGAAATCGAACAGACTCACGAGTGGCATCCTTCCTCTGTGTAATCTTGATGAACTCCTTTATATCGCGGATTTGCTTAGGCTGAGAATCTCGTCGTGAGCGAAGACAAGCACACGGTCTCCAAAATTGAGCTCACCATCGTTGACGATCTTGACGGGGTATGGGCGTGTCCACTCCTTGGAACGCGAAGCCCTCGCCAGAAGTGTGGCTGAAACCTTGTTTTGAGCACTGTATAGCTGCGGCTTTTACCGATCATTGTCAGTTCAATATTCATCACGTGATATCTACCTTTGTCCAGCTTCCAGAGCTCACAAGCCTCAGATTCAGAAACCAACGCTGTTTACAAGCTGGACTTCTCATGTCAGTATGTCGCGATAGGCTCCAACGGTGCCGGGAACGATCCCCATAGACACTTTATCTTTTCATCTAGATTTCACCTGATGATCTTCAGTATTAGTTTATCTTGGTCAGAGAAATGGTACAATCTGCTCGACGTCTACATTCATTGGACGGACAATGTTCCATACGTATTATCGCTGATACAGTACCATAACGAGAATCAACTTGTTGGAGGCAACTGAAACAGAACAGGATCTTCACCCCCAGGCTCTCCCATAGACTGTTTGATATACTTGAGATTGTTTTCTGCTCGCTCGATCAAGTCCAAGGAACTATGGTCAACTAAATCTTTTGTTTTCCGTAATACCTCTTCGTACGCTAGACGGGCGGCTTCCCACTCGCCTCGTCGCACGTACACTTCCGCCCATTCATCCAAGCATTGTCCAACTGGCCGAATCAGCCCAAGGTCCTGGAAAGACTCCAAAGAAAACTTCAAGTCCTCCTCTAGCTTACTTCCCCATTCACCCAATCCCTTCAAGAAACGCGCCCGCATGAAATGCGGCCAGACAGAATCCTGGTTGATTATGTCCTCGCCGAACATGCTCGAAAACTCCGTGACAGAGAAGTCGATGGCCGTAACGGCGGCCTCATAGTTCCCCATTGCCGCCTGACATCTAGCTATGAAATACAGGCAAGATGCAGATTCGAAGGGCTTTTTGAGAGTTCTAAACAGAGGTTGAGCCTCTTCTAGTGCCTGAATACCCTCGACCCTTCTACACCTGAAGTATTCCATTTGGCCAAGGGTTCCGACGTAATACCCATGCAATACAGAATTGGCGCGCATTCGGTCAGCCCATGTGGTTTGTAGCTCTCGCATTTGCAGGTAAGGCACTTCGCTATCCTCATGGGACATCCAGCAATCCAACTCCATCAACAGACACCTAAATATCATGTATTCGTCCTTGAGCTCTTCATATACTTCTCGAGCCGCCGCAAACGAGCGTCGTGCCTGAGCAAAAGAGCCAATAGCCTCCAAGTTCGAGGCAAGGCCAAATAGGGCTAATGCCTCGTGCTCCCGCTCTTTCGCCTTTCTTGCTAATTGAATCGCTTGTTCTGCCATCTCTGGGCGAGGTTTGTACCAACGCTGGTAGTATACGAAGGATAGCAGTGCATCTAGCTGCGAGGAGTGCGACGGTCCGTCTGCAGATAAGCTCTCGACTGGTAGCCGGTCCCAATGTTGCATGCCTTCACTGATGATTCGTGTAAGCAATGCTAGGATATTGGTCTCCTGAGTTGATATGGCCTTGCTGTTTTTTTTGAACTGTGGATCGTTCGGCCCATGAAGTCCCACATGGTTTGAGAGAAGAAACCTGCAGCATGCAGAGTAAACGCCACGCCGGATGTCGGGTGGTATCCGCTGAGCCTGTCCCATATATGACTGGAGGACAGGAAGGACAAAAATGTGAGTCTTTATATCGTTGCCAAGGTGCACATCTCTTGATATGACCAAAGCGCAGTCACGCAGAGTTTCGACTGCTCCAGAATCCCACCCATCGATCCAAAGATCAAGATCATCTGTGTAGATGCCTGCTGGGAGCATAGATAGGACTTTGAGCAAATGAATAGCTCCGGGAGAATCGGCCACAAGTTTGCTCCTAAGCGAAAGTCCGATGGAGTGGTCCATCCCATCCTCTGGTTTCGACAACATAGAGGTTCCACGTTGTCTCCACTCCTGGAGAAGTTGTTTAGGCTTGACACCTGAACGCTTCCCCCGAGTCGCGAGTAGGGTAATTGCATATGGTAGATGTCCGACCTCTGCTAAGAGTTCATCTATATCCGGCGACATATCCACGCCGGGGTAATGAGAGGTGAAAATCCGTCGTGAATCTTCAAATTGGAGCTGTACTAAGTGCTCACAGCTGTTATCCCAATGGTCGAGGGGGGCAAATCCGGATCTCATGGTCACAAGGATCGACAAATGAGGAATGTCGTCTAGAGCCTCAAGGATGAGCTTCGTTGAGGCACGACTGCCGTCGTCCGGATTCCATGGTGTTTCGAAATTATCCAGAAGTATAATGCGGGGATGCTCATTCTCTGTCAAAGAAGCGATGATACCCTCCAGGACATCTTCTGCCTCATTGCGAGCCCGCACCTGCCTTGAAAGTTGAGAGAGAAGGATAGTCGGGGAGTTGGCGGAGATACAGGGAACCCAAAATCGATTCTCGTCTTCAAATTTTGCTTTGATCATTGGGTGGTCCATGACTACCAACGCAGTGCAAGTCTTCCCCATACCTCCTGGGCCTAGGATGCAGATACGGGATCTTTTAGGATCATCCGAGATGAGACCATTTACGACACGTTGGACGACTTCATTTCGACCAAAGAAGACACCTGGAGATCGTGGTATCCGAGCGAGGATGGTAGATTCGGTGTTGCGCTTTTGAGCTAACATACTTTTGAGTTCATTGAGAGAATGTCTCATCTCATGAACCTCCTGCCGTGTGATCTTGACATCGTCCGCCATCTCTTGTGTAATGCCGTACAGTTTGATAAGCTGTTGCTGTATCGTTGCCAAGTCTTGTGCAGCGTAAAGACTACGCAGAGCCTTTATCCATCAGTCCCATTAATGCTACTTTCCCCCATGAAACATACCTGGAATCTTTCCACCCCATCCTGAAATTCGGTTGCACAATCGTCTATGACCTCCAACGAAGGTTTTGCGAGAATCCCGGTCAAGATCTTGTTCTGGGCATTCAACGCGTCAAGCCGTTCCGCAATCGCTAACAGACATCTGTAGTTCAGGAGGCCTCACATAAGTTCGATACCCTTGATACTACCGTTCACATACGTTTTCAGATCTCTCAGATCTTGTTCAAGGACATCCGAGAATTTGACGGCCGACATTTCGGAAGTTTCGACGCCTTTCGCGGCCTTCGCAATTACCAACAGGAAAGCGGCAATCCTATTCTTGAGGGCGGCCACTCTTGCATGAACATCATTGACGGCCTACAGGGGCAGGGGTCATTATGACGACAGAAAAGACTGAGTCTCTGTGGGCCCGCACCTCACAGGCTTTGATGATTGATAGGCCTAGTTCGATTACCTCCTTGACCAGAGGAATTGGGACAAGAGCCGCAACACCTTTCAAAATCTCCAGCGTCTTCTTTGTTGCTTCGAGGGCATATTCAGCCTTTTGGGGTACAGATCGGGTTGTCTCCTGTGCTTTGGCCTCTGAATTTGTCTTTTCTTTGGAAATTGTATTGCCCTTTGGAGAGTGGTTGATATGCTGGGTCTCTTCACTCTGCGAATTCGAAACTTGACGATTTGCCTCCTTCCTTCTATTCCGCCAGACACACGGGAAACATCCGGGTTCATGATGGCTAGGATCAGCCATTGTTGCTCTTCAGTGGTTAACGTTGAAAGTCGAGCTAGTCGAGCTATGATTGCGACAGCAGAGGGGATGGACGGGCTGTGCCTATGCCACAGTGGCTGTAAGATTGGCACAAAGTCGGTACCCTGCGCCATCACGAGGCAGAAGAAGTCTAGTTAGATGGCTCGAAGTCGGAAGACTAGAAAGAATGATAAGCTTTTCCTTGTTTCGCTTTAAGAGAGAGCCTAGTTTTGGAGTCGCTGCGCTTACAGTCTGGTACGACTCCTGGCCAGTAAACTATGTTCTTTTGAACCATCAGAGAGTTCAAGGACTCCGAGTCGAAGCTTTCGAGCTTCACCGTTTTGCCCAACGGGGCGGTGACGGCTCAGTTGACCCGGCCGCGGAAAGCCTTTGACGCGTCACTGCCATGAATCACGTGAACGCCCCACGTCTATCTTGGTCTTGCTGTCGTTTCTGGTTTGTGCTATTTTTCAGTTGGGACTGCCATTGGACAACGATGTAAGTTATACCCGTCCACAGGAGAATTCTGAGCTAACGACTGAACAGGGTCACCGTTCGAGTTGATTCGAACGAGATAGCTGGAGCCTCGCTCCAGATATCCACAACCTGGTATTCACACCTTTATGGTGTTCCCTTCCTATCCCTCTACCCTCTTTTGGCCTACGCCTACTTCGTAAAATACGATACATGGCTGGTTTCAGAGGAATGGACTTTCCTTGCCTGCGTCACCGTCTTCGCCGGCCATGCTCTCAGCTTTCTCATCACCAAATGGAATGCAGGAGCGAGGGCTTGGATAACCACCAATAAAGCCAACGACTTGCTCAGTGCAGATTGCATCCGGATTATCCCACATCAACATAGAGGACAAGGAGACATAGTGCCACTTGTCAAGAGGGTTCCGAATGATCCCAAGACCTGGACTTTTAACTACCAAAGGGATACTTATACAGTATCGCTCGTCTCCGACGACTCGATTATATTCAGTCGTCTGCCATATCCGTCGTCCTCTCGCCCTCCCCTCGGTACATTCACCAAACCCACGAGTGGGCTCTCTTCCTCGAAGGAAATCCCGGAGTTACACACACTGTACGGAAAGAACGAATTCGACATTCCCATCCCCAGTTTCTCGGAGCTCTTTGGTGAACATGCAACGGCTCCTTTCTTCGTCTTTCAGATATTCTGCGTCGCGCTTTGGTGCCTAGACGAGTACTGGTACTACTCCTTGTTCACCCTGTTCATGTTGGTGGTGTTCGAGTGCACGGTGGTATGGCAGCGCGTTAGAACACTCACAGAGTTCCGCACCATGTCTGTCAAACCGTACCCTATCCAGACTCTACGTGACGGGAAATGGTCTGTCATCCAATCAGATGAGTTACTTCCTGGAGACGTCGTATCAATTGGTGAGTTGCATTGTTATAATGATTGGATGTCAACTTTACTAATCTGCTGCTCTAGTTCGTCTTCCTTCCGGTGAAACCACTGTACCTGCAGACATTCTTCTCATCCATGGCACCTGTATTGTCAATGAGGCAATGCTGTCTGGCGAATCTACACCTCTACTCAAGGAGTCTATACAAGTATTGGATTCAACTGGTGATGGCGAAGAGCGATTAGATGTAGATGGGGCTCACAAGAACGCGGTATTATTCAGCGGAACCAAAGTGTTGCAAAGTGGTACATCTTCTGCTTGTACGTCTTTGGGCTCTTCACAAAAATTGACATCACTGACATTGCCTCCCTCAGCTGAGCTCAAGGCTCCTGTCAAGACTCCAGATAATGGTTGTCTTGGAACCGTTCTCCGTACCGGTTTTGGTACCTCTCAGGGTCAGCTGGTCAGGACGATGATCTTCTCTACTGAACGTGTCTCTGCCAACAATGTGGAGAGTTTCTTGTTCATTGGTTTCCTACTTATCTTCGCTATCGCTGCGTCCTGGTATGTTTGGGTCAAGGGTGAGTTCTTTGCCACATCTACAGCACTGGGGTATTAAAACACAATCTACAGGCATTGAGAGGGAGCTCAAGAAGTCGAAACTTCTTTTAGACTGTATACTCATCATCACCTCGGTGGTTCCCCCTGAACTTCCTATGGAACTTTCTCTCGCAGTCAACGCTTCCCTCGTTGCTCTCTCCAAATTCGGTGCGTAACCTCCCTAATATCGCTTGGTGTATGCTGATACCAGCCCCAGCCATATTCTGTACCGAGCCCTTCCGTATCCCCTTTGCCGGTCGCGTGGATGTCTGCTGCTTCGACAAAACCGGAACTATCACTGCTGAGAACCTCGTTCTGGAGGGTGTTGTTGGAGTCGACCCCGCTGATCCTAGGCGTCTCGTCAATGTCAAGGAAAGTTCTAGAGATACCACTCTTTCCCTCGCCGGCGCGCATGCCTTGGTCAAGCTCGATGATGGTACCATTGTTGGAGACCCTATGGAGAAGACAACGCTGGAAGCCCTGGATTGGACACTTGGCAAAGGTATGCAAACATCTCACACCCTTGCTATCAGGCGCTGAACCATTCCTGCAGGCGACGTTGTGCACTCAGCTAGCGCGAAGAACCCTCATGCCACTGCCCTCACTATCCGCCGCCGCTTCCAGTTCTCTTCAGCACTCAAACGAATGTCAACAATTTCTTCACTTCCTAATGGTCGTACTGTCGTGGCCGTCAAGGGAGCACCTGAGACCATCAAGGGTATGATCAAGGCAGGGGGTCTACCTACTTGGTATGACGATGTCTATAAGAGCTACACTCGAGAGGGTGGTCGAGTTTTGGCTCTTGGTGTTAGGGAAGGCGATCCTATGTCCAATGACAAGATTAACAAGCTCCCAAGGGATCAAGTTGAGGCCGATCTGACCTTCGCTGGTTTCCTCGTTTTCCATTGCCCTTTGAAACCTGATGCCATCAAGGCCTTGAAGATGCTTGCTGATTCCAGCCATCGCGTATGTGATGCTCAGAATTCTTGTTTATTGTTGCGAGCTGACATCCTTCCCAGTGTGTAATGATCACTGGTGACAACCCCCTTACTGCCGTACATGTTGCTCGCGCTGTCGAGATTGTTGACCGTGAAGCTATGATCTTGGACTTACGTGAAAACCCTCAACATGATGCTGGTGAGCCTACTCGAGCCTGGAGTCTTTCCTCTCGTTTAATGACCAACATTATAGACCTTACTTGGCGGACTGTTGACGAGAGCATAATTATTTCAGTTGACCCCTCCGCACCCCTCGACGCTTCGCTCTTCAGCAAATACGATATTTGTATCACTGGTGCCGCCCTGAAGCATTACGCTACCCAGCCCGAAGCTCTTGCCACCCTTGTTCAGAACACCTGGGTCTACGCTCGTGTATCACCTGCACAGAAGGAACTCATCTTGACTACCCTCAAGTCGTTGGGTTATGTCACGCTCATGGCTGGTGACGGCACCAACGATGTCGGTGCACTCAAGCAAGCTCATATCGGTGTTGCATTGCTTGACGGAACTGAAGAAGATCTCAAGAAGATTGCCGAACACGCCCAAAAGGAAAGGATCAAGAAGGTTTACGAAACTCAATTGAAGATCAGTGCCAAGTTCAACCAGCCTCCTCCACCTGTTCCTCCGGCAATTGCGGACTTATATCCTGATGCCGTCAAGGCGCAACAAGAGGCTGCTCAAGACTTGGCAGAGAAGAGGAAGAAGAATCCTATGGAAAATGTAAATGTCTTGTCAGGGCCTCTATTATCGCCAAGCTAAAGTCTCTTTTCAGTTCAACCTTGCCGCTATCACCGACAAAATGGCCGAGATGGAAGGAGAAGATGAGGTACCCAAAATCAAACTCGGCGATGCCTCCTGTGCTGCACCCTTCACCTCCAAACTTGGCCACGTTTCTGCTGTAACCCATATCATTCGTCAAGGAAGATGCACACTCGTTGCAACCATTCAGATGTACAAGATCCTGGCACTGAACTGTCTGATCACTGCGTACAGTTTAAGTGTCCAGTATCTTGACGGTATCAAGTTTGGGGACTACCAGGTTACGATTACCGGTATGTTGATGAGTGTTTGCTTCTTGTGCATATCTAGGGCGAAGGTAGGCTGATCATTTTGCGACTCCACAATTACTGACACTGCACCCTTGCCTTAGGCCGTCGAGAAGCTCTCAAGGGAGCGACCTCTCGGAAATATCTTCAACTTCTACGTGCTGCTTTCAGTCCTCTTGCAATTTGCTCTGCACATCGTTTCTCTCGTTTATATTACAAACTTGACACATTCCTATGAAGTGTAAGTGCCCTGCTCCCCTTGTTTTTCACGAGCTCATGTCGATCTTCCAGGCGTGGACCAATAGATTTGGAGGCAAAATTCGAGCCCAACCTCCTGAATACGGCTATCTACCTATTGGGGTTGTCACAGCAAGTTTCTACATTTGCAATCAACTTCCAGGTTCGCCATCTTTCATCTGCCTTGCTTTCTCCGCTTGTCACCGTTCATGCGTCGGTGAAAAGAGCGAAACCTATTTTTATGCTCTACTTGCCCTAGTTTCCCTCATGACCAGTCGTTAACACTTCATCTATCAACAGGGCCGCCCCTTCCGGGAAGGTATTCGTGAGAACCCTGCACTGTGGTGGGGTCTCGTCGGCGCTGGTGCTGTCGCATTTTGTGGTGCTACCGACTTTATGCCTGAAATGAACAGGTGGTTGCAAATTGTTGAAATGCAGTACTCTGTAAGCCATTGAATCCGCCAAAAGAACGCTGTGCTGATCCTTTTGTACCCCCAGTTCCAAGTGCGTCTCACGCTGACTATGGCTGGTGACTTCCTCGGTTGTTGGGTTATTGAGAAAGTTTGCAAACACCTCTTTGCCGATCTGGAGCCTAAGGAGATGATAACGAGGGGAAGGGAGAGGAGAGAGACCAGGAGGAAGATCCAGGAGGAGGAGGAGGCACGAATTGCAGCCGCAGAGGCTGAGAGGGCTGTTGAGAAGAAGGATCAATAATGGTCATGGGTCTACTCATGCTTCACCATTCAACAGCCGCGATATTTATAGATGCTATAATCCCGCCATCTTAATACAGCTTGCCTCACCGCGTCTCACGAGGCACCTTCCAGACTCTCGGTTCCATCGCTGAAAACATTAATTCCTAGGATTCCGTTGAAGCTCACTACTGTAATCTATCTCTGCTGATTGGTTGGGTCATCATCGGATAGTCCTGTAATGAGATAACTATGATTGGTGCCGCCAGTTGGAATGGAGTTTTAGCAACACGGTGGAGAACATAGATAACTTCGACACTCGGTGTTTGATGATGCAGAGAGCAACGTGGAAATGGCAGTCGACGATGCCCTGATCGGTGTCGTTCGGCTTCTTCTCTGCAGTCAACCCTCATCATAGACCTTCCACTGCTTACCCCAGTCCTATGTCTAATTACCCCGCAATGCCTCTTTTTCTTCTCGCCAGTCACCAGTCAGCGAGATCCGTGTCAAAGTAGACCCCTTTTCGCTTGGTTTTCTAGGTGTGGGCGATAAGCAGACGTGATGGCACATTTATAAGACAGACGGTGTGCTGAATGGGCGTCCACCTCGCCGAAGTATTTCCTTGCAAGCGACCATCTCATGGATAGAAATTCGACCTGGGTCTGAACAACGAGCTTCTCGTGAACCCTGTACGGGAGCTACGGCCAACGACGGCTCCAAAAGCTTTGAGGATTACCTGACGGTCCGCGCCAAGAGACACAGAAAGGTTGACAGGATTCAGACGACGCGTCGCAATCGAGAAGTCTGCGTCCTTAAACTGTGACGCCATTTCCATGTGAACAAGGCAGCGGCCCTCGCTGCCTTTTCGCCGTTCATTTTTCCGAGCGCGACTGCCGCCTATTTTCTGTTCAATTTGATCACGAGCAAGAGGGTGCCTCCGAGTTGATTCCGCTGTTAATGACGAACTACCGCGTATTTCTCACTTTCCCTGCTATTCTCTCCATGTTGTCAATGATGAAGGTTGCGGCACACCGACAAATCGAGCTATTTTTTCACCTGAGCCCGGATATTTCTCGCTCGCCTCGAGTCGACGAAGCATTTAAACCAGTGGACGCAGTCCATTCATCTCGTTACCCGCTTCTTCTTGTCTCGCATTCAACATGAAGTTGCGAGCGCTTCTCAGCCTCCTCCCTCTGGTTGGAACGGGTGAGAATACTGATATACACGTATTTGGTGCAGATGCTGACCCAGAGCTAAATTTCTTAGCACTTGGTCAATCCGCTGCCGCATATACCGATCCTGACAATGGAATCACCTTCTGGGGTATTACAGACCCTGCACATGGCGTAACTTATGGCTACGTCTTTCCTCCCGATCCTGCCACTTCCAACGAATTCATTGGTGAAATCGTTGCTCCCATTGCAACAAAATGGGCTGGCGTATCTCCGATCGGTTCTATGCTCCACAGTCTTCTGCTCGTAGCATGGCCGAACGGCAATTCCATCATTCGCTCGGCTCGCTACGCTACGTGAGTCTTGCGCCTTTACGCACACTAATCTGACGTTGCTCATCTCGTTTAATTACCAGGGATTACGTTCAGCCAGAGTAAGCCAAATGCATAACCTGCACTATCCTGTCCATCTCATGTACTTTTAGTGTCTGGACTGTCCCTACTCTGACAGATCTACCAACGACAAAAGTAAACTCCACCCACTGGAAATGGGTTTACAGATGCCAGGGTTGTGTCTGTGAGTTTACGAAGTTTCTGCTCACACCAGCACTCCCTGCTCATAGCTTTACCCAGCTTGGTCATCTGAGGTTGGTAACCGTACTCTCCCTGTTGATGGAGGTGGTGCACCTGCCTGGGTCTGGTCCGACGTTGCAGTAGACACGCCTTCAAGCGTTTCCAGCACATTCCAGGAGCACACCGATTGTAGGTGTTTCACGCATATAGTTCAATCTAGCGCACTGACAAGGCTCTATGCAGTCGGTTTCTACGGATTAGACTTCACCGCCGCGAAAGTCGACGCAGCTACATACGCAAACTGGGCAGCAGGTGGAACAGGTGGAGGCACACCCACCACTACCACGACCACCACGACCACCACGACCACGCCCCCTGTCACTGTAAGTATACACATGAAAACGTATTGCACAGGCCTTAAGATATATTACAGGCTACACCCTACGATTATATTATCGTTGGCGCTGGCCCAGGTGGCTTGATCGCTGCAGATCGCATTTCCGAGGCTGGAAAGAAGGTTCTCCTTCTCGAACGTGGTGGACCTGCAACCTGGGAAACTGGAGGAACTTATGGACCTACCTGGGCTCAAGGCCATAATGTCAGTATCATCCAGAGGCATTTGAAGTGCATGAATCTAATACGCACTCTAGCTCACTAAATTTGATGTCCCCGGTTTATTCGGTGCGTACTACCACATATTCACACCGTCCGATATCTGGATGTGAACGTATCCTGTGCAGAAACCATGTTCAACGACGCAAACCCGTTCTGGTGGTGCAAGGATATCCCAGTCTTCGCCGGATGTCTCTTGGGTGGAGGAACGACGATCAATGGAGCGTGAGTAGATTCCTGCCTGCGTACAACTTTGGTCTGACATTGCTTCACAGACTTTACTGGTATCCTCCCGATTCTGACTTTTCAACGACCTCAGGATGGCCTACCTCATGGGGTAATCACGAACCCTATACTGATAAGATGAAGGCTCGCCTTCCCAGCACGGATGCCCCTTCGACTGACGGGAAACGTTATTTGGAGCAAGTTACACCTGTTGTCTCTGAGCTGTTGAGCTATCAAGGCTTCCGCCAAGCTACCATCAACGACTCACCAAACCAGAAGGACCATGTCTGGGGATACAGTGCATACGATGTCAGTATCTGCACGTTCTCCTGAAACCCCTTCACTTAGCCACCGTGTTTTTTTAAGTTCATCAAAGGCAAGCGAGGTGGTCCAGTCGCAACCTACTTCAAGACCGCGAAGGCTCGCTCTAACTTCACCTACAAACAATATGTCTATGTCAACAGCGTGGTCAGGAATGGTGCTCAGATCACCGGTGTCAAGACCAACGACACCTCGCTCGGCCCGGATGGTGTTATCCCTCTCACCACCAAAGGACGTGTCATTCTCTCCGCCGGTTCTTACGGTTCGCCAAGGATCCTCTTCCGCAGTGGCATTGGCCCAAGCGATATGTTGGCAATCGTCAAAGGCAGTACCGCTGCGAGCGACTTGCCTCCTGATTCCCAGTTCATCGACCTTCCGGTCGGATACAATGTGAGTAACAAGCTTTCGAGGAAGTTGAATGAACGCTTACATATTATCCGCCTGCAGGTGTCTGATAACCCTTCCATTAACGTATGTGTTACGAATGTGACAGAGAGCTTGAGCTCACCTTCCTCTCCATATTAGCTCGTCTTCACTCACCCCTCCGTCGACGCCTACGACAATTGGGCCACCGTTTGGACCAGCCCCCGTGCTGCAGACAGCGCTCAGTATCTCAAGGACCAGTCTGGTGTCCTCGCCCAAGCTTCACCAAGGTAAATACCATTATGCATCTTCGTCTAAGAATGGCTACGCACCGATATGCATCATAGGGTCAACTTCTGGAGAGCTCTCTCAGGCTCTGATGGTAAAACGAGATGGGTACGTTCTTTTCATAGTCTTTAGTCGTTACGATTCTGGCCATTCATGGACGATAATAGCTTCAAGGTACCTCCCGCCCTGGTGCGGCATCGGTCACTACGTCGTATCCCTATAATGCCAGGTATGCCCATGGTATAAGCATGCGAACAACTATTCATTCCTCTCTTTAGCCAAATCTTCACTATCACCTGCTACCTGTGAGTTGTTCACCCACCGTTCAACCCAATATCGGAAGTTTATGTGGCAAAAAGATCTACTGGCATTACGTCCCGTGGTAGGATCGGTATCGATGCAGCCTTGACCGCCCGACCTCTGGTTAACCCCTGGTTTGTCGACCCCGTTGATAAGAGCACTTTGATTCAAGGTCTCACCGACTTGGTCGCAAATGTTGGCAAGGGTGAGTTCTCAGAAATTGTCAGCGCTTCCCACATCTAATCTCTTTTGCAGTGGCCGGACTCACACTTATCACCCCTGATAACACTACCACTATCACGGATTACGGTACGCTTTTATCTCTATCGAAACATTCCTTCGATTGACTAAGCAATGACTTTCTAGTCAATAACTACGATCCTGTGAGCACTTTACTTGATATTCTTTCTACAATACTGACATATTCTTTCAGGGTTCGCTCAACTCAAACCACTGGGTTGGCTCAAACAGTATCGGTCAAGTCGTGGACGAGAACGCCAAAGTCAAGAACACCAATAACCTGTTCGTTGTCGACGTGAGTTCTACGTTTTCTTTTCTCCGAAGTGATGCTGATCAACATTTTTCAGGCTTCCATTGAGAGAGATTTCGCCCTGGTTGGTTTGGATGCATTGCCTAACTTCCCTCTTAGATCCCGTCAATGCCTATGGGTAACCCTCATGGAGCTATTATGTCGATGGCTGAACAGGCATCAGCTAAGATCTTGGCACTCGCAGGAGGTCCTTAATTTTACAGTTGCATTTGATATTTTTATTCATATTCGCAAGTTGTACGCATGTGTATATCCGCAAATCAAGCTTTTCTGCGCCTTAAACTTGTTTGAGCCTTGAAATCGGACTTCATCAACATCTTCTGAGGGCTTACCTCGAGTGGGTACTCTGCGAAAACCCCGAGTGGCTGAAGAGATGCGGGCAAAACCGTCGTAGGGTGGACAGACGGGATAGCTGCCACTCGATTCCGTAGCTTTCGAAGTCTGCCCAAAGTGGTGTGATCGTCCGCCTGGCTCGAGTCTTGTTATCGATGCGGTTGTTCCGGCGCCCGCACAAACAATGGAGGCCCACGCTAATCGCCCTTAAAAGACTTTGTGTTCGGAAAGTCTGCTCATCACTTTTATCCCTTTCCATCTATATCACCCATGTCGTCCGATAAAGCTGCACGAAGGGCCAAGTTCGAGAACGCCTTCAACGTTATTCGTGACGAGCTCATCGCGCACGCGAAAACTGAAGGTCTTCCCGCTGAAGCCATTGAATGGTACCGACAGGTAAACTTACACCAAATCGCAAATAAAGCTGCATCCTCATTTCTGAATATAAAATAGAATCTCGATTATAACTGTCCGGGAGGCAAACTCAATCGAGGTATCTCGGTGGTCGACACAGTTGAGATTTTGAAAGGTCGACCACTTTCCGACGAAGAGTACCTCAAGGCTGCCATCCTTGGCTGGTGTGTTGAGCTCGTGAGTAACGCCAGATCTGATAATATCACACCGTTCTAAATGAATATCGGACAGCTCCAAGCCTTCTTCCTTGTATCGGACGATATTATGGACAGCTCTATCACACGTCGTGGTCAACCATGTTGGTATCTGTCACCCTCTCCCCAGGTTACTGCACCCACCGCCTCCAGCGCCAACTACAAGCACCCAGACGTGGGCATGATTGCAATCAACGATTCTTTCATGCTGGAGGCTGCCATCTACCATCTCCTCAAGTCGCATTTCCGGGATCAGTCTTATTATGTCGACCTTCTCGAGCTTTTCCATGACATCACATACAAGACCGAGATGGGCCAACTTGTCGACCTTATCACTGCTCCAGAAGGAGTTGTCGATCTCGGTCGTTTCTCGCTTGAGAGGTCAGTCCATCTAATCTGGATATGCCATCATCACAAGGTTTCCTACTTGTCTACAATTCGTTCTTCGACGTCCACGTTTCCGGCTATGACATCTGCTAACCGATTGAATAACAGGCACAGCACAATCGTCATCCTCAAGACTGCGTACTACTCCTTCCAGCTGCCCGTGGCTCTAGCAATGCGTGTGTGTGGCATTCCCGACGTCTACACCATCACAACCCCCTCTGGTGAATCAAAGACCATCAAGCCTTACGACGTGGCCCTTTCTATCCTCATCCCATTGGGAGAGTATTTCCAGGTCCAGGACGACTTCCTCGATTACTCCGCACCTCCTGAGATCTTGGGCAAGATCGGAACTGACATTGTCGACAATAAATGTTCATGGTGTATCAACACCGTCCTCAAGGTCTGCACGCCCGAGCAACGTGTAGTTCTCGAGAGGAACTACGCGAGGAAGGGTGATATCGAGGCCGGTGCCGAGGGATCTGAGAATGACCAGAAGGCTGCTGGCGGATCCGACGCTGGTGGACTCTGCGAAAAGCGGGTCAAGGACATCTATGCGCAGGTCGGGCTCCCTAAAATCTACACCGATTACGAAGAGGGGATAAACAAGCAACTAAACGCCGCAATTGCAGCTATCCCTGAGGAGGGGAGCTTAACCGACGAGAAGGGAAATAAGCTCGAGCCCACACAAGGCTTGAAACAAAAGGTCTTCACGAGCTTCCTCTCCAAGATTTACGGACGAAGCAAGTAGACGCGCAGAGCTGGGTGGTACAGGAAATGTAAACGTAATACTAGTATACCATAGAAGCATGAAAACAAACGGAGTGTCTTGACTTGGGAAGCTGAATGTTTTTCTGTTCAACGTGAAGCTGAGCGCTTAGTGCCTGGCGCCTAACGATTCCCTAAAGTAGTGGCTGACAAAGAACCAAATTTTGACTTGATACAAGCGCTCGAAAGTGCGCGACCGTGACTTGCTGGCCCTTACTCTCTCTTCGTGCGCTTAGGCCCAGTATCTTAATGCACGGGTCGAAATCATGTTCGTTGATACTAGGAAGTCGCTGTCACTCGCGAATTGCTTTGGCTCGATATTATACCTCATCTCGAAAGCATTCTAAGAAAGCTTGGGCCAAGGGACCAGCAAGGGGAGAAGAACCTCGAGTAACAAGTGCGGGTCTGCAAGCCGACGCCTTCAAACTCTCCCAGGTATGCTAATGCTCTTTCTATCTCAGCGTAGTACCCACAAACGCTTCTCTTACAGGCTTGTAAATCCCATCCCGTGCGCATTGCCGTCCGAAATGAAGTACGCGAGAGGCTTACCAACGCGATACGGTCCATCGACCCAGATTACCACGTCATAAGCACGGGAATAGACAAATATGGCGTAGACTTGAACTTGCATCCGTTTGAGTTTGGAATAATTGTAAGTGCTTTCAGCGTAACGATCTGCCGAAACTGACCCTAGAACAGCCTGCGACTGTACAAGATGAACCGGTTATATCCCCTCTTCAAAGAGTCAGGTAAGACCTTGATCCAGGATAATAGCGAGTGCCAGAATATAACGGTCAATTCAAGTACACTCGCGAAGGCTTTGAATAAGATGTATAGGCATGTCACCGTGCCCGACACGAATTCGGACCTCCAAATAGAAACAGCCAGCCCATCCTCTCGCAACTATCCCCGCTACCTTCGGCTGAAAGATGAAAATATGGATATAACACTATCCCTCCCTAGTCCCTATACAGAGCCACGTATCAACTTATTGAAGAGCGTGTATGGAATCAAGGAACACAAGGATCTTCTGGCACTTGCCACAGTCTGGTTGGCGTCAGTGGAGATCAAAATGACCCACGAAGCACTAGCCCTTTTGATAGGTTGCTTCCTTCATGTATGTGCACATGACGTTGAGAGTTTCCATTCCCTGATTATGTGTTGACCTCCAGGAAAGAGTGAAATCTCATGCTTCACTCGACGAATTATTCATGGGTTGGCTGCGGTCTGTTGTTTCTACTATCTTATCGGGGCCCCGTATTGATAGGCCAACCTCAGATTTAATAGTGATCTTAAATTCCGTATACCTCAAGCAATCTTCACATCCGAGAATGAGCCTTACTTCAAGGAGCAAGTCAGCTTGAACGAGGGGCCGATCCGCATCTGGACCAGTCGTGCGTTTGCCATACAGGATCCATTTGTCCCAACCAAGGTGGGCTTGTAGTCGGAAAACATGTGTGCTAGTTCACTTACGGGCACTCTGCTAGAACCACGCCGATAATATGTCCCTTGAAGAGTGGGAACGACTGATTTTCTTGTCCCGAATCACTTACCGAGGACTGGTCGATGGCAAGGGATTTACACGATATTTCGGCTTCGGCATCGAGCCAAATCGTATTGACAAGGCATATCAAACTTCGACTCATCACTTATGGGGTAGTAGCTACCAGAAGACCAATGCTTTGCTACGACGAGGTTCTAAGGAGGGACAAACTACTTCAATACAAGATCACGAAGAAACGCCTAAACCTAATGACCCAGATGAAGCCTTTCTTCATGAGGTGATACATTTCTTCAGACCTACCATACACGAGTGATTTACGCTTTACCATTCATAGTTGCTCCAAGTACCACCCGAATTGATCTTAAGACACCAGAGGACCTTGAATAACGTTACAAAAGCCGTTCAGACCAAGTACAATTGGGTGACAGTCAGACCGTCTGGAGGGATCTGGTAGGTAGCCCCTTGCCCCTAGCGATACGATGAACTCATCAAACTATTGCAGTTACGGAACAGCATACCCTGAAAGTGAATTCTACATGTCAATCTTCGTATGTTCAGTTCGATAACCACTCACCTGCTCCGATACCAAACCTCCACACAGGACCCTCAGTTACCGCACGGCAATCCTGCGAAGTTTTTGGGTCCTGATTATCGTGAGTTTTACTGCGTCACAAAGTGGTTCAGTCACTTATAGTTTTGCTAGCGTTGTACCGACTGCCGTGAGTACTCTCATCAATCGCAAAATCAGCTACAAAGTGTTAACTGTATCGCGACAGCAATCTTCGACAGCTTCTTGTCGATACCGGATTTGCAGAGGTAAAGATGGTCACCGCTGCAGTAACCCCTCTAGGTGAATTGTTCGAGTTGTTTGCTTTGAAGGAACGCTGAACAGGATTCTTCCCAACAGTGCAGTTCATTGATCCAGAGACAAAACTACGTTGTGAAATCAGTATCAATGAGAGGCTGGGGCTTTACAGCACCCAGATGATCAAGGATTACTGTGACATTTTCCCACCTATGCGGTCAATTATCCAGTTTCTGAAAGCTTGGGCTAAACCTTTAGGGTTAAACTGCCCTACGCCACATTCTGGCGCTCCGCAGACGTTCTGCGATTACTCGCTAGCCTTGATGACGATTGCCCTATTGCAGGTAATGCTGAATTCTCTGATTCTTCCTCCCAACCCTCTAACGACCTTGTACAGAAACGGAATTTGCTGCCCAATTTCCAGGAGGGATTTGAAGGTCTTTTCAACGACCCGGCGATGCCGTCAAGACGTTTACCCAAGTCAATTGGTAAAGAACCCGAAGGGACTTTCTGGTTCAAAAGGCCCCGTTTACTTTGCGACACACGGTGGACCAAGCGGCCTGGTGTTATACCGTCGAATATGATACCACCCACTCGCAATCTAATTCAAGATTGGTTTAAGTGAGCTGTTCGCATTGAAGGATCCGCAATTTAAACTTACCAATTTTGCCAGATTCTATGGACAAGAGTTTGATTATGTGAACGGCAAGATTACATTCAGGGCAAACACTGAAGAAAAAGATCATGGAGATTTCAACGAGTACAACAAACGCCATATCAAACAATACTTCCGTCTGCAGGACCCCTTCATCATAGACAAGGTTTGTGGTGCAGTCAACTCGAAGTTCCGCTCTTGGGACTGATTTTGTCGTAAAGAACGTCATCAAGCACGTCGGCCGCAAAGCTCTCAAGCACTTTAGGGCAGAATGTGAACGTGCATTAGAACAACTTGAGAACGGAAGTCCGTTAGCTGCCTTGATTGCGCCAGATCAAGGCAACCCTTTGATCGACCCAACCAAGGTCAAAGTACTCACGCGCAAGAAATTGGCCAAGCTGAAACAGAAGCAAGCCAGATTCGAAGCTTTGGGTGTCAATTTACCCTTACCTTTGCCCTGATTGCTGGCAATGATGGGCATTCTCCACTGTCAACCAACCCCCTGTACCTTCACATGAATATAGACTTACATGGGTGTGGCCTCTGATGCCCGCTGTGCAAGTTGATCAAACGGCCTTTCGGAGTCGGCGCAGATTTACTTACGCAGGTCAACGGTGTTTTGACAGTTTGAAACAGGGTTTTTCCAAGCTAGCTGTCGTCGTTGTTAAGCAAAGTCGATGAGCGCTCGTCTGGAATGGCAATCTGGAGCACTAATTTACTTGGAAATAGCTAGTTTTGTATGTTAATTGATATCTAATCAGATCCAATTGGTTGTCATCGACTTGCGGACACGGCATCATTTGTGTTCTGTTCTCAACAAATCTCTTATATAGCAAAGTCGCTGGCGGCGTAGCTCTTACCCCTTCCCATCTTCTCTTGCTTTCTTCCTCTCTCTGTTGCTTGGGTTTTTGTTGCAATGTCTTGGACAAAGCTAGCCGTCAAAAGTGGGATTATTCGGGCTTCGCTAGTGGACTTCTCAACTAATTCTCAGGTAAATTTCAGAGCCTAAAGATGGCAAGGATAGCGGTGTCATTTCAAGATCTGCAACGCCTGTCCCTTCCAGGCCAACGACACCTCGACCACCGGGGGGATCAGACCAGTTCAGGTCTGGTATGCTTACCATTAAGATCTTCTCTGGTATGGGAGCATTTCTTTCTATGATACATCTGGATATATTTATGATCTGCATCTAGGACGCGGACTAGCTCTACCACCTGGTATACCTGTTCCTGAAGTGATACAAAGAGCACTAGATACTCAGCCTCAAGGGCGGAGATCGACAAGCAACCGGGACAGCATCCAGCGGAAACGCAACTGGTGGTTGCCCTATGTCGTTCTTGAGTTCGACAAGAACGAGATTCTTATTGATGCGTTGGGAGGGGACTTGGGCAGTCCGGTCTGGAATTATCGTGCCGATTTGTGAGTAGACTACGACATCACCCTGTTCATTTCAGAGATCGTATAACTCTCTCCTTCAGCGATGTATCAAGAACCTCGAATATCAGTGTCTCCTCGTATTTGCGCACGGGAACGGCTGCTGGTCAGGCCGACATGGGCAATGACATCCTCATGGCTAGGGTTGACCTCACTCCTATGCTCGATGGACACGTACAGTTGTTCCCCTTCTAGATGGATATTTATATTGACAATCGCCTCATAGCATGCCTCCGACCAATGGTACAACGCAACGGCAGGCTCTGGTTCCTTCCATCTCAAAATAGACTTCAAGCCTAGCCGCAACGAATCCCTGATGATTGATGCCTTCGATCTCCTCAAAGTCATAGGCAAAGGGAGCTTCGGCAAAGTCATGCAAGTTCGCAAAAAGGACACCCAACGAGTCTACGCTTTGAAGACGATACGAAAAGCACATATCGCGCAGAGGCCGGGGGAAATCACGCACATTCTTGCCGAACGTACCGTTCTGGCACTTGTGAATAACCCCTTTATCGTTCCTCTGAAATTCTCCTTCCAAACCCCTGACAAGCTATACTTGGTGATGTCATTCGGTACGCATCAATACCCTTCCCAGGGCTTTCGCAAGTTCTAACTCTCTCATTCAGTGAACGGAGGAGAGTTATTCTATCACCTGCAGCGCGAAGGAAAGTTCGATCAAGATCGTAGTCGTTTCTACGCCGCAGAGCTCCTTTGTGCTTTGGAGCATCTTCATGGATTCAATGTAGTCTATCGGTAGGCGGCACTATATTGGATGTCGAACTTGCATGGCTGATGCGTGGTTTCCAGGGACCTCAAGCCAGAGAACATTCTTTTAGATTATACAGGTCATATTGCCTTGTGCGATTTTGGTATGCAACACCCTTCTATGTGTAAAGTCACATTCTCATCCTGTTCACGTTAGGCCTTTGCAAGCTCAATATGTCAGAAACGGAAAAGACCAACAGTATGCAATGAAAATTGAATCCACAAACCTATCTGACTATTCCGGTATATCAGCTTTCTGTGGAACCCCCGAATACATCGCACCAGAATTACTCGAAAGTCAAGGATATACCAAAACAGTAGACTGGTGGACGCTGGGTGTCCTGCTCTATGAGATGATGGTTCGTCGCTTTTCTTTGCCCGAATAACCAGGTCCTAACAACCACCTGCAGACTGGTCTCCCTCCTTTCTATGACGAGAACGTGAACGTCATGTATCAACGCATCCTGTCCGATCCACTCAACTTCCCGCCCGACATCTCCTCCGAAGCAAAGAGTCTGATGACTGCCTTGCTGCAGAGAGACCCCGCCAGGCGCCTCGGTGCCAACGGAGGGGAGGAAATCAAGAGGCACCCATTCTTCTCTCGGCATATCGATTGGAACAGGTGAGTCCAGATATGACTTTAGCACAAATTATGGCTGATATACCTGTGTTTCACCAGGCTTCTCGCAAAGAAGTACCAACCGCCGTTCAAGCCTAGCGTCGAATCCGTCCTAGACGTCGCCAACTTTGACACTGACTTCACCAACGAAGAGGCTCAAGACTCTGTTGTCACTGATTCTGCCTTATCGGAGACTGTACAGGACCAGTTTAGAGGGTTTACCTACAACCCGGCTAACGAGCATCTCAGTGAAAGCGTCAACTACGGAGGCGTTATGTGAGGTTAGACCAATGCCAACCCAAACAATTTTTAAAAATCAGACAATCGAATGCACATGTTTCCTCTTGCAGGGTCATTTGGATGTTTGACGTTTTCGGGCCTTTGGAGTTCGTACATATACTTTATCTTTGGGACATGTACATACTGATGAGGTCGATTGGATTTGTTATCTATTGCACTTGTTATTTGTTGTTCTTCGTTGTTGTACTTACTTATTATATATGAGCTTTCTGACTTCTCAGAAAGGAATGGTGGAGGCTTGGTCGATACATGATATCACTGGTATAAAGTACAAAGGCCTTGGATAATACATGGCCCGGGTCAAAGTATTGAACAGAGGGGTAATCCAGTGGCTTGCACTTCCAATGCAAGCGTATGAACTATGAAGGAGAAAAAAAGACCTCGACGATGGCAATATCGACTCAGAATTTCGCGTACTGCAAAAATTCACTTCCCCTGTTGACACCATTCATTCCGATGTCGGGTCGATATCGAGAGAACGGCATCTGGAAGACATGTTTGTACCCCTTGTTATACTGCTTGGAAGAGTAATGGAAGATCCAGGTTGAGGTGGCGAAGCCTTCCGGGGGTTGGGTGTGTGAGACGTGACAAAAAGGAGGGGGAAGTAGTACTTACAGAGAAGGAATTCAATCCAGATAAACGCTTTCAAAGCCTGAACACTGTTGCACCAAGCACGCTCGTCTGCGAAGTCATCTGTAGATCGAATAAAGCAAATTTCAGGCTTGGAATGATGGAACTATGTACCACCAGAGATCGAGCTACAGCTCATAGGGATCGATGCCCAGCGTGAAGTTGAAAAGGCACTGAAAGCTGGAGAAAGGAGGGGTCAGCATTCACATATATGAAAACCAGACTAAAAATAGGGCATACCGAGCCAGAGAATAGTAAGTGCACCAGTAATTGAAGCCTGATACTGAGCACGGTTAAAGACGAAGGTACCAAATCCGAATTCCAGACCAAGGCTTCAGGGCGAAAGTCAGAAAGAATACTCTAAACAAGTGGCGTATGACACGTACATGGCAAGGGATACAATCATGGTCACAATACCAAGAGCGAAAGGAAAGAGGTCGGCCATGACTGAAAGCTTGTGAGTCGGGATGCCTCCGTTCTTGGATAAGCGACATACAGAAGAACTCCTGGAACTGGTTCACTTTCGCAGAAAGAGCAAGTACGACGATAGAGACGGCTAGAATTGCCACTGAGATTCCCGAATGTCAACACAGATATATCTTCGAACCGATGAAGGTTGCTCACCATTTGCACCGAGTTTAACTCTTCCCACCGTCGAAAAGGCCATTGTAAAAGAACGAAGATAGTTAGTACCAGACTAAAGAGAAGTAAAACGAAGGTAGGGAAAGAATGAGGAAGAGCAAGCGTGCAATTGTGGGGAAAGCTCTCTCAATTCCCTCGATGGCGACCTCATGATTGACAGAAAGTTGCCAAGGGGACTGTCAATAGTCGATGGCTAGGCCATCCAAAGCACACGGACTTGTATAGACATCTATACTGCGTTCGTTCTAGCATAAAAGATGTTCAGGAGATTCGGGGCCGCTTCGTTTATTGAAGAAACCGCGGTGGTATGAACAGAAGGTAATTGACAGCACAAATGACATGCCACAGCCACACGCCCTGGGCTTGCACTCGATCAGCCATGTCGCAATCACCCAGTCCAGTCTCTCCTCATACAGACAGCGAGCATTTGTCGTTTCCTATATTCGATGAAGACGCTCGACCAGAAGCTTCGACGTCTTCCGCACCACAACCGCGTAGACTGCTTCAGGACAGACTTTACATTGGCAACCTGCACCCCACTGTGGACGAGTGCGTAGATCACCTTCATGGGGTTCGCTTTTCTAAACGCGCTTTCCTCAGATATTCTCTGCTGCAACTGTTCTCGAAGTTTGGGAAGGTCACCAAGCTAGATTTTCTCTTTCACAAAGCTGGTGTCTTGAAGGGCAAACCGCGGGGATATGCCTTTATAGAATACGGGTCAAACGACGTGAGTGTTCTTATCTCTTGCTCTGAACCTATGCTCAACCCGGGTTTCTCTTGTTATTATGCGTTATCATCGCGTTTGCTACAATATCCTTGAGGGCTGTAGCGAAACACGACCTCCAGACCCGGGGTGCATCTCTCTCGTGGTGTAGATACTAACATTGTGTCTTTATACTTTGTAGGAAGCAGCTAAGGCACTCACACTAGCTCACGACAAACTCTTCAGAGGTCGTAAGCTAGTTGTCACGTTTGCCCACCAGGCTCCCATCGACCCCAATACAGGGTCTGCAATCAAGCGAAGAGGGATGACGGAATCTGGCAGGCCAACCACGCTTAGTCTTCTCAAGTCAAGTCTGAGCTCTCGACAGGGCCGGTACGTCTTTCCCACCAATTGTCTTTCAGAGTACTCAGAGCCGGCCTAGGACGGACGATAAGATCGCGATGATGGAGGCCAAGTTGCGCCAAATGGACGCATCGAAGCCAGGTTCTGCCGAAAGTAATACCGGACTGGCTGCGCTGCCCGCAAAGCCTCCTCCACCGCTACCACCACATCTAGCAGACACGTTAGCTACTCATTCCGCTCAACGTCGTCCTCAAAGATCGGAACCGCTCCCATCACTTCCTTTGGCGGCTCCTCAAGCAAGTCCGAGCTTGTCGTCTTCAGGAGGTTCAGTGCAAAACAAACCAAAAATATCTGCGCCACGGCCTGGAAAATCGAAGCTTCTCGGTGTCAAGATGAAGAAACCAAAGGAGAAAGTGCCATCATTAGTAGAAGACGGCGAGGCTGCTGTAGAACAGCCGTAGAGTATTTTCTAGCGAGATCCGCATAGACACAAATATGAGGTGTACCCAGTTTGCTAGATTATTTTATAATCAAGGCTGGATCTTTGCTTCAGTGGCTATATTCATGGGCATCGTATGGACACAGCGTAGACAACGTGAGAAAATGCGAAGGGAAATGTAAATGCTTAAACGACAGTGCCTGCGTTTGATGCAATACGAGGCCATAGATCCGCCTAAAAGATTGACTTTAGTTTGAAGGTCAAGAAGGGTGAAGGCAACTAGAACGCACGCATTCTTTTGCAACAGGGCCGGTGATTGCTGAACCCTTCATTTCACCCTTGGGGTTGACAATGACACCAGCGTTGTCCTCAAAGTAGAGGAAGACACCATCTCTCCTTCTCCAAGCCTTGCGTTGACGGACGACGACAGCGGGCATGGCTAGAATATGGCCAATCAGTTCCACACAGAACCGGTCATGTATGGTGTAGGTTGCAACGCACTCTTTTTCCTCAACTCGGGCTTTCCCTTCTTCACGGACGCAACAACCATGTCGCCAACACCGGCATCTGGCAGCCTGTTGAGGCGAGCACCGAATCCGAAGGGTTCGATGATGTAGAGTGATTTGGCGCCACTGTTGTCGGCACAGTTAAGGACGGCACCAACGGGGAGACCGAGAGTAAGACGGAATTTGGTTCCAGAAGCTCCACCACCTATTCATTCCACCAATAGTTACAACAAATTGTCCAAGTCCGATATCAGGCAGGATTTGTGAATAAATTCGGGTGTAATCGAGAGATTCGGCATAGGTCGCGTTGAGAGGATTTCGAGTAGAAATTCAAGAGTTTTGAGGATAGCAAGATACACTCGTGAGACCCATATATTGAGCAATATAACGATAAGAAACATACCGCGTGCTGCCATTTTTTAGATTAGTCTTGAGGATGGATACGTTGGGTCGTCGATCGTAAATGGGAACACACAGAGTTCAATGCCGAACTCCGGCAGCGTGTACTGTACAGTCTTCGGTGATTTCCGCGACCAGATGCTTGGCTAATTCCTCCTGCCAGCTCCGTCTAAGCGCTCGTGCGTCACGTTCAAATTCAATGCTGTACCACCCTGATTCTAAATGGCATGTGGCAGAAAGTTCACTCCAAGCACTGCCCAAGGTGTGATATCCCTCAAACTCATCACCGAAGAGCTGCGCTGTGAATCGACCCCCATACTGTCCCCACTGTATCCCTCACCTGAACTCTGGTTCTTGCCTTGAGGAACAGGATTTGCGCATCTCTATTATTCACCCAGACGCTCTGGTCGACTTGCGCGCCACCGTCTATGATAAATATTTGTGGTGTATCAGCGGCCTACCTACGATTGCGAACTATGCCATTCCAAGAATTTAAGGTTTATGTTCACAACAACGCCGTAGGTCCGAAAGGCACTTTACAGCATTACAGCAGCTTCTGTGACTTTGTAAAGGGTCTATAAAGTGCAACAAGTTTGCCTGACACTGCGTAACGACTACCTCACGGCCCGCACACATGTCTACCCAGCCTACATGGACAGAATGGACACTAGACCCAGAGTTCTTCGCTGCACTCAACAATTGGAACAGGAGATACCCTGACAACCGACTAGATCGTATCTTGCAAAGTTTCTCTGAGAAAGCAGAACTTGGGAAGCCACTTCTTGAAGCCATCCCAGATGGACCAGTACCTATTCGTGGGCTGGTCAAAGCTCTCATTCATTTGGTACAGCTGGCAGGAGTACGTATTTGCAAAGATATATAGGCGTCGTGTGCTTGGTTCAATTGATTTTCCGACCAGACCCTCCCAGCAAAAAGAAAGGACCTACGAGAATTTATCGATGACATTCTTGCTTGGGTCGAAGCCATCTCGCAAGCCTTTCAAGATGGCCTTCCTGGAACATTCGTTGAGAACACTTGGAAGGACATGACTGCTACACGGTGAGACGGTTCGAACGTTATCTCATCCTTCCATCCTGATGAATAGATCAGAGACCTGATCAATGAAGCTTGTCTATGGGCAGCCCAAGAAATGGTGCGGGCCTAGTTAAACTTTGACCCTGACTCTCTTGCTGACTGTCAGGTCAGAATACGTCTAAGAAGCTGAGCTCGAAAATCCGCTTACTTGCAATTGACGAGAAGATTGCTGAATTCAGAAGGCGTTGGGATATAACTCACATACGCTTCTCCGTAAGCCAAGTGACCACGTCGAGTCTAGGCTAAGCCTCACCATTTTATAGAGCGTCAGTGGTGTTCGTCTTGCGCAGAACAACGATGCCATCCTCAAAGAGATCAGGGAACTCCCTTTGGGATCTGGCTTACAGCAAATACAAACAGACGTGGGTGTTTAGCTATCTCTCGGTCCCATTTCGTACCGACTTCTTTCCAGATCACAACAATTCGACAGCAGCTCTGCGAGATAGCCACGGCCCAAGAGTACGTGCCCCATGTCGCAACCTCGACCTCCCATGCTGATGAATGAAACAGCAACTTGACCTCGCTTTCTGTAGAGATTCCAGCCCCTCCCGCAGTCTTTCACGGAAGATCTGAAATCGTGGATGCACTCGGAAATGTACTCTCAGGAGCAGAAGATGAGATGCCGAATATAGCTCTGCTTGGGCCTGGAGGGATAGGCAAAACCTCAATTGCGAAAGCAGTCGTCAACCGTGATGAACTTGTCGAGGTCTTTGGCCAACGAAGGCACTGGATCCCTTGCGACCAAGTGCCCAATATCTCCCTTCTACTCCATTACATTGTGCGTAACCTGCGCATCATCCCAGCGTCGACAGACGACCTGCTTAAAACCATCGTTGCTCATTTGAAGAAGGATGCCCGCCCTCGGCTCATCGTGATCGACAACTTTGAAAGCCTTTGGGACAGGGAGGAAAGTCGTGTCAGCAGCGAGAACATTCTGTCTCAGCTAGCATCCGTCCGTCGTGTCTCCATCCTTCTCACAATGCGCGGCACAGCGAAACCGCCCGGAGTGCGATGGAAGTTGGCCAACTCACTTCCAGCAGTTATTCCGCCAATGTCACCAGAGGCAGCTAGAATGACCTTCGAAGAGATCAGTCCATATGTCGACGACGACCTGGATGAGCTTCTCCAGGAACTTGACCATGTTCCGCTGGCTGTCACGCTAGTGGCAAAGGTTGGAGAAAGCGGGCTGTACCCGTCTGAACTTCTCACAGAATGGAGGACATCCGGAACGACGTTCCTATCTCTACACCCAGATCGAAATAGCAGTGTTGATATCTCGATCAGATTTTCCCTTCAAAGTACGCGCCTCTTGTCCAACCCCGAGGCTCTTCGATTACTCAGCATTCTTTCCCTTCTCCCTGGTGGTATTAGATATGGCAATCTGAACAGCATCGCTCCGTTGCTGACCCGCACCTGGGATGCAGAGGTCACGCTGCTCAGGACATGCCTTGCATACCGCAGCACCAATCGAAGTCTACAGCTCCTCTCACCAATCAGGTCCCACATTTCGACCTTCCATCCTCCACAGGCATCTGACCTGGAGGAACTCAAGAAATTCTACTATGCTCTTGCAGCGAAAGGTGCCGAAAATCCAGGTTCAAGCACCTTCAATCGCGATGTGCATTCACTATCTCTCGAGGAGGGTAATCTGGGTGTGATACTCATCAGAACATTGAAGGACCTCGACCCACCCGTCGACGCGCTTCAAGCAACCCTTTGCTACCTTAATTATCAATTCTGGAACAACCCCAGCGTCGAGTTAGCCGAGAGACTCGTGAGAGGAGTCAGAAGCCATTCTGACGAAGGGGCTCGCGGCCTCCTGCCTTTGTGTCTGTTGTGGCTTGGAAAACTCCACGACCGGACGTCGAATCATACGCTCGCCATTGATGCATTTGAGGAGGCAGAGGGTATCTTTGTCTCCTTCAAAAATCACAAGGCAGCTGGAGAAGTATGTTACGCGGCGGGGAATGTCCATCGTGTCGAAATCGAATCCGATAGGTCCCTAACTTTGTTCGAAAGAGCGATCGCCCATTTCGAAGCGTCATCTTCTTTGGAAGGCATCGCAAAATCTTATTGCAGCCAAGGTCTTGTCCATTTCAATCATCATAGGCACGAGAAAGCTTTGGAGCTTCTAGACAAAGCTCGACAGCTAGCCGAGAAGGTTGAAGACAGGCAGACTTTGATGAAATGTCTGATGACAGCCGGCCACATCCTGCGTGGAACACGATCTCACGAGGCGATTCAAATGCTCAGAACTGCTCGCGAGTACTACCTCGAATTTGGGCCACGATACTATGCAGACATCTGTCTGTACCATATTGCCATCGCAAACACAGCGTTGAGAAAGTATGAAGAAGCTTTCGGGCATTTCAAGGAGGCGCTCGCAGGTTTCGAGGAAGGCAAATCAACCGACCAAGTCGGCTATTGCCTCTTCCACTGGGCTGAAGCCAACAGGGAGGCCGAGCGAGATCAGGATGCAATGTTCCTGTTTAAGCGAGGGGAGAAGCATTGGCAGTCTAAAGGAAACATGTTGCAACAAGTCTTTTGTATGAGAGGGCAATTTCGCATCGCCATCAAATTGGGAGACGCCAACCAGACCAGTGCATTGGGGGATAGGGCCTTGAAGATCCTAGCGAAGAGTTCAAAACACCCCCACTATCTACTTCTCGCAAGGATAGAGGTAAAGGCTGGTGTTGCTCAGGCTCACCTTAATAGAGCTCGAGCGAACAGCCTTTTATGGCTCACAGCAGGTGCAAGGGCCACACTCGTATCCTTCGTCACATTTGTGTTTCCTGTTTTCGGAAACGTCATTTATTCCGTATACCACCATACCTTCTAGTGTATGCCAGTGTAGCCTTTGTATTTTCTCCAGATAGAGCAAGGAGTCATGATCGTCATCGTTGGACAAAACAGAGTCACCGTGACGGTAGTCGTAGTTTTCAATCCAGGCCCATCCATCGCTTTTACGTAATCCAGAAGACTCACCTTCACTCATTCAAAAAACTCACTGGAAGCTTACACTAATGCCTGGCGACGAAACACTCCAGAAACGCGAAGAAGACTCAGAGTCTGAAGATGAGGAGGAAGAGGACCTCAAGGTCCCTTCCATCGACGTCGATGTCACGAAATTGACACCACTTTCACCTGAAGTCATCTCAAAACAGGTATGTAAGATCAGGATGAGCGTGTCGACGGAAACTGACTCGTAATATAGGCAACTATCAACTTGGGTAATTTCATGCAACTTCTACGGAGGATCTAGTTTGATAACCACGGTATAGGCACGATCGGGCATGTCGCTCACGGAAAGTCGACGGTGGTGAAGGCGATATCAGGAGTCATGACCGTTCGTTTCAAGAACGAATTAGTGCGAAATATCACAATCAAGCTGGGTTATGCAAATGCCAAAGTACGTCGCGAAATCACGCCTTGACTTTCTTTTGACACATAACCTCGATCATATCTAATCTGTTTCTCCAGATCTACAAGTGCGAAAATGAAGCATGTCCGCGACCTGGCTGCTACCGATCATATCGTTCGGACAAAGAAGAGCATCCTCCATGCGAACGACCAGGATGTGGCCACCGCATGAAACTCATCCGACACGTCTCTTTTGTCGACTGTCCAGGACACGACATTCTGATGGCTACGATGTTGAACGGTGCAGCAGTCATGGACGCTGCACTTCTTCTCGTCGCTGCTAATGAAACCTGCCCACAACCCCAAACTTCCGAACATTTGGCCGCTGTAGAAATCATGAAGCTGGAGAATATCATCATCTTGCAGAATAAGGTGGATCTGATCAAGGAAGCGCAAGCTTTGGAACACCAGAAGAGCATCAGTGCATTCGTCAAGGGTAGGTTCATGCTTTCTGCCGCCTTTTTCTGACCTCACCTCTGAACGCAGGTACTGTTGCCGAATCCTCGCCTATCGTCCCCATATCCGCTCAACTGAAATACAACATTGACGCCGTCAACGAGTATATCGTCAAGCGGATCCCAATCCCTATCCGAGACTTCATTTCAGAACCTCGACTTATCGTCATTCGTTCCTTCGATGTCAACAAACCCGGTGCTGAAGTTGACGATCTAAAGGGCGGTGTCGCTGGTGGTTCGATTTTGACTGGTGTCCTGCGACTCGGTCAAGAGGTCGAGATCCGGCCTGGTATCGTGACAAAAGATAGTGCGGGAAACACGAAATGTCAACCCATTTTCAGTCGAATCATGACTCTTCTCGCCGAGAACAATCAGCTACAATTCGCCGTTCCAGGAGGCCTGATTGGTGTTGGAACAAGGATCGATCCCACACTTTGCAGGGCGGATCGGTTAGTTGGACAAGTGCTAGGAGCTGTCGGAAAGCTTCCCAAGATTTATACAGGTATGCCAGTCTCGAAGAAATGTGTTAATGCAGAACTGACGGATCCATTTCTAGAGCTTGAGATCAGTCTTTTCCTGCTCCGTCGTTTGCTCGGTGTGAAGACTGAGGATAAGAAGCAGACAAAGGTCTCAAAACTTGTGAAGAACGAACTGTTGTTGATCAACATTGGATCGACGTCCACTGGTGGTCGTGTCCTCAGCGTCAAGGCTGATCTGGCAAAGATCCAATTGACATCACCTGCTTGTACAGAGATTGGCGAGAAGGTTGCTCTGTCTCGTCGTATCGAGAAGCATTGGCGACTTGTTGGTAAGTCACATATGGATTCGTTCATGCCAGTGCTGACGCCTTCGTATAGGGTGGGGAAGTGTACAGAACGGAAAGGTTCTCGAAGTCGATTAAGCAGACGATGTATTACTGGAAGCAAGCACCTTGCCGATTAATCTGCAATATAGAGGAGTACCTTCACAGTTACAGGCTCTAAGATCTTCGCATGCTTAGGATGTCCATGTACACGGTTCTAGAACCTTAACCGGCCATTATCATGCGAACGAGACATCCACCTTGGTTTTCCTGAGGAATTGTGACTTGAAATTTGTCTCTACTAACTCTCACCCACATCCTGACGTGGATTGGAAATTTCGGGAGCCCGGTAAGCAGAAAAAATGGGACGATGTCACTCACTTTATTTCTTTGATTCTAGATCCGGAGCTTGCTCAAAACGTACAAGCTCATATGCATAGGATACGACAAATTTTGACAACACTAGGACACGTCTTATCGTTGAACTGGCAGTAATTCTTCTGATCATACGCTCAATAGAAGGATCAAGGTGACACGATCAGACCCTCGTAAAGTGTTCTCTTCTTGCACTGCTTATAGACCAGGGGCCGAGGTTGGAGCAGCAAAGTGATTTACCCTGTCGATATCTTCACAACTAGACCAATCGCCCCGGGTGTCGAGGTCTGCTTTTGTGCGGACCGAGATTAAGAAGTCACTTTATCTGGCCATAGAAGATCGATGGAATAACACAGGCGGACGGAGCAAGTGATGGAAGCTGATACAAGGTGGTCATGCGCCTCGTCGATGGAGAAAACGCAATTCATCTGACCACAACGCGATCTTAGGATGGTGATTTCCAGGGCAACTCTCACCACTTCTATCGGAAGCAGTGCTTCCAAGTCTCCTCCGCTGACTCCTTTTCAAGATAAATTTCTGATAATAGTTCTTCCAAACGCAAGATCTGGCTCCATAGAGTATCCAGTACGTCAGTGGTGCATTCTGATCCTTGTTCAGCCTGATAATAGCTGATTTTCGAGCGGAGGCATCTGACCAATCATCGTAACATGATTTGAGTGATCAAGCAACTCACGTGTCAATGTCACTATAATGGTCAACTTCGCGCCATGGCTCGCTATATAAACCCCTGATCCTCCGTTGTAAGCTTTTCAGAGGTCTTTCTCCTGATTCGATCTTTATCATGCCTTCTCAGCAAGTCTTCAATAACAAGGACGGTGCTACCTACACCACTTCTAACGGTGCACCCGTCAATGAGCCCTATTCCGCTCAACGCGCAGGTCTTCTAGGACCTCTCCTTCTCCAGGGTACGTGACATAAACTCCTTCGAGCCAATCAGAAAGCTTACATTACTATCGACAGACTTCCACCACATCGATCTCCTCGCTCACTTTGACCGCGAGCGTATTCCCGAGCGTGTCGTAAGTCGCCTCTTTGATCTAAGCGATCACGTCAAGATAATCTTATCGCTCTTCACCAGGTACACGCCAAGGGCGCTGGTGCCCACGGTTACTTCGAGGTCACCCACGATCTCAGTGATATCACCTCTGCGGCCCTGCTCAAGCAGGTCGGCAAGAAGGTTCGCGCTACAGTCCGTTTCTCGACTGTCGGTGGTGAATCCGGCTCTGCCGATACCGCTCGTGACCCCCGTGGATTTGCTATCAAGCTCAGGACTGATGAGGGCAACTGGGATTGGGTGTTCAACAACACTCCCGTTTTCTTCATCCGTGACCCTGCCAAGTTCCCCCACTTCATCCATACCCAAAAGAGGGATCCCCAGACTCACCTTAAGGATGCTGATATGTTCTGGGTAAGCTCGAAAATCCCTTATTCTGACTCAGAACACGGACTCACGTTCTCTTCCAGGATTACCTCTCCCAAAACCCTGAATCTATTCACCAGATTATGATCCTCTTCTCTGACCGTGGAACTCCCGATGGCTACCACCAGGAGCACGGCTACTCTGGCCACACCTTCAAGTGGCTCAAGGATGACGGCACTTTCGTCTACACCCAGGTCCACGTCCGTGCCGATGGTGGATTTAAGACTCTCGACAATGCCACTGCCACAAAGCTGGCTGGCGAGAACCCTGACTATGCCACCGAGACTCTCTTCAATGCCATCGAGTCTGGCAACTTCCCCTCCTGGACTGTCTACGTCCAGACTATGACGCCTCAGCAGGCCGAGGAATTCCGTTACAACGTTCTCGATCTTACCAAAGTTTGGCCTCACAAGGAGTTCCCTCTCCGACCCATCGGCAAACTCGTTCTTAACGAGAACCCTCAGAACTATTTCGCTGAGATTGAACAGTCTGCTTTCTCTCCCTCTCACCTCATCCCCTACATTGAGCCCACTGCTGATCCCGTCCTCCAATCCCGTCTCTTCTCGTACCCTGATACCCACCGCCACCGTCTCGGTGTCAACTACCAGCAACTCCCTGTCAACGCACCTATCGTCCCCGTCGCCAACTTCCAGCGAGACGGAGCTATGGCATTCACTAACCAGGGTGCTCGTCCCAACTACCAAAGCACCATCTCTCCTCTTTCCTTCGTCGCTCCCAAGGCGACTGCTGAGGCTACTGCTCGCGATTGGGAGAGGGCTGTCAAGCATGAGAACTTCATCGGAGGTGCTTACAGGGATCTTAGCGAGATCACTGAGCTTGACTTCGAGCAGCCCCGTGCTCTCTGGCAGAAGGTCTGGAATGATCAACAGCGCGAGGCATACGTTAACAACGTTGCTGGTCACTTCGGCACTGTGAAGAGCGCAGAGGTCAAGGCCAGGCAGCTATCTGTCTGGGCTGCTGTTGACCAGGATCTTTCTAACCGCATCGCTCAGGCCGTCGGTCATGCTCCCGTCCAGCCTCTCAAGGTCAAGTCTGCTGCTGAAGCTGTCAAGTTCAGGACGTACTTCGGCTTTGCTACCAAGCAGTAATGGGTTCTCTTTCAGGATATACCTGTAGATGGCTGATGAGATGTAAGAGACGGAAAACATGCTTTGTTTTGTAAAACAATGTATTATGATAACGTGTAAAATAAATTGTACTTTTCTCTGGGATCATCCATACACATCTGTTGAGTTGAGTTGTCAATCAATCGGAAAATCGTAGTTAGCCTTTCCATTTCCCGTCTCCATGTTTTCTCCCACACAAAGCCTTCTACTTCGCCATGTATGGGTGATTTTGGCGTCGAACATTATCTGGCTAGCCTGGACAAACACGAAGACGAGATACTCCAAGAAAACACCATAAATGTCATTGATAGCGGCCAGGATGCGTAACACATGAATGGAAGGGTCGTAACTTCTTCGTCAAATTAATGCTACGGTCTCCAATGAACTACTCATCCCGAGCGTGCTCAATCCTTTCTTCCCTGACCTTCTCCTTCTCCATTCTCTCTGCAACCTTCCTAGTCTCCTTCTTCCAATCCGTCATGAATGCAAGCCCGCTTCCGATGAAGGAAGTAAAGAACAGGCAAACTGTGTACCCGATCCATAAACCTTTCAAACCTAGCCCTACTCTGAAGCCCAACCACGCTCCAAGTGGCAACCCAATCATCCAATATCCTATCATATTGACGATAGCCCCAATGGATTGTTGACCTTTGGCACGCATAATACCCCCTGCGACGACGGCGTTGCCATCCACGATTTGGAAAAATGCGATGATGGGGAGGATGCTCGCAATCAAGGAGATTACGGCAGGGTCTTTTACAAATGCTGCACCCCACGAATCGCGTAGGGTTACCAGTAGGAGACTGATATTCTTGTTAGTTGTTTGGCGATGATAGGAGGACAAGGGTACGCACGATGTCGAACAAGACACGCCGAGGGTCAATACGATCGCTGCATTGGCCGCAATCCCAGCTCGTCGAGCATTCTTTTCACCCAGAAGATTGCCAATTCTATTAAATCACAGATTGTCAGTACTCTAGCTATTACTTCAGACTAGCAGATGGGAAAGCTCACCGTACGGGAGTGGCTAGTGCTACGCTAAGCATAGGGATGAATAACATTGATCCTGTTGTTCCAAGAACTGACTGGGCAGCAAGTGCTACAGGTCCGATTCTGGCGAGAGTTTTTACCATTAGCCTCTTCATTATTCAAGGTTGCGACGGAAGCGAATACTTACTGACTGGCAGCCAAGACTAAAACCTCCCAAGCCCACCATTCAGATACCAACTGCCCAATTCCGCTGAGGCCCAATTTCATGACGGTTTTCAATCCCTCAGGATCGAACGCATCATCCAAACACCATCCGTACAGTCCTTTGCCTTTTCCATACCCGATCTTTTTCTGACCCCGCCTGGCTTTTTTCAAGATATCAATCTCTGTTGCTTCTGCGCCATCCTCGTTGATAATCTGTGTATCATCAACCCCGTACCAACCTTTCCTATCGACCCAGTTGTAAGCATAGATCACGTTCAAGATCATAAGAAGCCATTGTGAGGCTGCCGTTGATATTGGTGCGCCTATGAACCCGATCCTCCAGGAGGGGAATAAACCGAAAGGAGCGCCAAGGACGAGGGTATAATTGAGAGCAAGATTGATGGGAGAGACAATCATCAATAATCTAGTCGGGATCGAGAAGAGCTCTGTTAGGCCAGGTCAGTGCCCCGTGAGAGCAATAAATAGGTAGAATGTAGGGGGACTTGCCTTGGGCGAAGAACCATCGGCTGAAAGGTCGCCTCAATTAGATCTGTGCTCGATTCACAAGATTGCTGAACGTACCGCATGATAGTGCTGATGGCGAACGCAGGTAGACCTATGCACTCCATCTTGAGATACTGGGCAGACAACCTTGCCACTTCTGGATCCTGCCTTAGCTTGAGCAAGATACTTTCAGCGTTATACCATAGCGTCCATATCAGCTGGGATGTAATAGGTTTAATGAGGTAAACATTTCCATAGGGAGAGGAGCGCTCACCAGTATTTGAGCTGCTACTCCCACGGCTACTCTTTGAACCCAAACCCTCATCATACCTGGCTGGTCGCTTGTCCATGCTGGGGGTAGGAGGGTATCAAGAGAACTACAGAAGCCATGTATAATGCTCATCCCGGTAACATTAGCTGTCATGGTGGCCAACGAAATAGCAGCAAGGGCTGTGGTGGAGAGGTGCCCAAGGGTAAAGACGGACACGAAGACAAGAGAATAGTCCAGGATTTGGGATCTAGATGGATGCTAGTGAGCGGAGTGGCAAGGCGACAGGTAAGGTTGGAAAAAAAGACCTACGCAAAAGTTGGAAGTGCGAATGCTCCAATCGTCCGACATTCCTGAAAGAACATCGACATCGTATCGACATCTTCGCTTCTGTACTTGAATCCACTATCATCTTGAGTATCGAAGAGAACGGAAGCTGTAGCGGAAGAAGAGGCCCTAGAGAGTAGAGGCGTCCGCTCTGTTACGAGAATTGTTGACGATTCAGAACCGTGGCTTTCGTGCTCGTTATTGGGTTCACTCATTTTTGGCGGTCGTAAAGCCCTTCGGATCGCTGGCAGGGACGTGGTGCGCTGAAGAGTTCCCGGTTGAGGGAGAAGCGTTTGGGGCCTCAAAATGTCCAATCAAAGGGACTGCTGAGTCAAAAGGAAAGGATGGGAAGAAATGGAGGTCCAAGGTGAAGATTTCCTCGCGGCTTAAAGCATTGTCGGCCGTTTATATTCAACTTGGTCCGAAATTCTGATATTCCAATTTCCCTGAGAATTGGGAGTGGCGAATGACTTCGAATTAATATTACTCAAGCCAATGCACTGAACTTCGTCTACCGAAGGTAGCCTCATGTAGGCGTCGGAAGATAAGGTACTCCTGAGGTGCTCATGTGGGTGATGGCAAGGAGGGAACGTTCAAGCTGTGGCAATGCACTCGGTCCGACTCCCAATTCTGTTACCGAATGGATCGAACATTGCATATTGAAGCAACACCTTGATGATAAGTACAGCTAGACAACTGGTAAGGTATGGCCGGAAAATACACCATTTCATTGCTGCTCAATAGGGTCAAATGGTCTCTCTGTCACCGCTGGTATCCATCTGTATACTGAGGTGGTGAACTCCAAATTCCGTTTACAGTTCAATCCCGCCCACGTCAACATAACCGTACTCTACACGCCATCCTCCGATACTTTGAAGAAGGTGTTCCGCTGTTCCCGGACGTGGTCCCAACCCTGACTCCCACTTCCATTCACGTCTCGAACGAGAGGAAACATTTCTTGAATACACTGCAGTACACCGGGCACATGTTCAACTTCTAGAGGTGATTCAAGCAACCACAATCTTCGGAGGCTGGTGTTTCCTGCGTCGGCTACTTTTTCCATGGGGAAGGGTTGACAGTTGACCGATATATCCAAACTTTCCAACTTTCTGCAGTGGCGCGCAAAGTGCAGGAGGTCCTCTAGCTTTGCATCTGCCTGTGTAGGCAGATAAACACCGGACGTGGTGGTATCACGCAGTTCGAGCCTCTGGAGATGTGACCAGGCTACTGCCATTTTGTTGAGGTCGGAACCTTTCAAAAATCGAGTGAACGGCAGGTGCAGGTCAACGTCCCGCAATTGTTGGAGTGTTGTAAGACTATCCAAAGCAGGGGAAATGGATCCAAGGCTGCGGAATGTCCAACCTCCGTCTAGGTACATCCTGAGGGTCCGAAGAGCCGGGAAGCCACCGATGACAGAGCATAATCGCTCTACTTCATCGAGCTCAAGCCTGGCCACACGGGGCACAAGGTAAAGCACTTCGAGTGGAGATTCTATGGTCTTGAGAAGGCTAAGGAGGAGACTAGTAGGGCACGGTTCCATCATAAAGACTAATTTTTCGAGCTGTCTGAAGCTAATCTGACCTCCTTCTAGGGTAGAAAGGTTTGCTGATGCGTTTTGTCGTAAGTCGACATTCCACCATTCGGTGAACGCGGGGAGTTGGCTGAGGTGCACAATGAGGCGAGGAGTTACATGTACACCGGTGTAGGTGAGGTTTTCAAGTTTATTCAACTTGAGGATAACCTCCTCCCAAATCGGTGAATCGCTGTACATTGTTTCATGATCACCTAGATAAACATCAAGCCCTCCTTGCAGCTCCCTAAGCGTCTGGTCAAAACCTGGCCAACCATAAAGGAATGTTTTGAGTTTTTGAGAGTCGACGCCTAAGGAAGCGTTGTCAATGGAAAGGCCGACATGATAATCGAAATCGCCACGCATAATATGTGGGAAATAATGGAAGAGGTGAAAGGTGCGTGGGTCATCGAGATTTATGTGTAGTCTCTGAATTCGGGGCATGATGGGCTCGGATGGGCGATAGGAGCATAATGCTTGAAGGGCAGCTTCGCCAATACCCAGGCTACTCCAAACGCTCATCAAACGGATTCTGCGTCCATAATATAGTAGCTTGGCCCAGTCTGCCTCGGTCAGCTCTCGCAGGAAGATCTACTCGATATGATATTCAATCCGGGCAGACAAAATCGACAGATTATAGGCTCACCAGATCCTCCCCCTCGATTGCCCAGAGATCACCCTCCGAGGTAGTCTTGATGAGAGGCGTCAAGTCCCCGGGGCCCATATGTACCCAAAGCACATCCAAGGCTATCTCTATCGAAATGTCCAGTTATCTTCCTCAACGAGTCTCCAAAGGCTGGTAGAGTGACTTACCCTTGAACTGGGTGCATGTTAACGCAAGCGACAGCAAGTCAGAGTCCGTAATCCGCTCATCAACTTCGCCGAATATTCGTTTCTGGATGTGCGGAATTGTGAAGACAGTGTGCATCTCTGGGGGAGTTTTAGAAGGTAAGAATGTTGATGTCAAGGGAGAGGTACAAAGATCAGAAGTTCCTGGCTGAAACGGCAGCTCCGGTACAGTTCAGTCCGAGTCCAGGGTCTCCAGGTTTCGCTGCTTCATGATAGCCTTCGAAAACCGTGGTTGTGATGATCCTGAAGAGCGTGTCAATTGGAAGTGGTAAAACAAAAGTATTCAATAGAGCCACGCTATACCTCGGTCCACCTCAACTTCATGGAAGGAAAAGAATGGCCGTTCTGCACCAAACACCACGTAAATAAACTGTGGTCAGCAAACAGGTTTCCGATGCCCAACATCGTATTCTTATTATCGAGCTGTTATCAGCACTGATTCTACGTACATGCTGTCGATTCAGATAGCTTCGATACTATTGGATACGTATAATCACTCCAACACCCCACCACTCTCAACACCATCCTCCAAGGAAGTGAAAACCTTCCTGAACTGTTTCCGGACCTGCTTCCATCCTGCGGGGGGCGACCCATGTCCGTGTACATCTTGAAGTCGGGGAAACATCCTCTTCATACACTGCAGTACAGCGGGTACATGTCCAACTTCCAGAGGCGAATATGAGAACCGTATTCTCGTCAGACTGGCATTCCCTGCGTCGGTTATGGTTATTTTATCCAAGGGAAAGGGTTGACAGTTGACAGATAAGGAGAGGCCTTCCAGCTTCGGGCAGTGACGCGCAAAGCAAAAGAGATCCTCCAACTTTACATTGATCTGCAACGGCGCCGAAGTCTGCATTAAGATGCTATCATGTAGAGCGAGTTGCTTGATCTGCGGCCATGCGACCGCCATTCTCTCAAGGTCGGAACCCTCCAAAAATCGCGTGAATGGCAAGTTTAAGTTCATGTCCTCGATTTGTCGGAGTGCTGTAAGGCTGTCTATCGCGGAAGAAATGGACCCAGGGCTTCGAAAAGTCCAGTCCCCGCTTACGTGCATCCGGAGGGTTCGAAGTTGGTGGAAACCACTGAGGATAGAGCATAACTGCTCGATTCCACCAAGGTCGAGGCTATCCACCCTCGGCGCTAGGTGAAGCTCCTCAATTGGGGAATCAATCCTCTTCATAAAGTTGATGAGGATGTCGATTGGGCATGGCACCGTCAATAAGGTCTTGAGATATTTGAAACTGATTTTCTGATCCTGCAAGATCGAATTTATAGCAAGCCCGTTTTGTTGTAAGTCGACAGCCAGCCATTGGGAAAACGCTGGAAGTTGGCTGAGATGCTCGATAAGGTTAGGCTTGACATGCACACCATCGAAAGCGAGGTATTCGAGGTGATTTGAATTAAGGATGAACTCTTCCCAAATCGACGAATGGTCGTACATTTGGTCGGGATCATCCGGGAATGAGCCTTGACTACCTTCCAGCTTCTTGAGCGTTCTGCCAAACTCTGGCAAGCTGAAGAGAAACTCTTTGAGAGCTTGAGCGCCCAAATCAACGGCATCGAGGGAGAAGGTCAGGCTGAGATAATCGAGTTCGCTATGCATGAGACGTGGGAAGTACGGAAAGAGGCGAATGGCGCTGGTATCTTCAATTTCCACCCAAAACGTTTGAATACGGGGTAAGAGGGGCTCGGAAGGGCGATACGAGCACAGTGCTTGGAGGGCGGCCTCTTCGACACCAACATCACTCCAGAAGTTCATGGACCGGATTTTACGTCCATAGTATTGTAACTTGGCCCAGTCTGCTTCCGTCAGCTCTCTTAGGAAAACCTTAAAATGACATTTTATTTTAGATCTGAGGAAGCCTGGCCAGACAGAGATGGGCTCACCAATTTTTCGTCCTCAGTGTGTGCCCATAGATCACCCTCTTCGGATGCAGCGCGAATGAGAGATTTTATATCTCTCCAATGTATCCAAAGCACATCCAAAGCAGTCTCTGCGGGAAAACGTTATTTCTTAGAATGATTAGAAATGATGACCACCAGAGACTTACCTTTGAACTGTTTGCAAGTTAATGCGAGTGATAGCAAGTCAGAATCGCTGATCCACTCATCGACTTCTCCGAATATCCGTCTCTGGATGTGCGGTATTGTGAGGGCAGTGTACATTGTTTCGAAGGTTCAGCAAGCTCGGGAATCCAACGAACGCAGGTAACTTATAAATAAAGGTTCAACGTTCCTGGCTGAGTCGGCGGCTCGGGTATGGTCCACGCTGTGGGCCGGGGAAATGGTACCTGCTGATTGAAGATGGACAGTGAACAGCATTGCTGTGATGGTCCTGAAGAACGAGTCAGATGCATGGGAATATGAGAATATTCTTCCTGGAGGCCTTCGTGGATGGTTCAACTTCGAGCACTGAAGCAGCCCAAGTGGCTCGTCGCAAACACCACGTAAACAACACGGTCCACCTGGCTTCTGCCATCAATAAGCGTCACAGCTGTGTGACAGCTTTGTCACGCTTCATCTCATCCTTTCTCTGGAGAAAACTTCGGACCAGCTACGCGATTCAGGATGAATTCGAATGACCTCTTCTCGTTCCTAGACGAGACGCCTCAGGAGGATGAAGATCAAATAAATGATGATGCCATGCAAACAGATAGCCATGTGCAGCCTGTCGTTCATAGCAAAAGGAAGGTTGAATCAATAGAGGAGTCTGAAGAAGTGGACACCAATGCAGAGGCAGGACCATCTTCACCAAAAAGGACGAGGATATCTTCTCCTCAACCCATTGTACTCGATGACTTTGAGACCGAGGCTAAGAGAGAAGTCGAAGCCAAAGCAACATTGCAGGATGAAAGCCAAGTCACCCCGGGGACACGGCTTGAACTAAGGCATCAGGTGCGCTCACCAGTTAACATCTGAACCTTTCCCAGGTACTGAAAGGCAGCTGTTCAGGTTCGCCATCAGGTAGCTGTGCCGCCAGGCTACAACTACGTGCCTATATCGAAACACGTGCCTCCTGCAAAACCAGATCGAGAATACAAGTTCGAGTTGGATCCCTTCCAGAAGGTCTCCGTATCCGCCATCCAACGCAATGAGAGCGTACTAGTATCTGCGCATACGAGTGCTGGAAAGACGGTCGTAGCAGAGTATGCTATTGCTCAATGCCTAAATCGTAACCAGCGTGTAATTTACACCAGTCCAATCAAGGTCCTTATTCATAACCGCATCTTTGCAATATGCTTGAGTTAACGGACTTCTGTGAATAGGCTTTGAGTAACCAAAAGTATCGAGAAATGCAAGCTGAATTCGGCGACGTCGGCCTTATGACTGGTGATGTTACTATCAACCCTTCCGCTACTTGTCTGGTTATGACCACAGAAGTGAGTTTCTCCTGTGAGGCTTTTGTTTCTAAGCTGATCATTTCCTGCTAGATTCTTCGCTCTATGTTGTATCGAGGCTCAGAAATTATGCGCGAGGTTGCGTGGGTCATCTTCGACGAGATTCACTATATGCGTGACAAAGAACGAGGTGTTGTCTGGGAAGAAACCATCATTCTCCTCCCTCATACGGTCCGATACGTCTTCCTCTCCGCCACTATCCCAAATGCCATGCAGTTTGCAGAATGGATATGCAAATCTCACGATCAACCGTGTCACGTCGTTTATACGGATTTCCGACCGACACCCCTTCAACACTACATGTTCCCTGCTGGCGGTGACGGTCTGCACCTGGTTGTAAACGAGAAAGGAGAGTTCAAAGAGGATAACTTTAGCAGAGCTATGGGTCAACTCCAAGAACGTCTGGGTGAAGATCCGGCTGACCCCAAGAGCGGAAAGGGTCGCAAGGGCAAGAGTAAGAAGGGAGGTGATAAGAAAGGTCAGTATGGTTGTTCAATTTACAGGCTCGCGATATTTACGTCCTTGAAGGTCCCTCTGATATCTCTAAGATTATCCAAGCCATTCACAAGAAGCACCTGAACCCTGTCATTGTCTTTGCTTTCAGCAAACGGGAATGTGAAGGTCTAGCGCTTACGTTGACCAAGTTCGAATTCAATTCTCCCGATGAACAAGATCAAGTTTCCCTCATTTTCAACAACGCGATGGATACTCTATCACCCGATGACCGGCAACTCCCCCAGATCTCAAATATTCTACCTTTACTGCGCCGAGGTATTGGAATCCATCATGGCGGTCTCCTACCCATTCTCAAGGAAGTCATCGAACTATTGTTTCAAGACGGTTATATCAAAGTCCTCTTCGCCACAGAAACCTTTTCAATCGGACTCAATATGCCTGCAAGAACGGTTGTATTCACCGCAACCCGTAAATTCGACGGCCGGGATTTCCGAAACCTCTCTTCAGGAGAGTATATTCAGATGTCAGGTCGTGCAGGTCGTCGTGGTCTAGATGACCGTGGTGTGGTCATCATGATGTGCGATGAGAAACTTGAACCCGCTGCAGCCAAGGCGATGGTCAAGGGGGAAGCAGATAGGCTCGATTCGGCTTTCCATCTTGGATATAACATGGTCCTAAATTTGATGAAGGTGGAAGGGATAAGTCCGGAGTTTATGTTGGAAAGGTGCTTCCATCAATTCCAGAGCAGCACGGGAATACCCATTCTAGAGAAAGGTGGGAAAATGCCTCTCCTCGAACTAAACTATTACTGACATTTGAGCACAGAGCTAAAGGAAGAGGAGGAATCGAAGAGCGCAGTTGTGATACCAGATGAGGGGAAGGTTGCCGAATATTACGAACTCAAGCAGCAGCTGGATCAGATGACTTCTGACTTCCGCGAGGTCATTACCCATCCCACCTATTCCCTGCCGTTCTTGCAGCCCGGACGACTCGTCAAGGTCAAACACAAGAAGCTTGACTTTGGATGGGGCGTAATCATCAACTATCAGAAACGACTACCCGCAAAGGTACATTATATATATTGCAACCCGTAACTATCAGACCTGATCCAAGGTCCACAGAATTCGCCAGTCCCAAAGACCGAGGAGCTACCAGCCCACGAACAATACATCGTCGACGTCCTGCTTAATTGTGCATCGGGTAGCAGCGTCAGCAAGAGTCGTGACAATACGACAGCAACTCCTGGAGGAGTTGAACCGTGTCCTCCGGGGAAGAAAGGCTTGGCCCTTGTGGTTCCGGTACTCTTGTCAACTATCGACGGCATCAGCCATCTGAGAATCTATCTGCCCAAAGATCTCCGTTCGGACCAAGCTCGCGAAACGACCTGGAAAAGTGTCCAGGAAGTTCATAAACGATTCCCAGATGGCGTTCCTTTCTTGGATCCAATTCAAAACATGGGTATCAAAGATGACAAATTCAAGGAGCTTGTCTCGGTACGCTCCGATTGAGGATAGTCAGGGACACTACTTACACAGATCACAGAAAATCGATTTGATGGAGAAGAAAATGTTTTCAAGCTCTATGCACAAAGATCCTAGGTTGCCAGAACTGTATGCCGCCTACACGAAAAAGCGGGAACAGAGTGATCGTATCAGGGATCTCAAAAAGAGGATACAGGCAACCCACGATGTCCTGCAGTTAGAGGAGCTCAAATGTCGTAAACGCGTGCTCCGTCGGCTGGGCTTCACAACCTCGGCGGACATCGTCGATATGAAAGGACGCGTTGCTTGTGAGATCAGCACCGGAGACGAGTTGCTGCTAACTGAGCTGGTCTTTAACGGCGTGTTCAATCCCCTGTCACCCGAGCAATGTGCTGCTTTGCTTAGTTGCTTCGTCTTCACCGAAAAGGTGAGTTCACCACTTGCAACAACGAATATGACGCTGATATGATACCTTGTGCAGAGCGAGCAAACTACCAAGCTGAAGGAAGAACTTGCGGCTCCTCTTAGAACCATGCAAGAAATTGCACGCCGGATAGCCAAAGTTTCCAAAGAATCCAAAATGACCATCAGCGAAGATGATTATGTCTCCTCATTCAAGGTTGAGCTCATGGATGCCGTCATTCAATGGTGTCGCGGAGCCTCATTCTCGGACATATGCAAGGTGTGCACCGACGTCTTATGTGAACGCCGTTAAAGCCTAATCCTCCTTAACTTAGCTCACGGATCAATTCGAGGGCAGTGTTATTCGTGTGTTCCGCAGATTAGGAGAGCTTTTGCGCCAGATGGCACAGGCAGCGAAGGTCATCGGCAACGAAGAACTAATGAAGAAATTCGAAAAGTCCTCCGAGATGCTTGAGCGGCCAAACTCCGTTATCTTCTGCTCATCGCTATATCTCTGATAGTGTCGAACTCGCTTTTTATTGTTGGGATGGCGCCAATTTGTACATTTGTATCCACTACCAATCTGATTTAAGACGCATCCTACCGCAACAAGCACTGGTATATCATCCACAAGACACTATGAGAAGTCAATGAAAAGATCCACCTGAAGAAGGCAGGCTAACTCACCCGAAGGTATAAATATCAAATAAAAAAGTTTAGCATGCTCCATTGTCAGTCCAAACACCGCTGGCACCGCCAGGGGTTTCATTCTGCGTCCACCATTTGGCAGTCCAAAGATGACCACCTGAGGTAAGTAAGGAAGGTTGGTGAGTAGGCACAGGAGCGTTGGGCGAGCAAGAACACATACCGTAAGTCACTTGCTGACCACCAGTGTAGGCGGTGCTGGATACCCAGGCGGCAACACTACCGCAGGTACCTCCAGTGGGACCAGTGGGGGAAGAGGTAGTAGTAGGGGTTCCGCCACCACCACTGCCAAAGTTGCTGCGCAGGTTGTCGTACTTGCTGTTGGGGTAGCTGATGTGGTTTTGGGTTGTGTCCAAGCCTCCTAAGACGCCAACTGCTGTGCCAACAAGGGAAGCAGAGCCAGTTTTGTCGGTGGACAGCTAAGAGGATGGCACATTTAACTTTTGATCAGGTTAGAAACCGGAAGGTTGCTCACCTCCCAGAACATGGAGCCTGCCATCCCTTTGGAGTTGATGTACTGGGTCTTGGTCTTGATGATGTTCGGGGTATCGTAGGAGACGAGCTCCTTCTTGGCGGAATCGTAGGAGTAGCTCGAGACATCAGTGTTGTTCTCGTAGACCTGAGCACCAGCGACTAGGTTCCTTGAGATCAGCGAAAATTCTATCAATTAAAGAGCGGGTGCTTACTGGGAAGAGCATTGTATGAGTAGACACCGGCTTCGATAGTTCCGGGACCGATCTGCAAATCCTAATCAGCTAACCTCTCGGAGTTGATTGATGAGAATGCTTACACCGCTGTATGGTTGACCGAGACCAGCGGTATTTTCGAATGCGCGACCGTAGAGTGGCATTCCCATGTTGATCTTGGATGCAGTTGCACCCTGAGAAATGTACCACTTGAAAGCATTGTCGGTGTTGAAACCGGTGCGTGCACCACCGTACAAGTTGGCTTGGTTATCGGAGAAGGTCAACCAAGAACCGGCATAGTCGTAAGCCTAATCAGGTGTCAGAAAATCTTAAGATAGCACTGAGAGGCGTTCTCACCATGAGATTCCAGTAGTTGAGAGCCTTGTCCATCTGAGAGACCTTGAGGTATTGATAGTTAGCTGGACCGGCGGCGACGGCAGCGGTCAGCAAGTAAGGAGTACTGTCGCCCTTCTTGCTAGCGAGGGCGTCGAAGGCGGAGCGTAGAGCAGTGGTAAGGTCAGCAAAACCTTGGCCTTGGGCATCGCTCGATGGGTATTCGAAATCGATATCACTGTGCGGAAGTTTGTTTAGCGTGGACTATGACTGCATCTGCCCAAGGTAACTCACATTCCGTCGAACCCATAATCTTCAATGATCTGGACAGCATTGGAAACGAAGGTAGCACGAGCATTTGCGTCCGTCACGAAGTTGAAATGGCCTGGAAGGAGCTAGTCTGAGTAGAATGGCGGGGCATAATGGATCTCCATCGACCTACCCGACTGAGAGTAAGTCCAACCACCGATGGAGAGGAGGACTTTCAGGTTCCTCTGCTTCATCTTCATCAGGTATAATTGTTTCAAGCATCCATACATGTTGTTTCCTGGCTCGGACCACGAATCGCCATCGTAGTGTTTCTATAAATTATCAGGATTATTGACGGATGAAAAGGGACGAGAACAGACTGACCTCAACGTCGGCGTAGGAGTCAGTTAGTGAGATGGCACCGGAACTGGGATTCACATCGGCGAAGGAGTATAGGATGTCTAGGACAGATCAGCATCATTTCGTCGAAGATGGGAAACATGCTTACGCGTCAAAAGGTTGCTGACGACGTTGGAAGGCTCTGGAATGGGATAATTAGACAAATATGTAGGGCAGAACGAATGGATCGACATACGGAAATTAGCACCATAGATACCCCAGTTGGTGAAATAACCGAATGAAGCCTTGCCGGAAGCACGCCTTTGAATCTGGTTGATCTTAGGATTTGCTTCCTTCTTGAAGGTTCTGGCCGCATTCTTGTACTCGGCCGGACGGTGCATAATCTGTGTTCCTTCGACAGCAAGGAACATCATGCAAACCGCGGTTGCGAGAAGCAGAACGCGTCGGAAGGGTGATTGGATGGCCATATCAGCAGAAGAGGAGGTAGAGAAGAACCTAGGAAGGCGCCCTTTTGCTGGGTTGGTTAGAGCGAAAAGGGTGGTCCCGCTGGTCCTTTTTATACCAAGCCCTGTTTTTCACAAGCGGTAAGGTAATAGAGAGCAATCGATGTACTTGCTTCTCATGACGCTCCCGCATGCGGTTAGCAGTGCTTTTGGCAAGGCAGCTCAAGAGGTGTAAGCACATGGGATACTGTTGTCGGTCGCCGTTCCGTTTGAATTGATGGTAGGACAGTACGGTCATTGATCAGGAGACAAGACATCCATGTGAAACGGAGAGGTAGAGATATGATTGAGGAGGTAGTATCAGTACAGTCAAGGTGACAAGAGTGCATTATCCGAAGCTGATCCTTCTGCCAATTGAAGGGTGCCGACCTCTTTCCAGAAGGCTAGCCCCCTAAGCCACAGATTCCGAGGTAAAATTTGACTAAAGATACTTCCTTCATGACCCCAGCATGCAATTCTAAGACTCTGCGATCGTAGAAAAGCAAGATCTTGGTGATGGGTGACTAGAGTCGCTAGGCACTGACCAGAACCAAAGGATCTATCTGAACGCGTGGATGATTTCAAACACAATCTGAATTAGAAGCATGTTCGCAGCCTAAAATGGTGACGGCGGTGTGGTCGCTGTCGAAACACGCGGAACAAGACAGCAAATGTCGACGTTTGGGAAAGAGGGCGAAGTGCTCACGTGGTCTCGCTACTCAAGATGCCGATTTTGTTTGGCGAGGAGAGTTCGACAAAAACATCCATAATGCCCTTCGGCTCCTATCTGCTATGGCTGAAGGAGGCAATTTGTATTGATTATCTGCAAGCAAACAGACCCGCACGCATTGTTTTGTATATCGTTACTACCTTTTCTGGGACACACAAAACGAGCTGAGCCAAGACTGCGTGTACACATTGGTTTTGATACTTCCACCGATATCTTGGTTGGCTGTGCTTCCTAGGTTGAGCTGCAAGGTGGTCTCGGCAGCTTGCAAGTGGCTGCGTGGGCACCTGTAGATTTTCGCCGCTGCGATGCTGCCGCTTATCATTGCAAGAGTTTCGCTGTTCTCGTGACCCTCTTCGAAGCTCACCTTCTCGTGCTCAGGGCAACGATCAACTCAACTCAATGCATTGGGTTTGATATACACCCGATTATACATTGGCCATGCAAGCCAAAGCAATAATACTGTGGAATGAATGAACCAATTGGCTATGATCCTGACTGCTGCTGCTTCGTCTCGGGACCCATCCAATATCTAAGTCCTTGGCGGCATATCGTGAATTCGACCACGGCGTTATCGGTGTTATTCTAGATAGCGCCTAGGAATGATAAACAATGTGCAGTTATACTTATAGATCACTGAGCGTCGCTCGGCCTTCTTAGCTTCTACCTACTCCGGAGAAACAGATTCGGTTGCACATATGACATATACTTCCACATGTGTCCATGTCAGCTCACGTCGCTTCCAAGCTGAAAGGGATCCAATTCGCTCAAGGCTCCGATGTCTTCGCCGGACCCGTTGATACAAAATGGAGATCCTGGCCTCTTTCACTGATCTAGCCGACAAGAGCTAGTGACGTCTCGACTTGATCAGCGCGTACGGTGCGCAATTCCACGATATGATCAGGAACTGCTTGCATGGCTGCTTGTTGATGGATGGTATGAACTATTGTATAACATGAGCTTGACATCGGGCGATCATCCTTATCATGAGGAAATAACTGGGATGGGGCGCCCTCGTTTGTTCTCTCGGCCGATATCGTTCTGTGGATAAGGATTGGCCTCCCAATAAGCAGGTGGAAATACGATTCGGGCGAAAGGGAGGCGCCTCGATAACGCCTAGAATTCCTCACAGCATGGGGCAAGTGTTTCAGAGCATATGGATTATATCTGATTATGCATGGGCTGAGAAGTTCATGGGGATGAGTGCAAGTTCAGGGGTATAATGTCCAAGTCCGCGGGAAAGGAATTGCACCGTGTGCATAAAGATGCGATGAAAGGAATATTGAACATTGCACAGACAACAAAACAGTGAAAGGTTTATTAGCAAAACACAATGAGAAGCGACGACGAGAGCGAAAACCGGTGATGAAAGGTTTGAGTGGGTGACTGCAGATGTGTGGTGGTGATGGAGATGGTGCTATTAAACGAATGAATAGATAAGTTGGATAGGTATGTTCAAAGAATGGAAAGCGATTAAGTTAAGATACGAATAAGAGAACAAAAATCGCAGGGGTTGAGTTGAGGGGTGCTGCGCCTTTTACGCAAGAGGCTGTTGCGTCAGGTTGGTTAGCCGACATATGAGAAATTCCAATAAGGGGATAATCACCTAGGACCGTTCTTTGAGCCTCCGCCCCGACTCTTTGCCCGTCTAGTTGTCTTGTCTAGACGTCCACATATATAAGTATGGGTTCTCCAACCCCTTCAATTTCCGGTATCACGCATTTAAGGTCAAATGCTTTCGCTAGGACGATCTTGAAGATCTTTTGCACGTTGACTGACGCAGAGGTCGAGCAGAATATTAATGAGGCATGCATAGCCTTGGCGAACCGCTTTGCCTGAACAACGTATCAACAGTCATGAGCGAGCCGCACAACAGGTCATTGGTCGAGAGTCACAAACCTGCTTCGTGATTTCTTCTTGCTCATCCCTCGGGAATGTCGCGAATTGATCGAATTTGGTTCCTATTAGAAACGGAATCGCCGTCTAAAGAGCGTGATTCAGTCAAGCTTGCACCTTCAAACCAAAGAGTATAGCATGGGTGGGACAAAATAGCCCATAGCTCCATCGAGCAGCGTAAAATGGAATGACAGGGCGAGGAAATATACTGGTTGCACGGAATAAAACATACCTTGTTGAATCCCCGTGCCTGTCGGTACCACTCCTTCACTGAATTCAACGTCGATTTTCGGGACAAGTCGAACATAAACAAGATCGCCACAGCATCGTTGCAAACAAGCGGGAGCATGTTTACGAACTCTCTCTGTCCTCCCAAATCCCAGATTGAAAATGTAATTGTCGTTCGACGAACTGTGATCGTCTTTTCCATGAAATTGACGCCTGGATTGCTTGCGGTCAATGAGAGTGTCACGATTCAGATAAATGAAACACTTACCCAGCGTCTGGATATAATCCTCGTCAAAACTTCCCTCCACGTATTTGACCATTAAACTCGTCTTTCCAATTTGTGAATCTCCTACCATCCCAACTTTGATGACAACACTGAGAAGTTTGGGTGTGATTAGAACATGAACTGAATCCTCGAGGGAGTCCTTCTGCGGCTAGAGCTCACCTGTTTTTCTCTTCGCCCGATTGAGAGTTTTGACCACTTGGGCCGCCATTGGCGGAGACCATTGCCGATGAAGAGGCGGAATTCGACATGCTATTCAGGGCGATTGTCGCGTTCTTGAATCGTTCTTTAGAGATTGATTGGTCCGATCCCTCTATCGACGATGAGGTTGGGTGTAGGGAACTTCGAGGGAACAGGAAAGCCGAGGAAAAGAGGGTGATGGGTGGAAAAACGAAGGGAAGTAAAGGCGCGTTCTGAGCTGCGCGAGCGGTCTTTGGAGGCTACACTCAATCAAAAGCTAGCCTCCAGCACAAACAAGACGTTCGCTGTTGGTGAGTAACGTTCAGTTTCGTTGTCGTCGTCACACACGAACCAGGGCCGCGCACTAGGGAGAAAACAAGCGAGGCCGTGATGAATTGCCGCCACATCAACCAACGCGATGACAAACACGGCGAATGTCTCTTCTCACGCGGCGACGACGACAATGACGATGACGTTGAGGCTCATATAGGGATCTCTAGCCTGAATGCAATGACGAAAAGTAGCCGGGTTGACAGAAACTGATCTGCCTACCATCAGCCCACCAAGTCTATCATTTCCTCACTCTCATTCCAAGATCCTTCAATTTATTTCTTTCACCAAACGCGTTGTCTTTCACCGAGCGAAACGATGCGCTACCTGACGAGATATTCATCAGCCTCAAGATTCCAAGGTTTTCACTGTCTCCGTCGGTTGTCGCTGATTCCCTGTTGGACTTGTTTGAATGCGTTTCTCCACTTCTCACCAATCAACAAACCATTGTATTGACGTGTAACTTCTCTTAGCAGTATGAAACGGTTCTCAGCGCTGCCTAATATATGCGCTGCCATTGGCTTCTCTTCCTACTGAGGTTCAACAAGGTATTCAGTCATGAAAGCGTCCCTCTCGGGGCCGTCCCATTGAATCTTCGTCCCCCCACCACATGATCTTGACGGGCCGCCGGAAGATGAGAAATGGTTGCTCTTCCATAGGCCACGGCGGTCGTGAATTCTCTTGGCGTGTCGTTCCTTTGCACTCTTTTGGACTCTAATCCCTAGGAAGGATATAAACCGGTAGTTTGTCGGGGGAGCCAAGACGAAGGTTACCCATCAGAGATGTGGCTTAAGTGCGGATTTGTGCTCAGGTGTTGCCTTTTACGAGACCGACACGACATGCAACAATACAACATGATGCTCCCCAATTCTGATGAACCAATCAGAGTTCTTCCCAAGACAAGCGGATCCGGACCTTTCTGTTTCTCATTCAACTTTACCGAGCTGCACCCGATGCTTCAATTGCAGGCAGAAGTAATTCGATCGTTTAAGCAGAGGGTAATGCGTGCTTGGATACAGTCAGGTACGAAGATCAACGGGACAACCTCGCTATTGCTCAATGGCAGCCATCTATAAGGACCAGGATTGTGGGGAAACATCCAATTTTCGACCAACAACCTCGCGGGGACTTCAAAATGTGGAGTCGCCGTCTAATTTTAGGCTTGCTCACTCTCGCGGGGCAAGGTCTGTCGTCGATCGAGCTATTCTTACTCGTCGCTAACTCTATTCCAGCATTGTCACAGGCTGCACCATATACTGACCCGGACAGCGGCATAACATTCTGGGGACTTACTGATCCCGTACATGGAGTTACATACGGATATGTTTTCCCTCCCCTTGACAGCACGGGAGACCTGGCGAATGAATTCATTGGAGAAATAGTTGCACCCATTTCTGCCAGTTGGGTTGGTGTTTCTCCAGCTGGAAGCATGCTGCAGAGTCTTCTTCTTGTCGCTTGGCCTAACAACGGCAAGATTGTGCGCTCGGCTCGCATTGCTACGTGAGTCCATGTTTGTTAGATTGATATCAACTAGGCTAACTGCCCTCTACAGTGATTACGTTCAGCCAACGTTCGTGGTACTCTGACTGACATATGAAATGTCACTGAAATCCGAAACAGCACACTGAGTGGACCCGTCCTCACCGATCTTCCAAGTACCAAGATCAACTCGACCCACTGGAAGTGGGTGTACCGATGCCAGAACTGTGTTAGTAAGTAGCAGGTTTAATTCTTTGACCTCAACGTAGGTGACTGATGATCTCATAGCCTGGGCGCTTCCCGGAGGTGGAACTAGGTCTCTCAATGTTGCAGGAGATGGTGCCCCTGCTTGGGCATATTCCAGCGTGGGCGTCGATAGTCCAGCTGACCCCGCCAGTACCTTCCTCGAGCATACTGACTGTATGTTTCATCCTCTAATCCGACCTTCCATTTACTGATGTAGCAGCGCAGTTGGCTTCTACGGCTTATCATTCTCTGCCGCTCATGTACCAGCAGACACGTACACCAACTGGGCCAATGGCGGCGGTGGAGGTCATACGACGACCACAACCACTACGACCACGACTTCCAGCCCTCCCGCCTCCGTAAGTACAGCTTCTGGGTGATTCAAGTTCGCAACTTAATGGATATACACTCTTGTAGGCTACCCCATACGATTATATCGTCGTTGGTGCTGGTGCTGGTGGCTTGGTGGCTGCCGATCGTCTTTCGGAAACAGGAAAGAAAGTCCTTCTTCTGGAGCGTGGCGGACCCAGTACTTGGGAAACTGGAGGCAGATACGCTCCTGACTGGGCCAAAGGAGGAAACGTATGGCCTTTATATTGTCAGAGACTGGAATGATGCTCATGCTTTCCCTTCAAGCTCACGAAATTCGACGTCCCTGGATTGTTTGGTTCGTTATCAACCTACCTGATATTGTTCTGTTACTCATTGGAGCTCAATTCAGAATCTATGTTTTCCGATGGCAACCCTTTCTGGTGGTGCAAGGATATCAATGTATTCGCTGGGTGCTTGATTGGAGGCGGTACTTCTATCAATGGAATGTTCGTTTTCCGCCTATCCCTTACTTCTTAGACAGTCTCTGACCAGACAACAGGCTCTATTGGTATTCACCAGCCACCGACTTTGCTCCTGGTGCCGGTTGGCCTGTTTCTTGGGGTAACCACCAGCCTTACACTGATAAAATGAAGAAGCGACTTCCAAGCACGGATCATCCTTCCACTGACGGCAAGAGATATCTCGAGCAAACATTCGACGTCGTAGCTTCTCTGCTCAAAGGCCAGGGTTATAGCCAAATCACGATCAACGACAACCCCGACTACAAGGATCACGTATATGGGTACAGCGCCTACAACGTATGTGTCGCGCTTCGTTCTACTGCGGTCGACGTTAAACTCTTCCATCTAGTTCGTTGACGGCAAGCGTACTGGCCCCGTCGCAACCTACCTCCGAACTGCCAAAGCGCGTCCCAACTTTACTTTGAAGCAATACGTCTACGTACAAAACGTCGTCCGTAATGGTGCACAGATCACGGGAGTTCAGACCAACGATTCTACAATCGGCCCATACGGCTTCGTTCCTGTCACATCTAAAGGACGAGTCATCCTCTCTGCAGGTTCTTTCGGTACTCCTAGGATCCTTTTCCGTTCTGGTATTGGCCCCACCGACATGCTCACCATCGTCAAAAACGATGCACAGGCATCTCCCAACCTTCCCCCACAAAAGGATTGGATCAACCTCCCAGTCGGCTCTAACGTATGTTGTTCATAACGATCCCCTTCAAATTTTTACTAATCCTGCATTGAAGGTTTCTGATAACCCATCTATCAATGTTTGTCTTCATCAACGAGATCCTTTGCCATTGCTCACGCTCACAAATTTGGTCAGCTTGTTTTCACCCACCCCTCTGTGGATTCCTACGACAACTGGGACCCCATCTGGACCAGCCCGCGACCTGCAGACGCATCGCAGTATCTCGCATCACACGCCGGCATGTTCTCTCAAGCATCACCAAGGTTTGTCAAGTCACTTGCGGGGTGTCTTCCTGGCAACTTCCCTGCTCTTCTAGGATCAACTTCTGGCGCGCGTATAGCGGCCCAGACGGTAAAACTCGCTGGGTATGTCCCAACATCACAGCTCGCCTGGTACTGTTCTCATCTTGTCATAACTCTAGCTACAAGGCACTGGCCGTCCAGGTGCAGCCTCGGTCACAACCAGCTACCCATACAATGCTAGGTAAGCGTTCCTCCATCAATTCGTTCCATTACTCCTCTGATCGCGGCATACAGCAACATTTTCACTATCACGGCTTATCTGTGAGTTATCCTTTCTACCTCGACTCTTGGCTTGATGCTCATTGTGTTTAGTTCCACTGGTGTTACTTCGCGTGGACGAATTGGCATTGATGCTGCGATGACTGCTCGAGCACTCACCAATCCTTGGTTCACTGATGTCAATGATAAGAAGGTATTGATTCAAGGTCTCAATGATATCGTCTCCAACATCAAGAGCGGTACGTTCTGTTAAAGCCAGCGTAATCCTAAGACTCACTAACAAAACCCGAAGTGAGCGGCTTGACCTTGATCACGCCTGATAATACCACGACTATTGAAAACTACGGTGAGTATATTTATACAATCCTTTCTGTCAAGATCTCATTCACTGCTTAGTGAATAATTACGATCCGGGTGCACTGTGCTCGAATCACTGGGTGGGTTCTTGCAGTATTGGTCAGGTTGTCGACGAGAACGCAAAGGTGCTCAACACTAACAATCTTTTCGTCATTGATGTAAGTCCCCGTTCTTCTGCGCGTATCAACAATATCTGACTCCCTCTTCCACAGGCCTCGATTGTAAGTCACTTGCGTACCAGACTGTTGAAGTCTTGCTGATATTTTGTTAGGTTCCTTCATTGCCTATGGGTAACCCTCACGCTATGATCATGGTCACGGCAGAGCAGGCTGTTTCTCGCGTCATTGCATTGGCGGGTGGTCCATGATTCTGTATATCGCAAATTTTCAATAAATTATGTACAATGTCACTGTTCTCATTCTCGTTCGAATGACAAGGCATCCCCGGATGCCGTTTTCTGTAAGATTTTAAAGACCGATAGACTCTTAGTGCACATACTATGAAGACATTTCGAGCATTAATGGGGTAGTGGTAACCTGGGTCGTTGCCACCATTGAAGCTCGACCCGCCGGGGGTTCGATTCCCTCTTAATGCAATTATTTTTCGTTTCTTTCTTTGGCTCACAAGTCAAGAAGATGGCGTGAAAGGTATCATGTCATTAATGTCCACGCGGGAAATCACAGTCAATGGTATTACGATAGGTCTACGTATGGAACTTCCTATTTTCATTCGGTCCGAACAGATCCTTCCTGATTTCTGGCAACATCTGGAGGAGAATATTGAGCTACATTCTATCAATTTTGTATACTGGAACTCACCCTCTCTTCCAGAAGCCTGAGTCGTTCGTCCAAAGTGTTATCCAGAGTGATCCTATTGGATCCGCTAACCAGCTTCACACCACCCGCGCTGTATGTGGTGAGTAGAAGGGCAATCGAAATAAGACAGACCACCTACCAGTCATCGCTCAAGCTTCCCTTGACATCAAACGAGATAGTCTTCCCGCTAAGTTCCTTGTACTGCTTTGCAGCGTTCTCTGCAGCTTGCTGGGCCGCTTCGACATCTTGTTCGCGAGCGTGGACTGTGACTTGAGGCTCCATGATTTGCAAGTACCCCTGAACAATGACTCCCTCCAAGAACTGCACATAGCGGCCTTCGTCCCCAGCAAGAGTGAGCAAGGAAGAGCGAGCAGTGTCGAAAAGATCTTGAAGGTGTTCTTCGCGCTGATGAAGGAGCTTTAGTCGGGATTTGTTGGTCAAGTTTGACTGCGCACTATCAAGGGAGGTCAATGGTGTAGTAGACGTTTTGAAAGCCAATCGTACATCTTCTGTGCAACTTCAGCACCTTTCCTCTTCTTCTCGTGCTGCGCGTCGATAGCTTGTTGCTCCTGCTTCACCAGACGAGCCTGTAGGCAATATCCACGGTGAATAGCCAGACTGGTGATTATAGTGTCGGACGCGTACTTTCTCGATGGCAAACTCCTCGTCAGCTTTCACTTTAATCTCGCGCGCTTTCTCGAGGGCTTCTTGCTTGATGAATGCGGTCTACATTGTCGGATTAGCGGAATCAATAGCGGAACCAACAAATGGCAAAGTCATCAGAATTCCGACCACGGTGGGTTCAATTAGCCTCTCACCATTTTATTCATCTGATTGAGAACCTCATCATCGTTCATTGGTCGGGATGCCATTGTTGCGGTTCTCAGAAGTTATATGGTGAGCAGACGACGCCGAACGGGAAGAGAGTGAAATGACGGCAGTGTATCTGAGGAGCGTGACATGAAAGATCGTGACGATGAACTCCGTGACGCGCAGCTTGATCCTCTCAACCATCCTCGAAAGGTTGGAAAGAGCCACAATCACATCGCTCACTCTGTTCTCCACGGAATAGCATTCTCAGAGAGGTAATACCGAGTGATATCTATGGCTCCCCATCAAGACGACCCAAAAACCTCTGCTGAACGGGTCACTTCAACCAATCGGAAGTTGGTATCCATACAACTCCCATAAATCAGCCTGTAATCGTCAACCAACTTGATCGTACTGCTATGCAGTACGGTATTGAAGCTCCAACTCGGTTGAAACCCTGTCAAATCTACCTGCTGACTTTGCAGACCCACAAAATGACGAGATGCGAGGTGGTCGAGGTGCAACGGCTGGAAGTTTTAGTTGACACACTCTGCAGGCCTGCTTGGCATTGATTCCCCTCCCATCTGGGGGAGCTTCCAGTCTACATACATACCCACGTTTCTGTGGCGTACCACCTTACACCCCACGCCGTAGTCATTCCCGGGTATCGCCACTGGCACGCGTCGAAATACTCTAAGCCGAAGGATGCTCGTCAAAATACCTGACAGAGGGGTGCACGGGGGCCTCTTTGATGACCCTGTAACGGAAAGAAACAATGCTCTCCGACGTTATCTCGGATAGCAACCTGTGGAAGAACAAAGATTTCGAAATGTCCTCGAAATGGATGAACTTTCACTCGAGAGCAACTGCCGATGACAGGTGTACAACGAGTGCTTCTTCGCGACCATTACGAGGTTCTCCGATTGCTACGACTTCATGGGATTTTAGGGGTCCAGAGATAACGTGTATATCGACACACGTTCCATAACCTGGAGTGCCGTCATTCTTGGTACGCGCTATTCATTTGAACGACACGACGATGCGGGGAAGATCCGCCGCCAATTTCATTATGCACGGATCAGCAATCGAGGAGTGGGCCAGAGATCGGTCGGTAGCAAGTCGCTCGTCTACAGGGACTCAGGGAGCAGCGATAACGGATAAGTCCAAGCTCTTGCTCCTATCCCCCTTTGAGGCGAAAAGGCGGCCCATTCGGACATGAACACCCGCCGTATCAGTCCATCCAACTTCCTGCTATCGCCAAAGACAACACGCTCGATCCCCCTCAGCATGTGTAGACAGAGATCGGCTCTCTTGTCCAGAACCTCAGGTTACACGCATGCATCATTGTCTTTCCCCGATTCCAGTGGCGCATCACCTTCTTGGGTCTCCAACGACTCTGATGATTGATCCCGTCTCAACCTCTTCTTCCAACGTTCTCAAGGTCGCCGAACTCTGACCTTCCATTATCAGGACGGCATCCAATTTTCTCTCACCACGTTTTTTCTTCCCATCTCAAATCCATCCCGACCCTCAGGCCTCAGGCCCCAACAGCCAACCGCCAACCGCCAGCCGAAGACCCCTGCTGGCTCCTGTATCAAGAACGTGTTCTACTAATAATTTCTTCCCGAGTCCTGCTTCCAACCCAATGGCATCAATGACAGTCAAAATGACGAAAATGCCCAGACAAAAAAGCGCATGGCCGCCACTGACATTTTCTTTGACACTTTCCCTGACATTTATCTTCGGGCCGTGTCCGAGCAGGTCCTTGCCGTTTTTATAGATGATGGATTCATTTTGGCCAGGAACAGCCGACGGCAGTAGGCCAAGCCTGAAGAAAGAAAAGTGGAGAGGAGGCAGGTACAAAGATGCCGAAGCGAACAACATGAACATCAGCAAGTGTCAGCGTCGGCGGAAAACATGCAAAAACGGAGAGGTGGAGAGAAGTACAGGGAAATGTCAAACAGTCAAAGTGACAAGGCTAGAAGCTCGAACACAAGAAAAAAAAGTTTTTCTAGACATAGAACTTCCGAGATTTGTCCTATCGTTACCTGTGTCAATTCTCTCTGTCAAAACATTCGAGAATCAGCAAGAACAATCAGCTCTAAAGATCAGCGATAAGCGGGAGCATTGGTATAGTTAACAAAAGAGCGGCAGTAATAACGATCGGACGCGTATATATCTACGTGAATGTCGAATGCAAGTGCAAATGCAATGGAACTCCAGGAATGCGTGTATGTATGTTTATGTGGGATCTTTAAGTTCGTGCCAGTGGATTAAACAACCAGTCCATTGAAAGCTAGAAAACAGAGAAGATCATAAAGCAAAGCAACGCAACATCATGAAATATGCGATAAGTAGAAGGCAGTTATTGAGTCCATATCTTGGCCGGGTATATTTCGTCGTTGTTCACAATCCCTGACTAGCAAGCATTCTTCCATCTTGCTCTTCGTCATATCGCGTCGTCTAAGAACATTCCCGACTCCACATCTTCACCGATTTTCTACAAAATCCAAACCACATCAGCATCTCTTTCCTCTTTCCCCAACCCCCAAAAAACACAAAGAGACGGTACTCACATCCTAAACGCCCTATCATCCTCTCCACTTCCCCACGTAGGATACCACTCATCTTGCGCCTTCGCAAAATCCCTCATAGCAGTCAAACTTCCATCATACCAAGGTTTATTCCCCAACTCATCTGGGAACCATCCGGATGTACCTCCTACTGCGTGGTCTAGGATTAGGTAGAATTCTGGTCGTGGGTGGGGTGACGTTAGTCAACGGTTTCATTTCGCGAGAGGAGAGAAAGGAAGAAAGGAGGGAGAGGGAGAGGGAGAGAGAGAGAAAGGCGAGAGGACATACTCTGATCAAACGGGGCATTCTTCCCTCCCTCCTCCCAAGGATTCTCAACAACCTCTACCTGCCCCGTCGTCCCATTCTGTGCCGTAGCAGGGAACTTTCCTTTATCCCAGAAGAAATTATCCGTCTTTCCATCTACGTTCGTCGTGTCAGTAAACCTTGTCGTTCTTTCTTTTTCCACTCTCCCTTTCCCTGCCTCTCCTGCTCTTCCTTCCTCTCCTTCAGGAGGGAAGATAAGAGCAAGAGGAATGCCGAGAATAGGAGGGATAGAAGGGAAGGAAAGTGCATGAAACGAAACGAAACTCACTCTTCCCCTTCCCACCCTTCTTCCCATCAACCTTCAACTGCAAAGTAGCCTTAACCCTCGAATCAACATAAAACCTCATAAAATCTTCATCCCATTCCACCGCATACGTATGGAAGGCTTGATCAAAACTCGTTCTTTTTAACGAGAACCAGCCGTAGAGAGATTTCGTTAGCGGTTCCGGCGTCACTGTTCCATGAAATCACATCAGCATCCACTCTCTTCTTCGCCGATTCGATTTGATTGAGAAGCGAAGAGGCGAAGGGGAGTAGTAGGGGAGAAGTGAAGTAGGGAAGTGGAGGAGGTAAGGGGAAAGGAAAGAAGACGCAACGACTCACCACCACCCTGAACAGCAATCGGTAACAACCCCTTACTCAACCCATAGTTCAAACTACTTCTAACATAGTTAACTCCTTGGGCTGGGTATGTAGGTGCGTTGCCTCTGGCTTCCATTATCTGTTGCGTGTGACCGGAGGGAGCGCGTTGATGTGTTCATGAGTGAGTGAGTTCATGAGTTCGTTATTCGAGTTGGTCGGAAGTGAGTTGATCGAGAGCAGTAGCAAGATATGAAGAAAGACAAAGAAGAAACAATTCCCAGTCAGTAACACTCAAGAAACTGGAACCCGAAAGACGTACATCAATCTCCCCACTCAAAGGCCACGCTCCATACGTATTATTCTCCGGTAACATCCAAATAGCAGGCCATAGCCAGTCTCTGTGTGGCTCTCGTTAGTATCTCTCTTCATGTGGTGATTACGAAGGAAGAAGGTGAAAGGTGAAAGAAAGCGTGAAAACTGGCACCGCCACATCCTCGCCTGATCCCTCCTTCTCCCGTCACGGCCATCATCGTGCATGTCTCCTCCCACCTCCCCACCTCTCATCTCCATCCACTCCAAAAACCCAAATCAACTCAAAGAAAATGAACTCAAAAACACTCACCCCCTCCCAACCTTCGCCCTTACCTCAACCCTCCCATACCTAACTCCCACTCGTCCCCTCGTACTAACCCTCCCACTCATAACAGGATTAACAACCGTCCCACCTCCATAACTCGTCTCTGCTACACATGCGTTGGTGTCTCTTCCTGGTCCTGATGTGTTTGGGTTGGAGATTGTGTTTGGGGAGGAGGTTGAATTGGACGAAGAGGATGGGGAGGAAGAGGAGGATGAGGTAGAGTTGGCTGATGCAGACGGGGAAGAGGCAGAGGAGGAGTGGGTGGAAGTGGCACGTTGACGAGGGAGTAACCATCGACGTCCGTTGTCTGTGTTGCCTCCCGTGTTGTCGCCACCACCACCACCATTATTCTTCCCTCCACCATTGGTCGTCGTGTTGTTCCCACCTCCGCTCGTATCCGTCGAATTCCCTCCATTATCATTCTCCGTAGAGTTACCCCCGCCCGAACTCGCCGGCGCAGGCACCCCTCCCGCCCCTGTACACCCCTCCAACACATACTTCTTCCCATCCTGATCCCAATCCGGTACATCCTCACTCGTCAACGTGGGGAAAATATACAATTCCCCATTCTTGATGTATACGTTCTTATCACCCGCGGTTGTCATTTGGAATTCACCGTTCCTGTTGCGTCTCATCAGCTCTCTCTTCTCACTCAAGTTAAGCAAGGGCTCGAAAGGAAAAGGGAAGGGAAGGGGAGGGGAGGAAAGGGAAAGGAAGTAGAAAAGAAAGACGACACGTACCCAAACCCACCCAACTCAACCTCCTTCCCCCACCTCCCTCCATCCAACTCTCCCCCATTTCCACTCCAATCCTCATCCATAACCAAACACAAACTCCCTTCCTCAAGGAGACTACTCTTCGCCTCTTGAACACCAGTGAAACACAGTATCGCAGCACCTACTAATCCTATGAGGATACACAGGAGCGTTAGGTATCGAGCTGTTCGGGTACGTGGGAGTGGTTGGGTGTTGTATAGAGGTGATGTGGGTTTCTCTCCTGGGGGAGGTGGAGGAGGGGATAGATGTTTCTCGTTGTCGAGATTGGTAGGGAGAGCAGGAGTGGCGGCAGCCTTAGCTTTCAGACTATTCACCGACTCTTTAACGAGCAACGTCGAAGGACGGATATTCGTTCTACTCGCATTCCGACTGTTCGCTCTCAACCCAACCCCTACTCCCGTCGAAGTCGCACCACCAGCGCCCATCATCGAAGGAAACCCATCTACACTCGAAGCACTCGATGTAGGAGGAACCCATCCTTGTAAGGACGAGGTCGGTCTACTCGCAGGGGAGAGAAACGCAGGTCGGAAGTTGACTTGACTTGCACTCGGCGAGTACGCTCCTCCCCCTCCTCCGTAGAGAGAAGCAGGATACGAGCCACCAAAAGAATCCGATACATTGGGTGAACTCTGTGAAGTGACAAGATGTGCAGCTGCACTACTTCTATACACCCCACCAGGCGAGTCGAATGAAGAGGAAGAAGACATATCAGACCCTGAAGAGTCACGATAAGAGTTTCTCGTCGCGGTTGCAGCGAAAGGAGGGTTAGGAGGGGAGAGGGATAAATCTCCTGTTGAACCTGACCGTGTTCTTGTGTTGGTGTTGTAGAGTGAAGGGTATTGATCCATTTTGTCGAGTGTGTCGAATGACTTGCGACGAGATGGAAGTGGGTCGGGATTTACAGAGGGAGGTGAAGAGGCAGCAGAGTTAAAGTTAAAAGAAGAAGGTGGAGTAGAAAGAGCGGATGAACGACGGAGAGAAGCATGATAAGAGTTGGGTTGTTGGTTTCCGATGAAGAAACGACGGTTTGGAGTCGTCATTGTGTGGTGAATGGAGAGGGAGAGACGCGATAACACGCGACGGAGGTTATTTCTAACAAAGTAAATCTACAGATCTCTCTCTTCCGAACAGGCAGAAATTTATTATGACGTTTGACATCAAGGGTCTACTAACATGGAAGCATCATGTCTAAATGCGGTTAGTGCTGAACGTTGTTTTCTTGCTGCCAGTGTATGCCGTGTGCTCATCTCTTCTGTAGTTCAATGGAAAGGGGCTGTATGAAGACGTGCACTCCTAATGCCACTTACGACGCCTTACCAACACGACACCTCTCGTACACCACGCTGAACAACGACAACACCCCCTGAGGTAGAGGCACCCCGAGGATATTCGGTGACAACCAATGACGTCTTTTCCCTGAACATCCATGTTATCTATGAACAAGACCCCCGAGCACCCCCGATCCGATGCAATCTCACTAAAAAAATAATCATTATTTTTTTCCTCGAGGCTTTATTGTGTCGTACCTCACCGAAATAATATTCAGGCTCGTTCGTTCGTTTGCCTTAGTCTTGTGTCCGTCCGTCCTCCTTCACCCATGGACTACGACAGAAACGACGCACTCCTTCACTACCTCTTCCGCCAAACCCAAGGTGACGCTTGGTTCCGTCCAAACGAATCATCCATCTCTTCAGGTGTAGCTCTCCGTATCAACAATGTCTCTTCCTCCGAGCCAGAGTTTCGTATATTCCCCTACGAAACTCCTTCTCTCCTCCCTTTCGAGGAAGCAGTCCGTCTGTTAAACCCAGCAGTAGCAGTCAAGATACGTTCTGCCTCCGTTCACGCAGCAATGGCACAAGCTCTCTCTTCTTCTTCTCCTTCATCCACTCCTTCCGGTTCAGATTCACCCCAAGCCTCGACAACCGACTCTACAACGATCACATCAATCTACATAGACACAGACACCCGAATCCAAGTCATCGATACCCTCCTCTCCCTACCCTTGGCAGAACGTGACCAATGCGCTGCCTTCATCCGAGACGAACGAGTTCTCATAGTCTGGTCTGACGAACTAGACCGTATAGTTCCCATGTGTCAAGATTTCGAAGATAGACTCATTAAGCTTCTTTGGAGGGAGAACCTTAAATTCGGACCTAGCACTGGGACGAGAACTCCCTCTCTTACTGGTTCTACTCCAGGTGTGAGCTCGACTTCTCATGAGGGTGCACTTTTAGTCGGAGGAGGCGGCGGAGGAAGGTCGAGGAAGAGCTCAATAGACGGATCAGCAGAGAACCTAGCTCCTTCCTTAACCCACTCTCCCTCTCCCATCCTAGGAGGCTCCTCAACCCCTCCCTCAAGCTGGTCCAACCACCCCCACCTCTCCTCGAATCCCCGTCGTCGGTCCTTACCAAATCAACCAAAACTCCCCAACAACGCCTCAGGTCTCCGTTCTGAAATCCGTCCAGATTCTCCCCAACTCGACGAACCCACTTCCATCGGACACGATTCTATCATCCCACCTTCTAGTGCTGCACACCATTCAACCGCCCAACACTCTATCGCTAATACTATCCCGAAGAGAACTTGGTATGGGAAGAAATATTTCGTTCCTTCTCCACCTACCGTTCCCAACCGATCTCGTTCTGAGCCTAATGGGACGCCGTCGGTATCTGCGGAAGATCTAGAGAAAGCACTGAAAGAAGGTAAACAGGGAGAGAGAAAGGTAGCGTTATACGCTCCGGTGTATAATGGTCTGGCGGCGGGGTTGAGTTTGTGTACGTCCCTCTTGTCTCTTTCCTCTTCCTTCCTTCCGTCCTTCTTCTCTTCTCTTCTCTCTGTTCCTCTCTTCTCTTCCCGTTTCTCTCTTCGCTTCGCTTTTGTGGAAGTTTGGATAAGGCAATGTAACTGACTCGCTCCGCCCAACAGTAATCATCGGCAACGGAATCCGCACCCTCCTCAAAGAATACTTCTTAGACGGGAACGTAGTCCGATTTGCTCTCCTGATTACGACTCCCTTCCTATTCTGCGTTTCACTCGTGAGTCTTCCCTTCTACCTTCCTGGGTTCCACTTGTTTTTGAGATTGAGGCTAATGATGATGGTTGGTGGGTAATCGGCAGTTCTTCAGCTTGCAAATGATCCAGAATTTATCTATGGTGTACGTCTCCTCTGTCTCCTACTGCTTTTGTCCTCAGTTCAAATTGAACTAATACGCCTACCCCCACACAGGATCGGCCCAATCGAACAATACCACCACAACTCATGCTTCTACTCCGGATCCGCACCACGTCCGAACAGAGCAGTAGATGATAGACTTCCACATGTTACTATACAGATGCCGGTTTATAAGGAGGGGTTGGAGGGGGTTTTGTGAGTCTTTTCTCTTTTCTCTCCCTTTCTCTTCTTTCATCCCCCCAAAAGAGAAAAAGATGAGAATGCTAACGTGCGACTGGTGAATAGGGCCCCATCAATATCCTCCCTCAAACGCGCAATGCAAACCTACGCCCGTCAAGGCGGTACATCTTCCATCTTCATCAACGATGATGGGTTAAGAGTGATTGGAGAGGAAGAGAGGAGGAAGCGGATGGAGTTTTATAGAGTGCATGGGATTGCTTGGGTTGCTCGGCCGGGGCATGGGGATTTGGGGGAGGGTGCCGAGGGCGAAGACCAGGATGAGAAAGGCAAGGGTAAAGCGAAGGAAGGAGATGTGGAACAAGGCGCAATGGGAGAGAACGAGAAGAAGGAGGGTAAACCGTTTCATAGAGCTGGGAGGTTTAAGAAGGCTTCGAATTTAAATTATGGTGCGTCTTTCCTTCACTTCACTCCCTCCCGCAGAGAAGCTAATGGCATGGTACGTTAGCCCTCTCGTTATCGCTGAAAATGGAACGACACCTTGCCAGACTACTCAAGGAGGAGGAAGAGAAAGAAGGCAGGGAGGGTGAACGAAGGGTTAGTGCCGACGAAGTGCCAACTCCAGGGCCATTCACTGGACTTCCTAGAGTCGGCACTGGAGCTGGATCTGGAGGGTCCCTCAACGACGGACTTCCTACTAAGGAACCTTATCCCGGACCTGGTGCAAGTCGATTCGGATTAGGACATTCCCCATTCTCCACCTCTTCAATTCCTTCCCTTGTTCCCGGCTCTCGTGGATCTACCCCTCCCCTCCCCCCATCCAACTCCAACGCCATCTTCACCTCCCCTTCCCCTCCCTCTTCCCAACCCTCTAGCACCCAACCCCTCTCACTCGAAGACCAAGCACTCCAACTCGCCATCTCCGAAACCTTTCTCTCCTCCTCTTCCCTCCACCGTCCATGGGCATCCAACGCCCGAGGTGCTCGTATCGGTGAAATCATTCTTTTGGTTGATTCAGATACGATAGTACCGGAGGATTGTTTAAGAGATGCAGCTAGGGAGATGGGAGAGGATGAGAGGGTTGGGATTGTTCAGCATGAGAGTGATGTGTTGAAGGTTGTTGGACATTATTTTGAGAATGGGATCGCTTATTTTACGAGGAGGGTTAATAGGTGTATAAGTGTTGGTGAGTTTCGGGTCTCCCTCCCATCTTCTCTTCGTTCCCATCCCTTTAGAAAAGACGAATACTAACGCGGACACACGAACAGCTTGCGCCAACGGCGAAATCGCACCCTTCATGGGCCATAACGCCTTTCTCCGGTGGAAAGCCATCCAAGACGTCGCTTTCATCGATCCAGAAGACGGGGAAGAGAAAATCTGGTCTGAGTCAAACGTTTCGGAGGACTTTGATATGGCGTTGAGGTTGATGCAGAAGGGGTATATTATTCGGTGAGTCCGTCTTTCCTTTTACTTTCCTTTCTCTTCGTGGTCTTTCTCTTCGTTGCTGCAACGCGAGAGGGAGATTGAGAGAGGAAGGGATGTGGCTGTGTCTCCCTCTCAAAAATGCATCCGAATATGGAAATATGTGCTGATGGGTTTGTGTCCCGATAGGTGGGCGACGTATTCGAAAGGAGGATTCAAGGAGGGTGTGTCTTTGAGTGTGGATGATGAATTGAATAGGTGGCAGAAGTATTCTTATGGATGTTCTGAGTGAGTCTATTTACCTTTCTCTTCGTCGTCATCCTCGTCGTGCTGGTCGTCCTCACTGGGACGGTTAGAGCGGGGAAACGTTTTGTTTTGAGAGCAAGGACTGATGCATGGGTATTGCTATTCTGTATAGGTTGCTGTTCAACCCGATTGCACAGTGGTGGCGTAAAGGACCGATATCGAAGAGTATTCACAAGTTTGTGTGGAGTGATGTACCAATACACTACAAGATTTCGAGTTTGGCATGTACGTCCTCTCCTTCCTTCCCTCCCCTCCCCTCCCCTCCCTCTTTATTCACTCGATACTAACATGCCCCCATAGACATGTTCTCCTACTACGGCATCGCAGCAGGCATAACCATCGCCATCATCAACTACATCCTCCTCGGCTTCCAATTCGACGTTGACGGGTTCTACCTACACTCTTTTGAAATCTGGCTCTCTACGACGGTGATATTCTTCGGGAGTGGGACTGTGGGATATTCTGTGTTACAGTATAGGCTTGGGTTGGCAAGTTTCTTTGAGGCGTTTTTGGAGACTGTTATGTGGATACCCTTTTTGTGAGTTTCCTTCTCGTTTCCCTCACCTGGGCTCGACTGTGAAGAGAGCTAACAAGGGTGATGATGTGTTGTAGCTTCTTTTTCTTCGGAGGCCTCTCGATCCCACTCACGCAAGCTATGCTGGCACATTTGTTCTCCTACAATATTACTTGGTCTGCTACGATCAAGGAAGTGGAGAGGTCGAATTTCTTCAAGGAGATTCCGAAGATTTTCAAGAGGTACGTCCTACCCCACCAAATTTACCTCTCTACTTTGGCTAACGACTCCGCTGCGTGATAATAGGTTCTGGTTCCCACTCTCCCTATCGTTCGTCCTTATCTTGGGCATGATCGTCGTTGCAAGTCCTGCGGTATCGATCGAGTGGAGAATCGATGGGTCAGGCTGGGCGGTGATTTTCCCTGTTGCGTGAGTTTCTTTCTTGATTTATTATCCTAGCTTCCTTCTTTCTGGAAGAGTTGAGCTCACATGGTTCTTCATATCTTATCAGGTTGCTTGCTGGATGCCATATTCTTTTCCCAGTGAGTCCGATTCCTCCACAACTGCCTAGTGATTGGAGTACTGATGTTTATTCTCCCCTTCTCCCCGCGCGTGTGTATAGATCGTACTAAACCCGTGGTTGATGGTGTTCTCGTACTAGACGTTGCACGTCGACGTACCATGGGCGGTATTAACTCACAAGACCAAGACGTGGAGCTCAAGTTAACTTTATTGACACATGCGTGTCGGTGGCGGTCTCTAGGCTGGTCCAATCTCACTTGGCTGTCGAGTGGTGGCGGCATCGTTCATTCATTATATTCATTCATTTCGGACTGAATTGCGTTGGAACGTGGACACGGACGTATTCTCCGCGAGGAACAACTTGCATCAAATCGAGGCTCGGACTCTGTGTCGCTGTCGACGGCGACAAAGGAGAGTTTTTGTGTTCCTTGTTCTTTCGTAACATCGTACCTTTTGTGCATACGCGACCCTGCTTCTCCTGACGGACTTGGACTGCGTTACTTTTGATACCAAACCTGACTTTGGATACCCCTTGTTATTGCTTTGACCTGCTTTCAATTGTTTATTCTTCTGTATACTGCATTGCATTGACACTCAACGACGTTTTCATACGTACATTGTTCTCATTCTCACGACACTCGCCTTCTTACAATTGACGAGACATTTTAATGGACCTTTTTATTACGAACTTGCTTTTACAGCCTGGACACCTGTTACTTACGGACACCCCATTCACCCGCACCCACACCTCAAGCATGCGATAGTTATAGTTCTCCGCTTCACGTACAACATACACACAATACATCGTCAATACACGCTCCTTTACTTTGCACACGATGTCCGCAGTGACTTCGCCGCCATCGCGCCATCCAGCTACAATGCGTACCGTAAGGTCCCCGTCTCCCTCAAGGTAACGTTCCTCATTTACCGACGCGTGCTAGCCTCTGACGTAGGCGCGTGTCTTCAGCACAGAAAACATACCGTAAACTCCATAGAACCAGAGATAGAGTTCAGAAAACTTCAGATCCACGACGTAGGTTACGCGAATGCTATGTTCAGGAATGGCAAGTAGGACCTCTGACTCCCTTCTCGGACCTGATGCGTTGAAACATAACATAAATCGATATCTGTTAAATTCCATTTATTCTGGGCTGATGTCCATTGTGTCGTTGTAGTCGATGGGAAGACATGGAAAATGATTCCATGATAGGTTTATCCGTATGTTATCTCCGTTGAAAATCCTACTCGATTGAGTGGAAAATACGCCACTACGTGTTTATGATGTCATTGGGGTCGTTATCTTCTTCGAAATACGCTCTCGCGTGGTGTCGGCCTTCGTGGCTGGTTATCGGTGGGTGGGCAAGATGGCGTATGTGGCAAAGCGTGAGGACATTTGTATTTGGGATGGAGAGCATCAATGATGTGGAGAGATCGTCGATTGTCAGGAGAGGGAGGTGGTGCGAGCATTGCTTCCATGATCAGTATGGAAGGGCCTAAAGATTTTGGGAATTGAGGAACGCTATCATCTGGTTGCATTTGTGAATTGTCAAAACCATGATCAGGGCTCCGAATGTATAGTTCCTCTTTCTTGCATACGAGTCATCAATTGCGTAGGAAATGTGTAAGGTGTGTAAGCTTGATAGCGTATAGCAAGCTTGAAATGCTTCAGATGCTTCCATTGCGGGCGAGAAAGTGTTTCATCCAACCGAGGGAGATGGTCACTGCACCATTCATTGAGAATATTGTTCACAACTAGGCCAGTAGGCCCAATAAAACCCACTTCCATGCTCTCCAATGTTTCCGACGGACTTGTAGAGTCTAAGTCCGCGAAAGAGGAGGGGTAGACTTTTCTATGTGCAGGTTGCCTGAATAAAGAATTTACGTCGATCATGATCCTCAGATCGCGCAGTTCTGGACAAGATACGATAAAAGGTATCGGAACTACAGAGCTCAAGACTGAGTTTCCTCGATGGTTCGATAGTCTGCGAAACTCACCTTGAACATTGGTAAATGGCGTGAAGAGGCGCACTGATTCGACCGAACAGCGGCAAGCATTGATGATTTCAGTTGCGGTGTCAAATGCCGCTGTCGTTCCCTTGATGTCTAGCCAAAGCTCTTTGACATGAGAGAAATCAAGATAGCGAGAGATGCCTGAGAAGATGGAAATATCTTGATCCATCCTGAACAGCGTTATCCGAAGGAGGTGGATCTTGGTAGATTTCGTGAGGCTTGTCTTCGTGCTCGGCGTGTCGTCACTAGGGGTGATAGTTAGGTAACTGTTTGCGAAGGTGAGTTCTTTGATATGCAGCCCGACTAGCATATGCACAGGCAGGTGTTCGAAACCCTCGATCTCCAATGATGACATGTTGTTCGGCCGGCGAAGAAGGCTCTCGAGTGAACCTTTAAATCTGGAGTTCAGGAATGTCCACCTGGCTGTGTCGTGTCCCAGTTCTTGAGCATAGTAGTGTTTAGGAAAGAGGAAGACGTGACTGCGGATTCTCAGAGATTGTAGTAATGAATGCTCCGCAAGGATTTCGAATATCCCTGCCAAGTGATCTAGCTCGGACTCGAACATTTTCAAATCGTACCCTGAACTCCAGGGATGGATCCCCTCGATAGATAGGTCACGAATACTAGTAGCGAAAGTAGGGCTCGAAATCATGATGTCATGTAGCTTCTGCGCAGACATAGGCCAATGCCCGACTTCCACCACCACCTTGCCAAACATTCGTTGCTGGGAGAGGTGTCGGAACGTTCGGTTAACCAAGCTGGTATTACCAAAGCAGGGGAAGCTATCTTGCTTGTTCCACTCTTGATGGATTATGTCCAGTATTCGCTCTAGGACGTGTACTGGCAGTTGGTCTGGTTGCATCATGATAATGTTCGTGAATTGCAGAGACCTCTTGTCAGACAAGGGACGTGTGTACGTGAAGACTCGGGGAGAACCTGAGAGTGTGGCAGGGAAAGAACGGCAAGTTGATAAAAATCACTGTTGATCAACTTTTAAACGCTGATCACCTGTGGGCGTCACCACGGCCCGACTAGGTGGCCATAGTGGTATGTGGAGCGACCTTTCAAGGAGTAGGATGCCCAAGCGGAGAACGTCGAAGCTTGTGTTCGTCGCTGTACAAAACGTCACTCAGAGTGACGCGTGTCTGTTTGTAGGCGCCTTTGCCGAGTTGATAAGATTATCGTGAAAGATCTCGAGAGGCTTTTGATCTTATCGGCCCAGGCCAGTCACTTAAGACGCGCGGAATCAGTCAAAAAGCCAGGGGCATACTATACCACCGGATTGGGATAAGGAAGCGCTGAGAGTAGTGAGTACAGATTGCATGGCATGCTAAACACTTGCGTAGTGAACTCTGGACGAGAGGGGTTGGCATTGACTACATTCTCGAGGCACGAGCCAAGGATTCCTGTGCAAATGACCGAGGAGAAACATGCGGTCGAATGACAGGCAGCAGGTCAAACACGTTCGAAAAGCCCACGAACGCAGTCAGCGTAGCGAGAGCAGTATACTATGATATGTGATAGGCGTGGTAGCAATGGTTAGCGTGCGTTCAAACGGTCAGCTCGCCTCTCAACGCATGGCATTTTGATGATTAGGATGGAGAGCCAAAGGGAGGCCCGGGACCGTATAAGTAGATCACTGTCAACGCCTAAGATATTCAGGTCGGTTCACTCAGTAAGAACATCAATTCGGAGATCAGCTCTTTTTTGTCTTTTTCATTTTCAGATGTGGATTATATGAAACTTCTCAGCTCTCGACTCGAGACAACTCAACTAGTAGAATGAGTAGGGCAAGGAATAGGGAGTACTATTAATAGATTGAACGAACGACCTGACTCCGGGGGACACGGAAGCCCGCACCTTTCAAAGATTGATAATGATATTCGTGTTGATTAACATCTCTCAATAATTGCTGCGGTAATCAGCCCAGAGTCGATACACTCCTCCTGAATGCGATGATTCAGCGCAGAGAGTGATTGGCCAAAGCAGGATGGACAGATGATGTGTCTGGGTCATCAAATGCATCAAGCAAGATGCAACGATGACGCGAACTACCTCCCTCGTGAGTATATAAACTCCAAGTGGTTTTCATGACTGAACCATAAAACGTACGACTCTCCACTGCACTCTCTACTGTATTTCAGTTCACGAGAACGAATGTCTGTCCCTCAAAACGCTCGCGAGATCATCCTTCCCAAAGTAAGATTACGGAAGCAAGTGTACTGTGGCGCAAGGATGCTGATCACAATATTTCTAGCGGGGTAGTTTCCAAAACCTGACCTTCAGAGACAAGAAGGTTGAAGAGCCAAAGGATGATGAAGTCCTAGTGAAAGTACATGCGGTATCACTCCAGGTTAGTCCAAAAGAGGTCTTGATAATCTCAAATTCTCATCCGAGTGATAGTATCGCGACCTCGTCACTGTTACTGGTGATTACTACGGAAAGTAAGTAGCAGACCATGAGGACCTCTCCGAAATGCTCACAGGCCCCACCCAGGGTTCTACCAGATCTGGTTCCTGGCTCCGATATGGCAGGGGAAGTGGTCGCCATTGGTAAGAATGTTGAGACCTGGAAGGTCGGAGACCGCGTCTGCTCAAACTTCTCTACGGAGCACATATATGGCGACCCAACTCCTTTCACCCTGGATCACGCACTTGGGGGACCATCCCATGGCGTCCTCACAGAGTATAGGACGTTCCCCGCATACGTATGCTCCTCCCAATCACTATATCTCTCTGCAAAGCACTGAAATAACCTCCATCAGAGCCTTGTAGCCATTCCAAACCACCTTTCCTACGAAGAAGCTTCCACTCTCCCGTAAGATCCCTGGCAATAAACCTTAAACGAGACCAATATTGACCTGTTATTAGTTGTGCAGCTCTGACTGCTTACAATGCTCTCTTCGGAGGCGTCCAGGTCAAACCCGGAGACTACGTCCTCGTTCAAGGTACTGGCGGTGTATCCATGTGGGTTTCTTCCAATCATTCCACTCTGGCCCTTCTAACGTTGACCCAGCTTTGGCCTCCAACTGGCGCTCGCCTCCGGTGCTATTATCATCGCAACCTCTTCATCCGATGAGAAGCTCCAGGCTGCCAGCAAGCTGGGTGCCCACCACCTCATCAACTACAGAAAGACTCCCAATTGGGAAGAGGAAGCACTCAAAATCACTGGGGGAGTCGGAGTCGACCATATCCTTGAAGTAGGTCCTCTGGAGTCCCCATCTTCCCATGCGCTCAACGGATCTCTAGGTCGGTGGCCAGGGCACGTTCGCCAAGTCGGTAAAAGCGGCTCGAATTGGTGGGCATATCCATGTCATTGGCTTCGTATCCAAGGTCAGTTCCATCCCTTATCAAGTAGTTGCAAAAGGTACTCACCATGGAGTGGTGTAGGACGGTTCTGAGTCGGAGTCGGGCATCGTCATGAATACATTGGTCAAGGCTCTGCACATCCGTGGTATCCGTGTTGGCTCAGTCTCACAGTAAGCTAGTTCCCTCCTAATTCCCCATTTGTTGCTTCAACAGAACATTTCTAGGTTTAAAGACCTGAACAGACTCCTGGCAGCTCGACCGAAGGAAACGAAGCCAGTGATTGATAGCATCTTCAGTTTCGAGGATACAGCAAAGGCATACGAGCATCTTTATGCCCAGAAACATGTTGGAAAAGTCGTCATCAAGGTTTCTAAGGATTAAACTATATTCTGGTAACTTTTACCGATAATATAAAAGCAAATACACGTACTTCTGTAATCCTTTTTACGACCTCGGAAACCCTCACTGCGCCTTGTGCATGAATGAAGTTCCTCGATTTTACCCTTCACTTGAAGCCAAGCCATTAAAAACAGTATTGGTGAGACATTTCACGGAGGCGTTGGCATTATATTGGCAAAAGAAAGAGGTATGAATAGGCAACGCAATGGTTCGTGACAGGAAGAGCGTCAAGCGCGTCCAAAATCGGTGACTCTGATAGGCTCGGTCATTGCCGAGTGAACTGTAATTTTCTGTTTCCTTCAACACCCACGACGCGTTCAAACTCAAAAATGGCTGAACAACGCAGGGCTCTATGGACAGCGGAAGCCGATATAGACGAAGATGTTGATCTCTCACTCGCTATCGGAAACTATGGTCAAAACGGCCACTACGATGATGGTCAGTAACCACCTAGATCGCTCTGTCTTTTGGCCAACTCAAATCACGATTTAGAGCCTATCCAAAAGTCCCAGATCGACGAAGCTACGCTAGTCGCTATGCAACAGCATATTGCGCAACAAACTGCCTTTCAGCAGATTCCCGATGCGGTGAAGTTGGTGAGTGATTATACGGCGATTGATAAACGACATGGAAGCCCAATGGTCCTCCTAGTTCATCGTTCACTTTCATCAAGCTGTCTTGGATAACAACCTTGCGGAAATCACTGTCGCCTATGAAAGCGGATGGAACAAATACACAGAAAAGTTCTACTCAAAGTCAGAGTGGCCGGAGGCAGAACTCATCGCACCCTTGGTCAATGATGGTGCGTTTTATCACGGAATATTCTACACTGGAGATTTCTGACATTGCTCATCCAGACCCTATCTTCCTCATTCTATATCGCGAACTCTACTATCGCCACGTATACTCAAGATTGCAACCCAATATCGATGACAGGTTCCATTCATACGAAAACAGCTGCGAACTGTTCAATTATCTCTTGAGTATGTCAAGACCGATCTACAGCACAGCAACCCCTGACATTAGGTGCACTGTTCAGATTCTGACGAGCCTGTAACACTGGAGCTACCAGAACAGTGGCTTTGGGATATCATCGACGAATTTATCTATCAGTTCCAAGTTTTCTGCACATGGCGCTCAAAACCGAAATCAAAATCGGAGGATGAATTGATGATGTTGGCAGAAGGCGGACCTGTACGTTCAACCAGGTTTTACTCTTGACTTGTTTGCTCATAGTGCTCCCTAGGTATGGAGTTCATACAGCGTCCTGAACGTCCTCTATTCCCTGATCCAAAAATCACGCATCAATGACTACATCCTTGCTCACCAGCAAGGCAAGTCGACGGAAGAGATAGCGTTAGTTCCCTGCCATTTCTTGCTGCAATCGAACTCACCTTCGCTCTAGTGAAATTGTCGGAGAATATGGACAACGTCCTTTATACCGCATGCTTGGATACTTCAGCATCATCGGCCTGTTAAGGGTTCACGTCCTCCTCGGGGACTTTACTCTAGCACTCAAGATTATGGACAACATTGAACTCAATCAAAAAGTGAAGCGTCTTAATTACGGGGAACCTCGAACTAACCTTCTGCCAGTCTCCTTTCACAAGAGTCACCGCTTGCCATGTCGCCACCTACTACTACGTCGGATTCTGCTACATGATGCTACGACGCTACCCAGATGCGATCAGGACATTCGTCACTGTTCTGAACTTTATCATGCGTATGCGTCAGTACCATACGAGGAGTTACCAATACGATCAGGCATGATTCTCATTTCCTACCAGACCTTGGTGATATTAACGATTGGGCAGATCAGCAAAACGGCGGATCGCATGTATGCCTTGTTCGCCATCTGCAACGCTCTGTCACCCAGCCGGTTGGACGACAATATTGCCAACACCTCCAAGGACCGTTATGGAGACCAAATAGCCAAGATGGCACGCGGAGGGTCTGACGCCAACGCTGCATTCGAGGAACTTTTCCTATACGCCTGCCCCAAATTCATCACAGCCAACCCTCCTCCATACGACGACCCAGCTGCTCTCGAGGCCTATGTCACCGCGGAAACCCCTGTACAGGACCCGACGCACAGGCATCTGAACCTCTTCTTGTCAGATGTCCTCGCTTTGGCTCCTGTTCCTACTTTGCGCAGCTTCCTCAAACTGTACACAAGCCTAGGCGCCAAGAAGCTTGCCAATTTCCTGGATGAGGATGAAGAGGAGATGGTACAGGAATTGATGGTCTTGAAGCAGGCGAGCAAGAGCATCAGTCGTGTGCCAGGTAGCGAACAGGGCGGTCTCTTGGACGGAGAGACGATCACCACCAGCGACCTTAACTTTACGATTGACGAAGTAGGTTGATGTTACTATTTTGCTCGCAAAGCCTTGCTGACGCTGAGACTTACAGAACATGGTCCACATCACCGAGTCTACCGTTGGTCGCAGATTTGCTGGCTGGTTCATCAAGAACACTGAAAGGACACAAAGGATTTACGACGACATCAAACACATGCCTCTTCCACAAGCTTCTTCCTCGAAGCCAGCTACCGCTGCTGGTTCGTCATCAACAGAAGCACCTTCGAAGAGCTCAAGACCAGGAGGACAAAAGGTCGCATGGGGAGGTGTTAAAGTTGCATAGGTTATTTTTTGACGACAAGTTCCGACGACGACTTCTTTCTAAACTTGTCATGTATTCATACTCATGATCATTGTCATCCATTGTATCCATGTGGTTTCAACTTCTTTTGGCCCACTAGTACTTCAAAGGCATGGTCGGGTCGCCTACTTGATAGGGTGAACTAGCGCACACGACAATCCTTTCGGATCTCAGGGAAGATACTACTAGCCTCTTAGCTAGGTGTGCCTTCATTCAGTCGATGATTCTTCGATTCTTTGATCGACGACTGGGAGAAGGTGGGTTGAGGGAGGCGAGGGGCTTCATGCGGTGGATCGCATGGCTAAGCTGGGTAAATCCGCCTCTTCCGGGCTGGATCGTCGTTTGCAGCGATGTACTCCCGCTAGTCGTAATACTTCATACATTGGAACGACTGTAAAGAAATGTAGTCCGGGCCGCCAACACGTTCCTTCATGAGCAGGGCCGGTACAAGGTCTCATCAGAACTCGGTTGACGTCGAGAGGAGAAATGGCGGATAAATGAGATGAGAGAATTCAAGACGTCCCATGTGAAGGTGTTCACAAGTTCAAAGTGTATTCAACGTTTTGGAAAGAAAGGAGACCCGATATTCCCAGAAAGGTGATCATAGTCGCTGATACACGTGATGACAACGCGTCTGTCAAGTATAGGGAACCGAAATGGGATGCTATCCGTTTCAGTAAACTCCTTGTCTGCCGCTAAGTAGAGTGTCCGGAGCTACCCATTAACGGTTACCTCTGTCATGTGTCTGCATTTGCCGGCCCCATAACCGCTATCCACAAGGTCCGATTGTATTTTCTTTGCTTCCAACACCCTTCTAGCATCTTAGCGCGCATCAAGTACGGTATTATTGGGCATCGGGTTTGCCCACGATGAAGCTCGACCATGGACTAGTTCACCCTTATAACTGGGGTGGCCTATGGGGAGCCTTCTCGGTAATACCTCCCTCAATTTACGAGATCATCAAGATGTGGGTTACCTACATCCTGGCCGTTCTACACCTCGTGTCGGTATCGACATCTGCTCCTCCTGGCTTTCCCACCTCAGGCAATGGGCTCTGGTTTAACACAACAGGAGGCGTCTGGGCCAAAGAATGGCTTCCAATAGGAAACGGATACCTTGCAGGTACGTTGAACATGCATGCTATGCCCCGTTCCAATGACCTCATCCATACTCTTAGCGATGGTGCAAGGCGGCACTGCCAACGAGGTCAATCAACTCAACATTGAGTCCTTGTGGAGCGGCGGGCCAGCTACCAATAGCGTACGCGATCTCCTTATTTTTGAGTGACCCCAACCCAGTTCTAATCGTCTCCCCTATAGTCCTACAATGGAGGGAACAGGCTGCCCGGAGATCAGCTCGCAACTGCTCAGTACATGCAAAGTATCAGAGAAACGATCTTCGCAAGCCCGACCGGAGATATCGACAGTAAGTCCGACGGATCTTGAACTCTTCCCGCTACTCACACCAGCACGCGACAACTAGATATTGACAGCTTGGGCACTGACGCGGGCGCTTATGGATCTTATGCTGGAGCTGGTCACCTTATTTCAAGCATCAATACTACTGGCACAATCACCGGCTATGGCCGCTGGCTTGACATGGATGACGGTGTTACACGTACTCTCTGGACCCAGTCAGGAGCTACTTACCAACGGTCAGTTCTCACACTCTTTCCTGCCCACCCTGTACTGAAGGAACATACAGAACTACCCTCTGCTCGAACCCTACCAAAGCATGCACTCAACATGTCACCACCACTGCACGCTCCTCCAGTGGCCTTCCGCAGGTTGCCTTTGCCTTCTCCGCCGCCATCGAAGAAGGCCTACCTGCACCAAACATCACTTGCCTAGGACCTGACACATTACAAGTCAGAGGTCGCATAGGAGGAACAGCAGGTATGATCTGGGAAATACTCGCCAAGGTCCGAACGACCCCTCTCTCTGGCCACGCTTCCACCCAATGTATCCAATTCCCCGTTCCCTCCGGTGCACCTCCAAACGCCACTCTCCAAGTACCTGCCAACACCGCTCGCGAAGTTTGGCTCACCTGGGTCGGCGATACCGACTATTCCATGGATGCAGGTGACGCAGCACACGACTTCTCATTCACTGGTCCAGATCCCCACAGCAGTCTGGTGGCCTCACTCAACACCGCAACTTCAACTAGCGTCTCTTTCGACTCTCTCTTGAAGCAACACGTCGCAGATCACAAAGCTGCACTCAATACCAAATTCGAACTCTCTCTTGGCCAGACGCCTCGACTAGATGTCCCGATTAATTATATCAAGAATAACTATACGATTGATACTGGAGACAAATACCTGGAGTGGTTAATGTTTAATTATGGAAGATACCTCTTAATGACGAGTTCGAGGGGGAAGTTGCCTGCTAATTTGCAGGGGAAGTGGGCGGAAGGGTATGGGAATGCGTGGAGTGCAGGTGAGATTTCGATTTCCTGGCACCTCAATTACCAGTCTCTGACCTCCTTCCCATCAGATTATCGTGAGTTCATTGTGAAGATTGGACGATGAGAAGTTAACACCATACCTCCAGACTCGAACATCAACATTCAGATGAATTATTGGGCTGCTGAAATGACCAACCTAGACGTCTCACTACCGCTCTTTGACTACTTTGAGGTTCGTCGTCGCCTGGTCGTGTTAGCACTGATCTAATCTACATGGTATTCAGAAAACTTGGGCACCTAGAGGAGCACTTACTGCCCAGGTTCTATATAATATTTCAAGAGGATGGGTTGTCCACAACGAGGTGAGCTTGTCACTTGTTTCACTCATTGAAAGCCCACTGACCCGTACTTTTTTTAGATGAATGTTCGTTGACGAATACATCCCCAGTCGAAACTCTGCTTACCTTTCTCTAGATCTTCGGACACACGGGTATGAAAGGTCCTGGCGATACAGCTCAATGGGCCAACTACCCCGAAGCAAATGCCTGGATGGTGAGCTGCGCCATTTGCATTAATTGACCACGGATTCATGTCTCCTGCAGGCTTTCCATATCTGGGACCACTTCGACTACACCAACGACGTTGCTTGGTGGCAAAGACAAGGATGGCCACTTCTCAAAGTTTGTCAAGGTCCAAACCGAATGGCCCATCCGACTGTGCTGACCATCTTTCATCATTGACAGGGCATCGCCGCTTTCCATCTTGACAAACTCATTCCAGACCTTCACTTCAATGACTCTACTCTAGTCACTGCTCCTTGCAATTCCCCCGAACAAAGGCCTATCACGTTTGGATGTGCACATGCTCAGCAGATGATTTGGCAACTCTTCAATGCCGTTGAGAAGGGCTTTACTGCTTCTGGGGACAAAGATGTGGCCTTCCTGAACGGTGGGCAATATTCTCTGCCGCCTAACCTGGTTGCTGATGCATTTGCCGACAGAGGTGAAAACCAAAAAGGCACAGATGGACAAGGGCATTCATATAGGATCCTGGGGTCAACTTCAAGGTAATCTAATCATTCCGATCGAGTAAGCCCAACACTTACAATGTCTGGTATAGAATGGAAAGTCGACCAAGATTCACCAACCGATACCCATCGTCACCTCTCTCACCTCATTGGCTTGTATCCCGGATACGCCGTCACAGGATACGACCCCTCCCTCCAGGGCAAGTACACTAAACAGCAAGTCATCGACGCTGCGACAGTCAGCTTGATCCACCGAGGCAACGGAACTGGACCAGATGCTGATGCTGGTTGGGAAAAGGCTTGGAGAGCTGCTTGTTGGGCTCAACTTGGAGATGCTGATACCTTCTTCCATGAAATTTCCGTAAGCTCTTTCGCGTTGTTGCAGTTTGTCCAGACCACTGAGGAAATCATAGTATTCAATCAAGGAGAACTTTGGTCCTAGTTTGTTCAGCTTGTACAACCCAGAGGATCCAAACCCCATTTTCCAGATCGATGCCAATCTAGGCTATCCTGGTGCTGTTCTTGTACGTTTTCTCTCCCAGATTACCTCGACTCTGTGGCTGATTTCTCTATTTTCGTCAGAATGCACTCATTCAAGCCCCTGATGTTCCCAACTACAACACGCCTCTCGTCGTCAACATCCTCCCCGCGCTACCCAAACAATGGTCATCAGGCTACATCCACGGTGCTCGCATTCGCGGTGGCATCACCTTGAACATCCAATGGGCAGATGGGAAACCCACAAGCCTGTCTATCCAGACAGACTCCAACATCATCTCACGACCTGTGCAAATTATTTACGAAGGCAAAACTCTCATGTCATTTACGACCTCTCCACGACTTACGAGATATCTGTATTCCTTCTGAGCGTCATCTCCATCTGTACCTGCATTTTTCATCTTGTATCTACCATGTATTTATGTCGGCAGCTCGTACCCTCCATACCATCCGCATGTGCATTAGCCCAAAATGTTGTATACCAAACTGTAATTCAATATCTGCTTTTTTCTTCGCTTTTGAGATTGCAGCGCTGTCTTCTACCGACGGTTGCGATTGCATGGGAAACGAGATTTGACAAGGACTGGCAATAGCGGCGACTGAACAAGCGCCGGGTCGATTCGTTGACCAATTCGAAGGTGTGGTTTGCTATGAAATTACAAATTTTAATGGTTTCAATTGGTAACATGTACAGGAACAGCTGAGAGAAAGTCTATCTAATGGGTACAGTTGGCGGGATTCTACAAGCGTTGCGTGATCAGAGGAAAGCTACAACTGGGGTGACATCAATGAGGGGTGGTGAAAAGCAGCTCAGAAGAAACCTACAGTACAATGATTGATTTTTTTCTAAGGATTCGCGCCATGAAAGTGGACTGGATTGGAAAGAGTCCAGGGCTTGCTGCGGAAATATTGCATGTAAAACGAGGTGCTTGAAGAAAACCTGATATGCAGAGAATGTTTGCCCGAGCAATTACGGAGAGCGGTTACAGGCATCGAAGAATGCTCAAAGTCTGATGCGAAGAACTTTGCAAAAGGAGAAAAGGTGCAGAGCGAGAGTTGACTGGTGCGAAAAGCGATGCAGCGGCGGGACCTATTGACAATCTTGGCAACGATGGATATGCTTTTTAGGCAAAGGGGATCCATCAAAAGCTGAACGAGCGGGGTCGAGCACGAATTGAGGTTGGAGCAGGCTGGCGTTCTTGGTCTTGGGACGGAACTGGTATCGTTAGTTGAGCGGGAAAAATTGATCACGAAAGGAGCTATTCAACATACCTGCTTCAGAGATGATACCTAAATCCCCGCTATTTCCTTCATCCTCATCCTCAGAATCACCACACCAGAGAGGATCTGCAGACAGCCGCTTCTTCAGAGCTTCGATATATTCCTTCCCAGCGGCACAGTTGTTGAAGAAGTCAGCCCATGTAGAGTTGATCTTGCTTCGTATATTCAATAGAGCAAGATCGGCTACTTCTTGATCGTCCACGAGTTTTTCGGCCTGATCAACTTCTTCAAGTATACCTTCGAATGTCTCGTACGCCTTGTATATCTCTCGCTGAAGTAATTTGAAGAGCTCTCCAGCAGCGACGAGTTCGCGGTCGCGTTCCAGCGCTTTACGCCCAAGAAGGCCCTGATGCAAGGACGAGTAGGTCCTCCCAGGTTGCTCGGCTAGAGTCAATTGCGAAGATGAACCACCGATAGATAATGTGGTAAGGGACCCCTCCTTGATCTCTTCTAAGCGAGTAACAGGGGTATTATCTTCAAAAGGGGTCCTCCCTCTACCCAGGGAGATCAATCGACGGATGTTGAACGCGCATATATAGAGCTCACTCACGTCTTGCTGTCGCCCAGAGTTTGCGCGGGCGATACCAGTAATGGGTAACCTCGAATATCTTCTGAGATGCGGCAGTGCAGGCATTTGGTAACCATGTTTTTTTTTTTGGGTAGATGGGCGATGTCCGAGGTGGGGAGAATCAAGGGGCAAGAAGGAAGAAGGAACGTGAGCCGCCACGCTAGCTTCAGACGGGTCGGGCGCTTATAAACGAGCGCTGGAATCGAGACCTTGGAATTTCGAGTTGATGTGACGTCCCTCTGACGCCATACTCAATTGATAGTCCCGCAGAGCGCATACAGAACCCGTATCATAATCATTGGATATTTGGGCATCTATACAACGGTATTGTCACGATAATGCTACCAGTTCAGTGGAGGCGTAAAATGAGAAGGATGTTATTGCAGTGTGACCCGAGAGTTAAGCAAGGATGGTCGATATGGGAGGGGATCAGTGACTACCTTGTGCAGAAAGAGAAAAATTGAAGGCACCTATAATAATGCGCGATGATCGATGCATTCTCCGCAAAAGAAGCTATTACTGGGGGAAGTACGAGACGAGCCAGGATCTACCAGGAAGAACACTGTATGCGCGAAATGTTTGCTGCAAGAGTCACCAGAAGCGGATATAAACGTCGGAGAAAGCCAGAATCTCGAAACAGCGGGGCTTGTGTGCGGGTTGGTTTCCTAGATGAAGTACCAGAGAAAGAATGGGTCAAGCAAGAGTCAACGCTATGAGAAATCGTGATGTGGCAATATGTGCTGGGGGCTCTGCGTTGGTGGGCGGGGATTCATGCGTTCAAAGCATCAACGGTTGCGTGGGCGGCGTCGGGAACGCCTGCTTGACCCTGTGCTGGAATGGTGACGCCAGTGTCGGAAGCAAGGAATTGATAAACTTACCCGTTTGGCAGTCGATACTTGAAAATTTACTACGTGGAGATGGACTGGACGAGAACGGCCCGGGGCTGAATACTTTGCTGCTGAAAGATTGAATGCAAAAAGGGCTGCTTGAAGAAAACTTGGGGTGGAGAGAAGGATTGCCAAAAGAATTACAGAAAGCGGATACAGGCGTTGAAGAACGTCGAAATTTTGACGTGAAGAATTTTGCGAGCAGAAAAGGCGCCGAGCGAGAGTTGATTGCAATGAAAAGTGATGCAGCGACAGAAACTGGTGAGGATGTTGACAATGATAAATACGATCGTGATGCAAATGGGCTTCATCAGAAGCTAAGAGAGCGGCGTCGAGAGTAACCAGAGGTAGACGAAGATCGACGTTCTCGGCCAGGCGACGGGACGACGGTGCCTGCCGCTGAAGAACCAGACGCGACATATCCTGTGCGACGATGTGATTGATTTAGCAGGGGAGTTAGGCCATGAACGCCAGTCGACATACCTGATTCAGAGACAATACTCGAATCCGCGCTGCCGCTACCATACGAGAGATCATTCAGCCACAGAGGATCCGAGAATAACTGATTCTTTTTCTTCGAGAAGAATTCTTCAATGATAACCCGATGCTCGTCGAGGTCAACCAATGCGGCCTTGAACCTGTCTAGCACATTCGACAGAGAACACTGGGACGCCTGGCAATTGTGCACGGTCGTTCTTCGACCCTCTGCTGCGTCTTCATGGGTGTCCTTGATAGCCTTGATCGACTCGTATTGAAGTCCCACATATGTCTTCATAGCCATCAGGACAGTCTTGAATTCTCGGTCGCGTTCCACATGTTTAGGTCCGATGGGGCCTTGATACAAGGGCGAAGAAGCCCTTCTGAAACGTTCGTTCACCCACTCGGCCAGATTCGCTTGGGAAGACGAATCACTAATACTAATCGATACGTCGGAGTCATTGGCCGCGGGGGCATGGCCATCGTCAACAGCAGATTCTTCCTTGATGATAACGGGAGTGGGCGGTGCAGCCCCAATATTGAATTGACAGGGGCACTGGGAGCACTGGGAGCACTGGGAGAGGGTCAGAAAAAAATGCGTTAAGAGCGTTCGGCTTCACCTTGAAGGTGCCCTTGATATCTTCATTGTCAGAAAGTTCTGGAGTGCGAGCTTCCGTGGTGGCCCCCACAGTTTTCACATTGAATGGTATAACAATATCTTCTTCGACAGGACTCTGAGGGGTAGAAAGGAATTCCGTCGATTTTTCTGAACTTGAGGCCAAGGTGGAAGTTGATGAGGAGGACGTAGATGTCGAAGGCATCTCAAGCTGTTGAATGCTAGAATTGGATGGGCCTGAAGGTAAAGACGGTGAGGAAGGCGACTCAATGAACCGCGACGTTGACCCGTCAATATCGTCCGCCGAGGGTCTCTGCTCTGAGGCGTAGCGGTCCATAACCAAAGGGGAAAATGCATTTACACCAAGTCGGTCCGCCTTGTTTAACCTAGAAAGCGCTTTAGCTTGGACTCGAACCGCAGGATAGGCACTTACCTCGTTTCGACCGCATCAAAGACTTCCAATAAATACTTTCCTGCTGAAACGCAAATTTGTTTCGTCCACGAAATCAGAGTGGGGAGACAATCCGGGTGCTGCGCTGAGCAGATGTAGTAAAGTGCATCGAAGAGATCGCTTCTCGAGAAAGTCCTTGAGGGCGAAGCAGAATATCCCACGTTTTTATACCACGCCGCTTTGAGCTGAGGATCGGTCAGTGCCTTGAAAGCAAACTGCAGATTTCAGATTAGGCCCCGACGCTTCGTGAGCAGAGAGTAGACACGAACCTTGACGAAACAGTTCATTCGTGGTTGGTTGATATCAACGATGTTGATAAGCGTATGACAGATCACCAAAGCAAATAGGGCCTCGCCCCCTTGCTTGGCATGTTCACATTCGTGCTCAACCAAATAAAAGGTAGAACCGCCAATTCGATCGGTACTCGGGAGAGGGGGACATTGTATGCTGTCCAGATAGTGAATGGCCGCGTTTAGCATAACCTTGACGAAGTGATCCTCTGTATCGCACTCCGGAAGCGCAGTGACAGTGAATAATAGGTCCACCATCGACTGGCTGTTCGCCAAAGGACCTGGCGATGCCTGGAACGATAAAACAGTTGTCGTGGAGGAAGGGATAAATCGCTCTGCCTTGATTTCTTTGGAGCGGGTAATAAGGGTATCGATGAATTTATTTCCCAGAAGAGCTGCCCCTCTGGCGCGATTCCTACGGAGGATGGATTGGTCAATGTTCGGCGCATATATGCGGTTGACTTACTTCTTGCAGTCACCAAGAGTTCCATGAAGCGATGTCAGCACGACAATATACAGCCTGTCGTCGGGCCCATAGAGGTTTTCCAATGGCTGTTCTCCCAGGTATTGAAGTAGATCTTCCCAGCTGTGAAACGTTTGGTTGAAGGAAGCGCGTGCGTTGGTCAAGATGGCCTCGCATAGGGGACTCCCAGAACGCTGCAGGCCTTGATTGAAGGTAGTCTATTCGTTATCTCAGTAATTACTCTATTAATTACCGGGGTAAGAACTTTACCTTATGAAAACTTGGTGTTCTGTGGGAGTATCTTGCATTCATCCCTCTTCGAAAAGACGCAGTTAAGCTGAGTTTCCCAAGGATCCTAGAAAGCTCCTCTTTGAACATGTCAGATTCCACGCTTTCTGTAGCCATATTTTTGCAGACGAATAACTCCTGGACGGCGATAACTGACTTGGAGAAGGCAAGAAGCAAGGAAGGAGTTGAGCAGTCACGCAAGTGACGCAACAGACGCGGCAGACGCGGTGGGCGCGTCTTCTTGCTGACGCCATATTCGATTTGGGGGTCACCCAAAACTGAAACATCCCTTCAATTGCTCGCGTAAACGTCATTTGAGCGGTGAACACTCTCAGACAAGCGAGGCGAGAAGCTGGCGAGCTTCGTAAACGCATTGGTCAATAGACGAACTATGGCTCGGAAGCTCCAGTGCATATACTCATTGGTATTGGATAGTTACTGGAATGCTTTATGGCAACTGAGGTTCAGGTTGAACGACCTAATAGCAAATCTGAGAGCGATACCAATGGATCAAACTATAGCACATACTATTCACACTATACTTGGAAGACGTACAGAGGTACTCGTCCCTATCATATCAGCTCGCCAGGATCACTGATATGGACGCGGAGCCTCCAGTAGTCCCCTCGGTATTTTTATAGAGAGTTTCCACGGCAGATGGATTGGGGGCAGACTCGGAATGTCAATGGCGGTGGCGGTTACTCCGCGAGAGGCAACCTCAAGAGGTTGATCGGCAGCTTACAGAGCTGGCAAGTCATTGAGTAGCTATGAAGTCGTTCAACAGTCATTTGTCCTCTTAACTCTCGAGAAAGCTGTGCTGAAAGATCATTTTCCAGGCTAGCCGAGTGAGGGAAGAATCTGCAACCTCGACGTTCTGAACATGAAATTGAACAACCGTCACGATGGTCACAAACTTCATGTACTTATTGTCACGCGACGTGCTGCAATGCCGAAAACTAAATTTCCGCCACACTATACTTCACAATCTAATACTCTTTGCGCGTCAGAAGCTAGAGATTGAACAGAATCTATTTGCACAACCGTTGAAAAGCAGACGAGGTGCTGAGGGTTTGATTGGGGGATCTACTACAAGATGTCCTTTGTATACATTAACGGTGCTCAAGGTTCAGGTTGATAGATGGGGTGACAAAGGATTAGAACACCACGAGATAAGCCCACCCGTATCACATCAGCTCGCCGCTGAGTCCCCAGGATCACTGACATGAAAGAAGGCTCTTGACTCGGGCTTGTGGTCCCCGTGATGTTTTACTTTTAACAACTTGAATGCATGTTTTCTGGTATGAATGTGAGATAGAGGTGACGGTATACCCCGAGATTTCCCTCCTTCGTGTCAACAGAAGGGCATTGTCCGCAGAGAGGCCAGCAGCGGTACCCATCTAAGGAGAGGGAAGTATGAACCGAACACCCTGCATTGCTGTCCAGCGGTCAGTTGGGCTCGTCTGCTTGATGCATCTAAGGATCAGATCAACGGGAAGCATAATGTCCTCGTTTGAGTCTGAACCATAGGCACGAGTAAACAATGTGAGGGTTTTGAGAGTCATGATCATTTCTTTCATTATATGGCCGAGGAAGGGGACGGAAGGAAAAGTGTAAACTTGGAACTGGCGGTCCGGGTCCATGACCACGGTTAAATCTTTAACAGAGGTGGGAAGGCCACGAAATGACTGTGAAGGATCGACGGTTCTGAGCATGATATATAATTCCTCCAGACGAATGCAGTCCTTCAGATCGACAAAGTGGCCATCAAAGGGAATGTGAAGGGTCCTTAAATGTGGTGCGATCTTGCTCTCGATGAGAACACGAGTGATCTCTCGCCCATGAACTGGCATATGAGATCCATACACTGGGGTCCAATACATGAGACTCAGAGACCGTAGAGAAGTTTGGGCTTGTCCAGGAGCAGTGCTACACTGGACGAAAGTCCGGGAGATCAACTTGATCAGATCATCCCAAGGAGGTCGACCACCCCTGATGATGAGCTCCTGCAGATGTGGTAGAGCCTTAGGCAGGTGGAGCTTGCTCGGCCGAAGGTGGATACGCCACTTGGTGATCTCCAATTTCGTGAGGAACTTTCCAAACGCTAAAAGGGCATAAGAAAGGTCCATGTGTGTTGGTTGGATGGAAAATTGAGAGATGGTGAAGTTCTGAGCCTTTGCTATCTCTGAGAACCAGTTGCGGTTGGGGAATAGAGGGTGTCGATCGTGAACTAGGATTCGCTGGAGTTTCGTGAACATTTTCAAGCGCTTCCCAATGGCATGCCTAATATCTTGAGTACTATAGCTGTTTTTCGACGATTCTGCGTCCCCATAGAGTGAGATACTTGTCGAAATTTGAGCTGCTCGATCAAGGATGGACTCGATTGCAGTGGGGGATATATGAGGACGAAACCAAATGACGAGCTTTTCGAATATGACTCGGGAAACAACTTCTTCGAGCCTCCGACACACCAGTCTGTGGGTAAGTGCGAGCTCCAAATCCTGCCAATATGCCATACCGGTATCGATTGGCATTCGTGTGGATGGTGACCTAAATGCAAACGGATCAATGTCATGCGACAGAAACCATCTGTCATGGTCGAATGTTGGGCGAATTTGAGAAAATATGAGGAATAATAATTCGACAGGGAGTTCGATTAGGGATACCATAACAAGAGCCTCCTTCTGTGTTTCGTGGTTGGAAAACTGGAATGTTGTAGGAGTGCACGTGTTGAAGAGCGTGCCAAAGGGTCCAGAAGACTTCGGAAAGTTCCATGTCATGAGTTGAACCGACTTTGGCAGCCTTGCAACAGGGGAGCAGGGGAACATTGCGGAGGACGGTGTGTGTGTATCGAGACGATACGCATCGCATAATATATGGATGATTTCTCAGGTGAGTTGAACGCCTCCTTGGAGTTACATGTATATTCACAACTTCATTCTCAATAGGAACTTGTTTGCATGCCTCCGTCACAATGAAGCATGAGAATGTGGTAGGGAATTAATCCTTTTCCAAAGGCAGGATTAAGGAGAAATAATGATTCATGCGGATGAGTGAAAGCCAGCTGAAGGGTTCTGAAAGAGTTCAAAGACTCGATGGTGAAGAAGTTTGCCTTCCCCATATGGAAAGCGCTGGCTTCATCAATAGCACGTGAGTAGGTTCTTCCAATTTAGGCAGGAGCCTTTGGTGTACTGGCACTGTCGCTGTGGACTGGCTGTGGATTCTGCTGAACTGTGCTTCGGACTTGCTCAACCTTCAATCTCGCCTTGCTGCGGTTTCTCGCTCTTCTCGTTTTCTCACTCAACATATCTGCTTCTGTGAAGCTCCGCCGGCTTTAAAGGCATTCAAGCCCCCAATGTCACTCGCGAAACTAACATCACTGTCAACACAAACGCTTTCGCTGCTCCTGGAGCGGCAGCGAATGCAGACATTGCCATCCTTCTCCGATAATGGAGATGGAGGCGCTAATGATTCTGCCGCGTCGTTACACACAGCTCAAATCACGAAAAACCTGAACCGCCTGCGAACTGGTGTATTGGGACTGGAGGCGAAGGAAGGGCGAACAGAGGCGGTTAGGTTGCTACGGAGTCAGTACGAGAGGATGAGAGGAATGCTCGGAGAGGAAGGTGCAGCAATACAGAGGTATGGACTCCGCCTTGCTTTGCGCTTCCATCTTGGCTGATCGACACCCGGCATTCATTTCCAGTCTGGCACTAGACACGCCTAAACCTGCCTCACCCTCACCCTCAAGTTCACCTTCACCTTCACCTCCCGCTTCGCTATCGAATACCCCCACCCCCGGGAAGTTTCATCAGAAAGATGCTAGTGACCCGCCATACACGCCATACACGGACGATCCTGAGGCTGGATATGGATTGGAGGAGCAGGAGCCAGGCATGATGTTACAGACGCAGCGGCGGATGATGGACGGTACGTTTTCATTCATTCATTTGGCCTTTCACGCGCTGTTTGAGGGGGTCCAAACTGATTATACCTATGTATAGAGCAAGATGAGCACTTAGACCGCCTGTCACAATCTATCGGTCGGCAACATCATATGTCTCTGCAAATTAATGACGAACTGGATGTGCACCACGGTCTACTTGAGGAACTTGACACAGATCTAGATAGGACGGCGAGCCGATTGGGGAACGCGAGGAGAAAACTTGATAGAGTCGCGAAAGGGGCTAAGAACAATGGTCAGTGAAATCGGAATTTACCCCTAATTAAAGGAATATTAACCTTTGTTTTCAGTGTCGACGGTTACAATCGGTCTCTTGATATTGGTCCTGCTGATTCTCATCATCATATTCAAAACATGATCTCTTCCGGGTGACGGTCCAACAGAGCAGCTATTTACCTTTCCCTTCGGGATTTACGAGGTGTTTTCGACCTCGATTGTTATTTTTACGCTTGTATATTTTTATATCCAACCACTCATCTTCCTCTTATTCTGGGACATTGTCGATATACTACCACCCATCCCGGAAGAATACTAGTTTTCGAATGGATGCTTCTGCCTTACTTATTTAGATGCCTAAGATGATCCAGACCACTTTGCCGACGATTGGTATCCCATCGTTGGTCCAATCTTTCCTTCTTTCAGCATCTTCTGCCACCTGTGCCGACATCACACCCTTCTCGACTCGGGTCTCGCAGATGCCAGTGATGATCCCCTGAACAAACTCTGGGTGTCCTTGGACTGCGAATATCTGGATATTGGACGGCTGCCGCTGATCTTCCGGCTTGGTACCCTCATAAAATCGTACCATGCCTTGGTTCTCTGACACCTGCGTTGAGCCAAGAAGCTGGAAGCCAGGAGGTGTGACTGAAACGTGGTCTCGGTGCATTTGTTGAAGAGTCTGTTAATCAATATCAGAAGCTGAAGAAATGCAGTTTTGTTGAGGACGTACCACACTGTCCACACCGAATAGGTCCTTTCCGAGTTCGGAGAGCTGGATCTTGGTCAAACCTACCTCCCATGTTCCCCCATTGAACTCGCATTTTCCGCCGAAAGCCCGGCCAAAGATCTGGTGACCAAAGCAAATACCTAAGGTGATTCCCGTTGTGATTTGGTCGAAACATTATGTATATTAGTGGTAGATACCAAGGAGCTTGACCTTGGGCTTCTCTTTCCCAACCCAGGCGACAAAGTCGACGAGTTTGTTAATCCACGGAACATCTTCGTAGGCTGAAGAAGCTTTATCCATCCAATCAGTTTGAGCCAGCAGATATTCCAGCAAATAGGCGGGCGTACCTGAACCAGTTAAGAGAACAGCGTCGTACTGATCAAGAGTATCCTTCTCAGGGTATTTCTCCTCCATCACATCGAAGGCATCTAGCTTAAAGTCGACGTTGGGAGGGAGAGACTTCTTCAGCCATAAAGTATAAACGTGCTCATAGTCTCCATAAATGGCTGCAGTGTTTGGAGTGAGAGCACCGCAGACTAATAATGCAATTCTTGGGACCTTGGTCATGATTCCGAGTCAAGAGGAGTTGATCATGATGGTCCAGGAGAGCGGGCCGCATAAATCCGGCAGAGGAACGGCTTTTGACTCATTCACGTGGCGCGCTCCTAGCTCTATTTCCAGCGATGGGAAAGAAGGCAACGTTGTTTTTCTGTAGGTGTGCAAGCTAGTTTCCCCGACTTTACTAGATGGGAATAAAGGATGCAGAATGTGAGGATGCCTGAGTGAAGCTGGGTTGTGCACTTCGCTGGGGTCGCATGGAATCTATAAGCAAAGCTGATACATATGCCCCCTGCATGCGCATGTACTTATGTTCTGCGGTCCTTGTGAACGTTGTAGCACGAGGCAAGTCGAGGTCTGCTGAAAACCCGTGGCCGATCTGTCAGGGACAAGACAACTATTATTACTGATTCGGTCAAGTCGGACTTTTAAATCAATTTCCCTACTAGACACGCTCGCCTCAAACTTTCTGGGCTATCCCTTCCGACTTCGCTATGGACGACGGCGAGCAGGATAGTGCTCGCGCCGTCATCTCCAATGATCCTCGTATCATTATAGCGACCACCGTGGCTGCTTTTTTCTTTGCTGGATCGGCGTACATGTGGCGTTCACTACCCAAAAGTGTTCTCGCAAGTTCACACCAGCGGGGTGAGAGTGTATCCAAGGACCCTGACTCTGCAGTGAAGGTTGAACCTCCTCACATAGACTCAGATGTTGCCAAGAACGAAGGGACGTCCAGCACAGCCCATGGCACTGGTGTCACGGCTGCAAATGTGAATGGGGGAGGGGAGTCTGAAGGCCTGTCGGTGGACTCGAAAGACGCCAAAAACGCCCGGTCTAAGGAACGTAGAAGAAGAGGGAAGGACCCCACGAAAGAGCTTCTCAAGAACGTCAAGAAGTCCAAATCGTTTTTGAAGCCCACCAAACCCACCATAGACCTGCCGGAAACTCCAGAGTCACCTCCTCCACTCGCTAAAAGCTTCCGCGAACAAACCGGGATTGCACGCGAGAGAGCACAAGACTCATCAGGGCACTCTAGGTCGCTTTCACGAGCGTCGGTCGACGGTAGGCCGCACCACTCTGCGAACGTGGAGAGTGACGGTTCGGATAGACCTCGCACCCAAGACACAACCGAACACGAGGATAGTCCCTTCCTGAATACGACGCCCACTGCATCCAGGTCACTCTATTTCGGTACCGACAACGCTGAGGATGTCTTTACCATCGCAACATCGTCAGAATCACCATGCCTGGTTGCATCATCGACCCAAGAATCAACGGCGACCACAAGACCGTCCGATTACCCGACGATATCCCTTTCTGCATCCTCCTCTACCTCAAACTCCGGTTCCATCCTTTCTTCAACGTCTAACTTAACCCCGAATACCTCCCCGACATTATCCCCATCATGGAAAGATGTGACCCCATTACCTAGGCCACCTCCGCCAGCGAACACGTCGTCATCAACTCTGCTCCCTAAAAATATGAGCGAGTCAACGAGTCTTCCAGCTGTGTCTGAATCCGGATCTTGGGATTGGGATGGTGCAGGTCCAAGTACTGTCCACGAGCATCTTCCGTCGCGGAAACCGCCACGATTCCGTTCAAAATCGCGAGGTGGATCGGGCTCAATAACAATGTCACCTTCGATTCCAGAATCTGCTATGCTCACGAGGTTCTCCGAATTTTCTGATTCTGGCCCTGGATCATCAACGTCGTCTCAATCTGTTGACCAACTACCTGAGTTTGTCTTTCCTTCCCTAAGTGCATTGTCGGGCACGTCCGTTCCTTCACCAATGTCACCAACTACAAACCGGGCGGGTCCTGGTGCAGCTTCGTCATCTGGTTCTGTACCCAGAAGGGCACCAACCCCCGGTCGTCGGCCACCAACGCCGCGCTCTTCCACAAATACGCCACCGCCGTCACTATCTGCACAGACTCAGCTCGCATCGCTTAGAGGTGCTCTAGAGGCATCAAGGATACGGGAAGAAAAGCAGAAGCTTGATATTGAGAAGGTCAACAAGGAACTCGAGGTTGCGAGGTACGAGTGGGCTGCCAGCAGAAGCAGAGAACTTGATGTAAGACAAAATCACTACCAGAGACCTCATAATTGACTGACGATCTATTTTAGCTTCAAAATCAAATTCATCAGCTTGCCCACCAAATGCAGCAGATGTATGCGACGATGGCAGGTTCAACGCCTAAACCAGCAAATTCTACGACGTCAACAGGCACACCGTCCGGAAATGGGTCAGATTCCACAACAAGCCAATCTACAAGCGACACCTCCACTCCAAATGCGCAACCAAACGGGTTCCAATTCCCACCACCTCCTGCCGCAGGAAATCCTCAAACGCCTTCTCACCTCCATATGTCACCTGCTCAAATGCAGATGTACCTCCCCAGTGGCCTGCTTTCACCTCTCGCCATGAGCCACACTGCCCCCCATAGCCCCTTCCATCCGTACCCTTACTCACCCATGGCAGGGATGCCCTCACCGTACCATTACGCCTCACCTTCTCCGATGTTTCCCTCGCTCTATTCAAGTATGAATGGACTTGACAGTAATGGCGGGAGAAGTGCAGGCGACAGCGGACCGTCGTCCACTGCCGGGTCTTCCTCGGCAGGCTCACATTCACCTGACTTGAGTATGCTTGGGTCGAGAATAATGTCGTCTTCTTCCACGCCGCCTCCTGGGTCATCATCCATACAGAGCCGTGGCAGGGGAAGATCACGGAGAAGTGGGAGTGGCGAGGCTGGTGAGCAAAATGGAGTGGGAGAGGGTTTGAGTGCCTTAGATGACCAGTTGATGGGTGATGCTCTTGCTACGTTTGGCGCTGGAAAGCTGTCGAGACGAAGCCCTTTCCCTCTGGAGGAGAATCATGACGACGACGACAGCGATGTTAATAATGTCCTGGCGGATGCGATTCTCAAGCGGCCTGGGAGCATTCGTGGATTGTCAAGAAGAAAGAAGAGCGATAAAGATATGAGCAAAGACAACGTCGAATTTGTCTTCCCATCATTATCCAACCTGGGCAATGTTAACGCTAGTCGGGGAGATATTACGCCAGAGGAAACTGCCGTAGAGCTCGTTAGCCAGGGGGAGGAAATTCAGGAAATCGCTGCTCCTGAACCTCAGGATATCTCGAAGGTCGTTATGCCTGCGGTCGACGCACCCCTAGACGATTCAGCGGAAGAGACTACTCCTCCCGCGGTCAACGGCGCCGAAGAGTCACTAAGGACAGAAGCACCACAGGAAGCAGCTTAGACCTCATTCCTCTCTCGCAATTCCCTCGACGATGCTACGATATATCTTACATTCTCCTACGACATTGACGGTAGTAAAGTATTCATATTATTTTTTGGTCTCTTTTTATCTCATCATGCCCGCCTCCATTGGCTCTTTCAACTCCTTTCGATCCTACATACATTCTTTTCTTCGTTATCTTACATATACTTTGAGACGATTCTCTTTTCTATCGACAGCGACATTCTTTGGATACACCCTTCATTTTTTCCCTCCACGGAGCTTGACTTCGATTCGCTGTTCCCTCTTTTACTTTATCTGTAGCATACCCCATCATCCAAGAGTTCGTGACGTAGACTGGAAGAACCGGATATTCATAATTTAGCGAAATGTAAATTCAGACGTATTTCAACGGATGATACCCAATCCCTCCGCCGTGTCTTTGTGTGATTCCTTCCCAACAAGCAGTATCTATGCCACCCAGGCTATTATATAAAGTCCAACCCGGTGACTTGGTCTATCCTTGGCCATATTATGTTGGCAACTAATCCTTCATGATGCCCCCTTCAACCATCTTATCCCATCCCATTTGGTTGTAGGTCCACCCGAAAGCTGAACCCCCCAAGTGGGGAGAATGATAGCCACAGACGCTGCGATGCAATCCTGGCTGCTTGTGGATCTGGTCGATCAATTCCATATCGTCGGCCTCAAGTTTAATCAACTAAATTTGGGTGCTTAGATATAAGAATTCCAGCGATATTTAATTGTGGGAATACCTTAAAGTTCTCCTTCAGACGTTCCCGTCTCGCCGACTTGGGAATAACGACTGTTCCACGGGAAACGCCCCAACTCAACATGATCTGAGTCGGCGTTGCATTCTTTTTCTTGGCGATCTCCGCGAGGACAGAATTGTCTCCAAGCTCGCCGCGGGCAACGGGAGAGTACGCTGTAACAATTATACCACGGTCGCTGCAATATTTCAGGAGCTCGACTTGGGGGAGCGCCGGATGTACTTCAATTTGATTGACGGCTGGGACGGTTTTAGCTGTTCTAAGAAGGACAGAGAGTGTCGCTGGACTGAAATTGGATACACCAATAGCCCGAGCCTTGCCTTTCGCGGGGTATCAGGTTGGAAATCTGAATCTTATCGGGGTAGTAATTCACTCACCCGTGACAACGAGTTTCTCCATCTTAGCCCAAGTTTCTGCGTACGCGGGGCTCTCGTCGGGTTGCAGAGTTTTACCTGATCGAAGAATCTGAGCATGCAGTTTTTGTAAATCAAGAGGGTAACCTACCATCGACAATAGCTTGAGGCCAGTGCATGAGATATAGGTCGACATAAGCAAGTCCGAGTTTCTTGAGGCTAGTGTCTAAAGCTGCTTCTACATTTGAGTGGTCTTGGCTCCTGCGTAGGAGGTTTCAGCGATTCGTTCATTTCATAGGCTTCATAGGCTTACCCAAGCTTGGTGGTAATAAAGAGCTCGTGCCTAGGAACGTGAGATTCCTGCAATGCCTTGCCAACCGACTCTTCGTTTCCTATCAAAAGCGTTAAACCAGAACAAGAACACGCCTACACAATAAGAGATAAACCATATCCAGAGGCCTGGAAAACAATACGATTTGTTAGTCCATCAAACCACTCCTTAGATCTGTCTTGTTCCTACCGTATCGATATGGCGATATCCGAGGTCGAGCGCATCTTTGACCATTTGGGTTACATTGTCTCCTTCACCAGGAGATCCCATCCAACAGCTATCACACAGTTCATAGATTAATAGCTTCTACAAGTTCATTAGAGGACCCCAGTTACCCAAAACCAACTGCTGGGAATGTTTGGCCTGTGTTCAGGCAAAAAGATGGGATTTGAATCTCTGAAGTCATGATAGAAGAAAGCAAAGATTATGATTATCGTGGCGCCGATATCAAGCTACATCCCCATCAAGGCTCGCTGACGTAGTTTGCAAGGAGCATCAATTGCTCACGATTTCATTACACCACCAACTGACATATTCCAGCCTAATTGTTCGTATGTCCATCCAAATGCAGATCCCCCCAGTTCTGAGGAGTGGAATCCGCAGACGCTTCGGTGCATACCCGGTTTTTTGTGTAGGTTATCCAAGATATCCATCTCCCCAGATTCCAACGAAATGAGCTGGGAAGAATCTAAATATACTTTATCAAAAGGACGATAAAAGAGATACAAACCGTTATATTTTCTGCGAGTCTCTCTGGACGAATAGATTTCGGGATAACCGACGAGCCTCGCTGAACACCCCAGCTAAGTAAGATTTGCGCCGTAGTGACACCCTTCCGTTGCGCAAGAGCAAGAACATCGGGGTCGTTTGAAAGCTTGTTTTTGCCTACAGGCGAATACGCAGTAACAACAATCCTCCGCTCTTGGCAGAATGCTAAGAGCTCATGTCGAGGGAGAGAAGGATGTGCCTCGATTTGATTGACGGCCGGAATAGTCTTCGTCGAATTGAGAAGTGTTTTGAGGGTCTTGACACTGAAGTTGGATACACCTATTGCTCTTGCTCTCCCTGGGACTCGTTAGATCTTCATCGTGATGGAACCTAGATAGTAGCGCACTACCTGAGATCACTAGTTCTTCCATTTTCGACCAGGTTTCAGACATAGTCGGGCTTTCTCCAGGCTGAAGAGTTCTACCTGAGGACAGTAGCAGGCTAATGAGATTCGTCAAAACTCGAGCAAAATGATAGATTACCATCCGCCCCGATAGATTGCGGCCAATGCATTAGATAGAGGTCGACATATTCTAGTCCGAGCTTTTTGAGACTCAGATCTAGAGCAGCAGCGACCGTCCCATGGTCTTCGCTTCTGAAGAAATGTCAACAAGACTGACACTGGTGGAGGGACGACAAACAACTCACGCCAACTTCGTTGTTATGAACAAGTCAGACCTTGGAATACCGGATTCTCTAATGGCCTTGCCAACAGATTCTTCATCACCTATCAGACGTCAGTGGAAAGCAGCTTAGTATAGCTATGATGGAAACGCACCATAATTTGCAGCCTGGAAGAATTAGCGATCAGGAAAGTCAAAGAATCGCTGTGTCAGGAGCGTCATACAGTGTCGATATGTCGATATCCAAGGCTCAGGGCATCTTTTACCATCTTGACGACATGATCACCTTCGCCAGGACTTCCCATCCAACATCTAACAAAAATGTCGGATTCGGGTAGTTGTCAACGCCTGGTGGCTTCTGCTCACCCGATGCCAACCGAAGGCATACTCTGCCCATTATTCAGCCTAAATGAGGGAACATTCTGCTTTGTAGCCATCGTAGTCCAATGTCAACCCTGCGAGTGGCATGGTGGTCTCTCTCAAAGCGATTAGAACGCGTTCCATCAAACTTTTCCTCTCACCATCCTTGCTCATCACGATCACGATACCTTCCACTGGCAGACGACTAATGATTTATCCACAATTTATCCATCTCCCTCATCTTTCTTCCTGTCATGTCCGCTTCGCAATCCACCAGCGGTAAAGCACCTACGATTCTCGAGACCATCTATGCTCAGCGCGCGAAAGACGTCGAGGCAGCCAAGTCTACAGCGGGAACAACACCGGATGACCTCCAAGCTCTGCTTGCTTCGAATGTCGCTCCGACGCTCATTCCACTGGTAGAGCGCCTCAAGCGTAATCCTAGCACCTCCACATCGGCCACCTCACCCTCCCCTTCCTTGATGGCTGAAATCAAAAGGGCCAGCCCATCCAAGGGTGCCATCGCACTCACGGCCAATCCAGCTCAACAAGCTCTGACCTACGCCTTGTCGGGTGCATCGGTCATTTCTGTCTTGACTGAACCAACCTGGTTCAAAGGATCTCTCCTCGACCTCCGTTTAGCGCGTCAGGCAGTTGATGCCCTTCCCGACCGTCCCGCTATTCTCAGGAAAGAGTTTATTCTGGATGAGTACCAGATCATGGAGGCTCGTCTGCATGGAGCAGATACGGTTCTTCTTATTGTTGCCATGCTATCCCCACAACGCCTCCAAGAACTCTACACCTGTTCCCTTTCGCTAGGCATGGAACCTCTGGTCGAGGTGAACAATGCCGAAGAGATGGCACTGGCACTCAACCTCGGAGCTCGAGTAATCGGGGTAAACAATCGAAATCTGCACGATTTCAACGTCGATATGGGCACCACGAGTAGGTTGGCAGACATGGTCAAGGAAAGAGATGTCATACTCTGTGCTCTCAGTGGGATCTCAAGTTCAAAAGACATAGACACCTACAAAGAGCAAGGTGTCCGGGCAGTTTTGATCGGGGAAGCACTCATGAAAGCCAAGGATACAGGTGCTTTCATTCGAGAGCTACTCACTTGGCCTGAGCCCATATCGGAAAGAGATGAAAGAGCTTGGATTCTAGCTTCCGGAGTCAAATCCGTCGAGGAGGCCAACCAGCAAATCCAAGCTGGCGCGAACATTGTCTCTGTCAACTTTGATGGAACAACAAACTCGGTGGACCTGGTAGCCTCTATCTCAAAGCAGATTGCTGCCTTTTCCAACCCTCAGCCATCTACCACCACCACGGAACCCAGCTCATCAACCATAGCACCCTGGTTCACAGCTCAGAAGCGCCTTCTACTGACTAAAGCCAGCCGCCCGCTCCTAATGGGTTCATTCAGCAACACCTCGCTCGACTCGATCATCGAGACCACCCTATCAGCAAACCTGGACCTTGTCCAGCTCGACCATACCGCTCCTGCTGGCTGGTCTAAACACATACCTGTTCCCGTTGTTCGCAGGTTCAAGGTGTCGGACTACGACATTGTACAGCCTGGTGAACATTCCTCCATTCTCATTGACGTCAGTCAGGATGGAGTGAAGGTAGAGGAGGTCGCGAAGCTTGTTGAAAAAGGAGAAGCCGTTGGATGGCCATTGCGCGTCATTCTTTCTGGAGTAGCCAGTTCCGACGCGTTGAAAGAGGCTATCCAGAAGATCAAGCCTTGGGCAATTGAAGTAAAGGTTGACAGGAACGAGACTATCCCTATCCTGTAGTAGAATTAGGGTTTTTGCTTAGGGTTTTTGCCATTGCATCAAAAGATCTTGTCAAATGAACTATATTATCATCGGCCATCCCCAGCTTCCCAGCTTCTTCTCGATCTGATACAGAGAAGCCATGCTCGATCAGAAAATATTCAGTGGCGACGATACCTGGCGCTTCTTCCCCGCGTTTTGGACATTTGGACAGTTCCGGTTGTTCCAGCCACCCACGGCACCTTGCATGGCATCTCTGTCGTTCAAGGACATGCGTTTGTCGTTTTCTTTTCCTGACAGACTGACAAATGAGAAGCTGCCACGATGCCCAGAGTGGAGCAGAATCTTCCTGGAGAATATGAATGACTTCTATACACTCGGTGGTGGTACGTTGATGAGGGCTAAAACTGGGAGAAGGGGTGCTCAGGAAGACGTATATTCGGCGGCCGTCCTAATAGAATAAGTATATGGATACCAGGAGCTACAACAGAAATACAAAGATCGTGGCGAGAAAAGGAGATATGCAGGGGAAAGATAGCAAATGCGAGGTAACGATGTTAATGAGAGGGGCGGACGACAGGAGATGATGTTGAATCTTAAACCTGAAAACGAGGAATGGAGGCGCAAGGGTATACGTTAATGTCCATTAAGCCTTAGCTGCAGAACCGTTCTGCTGTTGCTGGGCAAGCATCCGCCTGTGAAAGGTGAATGACGGTCAGGTCAATGAACGAAATTTTGGGATCAGTTAGGGCACTTACTGCCTTGCAGCTAGAATCATTTGAGCTTTCCTTTCCCGCAGGCTCTGTTCCCTCTTCACGGCGCTCTCCTCCCAGACAGCCTTTCCGCCAGCTTCCTCGTCCACAGTTTCTTCCTTGGCCACGCGTTCGTGCAGGTTGTACCTCGATATTAGACTTTCGGGGGCTTTCATAGGTGCTCCAATGTCTTGTGCGTTTGGTTGTGCAGGACGTGCTGCATTTCCGTTTGTCGTGTTGTTCGTCCTGTTTTCGCGGGGGAAGAGGGTGTAGTAAGCAGGGGGAGGCTACCCAGAAAAGGTCAGACGAGTCAGGTAGAGACAGAAAGTAAGAAGTCTTACTGCGTCCAGAAACCCTCGTTCTAGAATCTTGTTGGACGTTTGTTCCACACTCCCTGTCCGCATTAGATCGTATCGGACATTATCCCTGTTCATGAAGGAGACCGTATTAGCACCATACCCCATCTAGACTTATAAATAGCTTGGCGGAGAGAACACTTACACAGGTATATCGGGAAACATATTGGCTATTGTATCAATCTGTGAAAATGGTCCCCGCGAGTCAACGAATAAGAACTGGGGTAGGTATGTGTTCAGAGAACACACCATTGCCTGAGTGATCGGTTTCGGCCTAAATCCAAGTGCATCTGCTGCAGTTTGTCTTTCTGGGGTGTCAGTATCTATAATAGAGTCAGTGAAAGGGACCCTTTGACGCCGTCGGGATGATAGGCGCACTTGAAGTAGCCCAGCGGAAGATGAAGACGATGACAGCAAACGCGACAAGGACGTTGACAATCTCTCCCATGGTGCTCCTCTTGAGTTTCTTGCTGGTTAGTCCGAGCTAAAGGTTCTTGTCGTCTCGGTAGTGTGTCTTGACGGTGTTCAAAGTAGAGTGCTCGAAGATACCCTGAGCTTCGAGATCTGAGGTTGGCAGTAAATTCGAAGAAATCACGTTACACACACAGGAATGACACGGCGACGGGTCTTCGGCATGATCGGATGTCGGATGCCGGATAGATCTTTGCCTCCGTCCGGCGCTTACTATCACCTCAAGACGTAATCATCGTGCTTTTGACCATGACGATGTGCGCCTCGTTATTGACCCTAATAGGACCCTGCGTCAGCTCGTATCTCGAGAAAGACGATCACTCCTGGCCAATATTATCCCGATCGGTCCGGTTCGAAGATCAGGGATAGTCATCATATTGGCCTCTCCTGACGGTCCACCCTTCTTTCATGGTTTCGTGCGATGATAGTTTCTCTGGTTGTCCTTGGGTTGCTCCCGAAATTCGATCTAGATTCCTAGTTGAAACAAATGAATACGAATAGTGACTTCACTCTCCCAGGATCACCCGTCGATACCCATTGTTTTCCCCTCCTCCAAACGCACCGTGACCCCAGATCACGACCCACGAGGCTGACTTTCCGCCTATAGCGTGATTAAGAATCAACCTCTTCTACGCACCTATCCAAATTACAAATTAACACCATAAGATACTATTAGACCATCGCCTTTTGTCCCGGGGAACAGCAAGATACATTCCTGCCTGTGGCGAAGAATCAAGATCCCGACCCGCGTGCTTCAAGTTCTGTGTGATCTGGGTTCTGCTTCAAGTTCTTGGGGTGTCTGTGTGCTTCAAGATGATCTCACAAGGCGTTCTGGTTCTCACAAGGATCTCGCTGGGGTGCGTTCTGGTCTTAGGTCTCGTGGTTCTTCGCTGCTGGTCTTGGTCTGGTCTCTAGGTCCTGTCTTCGGTCTCTCGGTCTGGGTCACCTGGCAACTCGCTCTGGACAATAAATCGGAACACGACGGCGACAAGTAAGAACTCAGTGGCTACAGAGAAAGGAATAGAAGATGAAGTGTATACTCAGAGAACGTCTCAAGTAATAACGACGATCAATGGGCAGACAGGTGAGTATTTCTTTTTTTGAGGGTCGTAACGTATTGCATCACGCAGCATCAGACCTACTACTAACAAGGCGTTAATCTCTAGCGCTCTCTGCCAACGTCCTCTTCCTATCTTCCTCCTCGCTCTTCAACCTCTTCATAACCTTCTTCACTTCGTCATCCCAGTTAGTCCTCAGGACGACCACAGTTCCAACAATACTCGTAAATACGAGACTGATCGTCAGACCGTACCACAATCCGATAAGGCCCCATCCAGGTTCGCCTGTCTCCTTATTCGGTGCCCTAAAGGTGAGCCAGACACCACTTGGCAGACCAATTACATAGTATCCAGTGACGATGAGCATAGCGCCTATGGATTGTTGTCCCTTCGCGCGCATGATAGCTGCAGTGACTGCAGTGTTTCCGTCCAGGATTTGGAAAAGAGCGATTGTGGGTAAGATGGATGAAACGAGAGTAGTCACAGCTCGATCGTTTGCGAAGAGAGTCGGCCAAGAGTTACGGAAGACAAGGAGGATAATGCTATCAGACGAGATTAGATCAATCAATTCAATATCGGTGCATGAACGAGAATTTTTCGTACCAAGTAATTCCACTAGCCAACACTCCGAGGGCGAGTGCACTCCACATAGCCGATTGAACCCTCTTACTCTTACTCTCACCCAAGAGCCCACCGATTCGTACGTTCGAACTATAGCTGACACCAACCACAAGCTGGAACAACATCGCTTCCGTCGTGAGCAGGATAGACTGAGCAGCCATGGACGTTGATCCAAGGAACGAAGCAAATAATGCAACGAGTTCCCAAGCCCACCATTCAGAGGCAAGTTGGAAGATTCCAGAGATACCGAGAGACGCGATGACTGGGAGATGATGGAATACAAGTCTGGAAGGGGGATGAAATGGGGAGCGGACAGCTTTTCCTTCAGCTTTGGCTTTTTGGATAGGGCGATATATCCGGAAGTAGGCGTAGGTAAGGCTGCAGGAGGTTACCAGATACTGTGAAATCACAGTCGACATAGGAGCACCAATGAAGCCGAATCCTCCAAATCCACCCAAGCCATGTACGAGGGTGTAATTGAGGACAAGGTTGATCGGGGAGACAAAAATGATAATCTTGGTGGGAACGGTGAATAGTCCTTGGGCTTGATACCATCGACGGAGGATGGTCGAGCATCCCCATGCTGGTAGTGAAATAGCTATATATCGGAGATACTGTCCTGCTAGACTTGCAATTTCAGGCTCTTGTTTGAGTGCAAGCAAAATAGGCTCTGCATTGAGCCAAAGTGTAAGGATGAGCTATTTTTCCAGAGCGCACTATCAGCATCCATTTGGCGCTCGGTAATGATGACGGGCATACTGACCACAAGCTCTACACAGACCAACACGGCCATTCTCATGGCCCATAATGTAACCAATTGGGGTTGATCTGATGTCCATGCTGAAGGGAGCAGGGTGTCCAGAGCGCTACAGAAACCCTGTATCATACTCAGTCCAGTCACATTGGCCGTCATCGTTGCCACACTAATGGCTGCTAAAGCAGTTGTGGATAGATGTCCGAGCGTGAACACCGAAACGAAGACGAGCGAGTATTCAAGGATTTGAGCGCTAAATGCCCAATGTTCCTTCAGCAAGAGTTTATCATCGATGTAGAGAATGCCCACCTAAATATTGGTACGGCATTCCAAGCAATAATTCCACATTCCTGTAAGAACATTGTAGTTGGGTCGGCATTATCCTGTTTAGACGCGTCTATTTCATTTTCTTCATCCCGTACAGACGAATCCGCCAGAAGAGGCGTCGTTTCATCCACGATCGACACAGGCGTTGCCTGTATCGGATCTGTAGCCGTGGGTATCGTTGTAGACGACATTTTTGTGGCCTTACTCTAGGAGGCGTGAGGAGGAGGAGAGGGAAGGAAAGCGAGGTGGATTCTGAAACCGGGAAACCCAGTTCAAGGCAGCATTTTACGTGCTGATTGTGAGTCAAAAGAGCACGCGGTGCGGTTCCTCGCCAAGGATCCGGACAGTAGCCTTGTTGGTAAGCCGGCATAGGCGGAGTGCAAGAAATTGACAGGATGAGTCGACTGGCATTTGCGAAGTCAACGGTGTATAGGAATATGGAAGGAGCTTGCGTATACCATTTACCGTCGTGGTAGAGCCAGCATTGGAGTAGGTGTCCCTACTACGGTATGTTGAAACGTCCTTCCCTGACAAAATTAAGATTGAGAAATTGATCATTCCGACTCCGAGTGGCAATACAGATGCTGAGTACCCTCGCAGTCACATGTCAAAGTTCAGAGCCACAATCAATATCGAGTCAGAGAGAGAGAACTGGTCTATTCTCTTCACGGCCTGGCTACAACCGTCTATCTACACGGTAACTCCATGTGAGTTCTCTTCTCTAGCTTCCTCAATCGCCGCCTCTCTACCCTTCTCCTTCTCCAGCCTCTCCATAACCCTCTTCGTCTCCTTCGCCCAATCAGTACGATAAGCAAGCCAACTTCCAACCACCGAAGTATAGAACAAGCAAATCGTATACCCTATCCACAACCCCTTCAATCCTAGAGTTGTCTTGAATCCTAGGTATCCTCCAATTGGCAATGCAATCATCCAATAGCCCGTGATATTGAGCACGGCGCCGATGTATTGCTGTGCTTTAGCACGCATTATACCACCTGTGACTGCAGCGTTGCCGTCACAGATTTGGAAGAAGGCAATGATTGGGAGGATGCTTGCGATAATTGAATTTACGGTTTCGTCACCACTGAACATCCGACCCCATGAGTTGCGGAAGATGATGAGAATGAGGCTACGGTAGAAATAAGTTTGCCATGAATAGGTGCAGGAAGCTTTGTGATACATACGAAGTGGCGATGGAAGCAATGAATGTCAAAAGAACGGCGGCACTGGCTGCCACACCCGCTCGTCGAGCATTCTTTTCACCCATGAGGTTACCAATCCTACAAAACGGCTACCTGTCAGCTTTCCGATAAAATATAACAGTAGGGAAGCCTTACCTCATAGGTGTGGCTATTGCGACACCAAGTGCAGGTTGGAACATCATACCTGCAGTTGTCCCAAGCGCAGACTGTGCAGCGAGCGAGATAGGTCCAAGTCTATTGATAGAAAGTTAGTAAACATTCTTCGCGCTTCTTGGATCTGGCCGAAGCCAAAATTACTCACTGGCTAGCAGCCAACACCAAAACCTCCCATGCCCACCACTCAGTAACCAATTGTCCAATACCGCTCAGTCCAAGTCTCATGACGGTCAGTAGCCCCTCCGGATCAAAGGCTTCGTCGAAGCACCATCCGTAGAATCCTTTACCCTTTCCATAGCCGATCCTCTTGCCCTTATCCTTGGCCGTCTTCAAGGTATCAATGTCCTCGTTGCCAGTGTTGGGGATTTCGGTGTCATCAACACCATACCATCCTCTACGATCGACCCAGTTATACGCATAAATCACGTTCAAGATCATTAGCAGCCATTGACAAGTGGCTGTCGAGATGGGAGCTCCGATGAATCCCAGTTTCAGAGATGGGAACAAGCCGAAGGGAGGACCGAAGACGAGAGCGTAGTTAATTGCGACGTTCACGGGTGAAATGATCATGATGAGTCTTGTCGGTACTGAGAAGAGTTCTGTGGGGTCATGATTAGTGTCCAAACAAGCCTTAACGAGTACGAATGGAAAACTTGCCTTGAGCTGAGAACCATCGTCTACGCAGAAACAACCATCTGTGAGTAAACCGAACATTCCGTTAGGAACTCTGGACAACTTACCGCATTGTGGTACTAATAGCAAAGGCAGGTAGGCCGACGCACTCGACCTTCAGATATTGAGCAGCCAGCCTGGCTACTTCCGGGTCTTGTCTCAACTTCAGCAGAATACTCTCGGCATTCCACCATAACGTCCAAATCATCTACTTCCAGATCAATCTCCTTTCCCATGCAAATGTGCATATCTCCTCACCAGTATTTGAATCCCAATCCCTACGGCTGCTCTCTGAACCCATACTCTCATCATCCCCGGCTGTTCACTTGTCCATGCGGGTGGCAGAAGGGTATCGAGTGAACTGCTGAACCCATGAATGATACTCATTCCGGTGACGCCTGTGGTCATCGTGGCTAATGAGATAGCAGCGAGTGCAGTGGTAGAGAGGTGTCCAAGAGTGAAAACAGACACGAAGACGAGGGAGTATTCGAGTATTTGAGACCTGGGAGATTATTGGTAAGTAAGAAAATTTTGGATGGAGAGGTGAAAGGACGCACCCGAATACAGGAATTGCGAATCCCGCAATTGTCCAACATTCTTGGAAGAACATCTTCATGGTGTCGACGTCCTCTTCCTTGAACTTGGGCAGCTCATCGTTCTCAGAGACTGAGATGACGGACGCGGTCGCAGAAGAGGAAGATGATGCTCTTGAGATGAGAGGCGTCCTTTCTGACACTGTGAGTGTTGCAGAATCAGAAGGACCGTCGTTAGTCGTCGCAGTAGACATTTTGTTGGGTATAGTGATAGAATTGTCTATGTTGTCGCCGAGAATTTTAGTGTACAAGGAAGAACCGCCGGAAATTTTCTTGAGAGGCTTTGAGAAGTTTTTCGGAGGAGAATGGATAGCGCGAGGAGGGGTATGAGGAGAATAACACAAACACCTAGAGAACCTGAAAAAGATGGAAGTTCAAGATGAGGGATTTCTCGTCGCTTATAGCATCTTATTAGTCGTCCGACCCGCCCATCCGATGTTTGCTCATTTCTGATCTGACTCGAAAGATTTCTCGGAGCCTCAAACCACCGGCCTCATTCACCGTTAGGATACCGAGCCCGCCACACCCTGCCACACCTGCCAATTGATAAGGGGCGATTGGAGCTATATGGGAGCCATGTGGGCGATTAGAAAGAAAGCGATCGCGGAACTCCAGTTTCAAGCTGTGGCAATACACTCCGGATTGATGAGAAACACCACAATCAAAGCTTGACAAGAATTCGAATGACTCGACTCGGACCAGGCGAGTCACCACCGATACGGAACTATAGGCAGAACACCCTCAACGCAACGCCAACGCAGAAAAAGCGTCGCTACTGCAGCATAAACAAATTCTCGGTGACGAATGTTAGAACCAGCTGCATGACGCGATGATTACCTTCCTCTGCCTTATGTAAATAACTGCCCTTAGGTACTGGCCCCGGGAGGTATTGTCGCAGTTTCAATGATTGCTAGAACCCACATTGGTATGGGCGAACCAAGGCCGCATCCGTAAGTAGGAGGTGATCTGTCCATTCAGAAAAATGTTCAAGTAATTTCCTTATAGCCCTCTTTCAATCAAGGTCTCCGTCGGCGCCAGCAGGCCATTCCTCTTGATCTCTTCATCTGAAGTATTCTCGTGGGCAATGATCCTATTTCCGACTTCCGAAGGCCAATTTCTCTCGTATCCCAGGGCAAGCAAATTCCATGGTGTATTGGGTACGGAAATCTCAGTCTATAGAGCAGATAGGTATCCGAGTCGCAAGCCACTCAAATGAAGATATCTGTGATAGGGTGAGTTTGCCGGAATATCGAAACTCAGATTGGTGTACCAAGCGTGGAGGAGTTGATAAAAAAGCTACTCGTCGCACTGGCAAGCCGGCGGCTGGAGAGGTACGGGGTTGAATCGGACAGACGGCTTGTCGACAGAGTAGAAGAACCACTGCAATAACGACAAAAATAAGCACTCTGTATATCAGCGGCTACAAATCTATGACAACTTGCCTTCTGTGCCGTACTCGGTGACCCTGGCGTCAGGACACACTGAAAAGTTTCCTTGAGAATCAAATGTGCCGCCACGGCCGTCTGGATCATAGACTTACTGCAGCGTTTCCTTTTCCCCATCCCGCCCACGCCGCTTCCGTGAAGAGAACACCGTCTCGTGTAACGATGCCTGCCTCGTTCCCGATTCTAGATGGGAAGTCGTTGGGTGGTGAGGATTTCATTGTTTACTACGCCAGTGTACTTTACATACGTGAATTCGCCATTCCCGACGTGCCTGACTTTCCAGTACTTGTAAACGTTGTCCCTGCCATCTGGGTAAGTTTGAATCGGGTCATCTGAGCGAATGTCATGGACTAGATAAATTTAAAATAGTAATGGGTCCACTGACAATGCAAATATCGCGCATGTGTAGCTGGCAAGGTATTGTGATTGGGGTTCAGTGCGCGCCTAGCCGTTCCGTTGCCTAGGGTGCTTGAAATGGAGTATCCAGACCCTTCGTGGTATGTGAATGTGATCTGTGCTCATCTTTCGGTAAAGCGAACAATATCATCGATATGGAAGCCTGACCTTTCGGCGGTCTTCAGGTAGGTTTTTTGCATTCGCGTACCACGCCCACTCGTCGTATCCAGCAGCCCACCCAAAAGCGAATGCAACTTGAGCCTGGGGATCTGAGTCGGCGCAGGTGACAAAGTACTAGAAGAATATTAGCTCCTGATCGCTGTCTGCAACCCTACTGCTCACTGTTCCACTGGGGATTGCCATGTTGACCCGAGTCAGCGTTGGATGTTCACAGTGAGTATGTGTATGATTGAAAGAATGCGTTTTGAAGCACGGCTCGTTGCAGCCTTATAAGCACGCAACAGCTGCCCTACTGCTTCTCCGTGTGCTACATCTGTTATCAGATGAGCCTGGCATGAGAATTCGCGATCGGATCCTGGGGGTAGTATGGGAGGCATCAATCGCTGTGACATACAATCAAGACCATGACTCCAGAAGAAAAACGCCAGAGGAAGAGAGAATGCTGAATCTAGGCGCAATGCTGCACACCCACGTTCGATCCTGGGTCGTATTTTGTCACCCTAAAAAACGCATTGTAGCTGGGTGTCGTTCAGAGTGGTTAATGGAAGTCTTGTGACGCTCATAGCGCCTAACTTGGGAGCTAGAATAGTTCAGGAACCGTGGATGGCACAAGGAACCTAAATTGAGACTTGGGACCGTTTGCCCAAGGAAAGGAAAGAATGTGCATTGCTGGCAGCGTGGCCTGGATGATGGGTTCTGTGATATGCCTCCGAGTCCGCCTAGAACGCCTGGAAGCGTTTGTCTAGGCCCGTTTGCTGGCCATGCATTTGAACCCCCAAAAAACACGTTTTAGCTTTGTGGTATTCACGGCGGCTAACACTAGTCTTATGATACCCATAGCGCCAATAGAGTTCAGGAACGGCCGATCATAGAAGGATTCCTGAGTGAAGCTTGTAGGCGTTCGGCCGGTGAAAGGACAGAATGTCCGATCTTGTCAATGGCGTCTAGGTGATATATTTTGCGATGAGCATCCGCATCGAAGCGCTTCTCCCAATCCCTTCATTTGGAGTCTCTCGATCAGTCTTGTGATACTCCTAGCGCCTAACTCAAAATGAGGAATGGTTAATAGTACAAGAACCTTGCCATAGCGAGACTTGTGAACGTTCATACAGCGAACTTGAAAGGAAAGAAAGAAAACCTGTGATAGCCTCCGCGCCCAAGTGCTTCTTGACCCATCCAACGCCAACTATGCCATAAAGCTGTTCGAGCAACCCTTGGAGTAACCATGCATGGGGCTTTGAGATAGACAATTGTTGGTTTGCGTTCCGATTGTGTATGATAATCTGAGGTCACGGCGACAGATCGAAAGGGTATGCGGAAATATAATATAGGTCGCAATTCAACGCAGCCTCGAGAGCGGGACCGTATTCGCGAGAGTAGAAAGATAGAGAAATGCATGACAACAAGAAAATCCAATTCTAGGGGGGAGAGGGAAGAACGGCCCGCCGACGGACTTGGGAAGGTAATGAAAAGGGTGACCTGAAGGATCGGAGGATAAGAAACCGTAAAATGACCAGAAAACCAAGAGTAAGAGTGGAAAAACTGAACACCATCAAAACACCTTCAAAATGTGGCAATACACTCTGGATTGATGAGAAACCCACAATCAAAGCTTGACAAGAATTCAAATGACTCGACCAAGCGAGTCACCGACAATACAAAACTATAGGTAGCAAGGCAGGAAAACAAGTTGCAAACGTATACAGGGAGAGAGAGAGAGAGAGACGAGAGGTCTCGTAAATAAAAAGCTGAAACAGCAGAAATCGGATCATTGACTCGCCCACAGCGAATCGCCGTACCAGAAGATATCCGTGAATAAAGGGCGAGGGAAAATGATAAAATGGGAGGGGGAGGGGCGAATGTCGCCGAAAATAAGCGTGAAAAAGGAATCAAAAGGGTAACATAAAGGCTAGGAGAAAAGAGACCATACGGCGACCGAGGTCCTATGAGGACCAAAAGCCGAGAGCACATAAGCATCTATCAAGTCAAAACACTATCAACGTAGGAAAGGTCGTCGCCACTGCAGCATCAACAAGTTCTCGATGAAACGAACACGAGAAACGACTGCATGACGCGAGTAATAACCTTCCTCGACCCACAATAAGTAGCCGCCATTAGGTGCTGGCCACAAGTGGTAACGTCGCAGCGTCAGTAATTGGCCGAAGAAGAATCTTCTTCGCCAGGGGCTTCCACCCCCATCACATTTCCTCCACTCTTCCTTAACCCTCCCGATCCTCCCCAACTTCCTCATTCCTCTCCTCCCTCTTCTTCTCCTGCCCCATCCTAGCCACAACCTTCCTAGTCTCTGCCTTCCAATCCGTCGCCAATGCAAGCCAACATCCAATGACAGAACTGAACACGACACAAATCGTGTATCCAATCCACAACCCCTCTAATCCCCAACCCAACTTGAATCCCATATATGCACCAAGAGGTAATCCAATCATCCAATACGCTATGATGTTAACCACAGCCCCAATGAATTGCTGCCCTTTAGCACGCATGATGCCACCTGCAACGACGGCGTTACCGTCTATAATCTGGAAAAATGCGATGATGGGCATAACGCTCGCGACCAGAGAGATGATGACGGGTTCATTGGTGAACAATCCAGCCCAGGAATGGCGGAATACGACAAGGAAGAGACTTTGAAAACCGTCAGTTCTAATTGATGTGTACTCAGAAATGCCCACGTACGACGTTAAACAAGAAACACCGAGGGTGAGTGCCATGGCCGCATAGGCTGTGACACCTGCTCGTCGGGCATTCTTTTCACCCAGATAGTTTCCAATCCTATGGGGTTGTTTGTCATTAGTATCCCGACGAGTACTTCGATATGGCGGAAAATACTTACCTCACAGGGGTAGCAATAGACACAGCAAGTCGAATATGGAACATCATTGATCCCGTAGTTCCAAGGACCGACTGAGCAGCAAGTGCAAGCGGCCCCAATCTGTAAGAAGAACCACTTTGAGCTGCTTTCCTCAGGCTTGCCACGATGAAGATACTTACTGACTCGCAGCCAACACCAACACCTCCCAAGCCCACCATTCAGTAACCAACTGACCAATTCCACTAAGGCCCAACTTCAGAACGATGTACAATCCTTCCGGATCAAACGCTTCATCCCAACACCACCCATAGAATCCTTTACCCTTCCCGTAACCAATGTTCTTCTTGTGTAACGCCTCAGCATCTTCTTCCTCTTCCTCTCCCTCTCCCTCGTCGACTTTAGTATGATAAACACCATACCAGCCCCTCCTATCGACCCAGTTATACGCATAGGTCACGTTCATTAGCATTAGTAGCCATTGGGAAGCTGCTGTAGACATTGGTGCCCCAATGAATCCTAGCTTGAGGGATGGGAAGAGACCGAAAGGAGCGCCAAGGACGAGGGTATAGTTTAGAACCAGGTTGATGGGCGCAACAATGATCAATAGTCTCATAGGGATCGAGAAGAGCTCTGCGGTGAGACATTAGGGCTTGATATACAAGAATTGTGAAGGAAAATACTTTGAGCGTAGAACCATCGCCTGTAGAGATGCTTTCATCAGTAACACGCAGACTCCGGGTGGTTTGACGACATACCTCATGATGATGCTGACAGAAAAGGCAGGCAGTCCAATACATTCCATCTTCAGATACTGGGCGGCCAGCCTGGCTACTTCTGGATCTTGTCTCAGCTTAAGCAGGATGGCTTCAGCGTTATACCAGAGCGTCCAAATGAGCTATATTTATATAAATTGAGCAACAATATCAGCGGAGGACACATGATTAGAGTGCTGACCAGTATTTGCACAACTACACCGACAGCTACTCTTTGCACCCACACTCTCATAATTCCTGGCTGATCACTCGTCCAAGCCGGAGGTAGGAGAGTATCAAGGGAGCTGCAAAATCCAAATATGATGCTCATTCCTGTAACATTGGCAGTCATCGTAGCCAACGAGATAGCAGCGAGGGCCTTGGTGGAAATATGACCGAGGGTGAATACAGACACGAAGACGAGAGACTGGTCCAAAGTCAGAGATCTGGCTGAGAGTCAGTAACCTGGTTCTCAGAGGGTAAAGGAGGGGAAAAATACTAACGCGAAAAGAGGCAGTGCAAATGCGCCGATTGTACGACATTCCTGGAAGAACATCGACGTGGTATCCATATCTTCAGTCTTGTACCGGAACAATCCATCATCTTGGGAATCCAAAAGGACCGACGCCGTCGCGGAGGAGGACGCTTCGGAGAGCAAAGGTGTTCGCTCTGTCACGGTAATGGCTGATGATTCAGACGCGTCGCGTCCTTGCTCATCGTTGATCCCAGAATTCATATTCCGGGTATCTCAAAATCTTCGTCTGGGTAACTTTGGCTGGCGTGTCGAACGGGTTTCAAATGAGCTGGATTTCCGAGTCCTTATGTGAAAAGATGTGGGAGTACTTGTGGAGCAAGCTCGAGGAAAATGTCCGCCTAACTTCGAAGACTCTTCTGCAGTTTATGATCCCTGTCGTCCGTTTGTGTCCCACTTGAATCCCTCCGCAGTTTTCATCCACTGTTGGCCGTCGACATTCAACTTGGTCCTGGGGTTTTTGCGCCTGCGAAGCCATCCGCAGCAGTTTGTTGGCAGTTTGATGAGTTTTGTGATTGAACTCTGATCCCTCTGCCCAGGAAGGCTGACAGGACTACATCTGGGAGGAAATGCCAAGGTTTATCGAGTGCAGGATACGAATGCAGGCGGTAGCGAGGCTAGGAATGCTGGAGGGAATAAGCCATATATTTCATGTGGCGAGAGCGGTCGCAATTCCAATAGCCGAATTGTGACGGGTCACGTCACGGTAATCACTTTCTGCCCGGAGATGAACCAATCATTAGCGTTGATCTTATCTTATCCAACAACCATCGTGCATAATCTAGCAATATCGACTCTCGATTTGAAAAGAAGGGTATATGGGTCGAACCTCTGTAAGTAGGGATGTGAAGTCCGGCTGTCCAATTTACTAAAGGCACCTCCGGCCCCAATGTGGTATTTACAGAACGGCCTGCCCTGTGGAACCTGCTCGTAGCAAACTTTTCTCGACTTACGACACTCTGGCTCAACGAATCTCTTCGTATGAACTCCGACGATGAGGGACAGAGAGACCTTTGCGAGCAAGGTAACAACAGTAACCCACTAGCGCTCCAAACGAGCCACAACATACAATTCCACCTCGGGGGAAAACAACTATGATACATCTGCGGGTGAAGCCTTTCCGTGTGAAAGGACCTAGAATGACATCTCGTATCGACCATTATCAGACAAACTCTTGGTTCGCCACAGGCTTCTTCTCTCCAACATTGGTCGGCAAAGGGCCTGGAAGCGAATTTCCGCCCTCTCCGAGGACGGGATCCTGCGTAGTCACAGTCTTCCCGGGCCAGCAAGTGAAAAACTAGATGCGGGCCAAGGGTAAGTCATCGTTCAAGAGGTGATTTCTCAACTGTGTACTCACCCTGCAATCATGGCTGCAACATTCGCGAGAATGCCAGCACCCTCCACCCTGGCCAGTACAGCCTATCAAAACCAGTTACATCGGTGAAGACCATGAAGTATGACCGATTGGCCACTCACCATAAACAACACCAGCAGAGAGACTAAGAATGAGGACAGTGAAAAGCTTCATGTTTGCGATGGGCTATTGCAGGCCCTTTGGCACGCCTTTTATCTTTCTTGGGGGACCATGAGATCATCGGTACTCCCACAGTTATCAGCCAAAGTAGGGCAGGTGGTTCGGGGGTCTCGGTATCACTGTGGCCTGAGAGGAGTACTTTCAATCGAATTCTTTCTTGGTATGGAAAGACGTCGACCGTACATTCCAGGTGCCGATAGTTGACGATAGGAGGACCCTATAATGAGCCTTGCAAACTCCGATCCGATTTTGAAGGAAAGAGAGCATTTAGGAAAGAACCGGTCTTCGACAGGAGTCTCTGGATAATATAGCAAACTTCGCGAGTGGAAGCTCCTCTGCGAAACGCTTCTTTGGATTCGTTCGTGGGAATCCTAAAAGCTGCATTCCAGCTTAGTGGCATGCATGCGAAAGGATTGAAGGTTAATACCAGCCTGTAAATTCTCATTATCTCTTTATTGGAGGCTCAGGATTGGTCGATAGCACAAAGAATCCACGAAGTGTTCGCAGGATCGAATTTGAATAAGAAGCATTCTTGCCGCACCGAAGTGCTTCTTGATTTCGATATTGACGAACGCGCCACAACTACGCGACAACACCGTTCAACCTCTGTCAACTCTAGAAGGTAGTGGGTGTCAAGAAGGCAGACCCCTTGAGACCCCTTTCACGCTCCATCTCGTGGAGGAATCACCGCTGGGTTTGAAAACGAGTCTGATTTTGGCTCAGGGGTATAGAATCAATGCACTTTCACAATGAGTACTGATAAGTGGTTATCGTCTCTAGTATCATAAGCGCTTGAAAGACATAATACAAGTGGTCCCAGAAGTAGAGTCTGAGTGGGGAGGTGGGCGCAGAATTGCCGACGACAACTTCCAGCGGGCTTCGTCGAGTCTTCAAGAGTGAAAGCAGGCCTCAGCCTACCATCAACAGGCCGAGATAAGGAAGGACAGAAGGAAGGTCCCCTTCAAGCAACCCCAGCAGAATTTGTACTTGATGCTGTAGCCTTGATGCTATTCAACCTCACCACCAGTGGCAATAGTGATACATTCTCGCTCGACGCGAAGAATTGTACACAATTGATGAAGATGTTGAACCTACGGGAGAGTTATGTTAGTTTCCCTGTCGCCACCAAGCTAGGATCTTACCAATGGTTGAAGTTCTTCTCAAACTTCATCAAAGTATCCCATCTCTTTGATTTACTGTCACCGGATGGATCCTCTCCCTTTATCTCTGCTTCCCAGTCTTCCACGGCCGATTCGGCCTGCTTGGTAAACATAGATGTATACATTGCGAATGTCGAGCAGGTTACGATCAATCTCGAGTATGCCTTGAATACAACACCATTAGCTTCAGTCTCTCGTCAGAAAGGAAACAATTCACCTGCAATAGCTTCGAGCTCGTCAACATACACTCCTTCAACACAGTATCCAAGAAATCGACATGATCCCTCAGCAACTGATCCACAGTCGTAACTCCGCTGGTCCCTCTACTCCCAGCACTAGGTCCCGTTCCAACCAACTTCCCCTCCAACTTCCTCCAATTAGGCTCGAGCACCTCAAACGTCGCAAACGCCAATATCTGCTGCACAAAACTCAACATCCTAGCTCTCAACAGCCAGACCCTCCTCCTCCACATCTCGTATTCATCCTCATTATCCACTTCTGGCTGACCATCACTCTGCAGCGTCGAAGTACTCGTAGCACGAGATAATGGCGTAGGTGTCGGCGTAGCCCGTGCTCTCGATAGACTCCTCGTCCGACCTTTAGGATTCGATGCAGCTGATCCAGGACGTCCAGTAGCTGAAGTTGGTCTTGGTGCAGGTGTGGGCGTGGCTAATTTCCTCGCAATAGTCGACCTGCGAACCCGCCAAGGTGTCCAGGTTTTCTGATCTGCCCACATTGATGATAATCCCATCTCGGCGTACTTCAGGTGAAGAAGGAAGCGGAAGATGAGCTGGTATCGTAGGATGGTCTTTCGTGATATGACGAGGGATAGTGGGAAGGGAACAGAATAGTCCAGCGTCAACGCTTCGATTGCTACGACGTTTATAGTCAGCATCCGCTTTGAGCGTTCGAAGAACTAGAGGAAACATGTACCATTCAGGGTCTTCTTTTCCTCCTTCTCACTACCCTTTCCATCCCTCTTCTTATCATCCTTCTTCCCTTTATCGCCTCCCTCTCCTAGCCCGTTCATACCACCAAGCGGGCCATCACCAACCCCAGTCACACTGACGACCTGCAGCAGGAAGGCATACAACCCTGTCTCGCTCAACCCAACCCTGATATCGTCCTTGAACAGACCATCACCGAGCGTCTGTCCCTGTACCGACCCAAGCCCCTCTTGTTGCTCCTCTTGTGCATTCAACCCACCCACTAACGTAGTAGCTGTTGACACTGGAGGAACTGAAGGTGAACTCATCAATTGCACACCGACCGTCGGTCCATCTGCATTGATAGCAAGATCCAACAAATGTTGAAGCCTGTTGACATTAACTCCTTCCTTCTTCCTGTCTCCCACTATTGTAATCGCTGGTTTTCTCCACTCTGCCAAACCGGCTTCTAGCCATCCGCTTAACCATGTTGATTGGCTAAGGAAGAAGTAGCGTTTGAGGGAGCGAAGTCGAGGGATGAGTTGCTGATCTTTAAGAAGAAGGTGGAGAAGACGGGTATTGGCAAGAGTATATGCGGATTCTAGGAAGGCGTAGAACCTTGAGATGGATATCTTAGTCGAGAAGGCAAGACAGAAAGAGCATAGTAACCTACTTCTCATCGTCCATGAAAAGCTCTTCTAACTGTTCTGGATGTGCAATGCCACTAAGTTCTGTGAGCTCGATCCCACATTCTCGAATGACATTGAGGTATTTCCCAGCAAGCAGAATCTTGTGTTTCCATCCCTCTAGTAGTGGAGGCACACAAGCGCCTCCTGGTAACCTCCCTCCCAGGCTTCTTGGAGGAGGGACACCGACTTGATGTCCTTTCTTTGACGAATGGGTTGAGCCATCCCTTAGCTGTGAAAAAAATGCGTCAGCTTATCGAGTTTTCCGAAGAGACGAAGACTAGCGAACCGTGTATCTCCCTTCCCAGTATTCGTCCACATAGTCACTCTCCAAGATCTTGATATCCACGTCTCTCCGTTCCTTAACCAAAAACTCATCATACGGGTCAACCAACCTCCCCTGCCCAACCCACCCTCTCACCATCTCCACATAAGGCTTCCCCGCCTTTCTCAACAACGTCCCATACACCTCCCTCGCGGTGGGGTCACCAGATTGATGTTGCATCCTTTCGTATATGACGGCCAAGACTTCACCACCCTTGACCGGAATTTCTGACGTTTCATCATCGTCTGCGGCGGCGCCTTTCCGTCGAGACTTCTTTCCGCCGGTCTCAAATTCGGATTGCAAAGCTCTAAGCTTGGCGCCGCCGAGACCGAGAGCTTCGTTCCTTGCGTCTTCTTCAGCGTCGGAGGTTGATGGAGATTGAGAGTCATCCGAATCCAGATCTGATGAAGAGCCTGAAGGAGCTGAATACGAGGCCAACTCCAAGACAAGGTTGTATATGAGGGATAGGGTATGAACTGTTGGGTGAACGTAGAACCATAATTTCTGTAGTGAAAACATGGGGGAAGTATTGAAAGCGTGCTCCAGTTGAGAGAGCAGAGTTTGGTAGTCTTTGAGCATGTCGCGGACCGCGGCACACAGCGCGTGGTTTACTAGCCCGAGATCTAGGTGGCTTCGGAGCTCGATGAAGGATGATATGGAGGTGTAATAGGTTCCAAGGGGTAATATACGCTCAACAAGATCGCGGAGAGATTTATCTGAGCGTGTAGGTCAGGTCAGACGCGTCTTTTGAGCCAGGGCGAGACTCACCCAATGATGGTGTAACAACGAACTTTATGCCTTGCAGCGGGTCATCATCCTCGGGCGAGTATTCTGGGGAGTATGTAATGTAGGTTCCTTCAATTCCCTGCGAGATTTTAAGCGAGATTTTCCTCACAGACTGCATCGCACTCACCGTAAGAACGTAGAGAAGGTCTTCCAAAACAAGTGCTTGTTGAATATCCAATGGTACTCGATCTAGGGTATCTTGTTGCCTCGCCTTTCCTTTACTCACAGAGCTCACGCGCGAGTTCAGAGGTGCTTTCACGAAAGACGTTTCTGCAATGAAGGAAGGCTCTGATCTATCTTGATCCTGATGAGCTTGCCTGTTTTGCCGGACAGAGGCGATGGTACTGGCAACCTGTTCCATCGTGAGCGCCTTTTCGAGCTCGAAAAAAGCATCTCACCTTAGTGTACTCTCGGGCGGAGAGACCTACGTGTGCTTTCCTGCTCCTTGGTCGTGGTACTGGGGTATACGCTTCAAGCATGGTCGCGGTGTTGGGAAAAGACGCGAGAGGCTTCACGTGAGGACGCGTCGTTATGATGTCGGCAAACAGCCTACCATTTTGCACAGTTCCCCACCCGTCGAACGACAACGACAACGCGACTCCGAAACGAGTTTACGATATTCTGTACCCCATGACATACCCGATGGCCTACTAGAAACTGCCGTGAATCAAATATATTCATCAGAGTCTTCATCACACTCGAAGATTACCTTGGTCACCAAGCTCCCACTTCAACGCGAATTCAGATGACCATATATCCCCTTTTCTTGTGCTAGCTTCCATATTCCCACTCCGTGCTTGACCCTTACGACGGGAAGGACCTTCATGGCCGTTTACCGTGCTATATAAAACTGGAGTGGAATTGGAGGTCTGCCATCTCAAGATGAGCCTCAATTGCCAGCTGTTACTTCTCAGTCTTGCGCTTTTGACCCTAGTCGAGGGTACATCCGGCACAGTTTACAACACGGCGTCTCATCTGCCTAATACCACCTATGACTTTGTTGTAGTAGGAGGTAAAGGACCCTTGTTGCTGCGAAATGAATCTGCTAACAACTGTGATTGCAGGTGGAACAGCAGGAAGCGTCATCGCAAGTCGTTTGTCAGAGAATCCAAAGTGGAATGTCCTTGTTCTTGAAGCTGGGCCAACGTACGTTCACAATGTCTTTGACCAATCCTCATGATTGACTCTCTTAAAGGAATGAAGGTGTCGAGGCCTCTATCATCCCTTACTACTGGCTCACACTTCTGGGCTCCCAATACGACTGGAACTATACCACTACCCCTCAGTCTGGGCTGAACGATCGCGTTGTCGGCGCCAACAGAGGACACATTCTCGGAGGGTCCAGCTCTCTCAGTACGTTTCTCAAATCCACGTAAGCCAGCTTAGCTGATACCAGTTCAGATGGCATGTTCTACACCAGGTGCTCGTCCGATGACTACGACCGTTTCGCGAAATATACAGGAGACGACGGTTGGTCATGGAAGAGCTTATGGCCGTACATCAAGCGGGTTCGGTTGATTTATATCCATGCCTCGAAGCTTTCTGACTTTTTATCACTAGAATGAACGCTTCGTGCCTCCAGCGGATCACCACAACACCACTGGCCAATTCATCCCTTCTGTACATGGATACAACGGAGTCAACTCGGTTAGCCTATCAGGATATCCTCGACCAATCGACCCACTGTCCATTCAAACGACCAAAGAACTCTCTGATGAATTCCCTTACAATCAAGACCAGAACTCGGGCAATCCGCTTGGCCTAGGTAGGCTCTCTTCGTCGTTTATGCCTTGTCTACGGCTAATGGTCAATGCAAGGCTGGTTACAGTTCACAATCGATGGTGGGAAAAGAAGTAGTGCAGCAACATCCTACCTCTCCCCTTCCATTCAGAAGCGCAAGAACCTCCACATCCTTCTGAACGCTCGCGTCTCAAAACTCTACAAGACCAACACAACCTCCAGCGGGACACCATCATTCCGTACAGTCGAGTACACACCAGACTTCGATGGATCAAAGACTCTTGTTAATGTCACCGCGTCGAAAGAAGTCATCCTGTCGGCGGGTGCTTGGGGCTCACCGACCATTCTTATGCACTCGGGCATTGGAGATGCGGATGAACTAACAGCTGCAGGAATTGCGCCTCTCGTCGACTTACCAGACGTTGGAAAGAACCTGACCGACCAGACTCAGATCGGGGTGTCCTGGGTTGCAAATACTACAGATACCCATGATAAGTACGTTCTGCCTCTCTTCCTCATATGTACTCTGGCGCTCATGATTACTCCAGCTTGAGCACGAATGCGACATTGTTGGTGGAAGCACTCGCACAGTGGAAGCAGAATCAAACCGGCCCTCTAGTATCCACTGGAGGCGGAAATATCATCTGGTCGCGAATTCCTGATAATTCCTCTATCTACGACACCATCCCTGACCCTTCAGCTGGTAAACTTGCTCCTCACTTGGAGCTCATCATTGTCGTACGTTCATGTATCCCGGCCACATGTGCCGTTCTGATTCCTCTTCCGCCCTCGACAGAACGGCGCAGCCGATCCACAGGCCGACACTAGCAAACACTACATCGGTATGGTAGCCAATTGTGTCTCGCCTGCTAGCCGTAAGTTCCTTCACCTTCTCCCTTTTCTCTCTCTTTCTTACTTGACCTCCCAGGCGGCTCCCTCCGCATCAACTCCTCCGACCCATTTTCCCCTCCCCTTATTGATCCGGGCTACCTCGCCTCGCCTTTCGATCTTTACGTCCTACGCAACGCCATACGTTCCGCTCAACGTTTCCTCTCTGCGCCTATCTGGTCGGACTACGTTCTCGCACCTGCAGGGCCTTTCGCAGGCGTTGACATCACCTCCGACAGGTCGTTAGATGATTTCATCCGAGCTGGTGGAGGTGGCGCAAGTCATGCTGTTGGAACATGCTCGATGTCTGCAAAGAATGTGCCTTGGGGTGTCGTAGATCCGGATTTGAAGGTCAAGAAAGTAGATGGTGTCAGGGTTGTTGATGCCAGCATTATGGTCAGTAAATCCGGCAGAATTCTCAAAAAAGGTTGATAGACTGATTAAACTGGATTGCAGCCTTTCGTCCCAGCTGGACACACTCAGGCTCCGGTTTATATTGTTGGAGAAAGGGCAGCAGATCTGATAAAGAACAGCTGGTAGCCAACATATTGCGACAATTAAAACAGCACTCATTCCGGTTTCATCCTAAGAGCTTGTGCCTCGTAAACGCACGGCCCATAGGCATGCTGGCCAGCGTCTTCCAGGTTATGATTATAGGTTGCAAGCAGCGGGAGCCAGGCCGACGAGCTATTGAGCATTGATTTTCTGCTATTCGAGCGCCTCAGTGTATCTGGCAGTGGCGTCAAATTCACTGACGTATGTGTCATATTACATCCTGCAACGGTCTCTAACAGGTGGTAGTGCAAGCTTCAAAATAATATGGGAACAGCAGGTGCGGTAACAATTACCTCGAGAATCTTGGCGAGCGGTTTAACTACCGTAGATTCTCGAGGTTCGTATGCGCACCGTTGTATAGTATGTATAGTTTGTGATTGTATGTTGGTGAGATATGTCATGCGTGCAACTCTGTTCGAAGTCTGATCCATCAACCTATGACTCAAAGCCGTTGTGCTTCCAGTCGCTATGTGCACTGGAGCCCGAAACCATCTCTTGTCTGGACCATGGCAATTACGAAGCTCGCCAGTTTCTAGCCAATCCCTACTAAGAGTATGCACCATGACGACATCCCATTCCCTATAGAACCTCGAGTTGTCGGCGCACGCAAGCTGCACTTCCACCTTTGAGCGCCTCTCTCATTTAGCTCCGAATATTGGTCTTACTATATTTGGAAATAGCCCTCCTATATTTGGAAAGCAAATCATTGTCGTGAGAACTTTCGTGGGTTCAATAAGCGATTTGTATTGGAGGACGTGTCTCCTTCACTTCAACCTTCACTATTCTGCCCCCCGCCAGCCCGCGTAACATGAACACAGAACACTCTGCTCCCCATGAAATCGTTGGGACTAAAAATGTTCAAGATCACGATGAGAACAGTTCCCTTCTCGCTTGGCTATCCCTCGAAGCATCCGCGAAGAAGGCCCTGAACAGGGATTGGCCTCTTCAGGCACCTAAATTCCACCAGGTAGGTGGTCGTACTCGTCGTAAGTAACGCCCGTTTCTGACAATAATGTGTAGAGAATCGTGAAAGACGACCTTCGTGAAGAAGGGAGCTCGCTACAGCAGGCAATCCTTACCAACGCAACATCCTCCCTCCGCAAGCCTATCGTAGGCTGGAACGACCTCATCACGTACATCCAGACTAAGCCCCACGACAACCCTTTTCACCTTCAAAGCGACCTCGACAAAATTGTCGCTGCGTCCATTAATGAGACGTATGACAGTACTCCGAGGTTGGTGCCGCCAGACTCCATGTATGCGCAATGAATTGGGCTGCTACTGATGGACTGATACTCAGAAACAGCGAGAAGAGCGACGCGAGCATCCCGCTGGTCGGACAGGCGCTGATTGACCTCCTTGTCACCCGATCCCAGAGTACTGAGCCACCACCTTCGAAGTCCATCATCGTCTCCGCCTTCGGGCAAACCATACCAGCCTTACATACTACAAATGCCCAAATCTCGTGCGAGCCTTACAAAGAGCTGGACGGCGACCGAGGCCTTCTACTGGATGGCGACGAAGAGGTCCTCGTCGAGCTCTTGCAAAAGGAGATCGCAAAACACTTCGCCAACACCAGAAGCCGTCCACTGAAGACAAAATTGACGTTGGGTGGTGTTACTGTGGATCAGCGCGAGGCTTCGCACATCATCGAAGGGGGTCGCGCCCTCCTCAAACTGTCCATTCTCCAAATCCTACTGGTAATTATGGATGAAGACCACCCGCAGAGAGACCGATATGCCAAGGTAAGGTGGTTTATCTGATTCATAACATCAGAGTCCCTGAAGCTGATTGCAATATGATAGATTGCTTGGAGGGCATTGACCTCCAAAGAAACAAACAACGCCGCCTATAGAAGCATTGGCTACTCGATTGAGACCTCTACCGACCTGAAGGAAAGCGACCTGCTCTGCATGTATGCGTATGTAGCAGCAGGTGAACACGCCAATCACCCAGAAATTCCCCTTAGCTGGTCGACATTGATGTACACTCCAGCGGGAGAAATGTGTATTCGATTGTTAGATGCCGTTTCGTGAGTTCGTTCATGGGTCGTCGGAAAACAGGTTACTGATGTGGACCAGCTCGAGAAAGTCTGGGATTTCAGCTCCTCAAACGTCCAAGTTATCGTCCTCTGCCTCTGAATCTGTCCCCACTGATGGGACATGTCTGCCACTACCGTATTCCAGTCGGCTGAGTCCTGATCAACATCACGATGAAGCTCCACCCCCACCACCATATATCAATCCTGACAGTACTGGAAGCCCGACGTCTCCCTCTAATTCCCATTCGTCAAGTACCACTCTTGCAAGCACCACCTCAGGGCCAGTGACTGGAACAGTTGCAACCAAACAGGGACTCCTCGACGATATGATGGTCCATCAAGAAGAAGAGCCCACGCCCACTGCCGGTGATCATGAAGACCGCGAGGGAAGGCAGGTTGAACAGCACATTCTTGAGGGTGGCGAGGACGACGACGCGTCGGGTTTACCTGAACAAGAGAGTGACTCCGACGCAGAGGACCGTCTTCTTCGCGCTAAGCTGTTCGACAACATGCTGACGGGGGTTCGAGAGCCAGCTAAAGAGCGGGAGCAGGTCTGGGCTGAACTCAACGGCCATAGATCCATCGTCGAAGGGCTGCTTGTACAAATTTCGGATCGCACTTCGCGTATCCTCGAGGACATCGATGTGGGCAAAGGCAATTCTCGTCTTGACGACAACCATTGGGACTCGCTGGTGTCTGTGCTTGAAGACGTGGAAGACGCCGAAAAAGAGCTTGGTCTGATCCAAGATTTTGCCCAAAAATTCTCGGACGTCCAGACAGAGATCACTGCAAATATATCAGGGTTCTGGTTCCCCCCAGGCGTGAAGCACCCCATCCTCAGGGCTAATATGCTCGCTGATGGTAGGTCAAATGCATCTTCCGGGACCTTGACTGTGACTTATTCCGACGCCTAAACAGACAGTTTCGAAGCACTTGATTGCTGAACCCGACACTTTTCATTCCCAATCGCCACTGCAAGCCCGTATCTTAACACTCGGAAGTACAAGATTCTCTTTTCATCAGCAACATCACAGATTTTCCTCGACTTTCAATTTCTCTCCTGCATTGCAATGATATTTATTCGGCAGGATTCACTGCCAGTGGAGGGACTGCATTATCGTCTGTCCTTCTATCCCCTTCATTCTTCTATT